>RJWH01000139.1:562641-1223411 GCA_004363575.1 Solenodon paradoxus
TGTGTGTGTGTGTGTGTGTGTGTGTGTGTGTGTGTGTGTGTGTGTAGTAGGGATGGAAGTCCCTAAATGGAGACTGGATATGTGGCCATCTCACCCTCAATGAGATGCAGATTTGTGTGTTTTATTGTTCATACACATAGGGAATTTGCATTCTAGATGAAAGAAGAGGCACTGATTAGACATGGATTCTTTGGGGAACAGTCACACTGAGCAGTTTTTGAGCTGCTGCTGGAAAGGGGTTATAATCATGAGATCCTGAGGGAGATAATTCTCAAGAGATTCTGAGATTCAGACTAGAAGGAGCCTTGTTCTCATGGCCTAGTTGGCAAAGGAAAACACAGAATAGAGGGGAGATCCTTTCTCCATGAGTCCACCTAAGTCAGCCTGAAGCTAAGGGAGCCTGAGGTATCAGGTCTTCTATGGCACAGGAGGGAATTATCTTTGGATGTCTCCACTACCAGGTCTCACAGATACCTCATTCTCAATACATCAAAATATATGAACTCTTACCAAATTCATTCCTCTTGCTGTGTTCCCAGCTTGTGAATGTCACCATTACCACCACCTAATAGTTGTACAAGTCACACACTTGGGAGTCATCCTAGCGTTATCCCCACTCAGATTCTCCATATCCCATTACCCATCATCCTCCATTTTCCATTCCCCATCATCCTCCATATCCCATTACACATCAAGGCCTACTGAATCGATATTAAAGTTATCTATTGAATTCATCCCCTGCCACTGTCCTAGTACAGGACCTGGATTATTTCATAGCTTTCTGGAAGGTATAGCAGCCTCTTATCTCAGCCCTCCTCAGCCCATCCTCCACAATGGTGTTGGAATGATTCTTCTAACACAAATACAACTGTGTCACTTTGCTGCTCAAGTGGTGTCAGTGGTGTCTTACCATCTCTGGAGACTGGAACACAAAGTTCCTCATGGTCGTATCTTACTAGGCATCCTCCTCTGCATCCTATTCATTCTTCATGTTTTGATTATGTCAAACCATGTGAAATTTGCTGAACCTACCCTTTACTTCTCTCCTCTCTTGTGTGTAATTTCCCCTGCTTATGTTCCTAAAAACTACTCTTTTAAATTTTTTATTTCAAGAGTTTCTCACTTTGTAAGCCATCTCTGATATTTAAGTATCTTTCTCCTATGTTCTTATTGTAGCTTGCTCATAAATTCATTTTAGTTCCTTCACATTCTACTGTCATTATGAGTTAGCAGACCTGTGTCCAACTAACTCGTAAGATCCCCTGAGAAGAGAAACATGTCCTTTGATCTTGAGGTCCCCAGAATTTAGTCCTGTGAGGTGCTCAATAAATATTGTACATATATTTATTACATGTATGTATTTACTGTGTATACTTACATTATATATATATAGATGCATATACAAAGAAACCCAAAACCTTAAACCTAAATAAATAAACCCAAAACTTTTCCCCTGTCTTTACGCTGTTCTCTCAGTATGGGAATATATATCAGCAGAAGATAGCTTCTGCCTGTTACCTGTTGACACAACAGGAGATTAAAACTCATAGAAATTAGTACAGGTTTTCAGGAATGAGATCACCTTGAGTTCAAATCTGGTTTCTATCACTTATTGGCCACATGACAATTTACGTGAGCGTCTGTTTTCTATTAACCTAAGGGAGACTTTTAATCTTACTTTCTCCTATTCATCTATCTGTACAACCCAATCCTTATTTATGTGACATTCCCAAGCATGTCATGATGACTTTATAAAATGGAGATCTGGTGACAAATTTATAGGGCCATTTTGGGGATAAAATGATATATTGTACATAAGCATTTGGCATATTAACTAGACATGTAAGAAATGCTCAAGAAATAACAGTTGCTTTTTCTATTTATTATTTAAGGATCAGATTCATTACTGTCTTATCCAGTCTCTGGAATAATTTTTTTTGATGTTTTGAGTGACAAAGTCACTCTTAAGAGTCTTTATACACAGATACAAGTTTTACACACAATTTTATGAATGCTAAGGAACAACCTAACCAGTTCCACAGAATTCACACTGAGGCAGCTATAGTATGAGATGGAAAAAAACTGGAAAGACATACCATTCTAACTGTATTTTGTTTTTAAAAAAATCAGAAATGCAGGTAAATTGTCAGTAAGTTGAATACTATAGACACACTGTTTCTTAATACTTTGAAGAAAAATTTAATAGGTGTGTGGAAAATTCAGTCTAGGAACTTACCCTAAATTACTAGTGGATCTGACTTGTTTCTCTGTGGAACACTCGGCAGTGGCTTTAAGAGATTTCAAGAAGGATAAATTCAATTGGAATTCATTAGATAGTTACTGAAATTGACATCACCAAATAATGCAATTTAGGAACATTTTAAAAGAATGTATATTGCTAGGTGCTAACACACATGTTAAAGGAATTCAGAAAAACTAGGCATTATCCCCCTGTCAGTTTGGAATAGTTTATTTTCAGTGTTTGGAAATGACACTGATGACATGGAAATCAAAACCTAGTAAGCTCTTGTGTTTCGAATAGAATTTATCGAGCACCATTTTGTTGTATGTTTATATGGAGAAATAGAATTCTCTTTAAATAAATTCATCTTTCACAGCAAATGAAATGTACTAGGAGACCTCTTGATTTAACAAAGTGATATAATGAAATGTATAAAAATAAAAAGCCCTTCTCTCATGTTTATAGCTACCCAATAATTTGAAAATTTTGTATGTTTGGATTTTAGCATTTGAGGTATTTGAATAACAAAATGTAGTTCAACACTGTTGAGATAGTCTGTAATGTGCTAATTTTTTTTTTCTACTTTGGAAAAACATATCCCTTTAACTGACCCTCACTTGGACTGGAATTAATATTTTAATCAAGCAGAATATTGCTCATCTAGAGTTGGCAGCCATGCCTGCCAACATAGAGTATTTTCTAGGTAAACATCATAGCTCTAAAGGGAATGTCAGAGCTGGGACAAATTAACATCTGTTGTCTGACGTGAAAGTCACAGATAGAATGTTTAACCCCACACTCATCCTTGGCCACTGTGCTATGGACTGTGGATTACATCCCAATATCCATTCTCTTCTCTTTCTTGTAGGAATCATCATCCTAGATCTTGACAGGACACATGGCTTACTGACAAAAAACTACCTTTCTCAATCTCCTTGTAAACAAATTCGATTCAGTTCTTTAGTCCCCTCTTTTTCATCCCTAGGGAGTAGAATGAAGAGGGTATATAAACCAGTTCTGTCTCCCAGGACTGCACCAGTATTCTAGGAGGGCTGAGATGCAGGATAGAAGACACCTATATCTTTGGTTCTGGGAGAGGCATAACCACCTCTCCTAATTGGATTGCTTGACCTCTGGTCTATGGTGTGCAAGAGAGAGATAAGCCTCCATTTCGTTTAAGTCATTGCATTTGAACTTTCTCTTACTACACCCTAGTTTATACCTTAGGCCCACAGTACCATTATGATGATACCTGGCATACTAGGTGACCTATAAGATGGGCCCTAATGATCCCTGCTTCTGGTATCCTCACTTTTGTTTAATCCCCTTCTGTTGAGTGTGGGCTTGTCTAGTGGCAATCTTCTAATCAATAGAATATGGAAAATAGGCTGAGAATTTACTTCCATGATTAAATTCCAAAAGATTCTAACTTCTCTCTAGCCAGAAGATTCTCTCCTTCTCTGACTTTGACCATGCAAGCTTCCATGTTGGAGAAGTTAGAACTGAAGGAATGATCACCAAGATAATGAGATCCCAGCCCAACAACCCACAGCAACCTCAATTCTACTAACTATAAAACAGGCTTGGAAACAGGCCCTTGCCCATTTGACTTTGTATGGGAAGTATGGAAACTAAGTCAAGCCCAGATTCCTACCCACTGGAACTCTAAGACTATAAGTGAGGATTGTTTTGTGTTAACTTCTTAATCAGCAATAGTTAACTAATGTCACATAGATATAATTTACTTCTGTACAATGATATGCTACATGTGGTATGTGTTGAAGTCAGAAAATTAATTTTAAAATATCAGAGGAGGAGAGGAGGACATTCATGTTGGGTGCACAAAGAATCAGATCCTTGGTATAGTCACTGAGTTCTAAGGCATGATCATCTGCTTTGGAGGGACAGAGACTTGATTGATTAGTAAGCCCAGGATTGTTCAGGCACAGGGGAGCTTAAATGGCTAAACAAACTCCCATGAGAGTTATTTCTAAATCAGAATGCTAATTGGTTAATTTACCTTGAGGAATAAAAGTGACAAGTGGATCTGATAAGTTATATCTTCATAAGTTAGAGTATTTCAAGGCTGAGTTCAATGCCTTCATTTTTCTCCCAGGAAAATCTCAAATATGTACGTCACATATGTATGTATATGTATCTTTGTATGTATATATATATATATATATATGTGGATGCATAGGTGAACAGGTAGTAGGTAGATATATATACACACATACACATATATGCAACTAGATATATATACACACATATTTAGCTAGATATACATATGTGTGTACATATATATGTACAGAGAGAGAGAGAGAGGTAGGTAGGTAGGGCCAGGCATCTATCTCACACATTTCCACATTCAGACTAGACTTCTGTGACTACAAACACTTCTCCTGATATGCTGATAGCTTTGCCTAGGCTACAGCTTGCTTTCACAATCAACTCTGCATTGATTAGTTTTCTAGATCTGGTTAAACCTGCTGGTCTTGGGAGAAACCAGAAGCCCTGTGGAGCATGGATCTTCCCATCTGGCCTATTCCTTGAAATTGATGCTTGTTCAGGCCCATGAGTACTTTTCATCCCATTCTTTGGAGTCTTGAACCACAGCTAAGGTGGGCTGACGACTATGGCCGCATGTCATCCTTCTGCTGCTGCCTTGATGACTCTGTCTACACAGGCTTTCAATATGCTACCACCTGATACTTAAGAGACAATGCCTCTTTTACCCCTTGTCCGGGCTTCTCTCTGGCCCCGCCTCCCATCTCTGCCCACCTTTTATTCCAAGCCCTGTTGTGACAACAGCTTCAGGCAGGTGTAACCTAACCATTTTGCCTCAGTTGCACTTCCTTATCTTTGGATTTCTACCTGGGGCTCTGGAGACCTGAGAGATGACACCTGCAGAACCCTGCACTCTGCAGTGAGAAGGAGTTCAAGCCCATAAGGCAACCCTTGAAGATGGGGAGGTGCCCATGGAAGCATTCTAAGATTCATTCTGTGTTAGAAGTTTCTGAAGGCAGGACAGAGCCCTCCCTCAAAATCGACCCCTTGCACTGGCTTTTCCTCCCTCCTTTACCTTCCCATGCCTCCACTCCTGTTCCCCAGCTGTGCTTCTTAAAATCAACAAACAAGTCCATGACTCAGGCTCTGCTTCTTGGGAGGACACTAGCTTAGTGTCCTCTAGGGGCTTGTGCCACCTGGGCCCCCTCCCTGATGAAATCACTTACTGACATCCTTGTTGGCACTCCTGGATGTCTTTGGATGCTGACTTTCAACGTCCACCTCTCATCCTGTCAATGTCCTATACAAGGAAGTCCCATCTACACCTCGAGTCCAGGAATTGCCTATTTCTTTGAACTTCTCTACTTTAGTGACCTCCACGCCACTGCTGATTCTCTGATTCTCTGCCCACTCTGTTTCTACCCTCTTTTCATCTCATTCCCTTCCCTATCCAGCTAGACTTAGTTTCATTCCTTCAATGACTCTTCAGTTGGGCTCTTTATCTTCCTGCCCCTGTACCTTTTGCCTTCTGAAACTGAGTTTTAATCATCCACATCATCCAATGATTCCTTTCATAATCAAGCAGCTTAGTACTGTGCACAAATTCACACCATCAGGCAGAATGGTGTCCCTCTAGATATGATCTGCACACTCAACTGGCTTTCCCACAGCCCCAGCCTTGTTTGATGGTGGTCCTGCTTCCACGGTGCAGCACACTATATATGACATATAGACATGTCATTCAACACACATCTAATAAGCATCTATTATTTCAGGTGTTGCATGAAGTGTTAGAGATGGAATTCTAAATGGAGAATAGGGTCCCAGCCCTTTGTAACAATTATTTTGTTCAATAATACTCTGTATTGAATTATTGTACTACACTTGACTCTCTCCATCATTAGACTGACCTTGTCTTATGGATATTTTAGATCTCAAGTGTCTGCCATATAGTTGGGGTTCTGTAGGCTTTTGCTGTCTTAATGGAAAAATGAAAGAAAAAGATAACTATTGCAGACAACTAAGCCTATCTACAATGTTCCCATTTTCCTATTCCACTCATAGAGTAACCCATTCTCAGTGTGCTGAGTTGTATGAGAAGATAAAAAGCATCGTTTGATTTTACTTCATTACCCTGAGTGTTTATTGTCATTCTCCATTCATATACCAAGTTTTAAAAAAATCCATGGAGAACCTGAGGACAAATTGTACACGAGACAGTGTAAATGTCCCTCATATCATTTGTGCGGACAAGCCTGTCTGTGTCTGCTGAGTTCTGTCTTGTGACTTCTGCCTCCATGTCTTTCTGGGGGGTCTCTCTAGTAGATGCTCTGTGTCTACTCTGGATATGAATTCCTGAGCTGGGTTTCCTGCCATGTTATCTAGGTTACTATCCAGTCAGCTATAGAGTTAAGAAAACTTTTATGGCCAAATGAAATTTAAGGAATTCTAGGGAAAATTATGGCAGCAGGTAGGGACGTGAGCCTGAGAAAGTTTTGGTAATTAAGAGAAAGTGCTTTCCCTTCAAATCAGTCTTTTAGGTCCAGAATGTTTTTATTCCAGTCTTTTTACCTAATTAGTACATTGGTGTGGTGATTGAGCACAAGGTTCCAGAAAGCCTGAGTGAAGAGCAACAGGGGAAAAGGGACAAAGAACAAAGAGAATCCAGCCCACTTGATAAGAACTGTGGCTTCCCCAAGGCACCTCGCACAGTCCCTCACCCTTTTGAGCCCACAGCTCCAGGGCTAGGTGGTACCCCGCCCCTTACCTCTCCCCTCATCACAGGAATATAGGCAGTGATTCTCTGTATGTTTCCTAGACTCTGGGTTCTGTGGGGAGATATTTTCTTACTTACGTAACTGCAGAATGTGGCTTTTATTAGTTATTCACCCACTTCGGCATTGTTTTCCAGCTCCACAGTGTGCAATATTCAGATCCAGGAAATGATTTTCAAACCCATCTTTTTCCTAAAACAATAGCAAAATACACCAACATTTTGTTATTATTTTGGAGGCTTGACAAGGAATTCTCAGAAACATTTTAAAGTCCCATTGAATGGTGAAGGAAGACCTGGACAAGTGGTGGTGAATGAAATATAGTGTACACAGATGCACACCTGAAACCTGTATCATGTTAGGATACAATGCACCTTCAATAAAACTAACTTTGAATCAAGAGAATGCGTATATTTTATTCAATGCCCTCTCTCCCACCATGTGAAGAAGATGAGATCCTAAAGGTAAACCCAGGTTTGATTGCAGCTCTTAGCTTTAGGGAGTTGGTGTCAGATGCTTTGAAGATTTACATCACTGTCAGTAATTGGTTTCTCCTCAGGGAAAGACCACCTTCCATAAGCCCAAGGGAAAGGAAGGAAAAGGAAGGAAAAGGAATTCACAGCAGAATGTTAGAAACCTGAGAATGTGGGAGCCAAACTTGGATCTTCCCTTTTCAATCTCTTCATCACTAAGCCTGTCCTGCCCCTGTCACATCCCAGGCCCAGCTGGAATGAGCTCTCTTCTCCACACTCCTCAACCTGCCCAAGCTGCTTCTACGTCCTCCCGTCTGCACTTGTGGTTGGGGTTGAGTGCAGGCCACGTACAGCCCATGGTCCCTGGTTTATGTCCTGGGGCTGTTGGGAACAACCAAGATGAACAACTGAAAACATAAATAAATCTTAAAAATAAAACGCTTCCTCCTCTCTCTTCCTGCCTACCTGGCTCTGCTCGCCTTCATCCCTGCCTGTAACTTTCCTTAAAAAAAAAATAAATTTCATGATCTGAGGTATTTCTGTGATGTCACTTGTAATCTTACCTCTCATGTATGATTTTTTGTTGTTAGGGGGTTCTCTCTCTTTTTCTTAGTGAGTCTAGTAAGGCGTGTATCAATTTTGTTTATTTTTTCATATTTCTTGGGTCCATTGATCATTTGGATGGTCATTTGTTTTCAGTGTTATTTATTCTGCTCTAATTTTTATAATAACCCAGCAAAAGCTCTCAAGATAGAAGATGATGACTACTGGGGGTGGGAGCGGGAGGAGAGAGGGATGCAAAGAGGGAAATGGTGATGGTAAAGGACACTGGAACTCTGGTGGAGGGTGTGGTGTGAAATATAGTTTGAGACACAACATTAATATCCAAAAATGAATGTAGCATTGTCAACAAAATATTTAATAAATATCATTCATCTTAAAGAATTGAAAATACAAGACCTCCCTCTCTCCTTCCCACCCTTCTCTATATATCTGGGATAACCAGGCTGGGATTTGGGAATGTTTGTCCCCTTTCTCTCTATGCTTCCTCTGGCACTGAACATAATGTATTCAAATTGCATGTAGAACAGCTCATTCCTTAGACCAAGGATGTTTTGAGGGTAAGGACCTTGTCCACCTGGCTCCCTGTCATAGTCCCAACTTCCAGCTCTGTGTCTGACTCTTGGTAGGTATACAACCAATGCCTAGTGAGTGAGCAAACCCTCAGCCTCTTCGCTTGCAGATGACTTGTCCTTTAAACTGACCATTCCACCTAAGATTTGCCTGCACCCGCTTGAAAACAGGGACTTTGGGATGCCACTCCCTACCAGGCATCCTACTGTACATTTCCCAAACTGTGTTGATAACAAACGCTCTTTAAAATGACAATGTACTAAATGGACCTTGGCAGTCCAAAAGTTGTCACAGGGGCTTGGTTTATATTTATGTCAGAAAAAATGACTGACCAAATAATTGCTATAATAAATGATTACAATATGATCAATTTTATTTTCTTTTGACAATAGGTGTCAGTGAAAACCGGAGAGTATGACGCTTGCCATGTGGGTGATGAGTTGTGTATAATTGGGCAGGTCTGAAAAGAGCTGGAGTGACATGAGGGTGGGGCATCTAGGGGTGCAGATGGAGGAACCGACAAACAAGACTTGGTAGTGATAGACTATAGAGTTTCCAGGAGAGAGGTCCCAGGAGACTTTTGTTATAAAATTATCCATGGTATGAAGGAGCCATCTCCTCGGTCTCCACAACGAAATCTTTAATATACTCTGCCTTTCACACTGATACCCAGTGTGTGGATTTTCTATGATGAAAACTCAGCCAACAGTTAGTAATAGTAACTCTCAGAGCAGCTACTTGAAGGCATACCTTGGCACAAGGACAATCTAGAAGGAATGCAAATCTGGCTACAAAAGCCTTAAAGAGTAACAATGATTCTTATTGAAGGTTATCTTGCCAGAGCAACAAAGGAAAGAATTAAACTGATTTAAAAAAAACAAAAAGGAAAAAATTAGGAAGTTCTTGCTTATCCTTCTTGTTATAAAACTTATATTATTAGCAAGGTGTTACTTCCAGCTTTCTTCTCTCTGTTTCCAAAATTCTGATGACCTCTCTTTACCTCTAACTGTTGGTGTCATTTTCTTTCCTGTGTTGTCTTTTCCCATGAACTCTCTCAATTTTGAATCTATTTTGTTATTGCATCAGTACAAAAAGGTACAAGACGCTAAACATAAAACATAGAATATTCTTTAGAATATTCTATATTCAAGGGGAAGGATATTTAAGGTTTAATATTTTGTTCCTTTCACAGAATTGTCACAAAACTAGAAAAATTGAATATGTTAAAAGGAAGCCTTAAAATCCTATTTCATATGTTAATACGAAATGTGACATCGAAAATACATTTACAGTGAAAGTAGACTTTTCAATGAAAACTTTTTTGTTTTTTCACAGATCATCTTAATTCTGAGAATGATATTGATGAATTAAAATTTAAACATCAAATGCAATATTAAATCTATTTTATATTTTCCTTTCATTGTAAAAACCTTATAGGGAAAGGAACAGCCCCACATTACATGTTTGGCAAAATCTTGGTACTCTTGATTTAGATTATTCCAGGATAATTCATTGTTTTGCTTTGGGTAACTCACTCCCACACATTTTTAGTAAGCATAACTTTAACCTTCATTTTGAAGGGTTCTAAAGTTTGATTATTTGATTGTGGCAAAGTCTGAGAATCTCAAGGCTCTTCTTTTTCTTTGAAGACATCCTTCTTTTAGCCACTGATCTGTGGAGAATGAATTTGTGTAGTATAAATATTTAATATAAAAGAAACATTAAATATTAATTTATGTTGAAATTGTAAGACAAGATACAAAACATACAATAGCGGTCATTGAATAAATGACATGGTTCAACCTGAAATCAATGCTGCTTGCGCATCAATATAGAGGGTGAACATTTTGTATTCTATAGCATATTCGTCTTTCAAGGAAAGTCTTCTTAGGGATGGCAGATTATTACATACTATTTGGAGTCATTATATAAAAGTACATTTTGTGTTTCTCTTTCTAAGAATACCTAGATGAAAAACAATCACTAGCACTCGTCCAAGTTACCTTGTTGTTTTAGAACATCAGTTGATGTCTTGAGCAGTGTTTCAGGGAACCCAGTCTGGGACACACTGCCTGAGTAAGACCAACTCAGAAATGAAGCTCAAAGATCCCTGCTTCCTGGCATTCACTCTTGTGTAATCTCCTTCTCCTGAGTGTGCATGGGACTTGCGGCTTGAAAACAACAGAGACAGCAAAGATGATGGGATGTCACTTCTAAGATTAAGTGACATTAAAAAGGGACTTCTGTCTTTGCAGCGACTCTCTTCCTTGCTGGTCTTAGTGAAGGAAATGGCCGTGCTGAAAAGGCCCAAGTGGCCAGTTGTAGGGATCATGACTCTAGGACAAGAGAACAAGAAACTGTGTGATGTTAAAAACCATGTGAACTTGATCTTGAACAGATCTTCCCTGGTTGAGCCTTCATAGCAGACTTCAGCCTGGCAGACATTTTAATCAACCTCAGCATGAAAGATTCACAAGCTAAGGCTCCAGAAAGGCTGTGCCTGAATTCTCAACTCACAGAAACCATGAAATAATGGATACATGTTGTTTCAAGTCACTGTTAGTGGTTATTTAGTACATCGTAATAGATAACAAATACACAACTATAACCTGAATTGTAAGTTACAATTTAAATATTAATGCTGAGAATTTTTCAGTCTTTATTAAGAATGTACAGGAAGCTAGGGGTTTCCAAATAAAACATGAATTACAGGGAAGATATTTTTATTTTATCTTGAGCACATGTTGGTTCCTTTGGATGACACAAATTGATAAATAATGGATGCTAAATAATCCTTTCATAGGTTGACCCTTTTAAGATGAATTAATAAAATACTAATCTTTGAAGAATGTCTAGCTCTTATCGGGACTTTTAAAGGAACTAGATTTTTAATTTCTTTGTACTTGCTTGGCCTCCTTTCAGGTTGGTCCTATTCAAATAGCTTTACCACTTTCTCTACTAGCTTACTATCCAGACGAAAAAACAGCTCACATTTATGAAGAACATACAAGTACCAGGCACTTTATTATGTGCCTTACATTGCTCCTCCGGTACTGAGCAACACTATGAGGCTGGCACCACAATGGTCTCCCTTTTACAGATGTGAAGACTGAGATACAAGAGGAGAGGTAATGGCTAGTCCTCATCCCTGCTCTGGTTGGCCCCGTCCTCGGTCACTTCTTACTCAAGATTCATGATCTCTTCCTGGATGGCAGATGGTCCCTAACCTGGGGTATATATCATAGTACAACTGGTCTTTTCAAGCTGCTTGTGTAGTCAGAAACTATATAGTGAAATGACATTTTGAAAATTTTCCCAGTCCTAAGAACTCTTATCCAAACAGCTGGGGGAAATAAACTAGGAGTTGGAAGGACAAGGCTGTCTCCAGGCATGGCCACCACAACCACGTGCATTTCAACCACACCATTCACTGGAGTTTGCAGGATGAGAATGGAGAGCACCTCATAGATCTCTCAAATTATGTTACTGCTACAAAAAAGAAAAAAGAAAAGAGAACACTCTGATCTGTTGAGGAGACCCAGCTATTTTGCCCACTTGGACTGACTAATATTACTACGGGATTTTGGAGGCAGTACTTTCGGGCAGGTGCTTTCAACACAGTGTGTGTGTGTGTGTGTGTGTGTGTGTGTGTGTGTGTGTGTGTGTGTGTGTCAGGGGGTCCAGGGAGCATTTCTGTTCATTTCCTTCATCAGCTCAATCCTGACATACACATGGTCTAAATCTCATCCATTCACATTTTTACCCTCCCAATAATGCTGGACAAGTTGCTCATTTACTACTTTATCAGTGTTTTAGTGTCATCCCTGAGTATCCCTCCCTTGAAATTATAGTAAGTGGTAAGACGTATGCGACCAGCATACCCTAATGATTTAGTGGTTAGGTCTTTCACCTCCACCAGTACAAGCCATGCACATCCCAAGGGCTTGGGTTTGAGTCCTGGGGCTGGAGAAACAACCAAGATGAACAACTAAATAAAAATAAATGAATGCTTCTTTCTGTTCTCTCTGTTTTCCTGCCTGCTGGATTGTCTACATTTCTGCCTATACCTTTCCTTTAAAAGAAAATTGCTAAAAAAAAAAAAAAGTATAAGGCCACAGCTCGTTCTGGGTTCTTGAAAGTGTGTAGGTGTAGGTGGGGGAAAAAATGAAAGAAAACACTGCTGACAGCTATGATGTTCTTGGCTAGACCCCTGACTCATCACCCCCCTCCCAATTCTATCAGAGGATTCAGAATTATTGATCCAAATGGGAATGCCCATCTTATCACAGCAAGGGACAAATTTTGTTTCAAAGCATTTGTACTCTTTTCCTATAATGTGCCATTATCTCCTAGGGTATGACACAGGGAATATTGACCCTAAGATAAGCCATGGAAGCAGAACGTCACCTAGCAGGCAGGCAGGGGTCCCCCATACCCTTCCCCATGCTCACATCCAAGCAACCATATTGAAAATTATCTTCTTGTTTGGTTAAACCTGCCATATGTTCTTTGAACACTTTTCAGGATGGTGTCAGGACATGCTAAGTTTCCCCCTAAAGATTTTTTTGTGTCTCTTCACTTCTTTCTCTCTCACCTTGGAGTATAGAGGTGAAGGAGAAGGGTGGGCTTCTCTATTTCTTCACCCCAAATACCATCACTTTTTTTAGAACACTTTGATATGTACATAAAACTCAGGTAAGAGTGATGGTAAGAAATGTTGTAAGCATTGTGCAGAGAGAAAATACTATCAAACCTACCAAGAATAAAATGGTATGTATTTCCACATATCTATATATTCACATTCATATGTATTTTTACATATGTAATAATATGTCTAAATACATTTTTATGTATTTTGACAATTTACTTTCTTGAACCTCCAGGGTATCCATAAATACTAGCAGATTTTCATTAGCTTCTGAGGTGATGAACAGCTCATGGAAAAGCCTGCATCTGTGACAGAGACTAAAGAGCTTGCGTTCTCTGCTAAGTCACATATTTACCTTTTGAGTGACAGTTTGAACAACTTTCTTACCTCACTGATCTGGTTCCTACTTCATCTCTTGATGGGAGAAGAGGAGACTGATGCCACAGACTGGTGAGACCATATCTGGGGGACACTCGGGTCTTCAAGTGGCCTGGAAGCTAATTCTTCCTGCAAGACTGCCTCTGTTATTGGCTAATATCTGCAATCTAGAGTGCTTTTAACTAGCAGCTCTATGATGTAAAATGTGGTTCCCGATGATCATAAAATTGGATTAAATGCAATTATTTCAAGACTAGTTAATGGACATTTATTATTTAACAGTGCCTTTAAGGTCATTTGCAGCCAGGAAGAAGATAATTTCTTTATCTTCTCTACTCCACTGAGAAACATATGTTCATTACTGAAAATACTGTACTAATGACTTTGGATTGTTAAATTAGGAGGTTTTTTCCTTGCTAAAACGGGGGTGCAGTTATTTGGCTACTTTAATTGGCAGCAAGGAGTCTTTTAAAGAGAAATATTTCACTCTCATGAAAGCATGCTGTTCCGAAAGGCTAGTGCTGCTATTTCAAGGTGTTCCCAGACTTTCTCCCCATCTGAATTCATCGCTCAGGCTCACCTCCTCAAGGTCATTATCTGGCTGGGGCAGACTGCTATTAGAGAAAGCCAGAGAGCTTTTTCCTATTCACTGGTGACCTCTAAGACATCTTCACCAATTATCTTTTTGATTCCAGTCTGTCGAAAGCCACTGCCAGTAAAATCTCTAACAGTTGTTTCAGCATCTTCTGTCTGCTATCCTTCATCCCAGGACAGCAGCTGGGCTGGCCTTGAAATCGCCAGCAGCACAGCCCTCCTGACTATTAGGAAGTTCCTGCCAGTGTTGATCACATCCGCCTTTGGATGACTGCTCCATGGGGGGCCCCTATTTTCCCTAACGTAGGCAGGACTGGGGTTGAAGGGAGGAAGGTGGCATCTCAGGAAATAACATTTTAGGTTTGAGGGGCAGGCAGGGTTCTCCGGGTGTGTTTAGGCTGTCTTCATCAGCAGTCTGCATCTTAACATGGAGGAGTGGCACTGACTCTTTCTCTCAGCTGCCTGCAGCAGTGGGACACTGCAAATTCAGACTCAGCAAAAAGCATCAAGCAGTGCACCCTGGTGGTCCAGTGGTTAAAGCCGCATGAATTGTGTAGTGTCCAAGGACACGGGTTCAATGTTGAGGGACAGGGATGGAGGGGATGGAGGAGAGGGGACAACCAAGATGAACAATTAAGTGGATAGATGCTTTCTTTCTGCCTGTCTGCATTCCTGCCTCCTTCCTTTGAGTAAATAAATAATCCTTAAAAAAAAAAAAAAAAAAAAAAAGGGTGCCTGGTGGGCTAGTGGTTTCATTCACCAGGTCTAGTCTGCATATATCCCAAGGTCTCCAGTTCAAGACCCAGGGCCCAGGGAAGCAAACACAATGAGCAACTCAATAAAAAATAAATAAAATACTTCAAAAAGGATAAAAGCACCAAACCTTAGGAAAGGAGGGAACTCAAAGCCTGTCCACCCGGGAAGAAAGAGGGAAGGAACTGAAGTCAGGTCTGCCTGCACAGCATAGCGCTGGGTCTGTGATTGGCTCCACTGTCTTAGCCAAGTCCTCTCTGACCTGGGCAATTCTGCTCTGACAGAAGCTTCCGCGGGGCATGTGAGGGCACTGAGAGCACAGCATTCCAATGGGACTGTGGAGCAGGTCCCGGAATGCTTTTGGAAGGAGGTAAGGAGGAGTCCATTTTGAAGGATGGGTTCGAATCCACTAGTAGGTAGATAACTGGAGGGCCAGGAAACTTGAGTCTGCCCTGGGACTGAAAACGAGCTTGGACTAAAGTCTCTTTATGAAAACAACCTGTGACAAGAGCACAGATGCCAGATCACAAAATGATTCCTTTCTCCAGCTTTCATGTGCATCTCCCTTGACCAGTGAGAAGACTCAGGGGGAGTGGTTCCCTGCTCTGCTTGTCAACACCTGCATCTTGTTGTTGCTGTTTGTTTCTTTGTATTTGAAATGGCAGGTGAGAGCAGTTGGTCTCTGAGGTCTTTCACCTTGAAAACCAGAAGACATCGCCAACTGAGGGTCTCTAGGATTGCCTTGGGCTTTGCACAGGCTGCTCTTCACACTTCAGCAACGTGGTGTGACCTTGCTTCAGCCTCCAGCCCTGACAGCAAGGTTTGGGTCCTTCCCAAACTCAAAGGCTCTATATTGCTTTGGCTTATTTATTCATTCATAATTTGCATGTTCTAGGTGTTTTTTTAAGGGGCATGCACTAGACTAGAAACTACTATCCAACAATAACATGGTCACAATCCCTGAGACACGTTTAGTGACTAATAAGAAAATCAATGAGTACAGGAGAATGCAATACACCCAGTGCAACATAAGCATCTAGTGGATGTGGATGCTAGGCTGCAGGGTGGAGAAGTCAGAGTGAGCTTCCTGGAGAAGACCTTGATCAGAGACTTTGAAGGGAAGAGAATTAGCTGGTAAATATTGTGTGTGGGTATTAAGAGTAGGTGGGAAAAGGTATCAATAAAACACACCAATCTTGTGATGTAATTTCTTCATATACTTCGAAACAATTCTAACTACTAAGTACCTGAAAAATCATCCCAGGATGATAGCTATCTTTTTCTCTGTTTCAGAGTTTAAATGAAAGTTGGTCTCCTTGCAATAAGTTTTGCAGATAGTCTTTCAGTTGGAGGAGACATGAGTGATCTTTTATTCACAACTCCTCTCTAACAGTGCCCAAATCTTCTTGAGGAAAATAAAAATTAAAAAACTTTGCAAGTATTTTCTAATATTTTGCTGATGATAAAGTTAAAAATACAGAGTCTGGTCGACTTGAACTTCCTTGTTGTATCCAGGAGAACACTGACACAGTCACATTTAAGAACACGGAACCAGACTGTCTGGTATCAAACCATACACTTTGACTTTCTAAATGTTGACCTTGAGCAATATGCTTAGTTTCTATCATTATCAGGACATCCCCTCTAAAGGAGAGAGGGTAATAGCATGTCTACTACAAGGGGGTAGTCTTTGCAGTGGATGTTAACATAGTACCTGGTACGAAGAAAATGTCCAATAACCTATCATCCATCTCTATTTCTCTATCATCTCTCTTTCTCAATTATCCATCCTATTTATATACTCCCCAAACCTATCCTAAATTTTATACTTTAATTCACAAGAAAAGATAAAAATAAATTTCATTGCATTTTTTTAACCATTTGTGGTGCGAGAAATGAATGCCTCTTGGGATATGTACTACAAAATAGAAATGTTAAATATGAGAAGACCACAGGGTGGATGTCCATGGGAACCCCACCCTATACATGTTGTGTCCCAGGTCAGGTCCCTTTCAACGACTAAATGACCAGGATCCATAAGCCATTGACAAGCCATAAGCCAAGTATATTAACATTGAGGTGTATGAGCAGGCTGATAGAGACATAGTGATTTTCTTGTCATTCTCTGGTACTCCCACACAAAAGCTGACCGACTGACCATCTAGATGACCTTATACTTGATTTTTCTTCTTTCACTCTGAACATAGATATGAGAATGAATTAATATTTATTTCATCCAAACTGCAATTTGATTAGCACTATGATAGGATGAAGGAAAGCAAACGTCTCAGGTGAAATAACTTAATCACAACACAAACAAGTACATGATAAGATTAATTCCTATTCTGTTGGCTTACTAGTCACTGGGGAAAGGGAAACAATGCAGTGAGTTAGAATAGAAGGTCTTCAGGAGTAGGGTACTTAAGCTTAGTTAGAATTGGAGACCTGGGAAAAATGATTTCACAGCTGAATAGGAATTAAAATGTAGACCTCCAAATGAGTGTTAAGTTGCTGGGTCTGTTCAGTTTCTGGGCAAGAGTTTCTGATGTAGTTTTCAACATTGACAGTAATATTTGATTTCTTCTCTCTATACCACCCTTTTCTCATGCTCCATATGGGTTGTGGAGAACAGGAATGATATAGAGGAAGTTATGGTAAAGTAATCCTATTAAAGGGAAAGTTAGCTTCTTGTAAGGCTTGTACCAGAGAGAGATGATGCTTAATGTTCAAGAGAAAAGAGTAAGGTTGAGAGAAGAGCTTGACAAAATGTGAAGGAGAAAGAGTCTGAGAAGTGAGGATGGGGCAAGAGATGGGAAAGGAGAATGAATGTACTTTTTTCTGCTGACATTTATAGCTTTGTATAAATTAATTAAAAAACTCAGATCTGCAGATGATTGATAGGTGTGCTTGTTAAACGATTCTCTTAATGTTTCTTTGTGTTTGAATTATTTCATTTAATAAAGACAATTCTGCAAAAATATTAGCTCAAGGAAATTGTTCTGTCGGTAATTCAAAGTCCTGTATTTCTACTGATAAAACTCAACAGATATTCACATTTTCCAGTTTTGCTTCAGATCTTTTTTCTTTTTAAAGAAACTATTCATTATATAGGGTTTCTTGACCTCTCTTTCCAGCTCCAGATCCACCTTCAAATTGGATCTCCAACCAGGTTCCACTGGGACTGCAGACTCATTGTGTTACCAACTGAATTTGTTACTTTCCCCTAAAATATGCTTCTCTCCCTGTGTTCCTTGAATTAAATAAGGAGGCCATGGACAATTCTAAGGGTCTTTGTAACTTTAGAAACCATTTTGGTCTCTGATGTTAAGCAGATAATGGAATATATCTGTATATATAAATATCAGGCAATTACTTTTTAATTTAAATTTTTTTGATGTCACATTGCATTATAAAATTATACGTCTCAGATATGCATCTTTATAAATCAACACCTATATATTCTACATTAAAAGTTCACCACCAACAGTCCAACTCCATGCTTCACCATATAATTGACCCCCTTTACCTGACCTGACTATCCCCACTTCCCTTCTATTGACCACTAATTTGGTCCTATAGACTAATCTATTTTTGCTTGATTTGGTTTATTTACTAGTTTTTCATACATATACCACATGTGAGTGGAATTATATAGTGTTTGTCTTTCTCTGAATTATCTCACCAGTCATAATTGCCTTTAGGTTTATTCATGTTGTTGGAAATGACAGGATTCCATCTTTTTGTATAATAGAGTAGTATTCCGCACCACATCTTCTCTATTCATTCATCTGTCTGTGGGCATTTAGGTTGTTTTCACATCTTGGCTACTGTAAATAATGCTGCAATGAACATGGGGGTGCTTAAATCTTCAAATCAGTGTCTTGTGAAAAACCAAGCATGTATTGTTCTCCAAACTGTTTGTCTCTATCCATATTTTGATGTGCATCCCACTCTTACTTGAGTTAGCGGCTGCCTCCTCAAGCAAGAATCATGAAACCTTTCTGCTGTACTTTGAGACCATATATTTCTGAGAAAAGTCAGGAAAACAAACCTGACTGGTCTCCATTATCTTCAAGTCCAAAAATATGACTTAAAGCCAAGTTTCTGTCACTTGTCAAGGAGAAATGTTTTGAAGAAGTAGAGATGCTTCTGAGGTGTGTTTGTTTTCTCTGTGTGTTGTGTTAGGCATGTGATGTCTATTTTGTTGTTTGTGACTTCCTTTGCCTGGGGTACTTTTCTTCAACCTTATATGACATGTCACATTATTTAGATGTCTTTCCTGACACTTCAGCCCTGCCCTTGACCCATTAGGGTTGTGACTCATCCTGTGTCAGTGAAAAATGTTTCCCACTTTTAAGCCAGAATCCCTGAAATGCTGTGCTGGGATTGCCTGTTTCCTTAATTGTCTTCCTCCCTCATTAGACAAACTCTGGAGAGTTTGGGTTTTGTTCACCTTTGATTTTTCTCTTTTTTAAAGGAAAGGTGCAAGTAGGAATGATGGTGAGTAAGCAGGCATGCAGGGAGAGGAGAAAGAAGCAATTTATTTTATTTTTATTTAGTTGTTCACACTGGCTGTTCTCTCCTGCCCCTGACCTGAGACTTGAACCCAGGGTATATGGCCTGAGTTCCTTCAGAGGTGATTAACTTAACCAGTACTCCACCAAGGCATACCCACCATTGCCATTTATTTCTTGGAACATGCAGAAGCTCTTGCGCTTGGCAGTCACTCAATGGGTAAATGTGAATTGAATGAAATCTTTCCAACAATATCAGATTCTGTCATCTTTCTTCCCTCCACTCTACTACCTCTACTGTTTCCCAGGCTCTCTTCCCCTCGCCTACGGATTGTTGCAAGACCTCCTACCCCCACACCACTCTCCAATCCTTATTCTGCCAAATTTTCATGTGCAATGACAGTTTCCCAGGTCTAGACTTTTACTGTCACTTCTTTGATAGCAGTTTGTAATTATTTTCTATTGTCTATCAAATTAACTTCAAAGTCTTTTCATCATTCCAAGACTGTCATGCTCTGGGCTTACCTAAATATACAAACCCAGGTACTTTTCATTCCTCAATATTAACTCCCATCCCTAGACAGGCTGATTGACTCACTGATCTTCCATATGTACTCAAGCCACCACTTGGTTTACTGATGCCATTTCCCCCAACTGTCTTCTCTTGTCTCTCTTCTATCCGTCCAAACCCTTCTCAATTCTTAAAAACTAAAACTTTCGCCCACTTCCGTAAATTCTTCTTTCAGCCATTTATACACACATTATTCTTATAACTTTGTCTCTCAAAAGTAGTTAGTTACACAACATTAGTATGCTTTGATTTGCTTCTAATTTCATAGGCAATTTCCTCTACTTGATTTTAAGATGCTTGACACCATGAATTATGCTTTGAAATAGTGTATCAGAACATGATCTAGCATGTCAGATTGATTAGTATACTATTAGTAAGCGCACTGACTGATTGATATAGTGGGGAAGTAGTCCCAGGTATTAAGATAACCCAAAAAGTCATATATGATTTGAGGATCTAAATTTAAATACTTTCAAATTAGGTTTATCTTGTTACCCAATGGAATAAATAGAAGTCTTACACAGTTCAATTCCATCCCATGAAAAGATTTCTTTTTATTTAAAAAATATTGTATTGAAGTAACATTGCATTATAACATTATATGGGTTTAAGGTGTGTTCCATGTAAATCAACATCTGCATTTATTGCATTAGGTTCACCACTAACTCTCTCAATATTTCTTAATGACAACATGAGAATTAAAAATGGTGACATTTGTCATGAGTCTAAATCATTGTGGGGCATTTGACTGGAGCTGTACTTGGGAAGCCAGCAACAGAAAGCAAGAAAACATGGGCTTGTCAACTGATATTGAAATACTGTCAAGCTCTGCTGCAAGCTCCCACCGTGCTCTATTACTGCAAAAGGGGACGAAGGACATTTTTCATGCCAGCAGGGCACTCATGAAAGAATGACTCACCGCCCTGCCCTCTGGGCACTTGAATCCAATAGGTCAATGGAGGATTACACAATGTGTGTTAGCATAATTGGTGCACGTGGGGACCATCTACAGAATACCATGAGGTCTTGGGCAGGGATACTGCAACAAAATGGAATATCCAGAAAAGAAACCATTATGAAGAACAAGAGTGCAAAATTTGGTTTTGAGCCCATTCCAGGTTAAAGCATTTAAGTAGAAATCTACTTAATTCCATTGGGGTAGATCAGGAATGATGGGGTATTGATGGGAATGTAATTTGGTGATCTGGGGACATCAAGGTAACAAATGAAGCAAATAGATAGTTTGCCCAGTGGTTGTGAGTGACTTTCCTACACGTTATATTATCATCTCTAAACTAATGTAAATAGTTCTTGATTTCTACTCCACAAGAAGCTTGAGCATTATTCTTAGATCTGTAAGATACTTTATTTAACTTCTGCTGGGTGACCAGGGGAGTGGGAGTCATCTGTTTATCAGACTCTCCTGGAAGGTTTTGACAGAAGGGAGGAGCAAGAAACTGTTTTCCCCATATACTCAGGGCACTATATCAGAAGTGTGGGGGGCCTTGTAAACGTGACCCCCAACTGGAGGGGTTGCGACCCATCTGGGATATTTCTGAAACAATATAGTAGTTGTACTTGCATAGTGACTCTTCTTTCCAACATTCTGTAGAACAGAGCATCCTGGAACCTAATGAAGGAAGTTCAAATCAAGTCAGATCGGCATCAGCATAGCACGTGGGCTATTGGTCTATTTATAGTGGAGTGCTTTTGTTTAAAATGCTTTTCTATAACATGCCTTACATTTCTACTTATATATGCTCTAGGTAGATAAAGTTGCCTTAAGGGAAGGGGAGTGCTTTGAATAGTTAGGCCCTGAATCAGATGTTTTACACATACACGAGCTGGCTTCATAGGGGGGCACCTGGGAAGCTGCCAAAGACGTGGGGTCAGAAGGACCCTTCACCTGACCTAATACTCTCCTGTCACCATCTTGAAATGCTGAAAATTCATTTTGAACAAGAAGGTTGGCCTTTTCATTTGGACTGGGCCCTGTATATCAAGTAACTGGTCCGGTGCATACACTGTTTCTGCTAATCCTTACAATTTTCCATGTGACAGCATATTTGATGTCATTTCACAAATAAGTTAACTGGGGTCCACAGAGCAATTTGCCAAGAATTTCAATGTGCCCAGGCCAGTTGTACTGCTCTGGTATGTGGGACTTCCGGCCTCTGTTTATCTGAGGATGCTCATAGTTTACCCGCATATATTCCCCTGAGAAGCTGGTCCACGAGCAATTCTGATGAACAGATCTGTGAACTGGGTCTGGGCATCTGCATTTTCATCACACCCAGGTGTGAGAACTGAAACTCTGTATCAGTAATTATCAACCTTTTTGACCTCATCTGTATAAGAGATATATCTTAAAAAAAATATTTTTGAATTAATTTTGTCTTACAAGATAATTTAATGTGCAGGTTCCCCATTCATCAAATATGTGACAACACACCACATCACCAAATTACCAAAAGTCCTTCCCCACTGTCTGTTGTCCCCCTCCAACACTTGTTCCCACCCCCATCTCCTTCCCGCTGGTAACCTCAATTCCATCGTCAAGTTCCTAGGGTTAGTTCTGTTTAGTCTGTTTCGTTATATTCTACCTATGAGTGAGATCATCTGGTGTTTGTATTAATTCTTCTAATTTATTTCCCTCAGATTCCATCCATGTTGTAGCAAATGACAGGATTTCATCCTTTTTATGGCAGCGTAGTATTCCATTATGCATATGTACCACATCATCTTTATTCAGTTTTCTGAAAGAAACACATCTTACAGCAAGACCCAGTACATACATGCTGCAAACGGTCTTGAAGAGCATTTAACCTGTTATATGTGACACAATGGTAATGATTTCATTCTGATTTAATTCATTTTTTAATGCCTATAGTTTTTACTGGCACAGATCACAACTTGTAATTTGAATAACACTGTCTAGATGAAGAGAAAATATTACATAAGTCCAGATCCTAACAATGTAGAGAACTGAGGCAGAAAGAGAGCTACTCTTCTATGTATGATTGCTTAAGGTTTTTAACATTTTTTAAATGGAACTTTTTGATATTCGGATTAACAAAGCCCCCTTTTTACAGAAAAAATTCACTCTTATGTTTATTTTCTTATATCATTTCAGGGAGCTTCTGGATCTTCCTCTTTCTCGGACTCCAGATAAAAATTCCTAATTTAATTGTAGCTCTGTGCAGAAGCAAGAGTGAAAAGTGAACAACCTCCCATCACTTCATTGCATCATTTCATTCCAACATTGCATTATTCATCACATCAAGTCATAAAGACTGATGCCCATTGGCTGGCCTTTATTTTCTAGTTATCTTATATAACAGGAATGCAGCCCTTTGAGGAAAAATGTTGCCGAAGGAGGAGAATGGCTGCTTCAAGTCTTTTGAGGAGGCAGAGGTCATTAAAGGAGGTAACAGAGGTAGGTGGGAAGGAGCAAGGACTCACTTCTGTTGTCCCCTGACTATGTGGGACTCGCAGGCTGTGAATCAGAAATTGGATCATGAAAGACCAAGCTTTCCCCTGCAATGTCTGACTGATGAAGCACAGCCTACGCACAACTCACGAATTCCCAAACGTAGATTGGGAGTGGTGTGCGACTTTGGAGTTGTTTGGACAAGCTTAGAATATTCAGCTCCCTTGACAGGAAGGTTATGCTTATTCCCAGTGATTCAGGAACGACTCAGATGCATCTCTGAGTGTGAAGTAGAGAAGCACAGCTGAGAAGATGCTGCCTGGAAACGTCCCTGCTCTGACTGCAAACTCTCCACGTACAGCCATGCTGTGATTACCTTTGGGGCAGGCACCTGAAGGAATGTTAAAATGATTATGCAGGACGGTACTTCAGAAAACTGTTCAAAGTATGTTGGCTTTGTACACAGTGCCAATCCCTGAGTGTCTTGTCCTTCAGCGCCGAGCTAAGTACAAATAAGAGAGTGTTTAGAAACATACAGAATTTGACAGAGCAATTTATGTCTTTTGAATATGATGAGAAATTTAAGGTTGTATTTTGTATGTCTACATTTACATGTTTATTTAATCTATTTTAGAAAAATTAATTTTATTGAAGGAACATTGCAGCATCACATTATATAGGTTTAAGGTGTGCCTCATAGTATGAATTCATTCTTACTGTATTTGACACGCTCACTGACACTTAGTTACAGTGTCAGGTTTTGACAGACTTGAAATGTGGGGAGGGTGGGGAAACTGAGCCCATAGACGTAGAAAGTTTGGAAAACATATGTACTGTTGAAAGTCTGAGTCATTCAGAGGCCAGAACTAAACCCTTCCTCAAAACAGGGCCACATAGAGGTGAGTTCAACTTTTAGTGGCCCTTTGGTTACCTGAGAATGCTCAGATGAATGATGATCAGTGGGTGACCAATTCTGAAAACTTTTCACATAGGTTTTGCATTTTTTATCATAAATTTAAGTGACATAAATTCAAGTCCATTCAAGTCTGTATTTTTATACTTATTTATATTTACATCACTAGGACTTTGAACACCATTTATAATTATTTGCCATGAAGTAAAAATGACTATCTCCATTTGATAGGTAGAGAAACTGAGGCAGAGAGAAGAAACATAACCAAGACATGTTGAAACAGGAATGAGACACAAAGTTTCCATCATTCTGACCATCTGGAACGGCTTAACATCCAGACCCACCTCCTCTCAGAAGACATTCTGTGGGGTGGGAAGGGTCAGGATTGTGTTCATTTATTGTTTATTGTTTAACGCTCTTGCTGTCACAAATAACGGGTCTATAAAAATAGCAGGGCAGCCTAGCAAAGCAAACTTATTTCTTTAGGCATGTATTAAAATATTTTACCAAAATGAGTTTCCACATGTTGAACTGCAAATATTCTGTTGGGACAAATAGCTGTGGTTTTGTTTTGGGAAAGAATGTCAGAAAACACACAGTAATACATTTCCACTATAAATTAACATTGTATTCCGCACTCAGGGAAATAGAAAGTTTTGTGATTTTTCTTTTTTTGGTCTCTAGACCCAAGGGAGTATGGGCTGCTAGGCTTCATAGCAGCTCAAAGACAAGGGGATTGAATGACCCCTGTGGGAGAAAACTATTAAAGAGTTGAAAAGAGCAAGTGATGATTCCCAGGATTATTTTAAAATTATGTGAGTAGTAGCTCATGATTCTATTCAGGGAATGAGGACTTTTACATACAACAACGTAGAGTTGGTCCTTAAATATTTTTATGTGAATTTTTCTTCCAGACTGCTGAAACCTCGGCTCCAGACAAACCCACTTGTCTTTTCCTGGCCACAGCGTGCTCAATCTTTTCGCTGTGCCTTTGCCCATTGCATTCTCTCCAGACAATACCTGATCACTGCTCTTCACTTACATTGGTTCTTTTGTCTTTTTATTTGTAGCTTACAACTCTACTCCCCTGAAAGCTTCTTCTAATTGACCCCATGTAACTCTGACCCCTTTACTAGTTTCCTCGTCACCCTAATACATGTATTTCATACTATATGTCTCTGCAGTCATTTTCCTTTACAAAGGTTTGTGTGTGTGTGTGTGTGTGTGTGTGTGTGTGTGTGTGTGTGTGTGTGTTCAGTTCCTGGCGGTGGTGAGATGTGATCTGTAGGGTCTAAATGATTTGATTGTGTGCACCTTTACACAAGGGAAAGTTCCCTAGGGTGGCATCAGGATACTAAGGAATCCATTGTTTTGCCTGCGTGTGACTTAGGACAAATCCCATAGGGTTGCTGTGGACGAGATGATGAGTGTGAACCACTGTGCACTCTCTAGGTGTTCAGTGATAGAAGTCTGCTATGTAGTGTGTGATTCTAACTCAAGGTTTAGTAGGGGAGCTCTTGTTTCCTGGGAGTATGAGTTGCCATTGTGGTAATATAATGGAAATGGCCCATTTTTTCCTTCTGAGACAGAGACATAGTTATTAAAACCGACACGGGCATTTACAACACAGCTAGTCTGTCCCCAACTGCTTAGCCTCCTTGGGCGGGTGGTTATGAGGCTTGTGACGCTAGCACTTGCCAGTATATCAGGAACATAATTAAGAATAGTAATAATAAACAACCCAGAACATGCCTGAGAGCTCATTATGTTACTAGAATCATTTTATGGATTTTATGTATATCAGCTCTCTTAATCCTCAGAACATCTTTGGCTACATAAGTTGTAGGTCCAGGGCAGGATCCTTGTTTTAAGATTGTTCGGTATTTTGAGATGGCGGAAGTAGACTATTAAACTAAGCCTTTATGAGTGTCAGGCAGTATGAACACACAGGTTATGTGTCAAGAAGCCAGCAAATACCTGCAGGAAAGGTCCCGTTATCCCCATTTTTGGTAATTTATATCATTTTGTCCAACTGACAAAAAGGTCCTAACTCTTCTCAGGGTTAGCCCATCCTGATCACTATCTCCTCAGTGCACCAGCTCAGGCATTTTCTCAGTTTCCATACACTTTAACTGCTATGCAAATCCAGTGGGATTTCAAATCCAATATCTTTGCTATGTTGTGACTATAGAGTCATTCTAGCAGGATAGTTGTCTAAGCAATGTGACCTCTCCTGCCAGATTAAAAGGGCTTTAACAATATGATTAATTCACAAAGGCTTTCACAACCATCATTCAAGCAAAGTTTCTCTTCACTTCTGCCTATAGGCTTCCTCCCCCTATTTTCTGCCCCCTCACAGACACATACCTTCCAGGCTGTAAGTTGTACATCTTTCCATTATTTTTCCTCTAATTCTACTTTCCTCTTGGTTTTAATTCTAATCTGATCTCATCCATACAATGCATCAGACAAGATACATACTGCTGTGCAGTTTGCCCTGGATCCTGCCTCTAGAACCAGACCTGATTTTATTTCAAATTGATAGAAGATAAGTAGGTGACAGTTATTATTTATTTGTTTCAGTTCTTAATAGTCACCTTCACGTCTCAGTGACACTCAGGGTCTCCTATTCAGAAGTGGATTTTAGGAAGAGTAAAGTGGAAGAGAGAAGAGGGATATAGACACGGGATGGCATTGCTGTGGCCAAGTCCAAATGTGAGAGACCCAGAAATGAATGAGAAGAGGCCTGGTTCAGAACCGGAGGACCCATATCCACATCAGTTTGTCATGTATGCTTGTAGGCATCATTTCACCTTTTGAGGTTCAGTTTCATCACTGGGGAATGAAGTGGAATACTTGTCTGCTTACAAGACTTCCATTGTGGATTACAAGAGACATTGTCAACAAAGATTTGAGAAAACACACATCAACATCATAGGCTCTTACTGGCAATGAGGGTGATGCTAACCCATCTTCTACATGAAGTCTCTCCTTCACCTTCCTTTGCCTCCATCACCCTTTGGCACTTAGCACTGAACACTTTATTTTGTTCTGTAATTTCCATGTTATAACCTCAAGATTCCTTACCTGCATGAGCCAGGTGACTACGTGGTGAAGTTATTATAAAACAATGAATATACCTCTTCAAAAAGCCCCTTTTCAAGGTTTTATGCTTGTTCCAAGGAGATTTTCATGTTACTGTTTTAAATGCTTCTTTAAAGCATAGTCCAACTTGATGAATTCCAGAAAATATTTTTGTAACTTTGTACTCCTAATGCTTGATAAACGAGATAATCCAATTTAATTATCCATATCACTTACCAAAGTTGATTCTAAATGGCTTGAAAAAACACACAAAATTCAAAAGACAAACACTTACCACCATGGAGAATCCCAAAATGGGGTCAGGGGCTCCAGAGTCAATTGTAAAAGAGAAGTTCTTAAGATATAACATTATATCACTGTATACACACTACTAGGTAACTTACAGAGTGACCACTTTAATGCTCAACTTTTGCTGCATACCTCTTGCTGTATTTGATGTAAAACATTTTTTATTATTCAGGTAAAAATTTATTTAGACATAGTAGCATCAGAGTTTGTGGAGTCTTCTTAGAATAGCCATGAGCACATAGTAGGTGCTCAGTAGTATGCATTTGATTTGCAACTGAGTGTTAAGGTGGAATTAAGGTTTGATCAGAGACAAGAAACAAAAGAGTGGTTAAAATATTACAAAGTAAATACATTTTTTTGCATATAAGTAAACCTGGGTTCTGGCCATGGTCATCTTCTAAGATGCATTTCCCACGATTTGAATGCTTTTACAAAGAAACATAACTTGAAGAATTTGGATACTTTTTTTAGACTAGAAAAAGAAGATATCGGTGAATAGTGGAAAAAGTTAACCTGGAAGCTTTGTCAGGTGAGCTATTAAGCGACAGGTAGAAAGGGAGCAGTAAGTGAGTGTGGAGAGAAGTTTGGAAAGATTAAACTGGGTCCTTAACTTATTAGCAGCAACATACTAAAGTCTGAAAATATCTGGAATCTAAAAACATATGTTCAAATTCAGAGAAATGATTAAACCTGTGATTCACTCCTCTAAAGAATATGAATCGAGTAACTGCCATATTCTAGGCACTGTGCTAGGCATGATAGACACAGTACTGGAAAGAACATCCCGAAGTTCCCCTGCGGGTCACTAGTACAAGAGCTAGGAAGGAAAGTGAAGTATATCACCACAGTCAGTAATGGGAAGCCTGAGTTTTCTAAGGCAGAGAGGTGAGAGCTTTCTAAAAACTATCTCTGAAAAAAAAAAAAAAGGACCACTAAAATGATAATAAGCATGGATTACTATTTATCATATGTATTGAACTACTAAAAATATTGACAGCTTATCTGGGACTAATGGAAAGAGAAAGAAAACTAACAGGAATTAATGATGAAATGTGGTAAGTATAATGGGGTCAATATAATGAAATTTGGATAATAGCAGAAAAATGTAGATCGCACAGGTTACCCAGTCACAAAGGCATCTTTATTATGGTTTTAAAGTACTGAGGCTATTTCTGAAACCAGTTAAAGCCATCTATAAAAATGTTTATTAAGAAAGAAGGATTCACCTTTTAATAGGAGAAAAGATTCAGATACTATAATTCATGACTAAAAAAAATTAAACCTGGGTGCTTGTGTTTGTTAAAAGAGAGCACTGACCAATGAATAACACACAATGTCACTTGTATTCTGGGAGCCTCTGGTTTTGAACTGTCTAGACACTTAAAATGCCTATCAAAATGTAAATGTGTGTGTGTATGTATGTGTACTGTTTGTCTATTTTGTCTACTGCTCTTTCTGAAGTGCTTAGACTAGTACCTGGCTAAAAAGGCAAGACTCAGTATTTTACATGAATATTCATTCATTTTTAATTAATAAAAAGCAAAGTAACAAATGGCATGAATATTTCTGTAGGAAAAGAACAAAACAATCAAACTGTAAGCAATGTGACATTTAATGTAGAAAAATGATTTAAACAGATTGTAGTAATTAAGTGGTTTATGGAAAGAAACTGCACAAATGGATATTTTTATCCTCATAAAATAAGTTAAAAATATAAAAGGACAGTTTACCTAGATGTTGCCCATGAAATCAGATAATCAAATGACAAGTTTGTTGAAAACGGTGTTGAATCACATTATCTTCCATTTGTGGTTGCAAAAGCCAAGTGAAAGATAATCCCTCTCTTCCTTTGGGTAGTTATCACAAGCCTTTCAAAGGATGTATGTTTTCCATCTGAGATTACGGAATTACAGTTTGGAAGGTATAATAATGCTTATCCACATCTATGAGTCTATGTGCAATTAATATTCATTTATTTTCAGATAATGCTGTTAATGTTATTTTCATCTGCATGCTTTTAATGTTGCTGAAGCCCAGTGGGTAACTCACCACCAACAGGCACGTCCATGTGTCTTGTTTGCTTTGTTGGTGTTGACCTGCCAGCTCAGTTCTTTCTTCCATCATTGCCTTATTCCATTTCTAATTTTTCAAACTACCTTTAAAGTGTTTCCTTCTCAACAAACACTTGCTGTCAGTACACCTCGACTGTTTTTTTGTTTTTGTTTTTTTTGAAATAGCAGTGATAGCAATTGCTAGGTATGGATAAAAACAAAATATTAAGGGGAAATCATGGAGTAATGAAATTAGCACCATGTGAAGCTTCTTCTCTATAAGAGACAGAACAGTCACTTTGTCACCCAGTCAATATATTTTGTATATGGTGTGAACTAGTATCTCCTCCTAGAGACCCTAGTTGTAAACTTTAATAATTCTTTTCTACAGGATGCTTCTTAGAAATTCAAAAGGAAGTGTAGGAAAATTTACAACACAGGACCAGTCAATAAAAATCATTTAGGAAGTTAGGTATCTACTAATTACTAGACACTGTACTAGGCACTGGGCAAAAAGCATTAAAGGAGATGAATTCCCTTCTCTGACTCAGTTTATGGGGGTGGAGGGGTAGGAGTGATGGTGGGTGGGGCAGCCAGGGACCCTGTGCAAGGAAGAGAGAGGCAGAGCAGAGAGGGAGATTAATGAAGTCCATGGGTGTGGGGAGATCTGGCGATGTCAGGGAAGGCTTCCAAGAGAAGATTTTAATAGACCCGCTCTGAGTCCATAGGTGGAAAAAGAAGGGAGGATCTTCCAGGAAGAGAGAGAAGGCAGGGGCAGGGCAACAGGGCTGACATCACACACAAAACATGGTGTGTTGGGGATTCTGAACTGTGCGATGCTGCTGAGCCCATATGCTCCTAGAACATGGAAGGAGATTAAATGCACTGATGCAGAGATGGTGTCTATGAGGTGAGGAGTGGCCCAACCTAAACAATTCCTCTGAGCTGACTCTGGTAATGACAATAAGGACTCCAGAACAAGAGTAGTGTGCATAAGCACAGGACTTTTCAGTCCTCTGTGACCCGAAAGTGCAAAGGGCAGCAGCCTGCTGCAGTTTTTAAGATAAACTCTATTTTTTTCTCTTGAGACCTTTTTCCATTTCACAATTCTGCATTTTCAGTGGTGAATGTTGACATGCAATAAAAATTTACCTCCTTAATGATGGGACAACCAGGATCTAGTTTATTTTATGAAAAAAATGGATTGTTCTCTTCCTGACAGACATGAACCCCATTTCTCTGTGGCTAGACAACTCTTTGTTACTTTAGGGAAGCACCCTTCTGATAGTTTTCTTGAGTGAGTAAAATGAAATGATTATGCATAGCCTTGTACTGAAACAGCACAGGCCCTCAGTAAGCAGTTATTGATGGTCCTAGTCAATCAGACGTTAGATACAGGACATGGATATTAGACAGTTTATGATGAACTCTGCCGAATCTGTCCCATAAAAAATTCAGACTGCAGTCTGTTAACACCCCTTTGTATGCATGTACCCTGTCTTTCATTTAGCTCTGTGAGAAGAATACTCTAATGCTAAGTGCTGGTACCTGTTAGGTGAAGAATATTCCCTTTCCACAGTACAGTGAGTACGTAGTATGTAGAGTGGTACTTCATAAATGTTTGTTGAGTCAAAAATGAATTATGAATAGCTTCTAATCAAGTCCTTTAACTCTTCAACAACTAAATATTTTTATTCTGTTTTTACCAAATAGAGAACTTCTGACCAAAGAGGTATGAGTCAAGCCGCATAGGTCATTTACATTTTTCAGTGTCCACATTTGAAAAAAGGTAAGGAAACAGCCGATGTTAATGTTAACAATATATTTTATTTAGCCCAATATGTCAAAATATTAGCATTTCAATATTTAATCAATGCTTATTAAAAACTATCTTCCACAATTTCCCCCCTAAATCTTAAAAGAGTCGACATGCATTTTATTCTTACATCTCAGTTCAGATGACAAATTTTTATCAGAAAAAGTTGATCTGTATTTAGATTTCATAATATTTATAATTGCAAAGGTGGATTCATGTACTCAAGGTTTTTTTCAAAATAATTAAAAATTTCCAATAACTGAGTCAAGTATCAGTTTTAAAATTATAAAAAACAAAATTTAATTTAAAAAATTCACTTCCTCAGTTCCACTAGGGACATGTCAAGAGTTCAATAACTGCATGTAGCAGAATTTATCATACAGGAAAGGACGTTCTAGAGAATTCTGCTCTTTAGGGCTGTTGGTAGCAGTGCTCATTTGATATACTTCAGTGTAAGTTTATCACCTTGTAGATCTTTTGCTTTCTCTGTACTTCATTTTTTTCTGAAACCTTTATTACCCTAATACTTTAGTTAGAAACCTCTAATTAAATATGCCATACTTGCTTAATAACCCTATAGAAAAATACTCAAAGTCCTAAAATATTCCTTTTGTCATTTTTTCACAGTGACAGGCACATGAAGCTATTTACAGTGACACAAGGAAATTTTGCTCACAAGTGTTCTCATTGTTAAGGACTATGGCTAACCAGTTTGTCTCAATCACAAAGGTTGCCTCGTGCCAATTTAGGAGTCAGACAGTTCACATACGGGTACACACTCGCTAATTTCTTTTAGAGCACACAGTGACTTTTTTCTAAGCTATGGAAGTGAATTTTCATTATATACTAAGCTTAAAAGTGTGGTTATGCATAGGATTATTTGAGTGCTTTTCCTGTGGCGGGGAGGGGATAGGGTTGTTTCTAGACTATTTTGTAAGCTAGAATTATGGGTTTGTTACTTAATAAAGACTTGCTTTGAATGCAGTTCCACTGTTAGGACATTTTCTTTATGGCTTGATTAAAAGTAATCCCTTATTATATTACATAATGTTCCATGAGCTGCAATACATGAGCAGAGGGTAGCAAATAGAAGGGACTTGCCCATGACTTTGAACGTATATTTTAGTCTCGGCTGTCCTGTGCCTGGATCCCGAACGCTCTGGTGAACTCTAGTTGCCTTTATACATTACAGAGTGAAGTTATGGGTCTTGTGACTAGTGAAAAGTTGGTACTGCCTATACAGTTATTTTCTGTACACAATTAAACTGGTACATCTTTGATCTTGAATAAGTTCATTGAGTGAAATCCCCCAGTAAGGTACTTTATCAAAATACATACATAAAAATAGGCATATACCCAGAGAATACCAAATCTCTAATCAGAAAAACTATGTGCACCCCTATATTCATAGCAGCACAATTCACAATAGCCAAGACATGGAAACAACCTAAATGCCCATTAACAAATGACTGGATGAAGAAGTTATGGACAGTATACTCAATGGAATTTTATGCTGCTATAAAAAGGACAAAATTGTGCCCTTTGCAACAATCTGGATGGAACTGGAGGGGATCATGTTAAGTGAAATAAATCAGAAAGAAAAAGAGAAGTACAGGATGGTTTCATTCATAAGTGAAATATAAAGGAAAAAAACCCAAATGAACAGAGCACCCTTCAACAAAATTTGCAGGATGTGAGACTCTGGCTCCCAGGGAGGTGGGAGTGGAGAGGGAATGAAGAGGGAAGGCAGTGCGAAAGAGCACTAGAGCTCTGCTGACAGAGTGGTGTGAAATGCTCAAAGACGGAGGTGCAATTCCAACATCCTAAAATGAATATAACAAAATGTAAACAATGAAATAATGAAATTGTTATAAAATCCTTTTGTTAAAATAAAGTTTGTTTAAATGTCCTTCTTACTCCAAAACATTCTGACATACGTCTTCTACTGACATTGAGTAAAATGGAAATAAATGCCTATCTGGATGGCCTCAACAATAAAGACACAGAATAATGTAATTGGGCATTGAAAAGCGAAATCTAAGCTACCAGTTGAAGGCATGATTCACATGCCAATGGAGTTAAAATCCCTCTCACAGATACCTGTTCCTTCTCCATTAACATGGGTACATTGTATCACTAGGTACTGTCCAGTAGCTGTAGCAAGGCTGCTGACAGGGCATTAGCAGACCCTAAAGGCACAAGTGGCTCTAATTGATCAGAAAAGTGCAAGTTTCTGCCTGGCAACTTATATGCCTTTTTGTGAATCTGGCTCTCTGCAGAGGATTGTAAAAGCTTGGCATTCCCAGCTGCACCATAATTCAGGATGCAGTGTTGCAGCTTGAATTCTGCATGAGATTAAATGTGATGAATACCAAAAGGGTTTTATGATTTTCATTTGTTTTCTGAAATTGGGATGTGTTTATAAGATAAAATGCTAAAGAAATAAATGTAGAGAATGTGAATTTATACTGGGTGAGAACTCCCCCCCCACCCCCAGAAGATCTTTTATTTGCTATTTTTAGGTCTTTTGGAACATATTTTAAGGGTCAAGTGTTAACTTTCCAGAAACAACCTTTAATGAGTCAGGATAAAAACCATCTGGTGCTGGGATTTTTTCTGCAAACGGATGAACTTCAGGAGGAGGAATTTCCTATTGGAGGTTTATGGAAGTAGCCCACAAGTTAACTTCATCTCCTTCCATCAGTTGCTCCTTCTATCTTCCTACCCACCCATTAAAAGAAATGAAAAAGAAATATGGAAAAGCAGACTGGAGAGAAGGGAAGATTTTTGTTCTACAGGCTGAGTGTGCTGTAAGCTGTCAAGTAAGATAGAAAGCAGCATCTTTACTCCTTTAAGGGACCCATGGGCCCCAGACAATGCATGACACACGGATGTCGGCAGGATGTGAGGAGTGGCAGGTGTGTGATAGGGTGAGGTGTCACCTGGAGGAGGTAGGACAGGGTCCAAATCAGAGATCGCTGTCCTCCCTCACTAAACAAGCTGGTCTAAGTGACACTTCCTCGTGTCCCAGGAAGTGACGATCAGCCAGTGTAGACTGACTCCGTGGGGGTGCTGCGGCGGGCGCCAGGGGACCTCTTATCAGCCCTGTCCCCAATGGGGCCGAGCCGTCTGGGCCACCTCGGCGAGCTGCGGGGCCTGAGTCCCGCGCACCACGGGGGACGGGGTCGTTCCCGGGTGCAGGCGCTCTTCGGGGCTTCTGTGCCCTTTGCCCAACCGCGAGGCTGACCCCGAACCCCAGGGCTGCCTGGAAACCGGGCCTGAGAGGGCTCAGGAGGACGGGAATTGGGAGCCGGGGTGAGGCGCAGCGAGGACGGAAAAGTCCTGCGGGGCTGGGCGGCGGGGGTCCCTAACTGGAGGGACCCAATTCTTCCCTGTGGAAACAGACCACACAGCGCCCCTACACTGCCTCAAGTGCCCTTTCAGCTCCACCCGGCAAAACCCCAACACGAATAAAAATAAACCCATCCGAAGCTCCCAGACAAGGGTCCGGGGTGGGGCGGGGGGGCAAAAATCGGCGCGAGGGTTGGGGCGGGCGGCCCCGCATCCCTAATGAGGAATGAATGGAGGGCCGCGGCGCCCGCCCACCGCGCGGCCGCCCAGTGCCGGGCTGCGTGCCGCCCCGCCGCTCCGCGCAGCCGGCTGGGCGCTCGGCGGGCTGGCGCTCGGCGGGCTGGCGCTTGGCGGGCTGAGGCGGCAGGGCGGGGTCCGCGCGTGGCTGCGGCCAGGCCGGGCGGCACCGCTCACCTGAGGCGGGCGCGGAGCTGTCAGGGCCGTGGTCCCGGCGCCGCGCGGCCGGGCTGTGATTGGAGGCGCGCGCTCACCTTCGGCCGGCCGGGAGAGCGGAGCGGGGCCCGGACACCGCCCCCGGCGCCGCGTCCCCGCCTCCCGCCCTTCGGCGCCGCATCCCGCCCGCTCGCCGCCGGGCCCGCGCCGGCCCCCGCCCCTGCCGAGCCCGCCCTCGCTGTTCGCGGCCCCGGCGGCGCCGCCGCGGGAAGCGGCTGCCCTGCGCCTCCTCCGCCGCCGCGGCCGCTTTTGGCCCCGGCGCGGCCTGTGGGAGCCATTCGCCCGGTCCGCCCGGACCTCCCACGGCCCTTGCTGGCGCCCCCGCGGCCCGCAGCCCAGCCCGGCCCGCGAGCCCCCGGCCCGGCCCCGCCGCCCGCACAAGATGTCGGCGCGGACGCCATTGCCGACGGTGAACGAGCGGGACACGGAGAACGTGAGTAGCCGCCCGCCGCGCCCCCGTGCTTCTCTCGGGTCCCGGAGGCTGAGAGCGGGTCGGGCGCCCTCTCCGCAGCGGCGGCGGCTGTGCGGGCGGAGCGGGCTCAGCGCATCGCGGCCCCCGGCCCCCGCGGCGCCCGCATCCCGCCAGCAGGTTCCCCTCGCGCCCGCGCGGGGCGGCCGCCTCTGCCGTCCCGGCCTGGCTGCCTCCTCTGCCCTCCGCACCCCCACCCCCGCACGACCCATGACTTTGCTTTTTGTCACGTTGTGTGCGATTTGGGGTCTTGGGGCCACTGTGGGGGGAGGTCGAGGATGGAAGGGGTGAGACGGGTCATAGGGAGGGTGTGTGTGTGCGAGTTACGCCGGGAGCCACCTACTCTTCAGCATAGATGACTACAAGATCATCCCCAACAGTCTATGGCCCCCACCACAGCACCTTTAAAGAGCCCTATGCAGCCACAGGCTTTTTATTCTCTTCCTCCAGCCAGGGGTCATCATTCAGGGCAGGTTTTGCTTAAAGTCTCATTCCTGCTGCTTGGTGTCACAAGGTGCCTTTCTGGGAAGGAAGGATTTTCTGTGTTTTTGATCAAAGGGCCCTCTGGAGTGTTATCTAGATGCAGATGTCCCTGGTGTTGAAAACTCATGGAAACCCAAAGCACCAGATCGGTTGTCTTTCCACCTTTTGAAAAGTGCAGTTGTGGATGTGTGAGTTACTTTATGGGGAAGGGGCATTTTGTTTTCAAACCCTCATGACCTGTAAAATAGGGCCTTGTCTGAGTCTCTGGCTCATTTGAAAGAGCTGGAGGGGCACTAAGTTTAGATGGGCGGTGCAGATCGCTCTGCTGGTCTAACTCGTCCACACTCCAGCTCTGGGTGTACCAGTGCCCTCTTAGGGCTGCTAAAATGCAATGGTGAAGTGCTTTGGCGTTCTTAGACAAAAGATATGAAAGAGACGATCTACAAACTCACCTCTGAAGTGTTGGAAGCCGACAAAGGCAGATTATTTAATCTTAAGAGAGTAGGGAAGAGCAGGAAATTAATGTAATTATATAAAGGGAGAAATTCTAGGAAGAGGCTATTGTTCAAAAACCTAGGAAGATATTTCAGACTGCTTTTGTCTTCTCTAGTGTTGTGGGTTTAAAATGGTAAAGATAGTGTACTGCTGCTGGTATCTTAAATGATACCTTCATTTGCATCCTAACTGTTTAAATATGTCATTGATATTGATGGAGAGATTAAAGAAGGTCAGGAGAAAAGATGGAAAATATGATTAAAGTTGCTTTTAAAGACAACTTGGTACAGAATCTTTCTAATAGGAACTCTAAAAAAAATCTTCCGTGTGTCATTTCAGTGTGGATGAAAAGTATGGCAGATGATGACCTTCGGTTTTATTAGCAAAACACTGCAGTTATCCTAGGAAGGGTGGAAAATACATTGGTTTTATTTTCTTTTGGATTTTGAATGGTGTATCTCTTACCATAGTCATATGAATAAGATGCTTTATACAGACATGAGAACATCATAGAAAAATACATCAAGGAATAGTACAAAGGCTGCATCACATATAAGACAAAAATATAGCAGTAATCGTGTGGTACTTAAATTTTGTATCTTCTGAAAATGATTATGGTGTATAAACTCATTTGCTCTGTTTCTGAATGTTATTTCAAAATCATTTCCATTTCCATTTTTGTCATTATGTCATACATTAATTATACCTCCATTGAGCTAACTTTACCCACACCCTGGTTTTCTCCTAAATATCTATTATAGTGTAGCTGTAATTTATCAGTAAATATGCACTCTCCTCTCTTTTGGAGTTGGAAGGGATATGGAAGTGGTATTTAGACAAGGCCTCTCCCCTCAAGGAGCTTACAGTAGCTAAATATAATACCAAAGAATGTACAGTAGCAGACCATGTGTAAATAGGGCTAAATTGGTTTGTAAATGCTATAAGTATTTATCAGGGACAACCCATGATAGTTGTTGAATCACCATTTATGACTCTCTTTTATTATCTACGTGGCTGTAAGTGCCATCATCCTTTCTTTCTTTCCTCTCATCAATGAAGTATAAAGTAACAAGCCTGCTTCTTAGCTATTGCATTAACACCAGTATGGCCATCAAAATGTACATTTTCAGTTGAAGTGACATTTTAAAAAATGATTGTGAACATTTATATTTGTATGGCTATTAAAATCGTCTAAGTCCTTTGGGATTTTAAGGACATAACTAAAAATATGTTCTTACTGCTAGAAATTAAAATAAACAAATGAGGTAACTGAAAATACTATCTTGGTATTTTACTGTCATTTGAAGTTCATATAAAAATGCATCTAGTTATGGATGAATGTACTTGAATTTGGTATCCTCGGGAATCTGTACTATCTGCCCTTCCCCTTGTCTCTAATGTAGATTGAGGATAGATTTTTAAATTCATCAAAAGACTGTTACTGCACTGATATACTACTGTGTATAGTAGAGTGAGAAAGAGTTGCTTTTGAGGACATTCTGTGTGTACATCTCAGGAGTATTTTCTTAGAATAAGGATTCGTATATGCATTGTGGGCAGGCTCACATGGCTGCATATGAAAGAACCACCAATGATAAACTTGAAAGGCAATAAACATTTTATAGTGGAGTAGAAAAGTCAGGTTCAGATAATAAAATTAATTGGTGCAAAATGTGTTTGAGTCTAGATTATAAAGAGTAAATTCAGAAAAAGAAGGGGTCTTTGAAATATATCTTTGTTTTCTTATTTTAAATTATGTTTGGAGAATTCCATCATAAATAGCTAACATACTTTATTCTTAGGTGCTTTAAATAAAGTAAGAAAAACTATTTGTATGTTTTGGAAAAACTGATAGAAGTTTTAGAGATCTCAAGTGCTCAGATTGGCTTTCTGTGGTGAAATTTTGATCAGTATGAAGAAAAATTGACTCTTTCTTTAGATGTTTTACAATTGACTTTGGTTAAATTTGTTTAGAAACATTTAATAACAGATTTCTTGGTGATGATTCTTTGGATAAATCTGAAACTTCAATGACTGTAACAAGTACTCGATGTAGCTAAGGGGACCGCTCAGAGTTTGTCCTGTGGGAATCATGTTAATGTGAAAAGATAAGAGGTCCGTATGCCTTGCCTGTGACCCTTGGGTTTGCTGGGTGGGCATCTCATGTCACAGTCCTTGCGTCACATTCTAACTGCTGGCTGCCTGACACAGTGACTAGCTGTATTAAAATGCTGTCACATTTGTCTTTTGAATTTTTAAAAAATTTATCATCAAAATATACCAATGACACTGGGAAGAGTAGTTTTTCCACATCACAAACTGAGATGAGAGACCAGCCTTTCGAAAGTTCAGCGACGCCCAAGGTCATAATGAACATCGGACATCTTTCTCTGTTGCTCTCCTCAGGCTGCTGCTTCTTGGAAGTGGTCCGGGGCTTGTTTTGTTGTTGTCTTGGAGATTTTAAAAGGACATAATACAGGATGTAAAACTCTTTATCAAAGGAAGAGCAGGGTCTGCCATGCCCTTCTCTGTTTTGGAAACTTTACTGTCCTCTGTCTGGTGTGCTCTGCTCCTTTCCCCTCAACCAAACTTTCAGTGCCTTTATGACAGGGCTCATGTTTTTAAGATTTCTAAATTATTGCAGCAGTGTTCTCTACTGCAGCTGAGCATCATGTCTGTCTAGTTCCCATCGCTGGTCTACTCACTCAGTATGCCTGACAATCCAGTGTGGGAAGAAATGTCTTTTACCTTCTACTCTTCCCTCCTAACTTAAACGCCATTACTGATATCTTCCACCCTCGTCCCCTTAGAAAGTCCGTGTTGTTTAGAACCAGCCATGTGACTTTTAAATTATTATTATTTCCCATTCCTTCTTCCATCTCAAACTTGACTTTGGGAATTATTTTCCCTTTTCCTGATGAACACCTTTGACGTTCTTTTGGGAAAGGATTGTCAGTCATAAATTTGTTTTTAAAAAAATCTGATCATGTATTTTGCCCTTATTCTTGAAAGATGGCTTTCCTCAGTTTCCATTTCTAGGCTGAGCGTTTTTTTTTTTTCTTTCACTGCTCATAAGATAATAATCTGCTGCTTCTGAGTTAAGTTGTTTCTCTTCAGAAGTCATGGGCCAGAAGTTAGGCGATCTACTCTGCCTCTTTTTAAGAGTTTTTTTACTCAGGTACTGTAATTTCATTACAGTGTATTTAGTATGGATTCTCTTTTTTTTTCTGCTTGATTGCTTTGTCTGTTAACTCATTTTTTTATTAGTTCTGGGTACTTATCAACTATTATCTTTTTGAATATTGTCTTACTTCTAGTCTCTTCAGAATTTTGTTTTGGGACTCTGATTAGATTATGTTAGACTAACTGCTCCATAAGTCTTAACTTCTCATTAACCTTTCCCATGAGTTCATTCTTGCTTTATACTACAAAGCTGTATCATTTGTTTAGATCTAAATTCTCTGGATATATATTTGATCAGTTTATCTCTTTGGATATTGCCTTTTAGTCTCTGTAGTGTTTCTGGAGTGCTCCAATTATGTTTGTTAAAATTTCTCATTTATCCTACATATGTCTTAAACACTCCTTCATTTATTCTACTGTTTCTCTGTACCATAATCCTTAAAACAATTATTGTATGTAATATGTTCTTTTAGTTGCATCTCTTTAGCCACATTTAAGTCAGTATTAACACCTCTGTTGAATTTGTTTTTTTATTGAGGTAAAAACATATGACATCAGATCTACCCTCTTAGCTCATTTCTAAGGGCTGACATCAGTATTGTTAACTATTGGCACAGTGTTATGCAGCAGCTCTCTAGAGCTTTTTCATCTTATATGACTGAAATTTTATACCCATTAAACAGCAACTATTTTCCACTTTCCCTATCCACCAGCAAACGTGATTCTACCTTCTTCTTCTGTAAGTTTGATTGCATTAGGTACCTACTTCATTTAAATAAAATCATGCCGTATTAATCATTCTATGATTGACTAATTTCTCTTAGCTTAATGCCCTCAGGGTTCATTCATGTTGTAACAAATGACAGAATTTCCTCCCTTTTTTTGGTGGAAAAATTTCTTCATCCATTCATCCATTGATAGACGCTGGTTGTTTTCCTATCTTGGCAATTGTGAATAATGCTTCAGTGTATATGGGAGTCCATATATCTATCTGAGATTCTGATTTTCATTTTTTAAAATAAGTATCTAAAGTAGCTTTGCTATATCATAGAATAGTTCTATTTTAATTTTATGAGGAACCCCCCATACTGTTTTTCACAGTGTGCAAGGGTTTCTAATTTCTTTGCATTGTTGACACTACTTGTTCTTGTCTGTTTTTTTTGTTCTTTGTTGTTTTTTTTTTTGATAATGGCCATCCTAGTAGGTGTGAGGTGACCTTTCATTGTGGTCTTGATTCACTTTTCTGTGATGATTAGTGATGAGCTTCTTTTCATGCCCACTGACCGTTTGTATATCTTTATTGGAAGTATGTCTATATGGGGCCTTTGCCCATTAAAAAAATTAGTTTAATTTGGTTTTTGGTATTGTAGCAATTCAAGGCATTTCTTATTTATTTCACCTATTAAACCTTTCTCTCACATACGAATATGTATGTGTATCTATATATATATATTTTACAAATATTTTCTTGCATTCCTTAAGTTATCTGTTCACTCTGTTCATTGTTTCTTTTGCTGTTTGGAAGCCTTTTAGTTTTATGTAGTCCCATCTGTATTTTTTTTTTTTTTTTTTTTGCCCTGGATCCTTTTGGTGTCACATCCATAGAATTATTGCCAAGACCTATGTGATGATACTTTCCCCCTATGTTTTTCTTCTAGGAATTTTATAGTTCCAGGTCTTACCTTTAAGTCTTTAATCCATTTTGAATTCATTTTCGTGTATGATAATGGTATAAGATAAAGTTCTTTTGCATGTGGATATTTAGTTTTCCCAGCATTATTTATTGGAAAGATAGTCTTTCCTGCTTTATGTATTTTAGCACCCTTGGAAAAGATTATTCGATCATATATTCATAAGTTTATTTCTGGGCTCTTGATTCTGTTCCGTTGATCTATATGTCTGGCATTATACTAATGCCATACTGTTTTGATTACTGTAGCTTTGTAGCATATTTTGAAGTTAAAAAGTATGAGGATTTCAACTTTGTCTTCTTTCTCAAGATTGTTGTGGCTATTCAGGGTTTTAGGACTATTCATGTAAAACATTACGGTTAGGGTTTTGATAGGATTGTGTTGAATCTGTGGATCTCTGGGGTGTATGGACATTTTATTAATATTAAATTTTACAATTCATGAACAGGGTGTATTTTCCATTTATTTTGTCTTTAATTTCTCTCATCAGTGTTTAGTAGGTTTTAGTGTTTAAGTCTTTTGCTTCCTTGATTGAGTTTATTACTGAGTTTATTATTTTTGATGTTATTATAAATGGAATTGTTTTCTTAATTTTTTCTTGAATTAATTGTTGTTATTGTATAGAAACACAACTGACTTTCGTTTGTCAATTTTTGTATCCTGCAACTTTACTGAATTCATTTCTAGTTCTAATTTTTGTGTGTTTGTATCCATAATGTTTTCTATATATAGAATCATATCATTTGTGCACAGAGATATTTTTATTTATTTCTTCCTTTCCAAGTTAGATACTTTTAATTTCTTTTTCTTACCTAATTGCTCTAACTAGGACTTGCATTACTGGCTTGAGTATTAGTGGCAAGAGTGGCCGTCATTGCCTTATTCCTGATCTCTGAGAAAAATTTTTCAGTTTTCCACCATCGAGCATGATGTTACCTGTGGACTTTTCATATATGCCTTTTACTGTGTTGAGGAAATTATTCTATTCATAGAGAGTTTTTTATCATGAAAGGGAGGGAATTGAGTTTTGTCAGATGCCATTTCTGCATCAGTAGAGATGATCATGTGATTTGTATCCTTGGTTCTGTTAATGTAGTGTATCACATTGACTGTTATCTGTTGAACCATACTTGTATCCCAGGGATAAAAATCCCACCAGTCATGGTGGATGATCCTTTTAATATGCTGTTGAATTTAGCTTGCTAATGTTTTGTTGAGGATTTTTGCATCTATATTCCTCAGTATTGTTGGCGTGTAGTTTTCTGGCAATATCTTTTCCTGGCTTTGATATTAGAGGAATGCTAGTCTCCTGTAATGAAGAAGTGTTCCCCTCTCTTCAATATTTGGAATAGTTTGAAAAGGATTGATTTTAATTCTTCTTTAAATGTGTGATGAAATTTACCAGTAGAGCCATCTGGTAGTTGACTTTTCTTTGGTGGAAGACTGATTCAGTCTCCTTACTAGCTGTAGATATGTTTGGACTTTCTTTCTTCATGGTTCAATCTTGATAGATATGTTTGGACTTTCTTCATGGTTCAATCTTGATAGATTTTACATATGTGGGAATTTTTTCATTTCTTCTAGGTTATCCAATTTGCTGGCATATAATTATTCATAATTGCATCATTATTTTTATTTCTGTGGCATCAGTTGAAGCGTCTTTCATTTCTGATTTTGAATCTTTTTATGTTAAAGATTTGTCATTTCTTGATCTTTAAAAAAAGCTATTGATTCATTGAATTCCCTCTCCCATTGTTTCTCTTCTTTTTATTTATTTCTGCTGTAATCTTTAATTTCCTTCTCTCTGCTAGCTAGCTTTTTATGTTAAAGATTTGTCATTTCTTGATCTTTAAAAAAAGCTATTGATTCATTGAATTCCCTCTCCCATTGTTTCTCTTCTTTTTATTTATTTCTGCTATAATCTTTAATTTCCTTCTCTCTGCTAGCTTTAGGCTTAGATTTCATTTCTTTTTCTAATTCCTTAAGGTAGAGAGTTGAGTTGTATGAGATATTTTTATTTTTAGAAAAGTGAATGTAGGCATTTATCGCTATAAACGCCTTTTCATTGATTTCACTGATTCCGCTATATACCATTAATTTTGGTATATTGCGTTTTCATTTTTCTCAGGCTATTTTCTAATTATCCTTTTGATTTCTTCCTTGACCAATGCTTGTTCAAGAATGTTCTCTTTAATTTCCACATATTTGTGAATTTTGTAGTTTTCTTACTATTGGTCTCTACTTTTATACTATCAGTTTGGATAAGATATTCAATATGATTTCAGTATTCTTAAATTTGTGACCTGACATGTAATCTGCCCTGGAAGATATGCATTTGAGAAGAATATGGTTCCTACTGCTGCTGAGTGAAATGTTCTATAAATGTCTGTTAGGTCCATTTAGTCAGTGTTGTGATATTCAAGTCTTCTGTTACTTTCTTGATCTCTGTATGGAAGTTCTGTCCACTAGAGAAAGTGGTTGGTGTTATCCTATTATTGTATTGCTATTCCTCCCTTCATCTCTGTCACTCTTTGCTTCATATATTTATGTGCTCTGATGGTGGATCTCTATGTACTTATAATTATATCTTCCTTTGTCTCTTGTGACAGTTTTTGGTTTCAAGCCTCGTTTGTCTGCTATAAGTATCAGTATTGGTTAGCATTTTCATGCAGTATTTTTTTCCGTCCTTTCACTTTTTTTTCATGTTTATCCTTAAATCCAAAGTGAGTCTTGCAGGCAGCATATAATTGGATTTTTAAATCCATTCAGGTACTTTATATCTTTTGAAGAGTTCAAATTCACTTAATTAATGTAATTATTTATAGGGGAAGGACTTAATATTGCCATTGTGCTGATTGTTTTCTCTTTCTCCTGTGGTTCTTTCATCTCACTTAATATCTCATACTGTCTTCCTGTGTGTTTTGTTGATTTTCTGTAGTGGCATGCTTTGATTTTATTCTCATATTCTTTTAGGTATTTTCTGTAGGTACTATTTTTGTGATTCCATGGGGCTTACATAAAGTATCTTTTAGTTATAACAATCTATTTTAAACTGATAACTCTACTCTCTTACAAAAACTCTACACTAATCCTTGACGCCAGCAAATGCTGGCTTTTGTGTTAACTTTCAGCTGAAGTTTGTTTATATGTTTCCTTATTAATTTTTGGTTTTCCCTTGGATTGTTTCTCTTTCTTCAAGCTCAGCAATGCATGAAAGTAAAAGTATGTTTTATCTTAGAGAACCCTTCACAGTATCTTATCTACTGTATGGCAAAAACTTTGGAATAAGCTTTTTGAAAATGGTTGTTCAGAGATTTCCATACTCATATGATTTTATTACTCTAAACTGTTATTTTTTAAATTCTTACATGTGTACACGTAAAACTGTAGACTATTTTCTAAACTGTTTATAAATATTCCAGATAAAAAAAAATTAGATTTTGAAAACACTTATAATAATTATTAAAATGATTCATTTTCAAGAATGGCTAATTATATTTAGAGAAGATGTCTGTTAAGGTGTAGTTTATTAAACAAATAGTTTAATTGGTGGATGGCTTGAAATATGAACATTAGAAATAAGTAAATGCAACCAATGACGACTTTTATTTGTGTGAGGTACTTTCTATAGTCATTATGGCTATTGGAATCATGTATTAACATAAACTGAAATCTCTCACAAATTGTTAAGCCAATCACTAAAATGTGTACCATTAAAATTCATTATTTTTCCAAAAACTTTCATATTTTTATATAATTAAAAAAAATATACATAATCTGAGTATGCTGTGGTCGAGTAGTGGTTTGGTCAGCTGCTTTCAGCCAGCACAGTCTACTTGCATCCCAGGGACCAAGGTTCCCATCTTGGAGCCAATGGGGACAACCGTGATGAGCAACTAAAGAGAACAAAGAAAGTGCATCCTCCTCTCTTTTCCTGCCTGTCTGCCTCTGCTTACCTTCATTCCTGTCTGCACCTTCCCTTAAAAAAAGTACACAATCTGTGATTTAAAAATTACATGTGTCATTTATGTCAGTATTCCTACAGTGGTCCATTCTTAAAAAATTTAAAGATAGGGATACTTGATCTTAATGTTTGGAGACCAACCTATACCTTCGAGGTTAGCATTGTTCTACAGTTCCTCTGTGTGTAAACTTTTTCTTACTAGCTGAATTCAAAATACTTTTAGTCAGTACTTCCAGTTTAACTTCTGTATGTCTTACATATCTACCATAGTATTTGGCATGTATTTTGGTGCTTGACAGTTTAATAAATCAAGATCTCGCTTACTCATTTGTTTTCAAATAGAGTTTATGTTTTAAACATTTAAAGTAAACCTCTTACTGTATCCTTTACAGAGTTTATGAACCAGCCGGCGATAGCAGTTCAAATGCACATTCTCAAACTCCTGCTCCCTGCCACTCCATGTTCTTAATTCAATTTCTGTAGGCTGGGGTATTTTCATAAACCTCTAGACAATTCTTATGCTGATATCTACTGACTAGACTTTGAAAAACATTGACTGATGATGATGATGATAACTGTAATAAATCTCATCTTTGATTAAAATGAAAAAGAATTATAGCTAATGCTGATATTTTAGGAAGGAGGATGGGAGGAATGATGAATGAATTCCACTGCTAGTAGTAGAGAACACCCAATTCTCTGTCTTGGAGATAGTCGGTAGCATCTGTAGGTGTAAGGTCGAAGAAGGAGAAATTTTATCTTCTTCTTTCCTTCTCCCAGCTTTAGGAGGTTAACCATGTGGGGTGGGGATGGCAGCACAATTAGGGGTTTACCATATAGTGCCTTTGGTTATAGATGGAATCTTTCTTCCCAGGAAGTATTATTTAGTATTGTTTTGACCAGAGTATGGGTTGAGCTTAGGTGTTAACAAGTCAGAAGCAGAAAAACAGTTCAAGGCTTTAATGAACGACCTGTAAAAGATACAGTAGCAGGTGTGTTTTATATCTTTCAAACCTGACTAGCTGTCCTTTGGGGATTAACAGTGCTACTTTCAAATTTCAAAAGAGGGCTTGCTTTTATTTCATTCTGTTTCATCTCAATTGAAGATGACAGGGACACAAGGCAAATGAAACCTGTCCCTGCTCTGCAGGGACTCAGAGCCCGGCGAGGGAGATGGTCATAGTGACAAGGCAGTAGCAGTTACAGCTCCTTGTCTTTTGTGTGATCGGGGAGGCAGCGGGTGCTCCAGGGGTTCATAGCCTTTGAACTGCACCTCAGAGATGAGTGCTGTTTTGCCAAGTGCTCCGTGGGAAACTGAGTTGGTGGGAAGAAGAGAATTTGGGGCTGAAGGGGCATTGTGCATAAGGACGCTGGTGTGAAGGCAGGAGGGGAGCTGTGGCTTGCGCGTGGGGGCATGTAGTGAGGACCAGTTCAGCACTGGCACGGCCAGGCTTCCATGTGCCACGGTAGTGAGATATCCTGGAGGCCATGGTAGCCCGAGATGATGTCAGTAAAGAGTCAGCATAATTAGATTGGTATATTGTACACGTTTGTGTGTTTTAGAAAAACTCCAATTTTTAAACTTAGCAGACCAGTGGTTTCTTAGGTTCATGAAAGAGCTTTTCATTCAGCATTTCGAAAACTTTGGCACATCGGGAGAGGATTTGATAATGACAGTGCTAATGATAGACTCTCCTCAACTAAACCTCAGTGAGGGTCCCCTGAGTCTTCTTCTCCATGAAGCTTTGACCTTGTCATTCTTGTCCATCCTGCCCTTGTGGGGCCTGCACATTCCATCGTAGCAGAGGTTCCTGCAAACCCTGCTAAGTCACTTTCGGGAGACCCCACCCACATGGCCACCCTGATATTTAGTCAAATTCCTCATCTTCCACCTCTGGTTTCTGGGTTCTTGACTTGCCTTTAGCAGGAATCCTGAGAGGCCAGTTTAACCAGAACCCCTTGCCCTTGATGACTCCACTTTGGAATTTCCATCTACTGACCCCTCACTCACCCTGTAACTGTAACTCGCCAGCTGTCTTTCCTCTTATCAGGATTGATCTCTCCCCTTGTTTAAATACCTCTCTTGCATTAATCTGGAGTAATGTCCTCCTTACCATTTTAACAAGTGTCAGGGCAATTTTTTCTTTAGTACCAGTTAAGAAAAGATTCACGTTCCATAACTAAGTGCCATACACACGTCACTGTGGCCTTATGTATTGGGAATAGGATTAGAGAAGCCCATGCTAACCACAAAAACATGAGCAGATCAGAAAGTACAGCCCTTCTGGACTTAGATTGGAAGAATGGGGTATCACAAAGGCCCCGGACAAGGATTTATCAGATGTCAGGATTGGCAATTCAAGATCCTTCATGGTGTCCTGTCTTAATGATTTTAATCATTATGAATAAGTTGACCTAAGGAGGAGAATTATTTAGCTGCTGATGAATCACTAGCTGGTTTATCTTGTCAGGTCACTTAACCTCTTTCCTGTCTGACCCTTAGCTGGTCCATCTTGTCTAAGTACTTGTCAATAAGCTATCTTGCACACCTCTTGCTTTAGAAATTACTTACTGACTGCAGAGCATGCCCAGTGGTGCCAAGATCCTCTGGTCACTCCAGATTATTTCTGTTTACTGCTTAAACCCCAGAACTAGAGGGAAATAAATAATATAGCAGTAGAGTAGTTTAAACCCCTGGAATGGACTTTCTCTCATTTCTTAGCTACTGGTGCCCAAAGACCATGCTAAGAGCTTGGTACCGGGTATCTGAGTTTCTTCCAGAGGGCCTTCAAAACCAGGAGAGGGAAGAGTGCAGGGATGGATACTCTTTTGGTTTCTGCAGGAAATGGATATTTATCCCGTGGCTGGTTCCCCCTTATATGCATTTTGGGACCACATTTCAAACTAAACCGTGACTTCCTTCACCCTGTCCACTCATGTTTCACTCTCTCTGAGCATTTGAATTAAGGTCAGCAGGAACATGACAAAGACAATAAATCCTGTCCCCTCCTGAAGCTGCTTTAGCATAGTGCTGTGCACATACAGTCACTCCATGGGATGCTTAGAAAACACAATTAAGACTCACTCCATCTCTGTTTTGAAGTACTTTAAGAATTTGAGGGGTGCTATGTGTAGACACACTATTTTCTTTTTAAAATTGTGATCATTCTTGTTATGAACTTCTGAGATGTTTTTGGAGAGATATTCCTTCACCTCTTGTACTCATGTTCATAAGTTAACCAGTTAAAATTCAACTGTACTCCCCCTAAAATTATTCACAAAATATATTGACATTTAGGTTGATATGATTATTAGCTTATATTAGGGAATAATTACTGGATATTGTTAGATTTACTAAATATATCTGAATCGAAGGTCTTAGAATAAAACTGTGACTACTAGAGCATTAAATTAAATCAAATCAAGTGATTGTAAGAACAAACCCCCATTATAATTTCTGACAAGAGGTTGCTGTAAGATTTTTATACTTGTGGGAGTGAGAGAGCTAGGACGTGTCTAAGAAAATTGAAGACCATATTTTTAGATATAATTTAGGCAGATGTTTTCTTTTATCCCCTGGGGACTTCATTGTGTTGGCTCATAATGTCTTCCTCCCAGAGGAATTTTGGGAAGAGTGCCTCTAAGAATGAAAATGCAGGCGCCCCACTCCCAGACTACCTCCTGATTAGGGGTGGTTGCCCTGTGCATTCAAATAGAGAGGCATAACTTCTGGGGTAAGGGTACTGCATGCAAAGGCCGACTGTGTTTGTTCAAATCCCAGCTCAACTGTTTATTAATTCTCTTATGATGAGAAACACTTAGTTTCTTTATATCCAAGTTCTTTATCTGTAAAATAGAATAGCAGTAGTGCCTATCTTATGGGGTTGTTGCAAGGTTTAACATGATGCCATCAGAGTCATGCCTGGTATCTAGGAGATGTAATATGTATTAGCCACTGCTGTTATTATTGTCACCATTATTACATTTAGATAATGGAAGTAAATATGCCAGAGTTTTAAGTGCTTACCTCGGGGTTATTAGATTATGTACAATTTTTTAATTTTTAAAAATGCCTGCATTTTAAGTCATGGGTTTATAGTTCTTTTCATACCAAAAATTATTAAAAGTGGTATTAAATTTTAATACAAAAATTGTGCTGCATTAATATTATGATATATATAGCTTCTCAGCTCACGGAAATGCTTATCTTAGGTGTAGGAAAGGCAGGTGGTAACCAAATTATCTGCAGGGGACATGGTGAGCAAGGAATCTGAGCAGAGTTACTGAGTTGGATAGCTGTTTATTGATGTTCTCAGCCAGAAAGGACATGGACATGAGTGTGGTGTGAAATGCTGAAGAACATGGGCTTTGGAGATAAGACGTCCCTGGGTTGGTTCACACCCAGCTTAGTCATCCGTAAGGTCTAACATTAGGTAAGTCTTTTTATGTGTAAAATGAACATAATACATACCTGGTGGAATGGATCATTGGTTTTACGTTATTAGTTAATATCCTTTACAAAAGTAGGTGTTCAGTGATGATAGCAAGGAAACAAGAAGTCAAAGTCACAGTAATGAAAAATTCATTCTTTCTCCTATACATTCTTCCTCCCACCCCACGTTAATGAAAACATACAACTAAACTCATCTTCTTTGGGTCCCCCTTTTCCCATGCTTACCATTTTTTCATGTCAGTGCCTTTGTTCTTCTGACTGAGAACAAACATACTTGCATTGATTACTGCTTTAAACATGGTGATGGAATCTCTGTCTCGAGACCACATTGATTTTGCTGAATCCAAATATAAAGGCATGTCTTAAGTCAGACATTGACAGTTGAAGATAATTTTGATAATGTCATTGTGTATACTGGAATATAATGTTCTGTTGTCTTTTTGAATCATTATACTTATGCTTTTGCCTCTTAGAAGGTTTTGGTGGAGTTGTGAAAAGTTCTTCTAATTTTGTATTTGTCTTATTTACGGAAATAACATTTTCTTCATTTTCTAAAAATAATGTTTGATATGTTTGTTTATTCAAAGGAATTAATTTTAACTTAGCCAAGTTTACATAATAGACTTAAATTAGAAATACCATCCTATGTTAAACTACCTTTTAAAAGTAGGAACATTGTTGTTTAACCTATATCATTCTAAATGGTTCAATCAGGGAAGCTGGATCCTGTGAGCAGTATAGATGAACAACATAGATTTCACTATGGGATTAATGTTACATAGTTGTGAGAAATGGTTAAACATTCTGTGTATGGTTATTGCTTCAGAGTCTGGCAGTCAGAGGGTAAAACCCTGAGTGTGAGTAACAAAGGAAAGATGAATGCAAAATGGGGGAGAACAGGACCCTTTGGAATCTCTGAGGCCAAATGAACTCATGTTCCTCTGTTTTCCAGCCCCTAAGAGGACCAACCTGCAGGATAAGCAGACTCTTCATCACTGAGCTGGGCCAGGGTTCAGGGCGACCAAAGCAGTGGGCCAGTGTCATGGCCTGGTACTGCCCTGTGACGTTAGGTCACCTGTGTCAGGTGTGAACTGCTGCTGTGTCTGGCCCTGCTCTGCCATCCCAATCGTGTGCAGATTTCTGTTGTATCCAGAAGGAACCCAGGGCCATACAGGGAAGGCATTTTGGTGAATGTAGCTCCAGTTGAGCTGAGTTAACATGCTAGAAGCCGTTACAGCCCACCCATGTCATCTTGGCCACCCCTTTCAAGTCTGGGGTGTGGCTATACTTCTCTTAACTGTACTTAAATTCCAAATAGAGATTGACAGTTAAATTACCCTTTTTGCCTAATGTGATGGCAACTATCCTACATATATATATGTGTATATATATACATATATATACACATATATATATGTATATATATATATATATACACATATATATCTACTAGAATGTACTGTAATCCCTCCTTAAAGAAGATACAGAGTTCCTTTTATCTCTGATGTTCAGTTCTCTTCTGAATCTCCCTCTACCTGTAACTTCAATATTCACAGAGAAAGTTAGCTATTGTTAGGTGATCGGGAAATGGGAAAGAGAAATAGGAAAGAACCAGTTTATATATTCCTATCAAAATAAGGAAGAAATATTCATAGGCAATACAGTCTTTGTGTCTTTGAGTGGTCACATGGTCATTGATGGACTTGATCATTACCTTCTTCTACTACGAATTCCATATTCCTTTTGCCCTTAGCAAACACTTCAGTTGATTACAATTCCTTGCCTGGTGAGGGAACCCAAAACCTTATTCCTGAAGAGTCTGGGCCACCGGAAGTCTTGCCTGTACTGAGTGATTGTAATTTTCCATTGACTTATCTTGGGACATGGGAGTAATAAGAGGTGCCCCAGAGGATCGCCTGTATTTAGGCATAGTCTTCCTTAAGCTGTTGTGTAACAGCAACCCAATTTCCCGAGGTAGTGAGGATCAGTCACCCTCTCCAGTATAATAACTCCCTTCTTTGCCCTTTGATTCATTGCCATGAAGCAGTCTCAACTTGCAATTTAATGGACTGTGACACCTGGTGGAAGCATTTCTCTCTTAGGTACTGCGACTTCTACACTAGCAAAACCCAAAGTTACAGAGACTAGAAAGACAAAAAAATCATTGGCAGAGGGCTAAGGATAATAGTGAGCAGCACCAGTCCCATTTTTCTCGATTTTTAGGCCTGTATGTGCTGGCTGTGGGAGAAATAGCACTATATATTAGTCACTGATTCAGAGTACATACCGTATCCTGGAGATGTTATCCCAGCTCAGCCAGGTGCTGTCACCCAGGTGGCATCATAACATAGCCTTTAAAAAGCCATTCCACTGTTTTTTCAGGCCAGCTGCTTCAGAGTATTGGGGAATAAAGACCAGCAAATTCTTCCAGCATGAGCCCATTGCCTTGTGCCATTTGCTGTAAAATTAGTTTCTTGCTTAGAAGCAATACTGTGTGGACCACCATGATAGTGAAAAATGTATTCTGTAAGTCTGCCCATGGAGGTGGCATAAGCATTATGAACAGGGAAGGCAAATTATATCTACATAAGCATAGGTTTATCCCACTGAGACAAAACACTGCCCGGCTGATGAAAATAGTTCAATCTAATCAGTCTGCCACCAGGTAAGTGATAACCTAGTCCCATCCTCTTAGGCATTGGTGTCATTTGGAGAGTTCAATATTAGTCTCTACAATTGCCAGCTTCGCCTTGGTGAATGTTAGCCTATATGGTAGGAAGATAGGTGGATGGAGAGAGGCTGACTGATCCCTATAGCACGAGTTGCCTTTTGTGACATTCACATGGACACAGTCATCTCTACATACTGTGCTCATTCAGGGAGACCTACTCACCTACTTCCTTCTTGTCATGAATAGTCAAATCCTGTTTCTGCTAAGGCTTTGATGATTCAGCCAAGCCATCAGCACCAGTCTGACTCCCTATGGATCCATACCTCGCACCCTTTCTAGACAAAATAAATAGAGAGGTGCACTGCTTAAAGTTCCAACCACTGGGAAATTTTCTCTTCTCTGTTTTTCCTTCAGTGCCCCCCACCCTCACTGAGCAGAGCGGTAGAGTTACAACTGTCCACTTTGGGGTGGTGCCAGCAAATTGTGCAGAAACTACTCTAAATGAGGCTTGATTTTTTTTTTTTTTTTTTAAATTCTTCTCTCAGCTGGTCTTGGGGAACTCCCACGAGGTCAGGGGTGTGGATTTAGATAGAATGAGCCATGTAGCAGGAGAATGGGCCAGGGGCACCTTAGCCACTTCATGTGCAGCTTAACTTGTGCCGTTGGGGTTACTCAAGTGTAATAAATGCCACTTGCACTTGATGGTAGAATGTTGCTGCCCATGTCCTATGTTTTCACTTGTTGAGTGAGACTACACCCAGGTCATAATGGGAAACCCACATTGAGTGGTAACTTGGTGGCCTGTGGTCAATGGTTCATCTCTGCGGAGGGCGTAATGGCAAACCAAAACTGTCTCCCCGAAAAAGAATAGTCATCTCAGAGAATACATAACCTTGTTTCCAAATCGTGAGAGTCTGTGCAGTGATCAACACAGGGGTGGTCAAAGGCTCGTTTTCGATGTTCATCCGCCACAGTGAGTCTTCAGGGTTTCTGTGTCAGAGAAGACTGACTACAGCTGCAGGCTGGCTGTGTTTATGGCTCTTTTCAAACCTGGAAGGCTTCTGGATTACCTGTAATGGTAATGAAGTCGCTGTTATCTTCCAAATCCACATGCATGCTGCCCCTTTCTTAAGCATAGGTCGGCTGCAGCAATTTGTTCTTTACCCTGGAAGAAGGATCTCAGCTCTCTGTCTTCTAGACTGCTAGGAACTTCACTGAGGAGGCAGTCAGCTTGATATCAACACAGTAGACCAATGTCTGCCCTGTGGAAGGTAGGCAATCAAAGTCCCTGTGGTCTAGAGCAGGGATTCTCAGCTGGAGCAATTTTGCCTCCCAGAGGACACTTGGCAATGTCCAGAGACAATTTTGGTTATCGCAAGTGGCGGGTGGGATGCTAGTGGCATCTGGTAAGTAGAGGACAGAGAAGGACAGTTCAGAGAACAGTTCTCTACAACAGAGAATGATGTAGCCCTAAATGAATAGAGTGCTGAGGTTGAAAGACCCTGCACTAAATTGTGACATAAGGCTGGAGATTTGAAATAGCCCTGAAGTGGCAGAGTGAATAAAGCCACAAAGTGCTTCAGATGTTCTTTACAAAATATAGAGAGGAAAGCGTCCACCAGCTCAATCGCTGTATACCTGGTGCTGGGCAGGGAGTGTGCTGGTCTGACTTAGCAAGGAAAGCACATCTAGACTAGCAACTGTAATTGAAGTTGTCAACTAATTGAGTTTTGATAACTTACTGAAACTTGCTGGGATTTCCCTTCATCACAGGTCAGTAGGTGAGTTTAATGGAGCTGTAGTGGGAATTACATTCCCTGCATCTATGTGGTGACACTGATCTCTGCAGTCCCCCCAGGAGGTGGTATTGCTTTTCGTTTTCTACGTGGGTAATACCACAAAGTTCTCAAGGCTTCCATCTGCCCACCCCCAGTGGAAGAGCTCTTATAGGAGTCCACAGGCAAGGGAACCTGTGTATTGAGTGTGCTCCCACTGTGTAGTCCAGAACTGGGGGGAAATAATCTCAGGAGACATTTGGAGCCCACTGGTTCTACTGTGAAATGGGTCTAGTCCAGAAGTTCATCAGTCATCTGATTCCTTCAGGTCCTGCTCTGACGGGCAGAACACAGTGGAGTATTGAGTCTTGAAGAATTATTGTTATCCTGGAGGCTGTTTGGTCTTTTTCCCACATCTCCAAATGTATAGTCACCCTGGCAAATTGCTGTAGCTCTCTTTGAGGGAAAGCTAGGAGGAAAATTTACAGTTTACATTCGGAACATTGTTTTTCTTCAAGGACCTAGCCTTCCCTTCATTCAAGAGTTTCTTGGTTTTTGAACTCAAGTCTAGGAATTGTTTGAAGGACTGTGACTATATTTTGATTCAAGCCATAGTGTGAACTGCAAGAGCACCAGAGCGTGTTGAATGCAGAGTAGTTGTTACTCTTATTGAGTATGGATAATTTAACTTTCCAACCTGATCTATGGTGCTTTTCCATAGTCCTATATATTACTGTCCCAGTTAGTGACCCATTTGTAGTAGCTGAGATCAGGGCCACCGAATGTGACTGTACAAATCCAGGGAAATTTCTCACATAGATTAGAATGTGAAAGCTGTGCCATGATGTACAACATAGCAGCCTGGCTAGATTTAATATATGACTGTGTAACCAGTGCATGGGGACATTCCTGGCTTTTTAAGTTGGAGCTCTTTTTCATTAATATCAATTGGTGATGTGCATCTTGAAGATTGTGGCTTTTCAAACTACTCATGCAAGGAAGTGCTATTGTACAGTTTGTTCAGATAACACAGGAGATGTTTTTCTTTGTAAATTTTGGATAGTGTTCAAAAACAGTAGCTTTGGCAAGTGAAATGCCTCTGACTAGTTTCTCTACTTCCTAAAATGGTTAAAAAATCTATATATTTCAATTACCTGTATAATTAGAATGATTGGGTGTGTATATTCAGTATTTAGCTTTATGTTTTTTGTTCTTCTTTTGCGTAAGCTCCTAATGATCATATAAAAACTAGACATTTCAGTTAGTTAAGTAAAAGATTGATGGGTAGTTGTGTTCAATTTAGGTCCACCCTTACACTCACGGAAATGCAGAATTTAGGGGTATAGAGTTCAATGAATTTGGATAGAAGTATATACTGCCCCAATCGAGACAAAGAATACTCCATTATTATCACCCAAGAAATTCCTCTCCACCTTTTTCCTAATCAGCACACTCCCCCAAATAGGGTACACTCTTCCTATTCTCTCACTCTGTCTGTTCTAGAACTTCATGTAAGTAAATTAAGCAGTGCATTTCCCCTCTTTCACTTGGCTTGTTTGTAAGATTCATCTATGTTTTCTATTTCCATAGTTACTCATTGTTTTTGAATAATAATATTCTTTTGTATGAATGTACCAAAATGTGTTCATCCTCTCTCTTGTTTGTGAACATTTGGATTATTTCCAGTTGGGGTTTAATAAGGCTGTTATGAGCATTCTTGTACGAGGCTTTTCAGACTTATATTTTCATTTCCTTTGGAAAAGCACATAGAAATGGAATTGCTGGGTTATCCCAAAGACTTGTCTACGTATCTATAGGTAGATACAAAGATATTTAAATACAGATATTTTACTATAACAGTCCCAGACCTGGGTCTGTAGGCTTTACATGGCCTGCACCTTAGCTGCCTGAACCACAGGGATGCATGCTAACGACTTATTTTTAACTTTCAAAGAAATTAATAAAAATGTTTTCCATGCTTGTATCATTTTACATTCTCACCAGCAATGTATAAGAATTCTGAGTGTTATACTTTTCACCAATATTTAATATTGTCAGTGCTTTTTATTTTGAGTATTCTAGTGGTATTTTACTGTGATTTCTACTTTACATTTCCCTACTGACTGATGATAGGTACTTTTTCTGGTGCACTAATTGGCCATTTGTATATATTATTCTGTTATGTGTATGTACAAGTCTACAAGTCTTTTGCCTATTTTTAAAATTGAGTTGGTTGTCTTGATTTGTAGGAGTTTACATATATATTCTGAGTTAAATTCTTTGTCAGAAAATTTGATTTCAAGGAAGGATCATAGTCAGATAAAGGTTTAGTAATTATTTGGGATAGATAATTTTGAAAGATACATGACTGAGTAATTCACTGAGGGATAATGTGTAGCTAGAATAAAGAGGAGAGTACCAGTACTGTGGGGGACTGAGTTAAATGGTTCTCCCTTCTTGCTACAAACACATAGATACATTTAAATATTTTTTAAAAGGTTTATTAAGTACATAGCTGGTCTTTAAAGGAGGCAGGAATGAAGGGAATTCACAGCCAGAATGGTGAACTCAGCTGACAGCATGACAGTCCCAGGGGCTTTGGGATGCAGTGTAAACATCACGAAGTGTGGTTCCTGCATCCTCATGGGGACAAGGGAGGTGACATTAGCAGCACCCAAGCTAGGGACTGGAAATGAGCCTCTTGTATGAAGCGCAGATCCTAGAATTGCATCTTCATGCAAAGACAAGGAAACCCTCTCTCCCTTTGATCGAAGAAGTCATGTGCCATCTACCCAAGACCTTAAGTTTCGGAGGGAAAATTTTACTCTAAGAAATAAAAGCACTGACTCTATGCTGTTTTGTGAGGCAGAAACACCAAACTCAAAAGTTTACATAAAAATGGTTTTATGACTATTGTAGATTCCGGTAGACATAAATTAAAAAGAAAAGTGTTTGGTAGAATCACTTTTAAATTTGGAGCACACAGCACTGACATATACATGTGCACACACAATACCTAGTAATTTCCTAGTAACAATGGTTACTAGGAAAGTAACCATCTTTGGGGAGAGTTATTTAAATGACCCCCCACCCCACCCAGAGAAATGCTATGTAAGAAATAATGCAACAACAACCTAAAGTGGATGAAAATACAAATTTGTATAAAATGTTTTTTAGAGGCAGGAATAAAAACCATAATAAAAGAGTGAAAAAAAAGGTGCTGATTAGAAAGGGAGCTGAAATGAAATACAGTCTTTGAATTTGAACACTCAGTAGTTAAAGAGCATATGATACCTAGCCAAAGATAGACTTGATGGGCTGGAATAGAGATCTGAGGAAATTATTTACTGAATCATAGAGAAAATGACATTGAGAACATTAAGGAGTGATAAAAAATAGGGATCCTAGAATGAAAAAGTACAGCATATATTTAACAGACATTCCAGGAAGAGATAATAGACAAAATCTTTGAGAGGCAGTATTTGAAAAGATGATGCTGAGAATTATCTAGATAGAATATGCCTTCCGTTGATGCACACTGAATACCTAGCAAGATAAATAAAAAAGAAATTCATACCTAGTGGAATTATAAACTCAAAATAGCAAGTAAATCTGAATAGCAGTCAAAGAGGAAAATTATTTCCAAAGTAACAATGGTTAGATGAGCAGTAATGTTCTCATCGGTAATAGCATATATTTTTAAAATGGGGTAATGTCTTTATATCATGTGAGAGAAAATAACTATGTCTCAAGTTCTCTTTGTAACTAACCAATCTATTAAGGATAAGGACAAAATAGAGGTATTTTCGGACATATAAAGACAAATCTTTGTACGTCTGTACTCGTAATTCTCAAACTACCAAAGCAAATGTAGTTCAGAAAGAAGGAAATAGAACCTAGAAGAAAGTAGTTGAACAGAAGAAAGTGCAGTCAGCAAAGACATTTCAGATTGATAAACAGATACCAACACTATTTATTAATTTAACCAAATTAAGAAATTGCTTGCATTTAAGATATTGGGGGGGAAAGATTAAAAATCGCTATATAAAAATAATATGGAAAAATGGCAGGGGACACAACCGAGTTAAAACTTCTGAGGTTTTGGTACTGGGAGGATAGAAAATGGAATATTTTTAAAACATAAGGCATATTATGCCTTTTAAAATGTAACTAAAAGAAATAGAATGTATACCACCTTGGAATGGGGAGGAAAATTAAACTAAATCCAGTAGAATAGAAAAGGGAAAAAATAGGTAACATAACCCCAAAATAAATGAGGCTCAAACTCTGCCAAAAAAGGATTTCTCAGCTTATATAAAAACTAATAAAACCTAGTTCCAGCTATTTAAAAATCACTAAGGCTTAATGACAATGCAAAGTTGAAAAGCAGCGACTGAAATCCTGGCATAGTAATATTAATATCAAACCAATAAGATAAATGGCTTGATTCAAGATGAAGGTCATTATTCTGAACAGAGACATCCACAAGGAGCTGTGTATGTCGGTGATTCTGTAATGTATAGAACAATGGGCTTTCCAAATGTATGTAAAATAAAAAATTGGACACTTGTCAAAGAAATTGACAATTTTAAAGAAACATTTCTAATGATAAACCACATAAAATTAGTAAGAATAAATAAAATTTGAAAAAGTAAAATAGTTTTCATTATTGGACATGTATGTCATGGTATATACACAAACAATATACTCTTTTCTTTGAACATATATAGAATAGTTCAGCTAGAGTACTAAAGACAAAAGCGTATTACACCGAAGTATATAGTAGAGAAGAAGGGACTAAAAATTAATCCACTCATTTTAGAAAGAAAACTAAATGAATTCAGGCCAGTTTGGCAACTTAGAGAACAGGTTAAATGTAAGAAAAGTAGAAGGAAGGAAAACAATGAAAACTAGAACAGACATGAATGAAGCAGAAAATGAGAGAAATCAGTCACACTAAATGCTGACTCTTTGGAAAGATGAATAAAATGGGAAGGGGTGTTTGAGACAGGCTGTGGTGGTGCCAACATTTGGTGCTGGAGAAGAGGCACAAAGGGCACTGAATTAAGTGTCAGCAGGTTAGGAGGAAAGCTGAGGAGGCCTGTGCTCCAGAAGCCGAGAGAATAAAGAGAGCAGTCATCTGTGTCAGATGCATCTGTTGGTTTTGGTTTTTTTTTTTGAGATAAGGGAACTGGTGACCTTATAAGACTACTCCCAATGGAAGGTGGAGACCAACCTTGTTGGAATGGAAACTTCTTTTAAGAAGTCTTTATTTGCAGGGAAGCAGAAAAATAGCCTCATTGTTGGAAGGGGGCATACAGTCATGAGAGAATTTTCTCTTTTAAGATATGCTCCAGAATATATTTTATATGCTTTGGGACGAAGTCCATTTGAGAGGTAGCAGTTGATGAATTAGATTTTTATAACAACTGGAACATTTCGGGAAGGTGGTTGTTAGGCTGCAGATTTGAGTGGCTCTTGGATTGTTTCTGTATTACTAAAGATTTGAACATCAGTGGGCAAGTGGGGCTATGCAGAGGAGGGAAGAGAAAGCATGACATGGAAGGTTAGAAGTAGGATAAGTGAGTGCTCAACGTATAAAGGCCCATCATCATGCCGTTGAGTCTTCATTTGGGATTTGTCTCCAAAAATGTAAGTAAAATCAGGTAGCCTACTTGCATAAGTGCCTCTAACAATGTCAGGATCACATGGTGAGGGTTTGCCACAAAATAGGGATAACAGAGTAAGAGGCAGAGGAGTTAAGGGTGTTTGCAACAAAGTAGTTACAGTAAAGATCATAGCCATCACCTGGGTAAGAAAATAAATGAGGAAATGACAGGGATGAATGGTAGTGAGAATGAGGAAGGGTCAGTGGTTTAGAGGTTCAGAGGTTGAGGAAAGTTTTGAATATCCAGTTAAGGATATTAGGCAAAAGAATTAACTGCATCAAATAAGTAAACTTATGCTCTCAGCTTCTCTACGACAACACTAAGTTAGGATATATGAAAAGGAAAAGTCATAAAAAACAAAGTCAAGAGCACAGTTTGAGTATAGCATTTATATCAGTGCATGACGAGATGTAAGTATTTTCTGGAAAGGTCCATACTATTTTCAAACACAGGTAAATTTTGTGAATACTGCCTGAGCTATAATTAAGATATTCTGGAATAGCACAGACAGTGGTTAATGGACATTGGACTTGGGTAAATGTAGAGACACTGTGTTAATGAATAGACGATCAAGTGCTGTGCATTTGGAGTTTGGTCAGGCCTTTGTTAATTGTATTCTGTTTGCTTCTAGACGTTCTAGATTTCAGAATTTCATTGATAGAATTTGTAGGAAATAAAATCTTTTTAAGAATGGGTTTAGTTTTTTAAGTGGAGAAAAACTCACCATAGCTATTAAGATAATTATTTAAAAACAAGGACAGCTTAGCACCAAATAACCTCACAACAAAAGATGCTAATATATGTATATACTTTACATGTACACAGACAAACATTTTCCTTAGTTTGCTGAATACCTGTGTAAACTTTCATCTATTTGGAATTTTTCAGAAGTACCTAATATAGCTTATTTGAGGACCCTTGGCAGTAATCTGGTCTACCTGTGGGTGATACTCTTATCAACAAAAGCAATAGCTATAATAGAATTTTAGCCTAATGCATTAAGAGATTTGAAGTTCAAATAGAGCTATGTAATTAATGAAAATTTCCCTTAAATGATCAGGACCCTTTATAATCCTCCATCCACCCAACACATTTCTCTACATATCCATGTCCTTTCTCATACTTTATTTAAGGAGGAAGCTTAGCCAGAGGCAGGCGTTAAACTAAGACACGCACATCTCTTGGCTGACTCGAACTATCTGCATTGTCGTACCTGTGAAATGGGGCTCATGATATGGCACCTCAGTATGTGTCTGAGAAGGACTTAAACATAATAATCCATCTCAGTGGTAGCTAAGAGTGGCAGGAAAAATCCTTTCAAGCTGTAAGTTAATATGACTATGTGTTTTTCTTTTTTGTTGAGGTATGATTGAAATATTACATTAGTTTCAGATGTACAACAGTGATTCAGTTATTGTATATATTGGGGAACCATGTGATCGAACGTGATTTCTTGATTTTGGTGAATAGTAAATAAAATCTGCAAAGACAATGAGGAAAATTATTTAAAGCGGTAACACAGAAGTCTGAGTTATTTACCTGAATTAGTTAGAATAACAATGGCAAATATTTATTGAATGTTAAAGCATCTCTCACCGTTATATGTCCATTTACTCAACAAATACATGAGCTCCTATTCGTGTGTTCCTGGCACTAGACATATGAGGTAAATACAGCAGACAAGAGTTTTACTTTCTGAGGAAGGTCATATGAAAACAAGTCATTTTAAAAAATGACATGATTTTAGCTAGTGATATGAAGAAGGAGGGAGGCTCTTAGAAATGGTGGTCCAAGAGGATGCTTGTGCTGTCAGGTGACAGCTGAACAGAACTCTTGGGAGCAGGTACGATGATGATCACCCTGCTTCCCACTGGCAGTAACCTAGGAGCACGCAGGTTAAATAACTTGCCCAAGGGTACACAGCTGATTTGCAGAGTTCATGGCAGGCAGCCTGACTGCAAGGACCCATCACTCTTAGTCACTGGGAAATGAACAATCAAATCATCAAATCAAGGAAAGTGTTTTATGTGGATACAGCCTTTTTTGCTTTAAAAAAATGGATCATCCAATTTATACAGATGAAGCCCTCTCCTTCATCACACTGCCTTCCTTTTGGCCACTTCACTACACATCAGGCCGGGGAGAAGGTAGCAAGAAGAAGAGAGAGGGCTGCCAAGTTAATATGGATTGTGTGGGTGCGTACTAAAAAGCTTCATTTTGGTGAGGGGTAAAGTAGAAAACATTACAGTGACTTTTCAGATAGCTTATATATTTAATTTCTCACTCTTTGATTTTCACTAAATTCACTAAGTACTTTAGTGGTTTTTATTTTCTGATTTTTTTCTGGTCCATTATTTTTTTGTGTGGCATAAAATGAAACTCTATTTGACTAAAGTGTGTAATCTCTTGAGTGTTAGAGCTTTCATGGAGGAAGCACAGTCGTAAGTCGGTACCATTTTAGATGTTCATGCAGTCATTCCACACACAAGGGCCTGTTGTAGCCCTGGTGTCTTGTACAAGGTGTTTTGCTTGGTGTTAAGAGAAACATATCAGCACTTTTCTGCTCTCTGGAGAGGCACGATTAATTAACTATAGTGATAATTGCTAGAAAGGTGAAAGACCGGGTGTATATGCAAATTGTTTCATATGTATATATGAAACAATTTATATATAGATATATAGATATTATATATAAATAAATCCCATGTGGTACATTGGGGTAAAAAAGGGGGACTAAAAGGAGGTCCACTGAGTTATCACTCAGGTGGCCTGAGAATAATTGAGTTGTTCAATGTTGGGGATACCTTGAGCTGATGGGAAAATAGTACCCTCTGTATACACCTCTCCATTATCAGAGCTTATCAGAAACTCTTTTTTAGTTTCTCCTACTAAGCTCGAATATGTGGAGCCAGGTCCTGCAGTCAGGTTTATTCTTGCAGCAGTTGTGGGTTCTCAATGAATATTTGTTAAATTAAGGTCGACTAGATGACATGTTTATTGCTTTCATCTTATTCTTGAAGTAATACTATAGTTAAATAGTTTATCCTAAAACCAAAGAGAAAATTCTCAAAATACAGGCACTCCTTGTTTTGTTGTATTTCACTTTATTGCACTTTGAAGTTACTGACTCACTTTTTGCATTTTTTTTTTTTTTTTTTTTTAACAAATAGGTTTGGGATAAAAAGATTAGATTAGATGGCTTGCTGAAGGCTCAGATAATGGTGAGCATTTTTCAGCACTGAAGTATTTTTAATTGCATATGTACATTATTTTTTTAGATGTAATGTTCACTCAGTGGACTGCTGTGTGGCGTAAACATGCTTTTACGTGCAATAGGAGACCAGAAATTCCATGTGATTTGCTGTATTGTGATGTTAACTCTGCTGCAGTGGTCTGGACCTGAACCTGGAGTTGCTCTGCAATATGCTTGTAATTTCCTTTATTCTCTTTAAGACATTATACTTACTCCTTTCTCTTTTTCTTTTCTTTTTTTTTTTTTTGTGGGAGGAATATTCTGCTTATAATTTAGGACAATACAAAGCTCCCTGTTTTATGTAAAAGGCTATAAAATTTCAAGTGCTTATGATGTGCTTTTATATTTCAGTAAAGGATCTTTTGTAACAGCTCTTTCATTACAACTAGAATAGTAGATGTGAAAAATAAGTAGAATTTAATGGGGACATTACTACATTTTAATCAGATATTTTGCATTCCTTTCTCACTGAGCACTTACTCTTGTAGTATGGATGATCATTTTTCTCAGCAGTGGTGGTCACTTGAAGTCTGTAAATGCCTTTGATCGGTTAGTAACCGATTTCAGATGATGCCACAGTAGTGAGACCATTCTGGGAGCCCCCAGTATCCTGACATTTACATCCAGAAAAAATGACTTTAACGTCCACAATCTTAGCTTCTTGATGTCTTCTTGTGTTTTGGAGCAATGAAAGGAAATGCTGAAAGAGGAGTGTGCTTGTATGAGTGCTGTTCTGTGTGGGCGACTCCTTGGTGACCCCTGGCCTTGGATCTACTACAAAGTAGGGTATTTGGAGCAGCAGAGTCTAAGGAGGAGGGGCAGAAGCCTCCGCAGCCCTAAAGTCTGGGCCACTGACTTGGCCAGAGGTCAGTCCCAGGTGCTGGCGCCAGTGAGTGATCCAATGGGATTCCTTCTTGTCCATGTCCTGAACCAGATCTCTGCACACCTCCTCTCTCTGCTCGTTTTTTAGTTATGACTGAATAGCCCCAGGCATTTTTGTGCACCAGCTCTGAAAGGATTCTGCAGACCCTTTGGACTTTTCAGATACTGTTGATGTTGGGATAGAAGGAGGGCATGGAGAGGTTTAATGTCATTCTCATTAAGGGCACAGGCTGTGCAGTAAGACAGACTTGGCTTTGATTGGTGGCATTGCCATTCTTAGCTGTGTGGCCGCTGGCAGTTTGCTTCACATGCCAAGCTTCTGGCTTGTCATTTATAAGATGGGTAATGCTAGCAGCTTCTCACGCTTTCAATGAGAACGAAATAGTCAAATCTAAGAGCACTCATCACAGAGGATATTGTCAGTATTGAGTAAGTGACGGTGGCTATTGTTATTACCTATTGCTGTTTTCAGAGATTCCACATAATTGCCAGAGTGTTCTGGTCCAAGTAAAAGCCAAAAAAAGACAAGAGAGGAACAGCCAGATGAGAGAACTGCCGTTTAAGACATAACTATGTGCAACTTAATCTTCATTGATGGATTAATGGATAATACTGAATTTTACCCCATTTCACCATCACTCTAACCACGAGAATTTTCTAGTTTGCAACGCCATCTTTAGACTAGAAGGTATTTTCACTTGAAACTATCATTGCTCTCGTGTGTGTGTGTATGTATGTGTGTGTACCTCACCTTTGTTCATTTATCCGTGTCTTGGCTAGTGTAAATAAGGCTGCAGTGAACGTGGGAGTGCAGACATCTCTTTGAATTAGTAGTTTCATTTTCTTCAGGTAAATTCCCAGAAGTAGAATTGCTGGATTATGTAGAAGTTCTGTTTTTAATTTTTTGAGGAATGTCCATATGTTTTCTATAGTACTGCACCGATTAATATTTCTACCAACGTGCACCGGGTTTCCCCTTTCTCCACGTTCTAGCCAGCACTTGTCATTTCTTGTCCTTTTGGTAATTCTAAGAAGTAGGAGGTGATAACTCATTGGGTTTTGATTTGTATTTCTGTGATAACTAGTGATGTTGAGCTCCTTTTCTTGTGCCTGTGGGACATTTGGATGTCTTCTTTGGGAAAATGTTTCTTCAGTTCTTCTGCCTCTTTCAGTTGTTTGTTTTTTTTTTTTTTTTTGACTACTGAGTTGTCTTCGTTTTGTTAATGGTTTTCTTTGCTGTGCAGTTTTTTAGTTTGATATAGTCCTACTTGTTTATTTTTACTTCTGTTGCCAAATTATGAAAACAAAGGTAAACAGTCATTACATAGAAGGTATTCATTTAGTATGTGGTGAATAACTTCAGGCATGGTTTAATTTACCAATTACTGATTGAAACTGCTCAGTATTTTTACTTTATTTAAATATTTGAACACAGATGATGCATTCAAATAAATGAAACTTTGAAAAGTTCAAAAGCATTTACCAGTGAACTGTTCTTCTCAATCTAGTCTCTGGTTTCTTACGTTTCTTTCCAGAGATATTTTATACACATTCAAACTTTTTTTTCCTCTGCCTTTACACAGATGGCAGCATGCTATACCCACTTTAACCCCTTGGTTATTTTCTCATATGAGTATGTCTAGGCGTGCCCTTGTGACTCAGGTTGATGTGCAAAATGATGATGTGCGAAACACAGGTAACCCAGGGACCTGGGTTCGAAACCTGAGGCCAAGGTGAAAAACCAAGTTTAACAAAGACATTTCTTCCTTCTTTCCTTAAACGCTTCTTCCTCTCCCTTCCTTTTATTTTATTTTTTTAAGAGTAAGTATATCTTAGAGCTTATGCCATAGGACTATGTAAAGATCATTTAAAGAAATTGCTTGGCACTCTACTATAAGGATATATTTAACCAAGTTTCCTATTGCTGGCTATTTAGGTTGTTTCTGACCTTCTGTTGTTACAGATGTTTTGTTTCAGTGACTGAGCCTGTCTTATGTGTGTCGTTTCACATTTCTCATGTGTGGGATTTATTTGTAGTCTAAATTCGTAGAAGTGGCTCACAGTGTAAGTGCTAACAAAGCTTGTGATGGTGCTTAGTCAGTGTGTTTTACTGAGAAAGAAGAAACTGTGTGGTAGGTTTGAGTTAACATTAAACGCTTCTTCAGGCCTTCAGTTCCCTGAATAGAGATCTGAAAGCTAGAATTGTTACTCTGGTGTTTCCCATTTTTTTACGACAACTCTTATTAGGACTATTTTTCTGATATCAGAAGTACTTAAAGGCATTTGTTTTGTTTTAGTGTATGAAATTTTATTAAGTAATTTTATTACTTAATAAAGAAGAACAGTTCAGTAATTTTATCAAGTTCCAGTATTGATTATGCGCCGTACATACTCTATGCTAAATGCTTTTGTTTCATATAATTCTCATTTAAAAAGCCTTCGATGTATACATAATGTCACCATTTTATAGATGAGTAAACTGAAGCACAGAATGGTAACTTTCCCAAAGTTACATCGCTAATTAAGTTCATAGGCACTATTTGATCCTAGTTCTATGTAGCTTTACAGCTCATCTCCGTAATTACCACAGGACTCCTGCTTTCTGTCCATTTGTGTTTGCCTGGTGTCTTTTCTGTACATTCTGTTACTTTAACCTTTTTACTCTGTTTATTTTATTTTTTAATTTAAATTGTCTTATAGACAGCATAGAAGTGAATTTGTATATGTCCCTTCCCCAGTTGAAGGATCTTATTTTTTTTTGAATAGGGTATTTAAAATAACCAACTTATACTCCATGTATGATAGATATATTTCGTTCTGTTGAATTATTTTCTTGCAATATTTTTAGTACTTTCTGATGTTTGTACTTTCTCAGGCACTTTGGATACAGCAGTAAATAAAATTGGCAAATATTTACCCTTATGGAGGTGGGGTGGGGGAAGTAATAGAAAGCTGACATATTAAATAATAAGTAGAACGAGAGGGAAGATGGTATCAAATAGGTCAGAATAACCCTCACTGAACAGGTGAGATTTGGGGAAAAACTGAGTTGCTGAGGTAGTTGGTCAAGCAGGCTTCCGTTCTAGGCAGAAGTCCTGTAGTAATGTGTGGCAGCCATGATGAAGGGCAGCTGTGAGACCAGTCTGAGGGGACCAAAGTGAGTGATGAGGGTGATGGGAACAAGATTTCTAAGCTGGTCTCTAGTTTTCACCACTGCCCCCTGCCGCTAGTTTGAGTTCTCTTGTTTGAGAAGTGGTCTGGAATAGTGGTTTAAGAGCATGGCTTCCTGAACCATGCTTCCTAGGTTCACTCCCAGCTCCGCTGTTCAGCAGTAATTGCTTTCTTGTCCATTGGCAGAGCTTCATTAATAATTGCCAGCTTTCTTACTTCTGGCACAAGGTGTCCCAGGTTCATCTTGTAAAACTCCTGCCCCCAGATTTGGAATCAGCAATTTGTTTTAAAAGAGGGAACCATTATAATTGAGTTATCTATGTTTTCTACACTTTTTTTTTTTTCATGAACAGTCGGCAAATAGGCATTTTGTTAAAGTGAAGAAGTTTGCGTTCATACTGATATTTCTACTTCAGTTAGTATTACACTACTTTTTACTTTGTATTTTGAAAGTTTAAAATAGCATTAATAGGTAATTATTTACTTGCATTATTGCAACTAAGGATGCAGTCAAGATATCGTGCTAAAGTCACTTAAAATAATTTTTTTCTGGTTGTACCCATTTGATGTAGGTAATTACATTTGTCGCATTTGTATTAAATATTGCAAGATTACTTTTTTTTTTAATTTTGCTTTTATATTTTGAATATTCAACACGTTTATGTGACTTCTAAATTGAAGCTATATAACTAGGTATTTCAGAGAAGTCTAACTTTCTTCTGTCTCATTCCTTTTCTCACACTCCCAACACATAACCATTTTCAATAGTTTTCAGTCTGTTCTAATATTTTCTTTTGCAAATATGAGCAAATGTACACATTGATAAAGAAGGTTTATCTATTTTTTTCTTTCTTTTTACTGCAGTAATTCTTCTTCCATTGTGATTTTTCTGTCTAGTCTTTCCCCACCCCCATATAGTGTCTATGCATAGGTTACTATTTCAGAATCCTTTAATTGGGGGATTTTATCCAAACTTGCTGTTTACTCAAGAATAATATATGTGGATATTCCCTGATTTACCTCCCCATTTAGTGAGCTGACATCTGGGTATACGTGTTTAGAGATTCAAAATCTGTTTTCAGTTCCTCATCATTTAAAGGAAGTGGTGAGTGGTAAGGGTGTTGAGATTATGGTAAATATTAGGGGAGAAGGAGTTAGGTAATTTGAGGTAAGGTATATTGCATTTGAATGTTTCACTGGTTATTAAGAATTTTGGCATTGCGTCCAACCCATTGGGGAATTCTCCTTCTATTTTGGTTTTTATTTTCATAATCAGCAGATTTACAACCCTTTTACTAGTTAGGAAGTTTGTTAGTTCCCATCATTCCTTTTATTCCTTAGAGATAATTTCTTATACTTATGTATCCTGTGTAACCTAAATAGAGATAGTCTGTGCTCATGTAAGCATGTGGATTAATGTGTCTATATGTACACACATAAACATTTGCAAAAAGTGTACCATGCGTATATAACCATTCCCTATCAGTGGATGTTTACTCTTGTTTCTGTCTTTTGTTGTTGCAAAAGTGCTGCAGTGAATCTTTGTTTGCATTCATCTTCATGCTCATTTGTGACTATATCTCTAGAACAAATGACCGGAAGTAAAACTTCAGTCCAATGATCGTAGGCGTTTCCTTGATAGATTTGTCAAGCTTCTTTATGTAGGATTTGTATTAGTTTTCATTTGATCTCTGACATGTGAGTTTGCCTATTTCTACTATAGCTCTGACAGCTATGCTGTCTAACTCTAGCCTTTGCTAATCTGATAAATGAAAAATATTATTTCATTGTAACTTTAATTTTTATTTAACTTATAATTGAATGTCTAAAAGTCACATGCATTTTTTTCTTTGAACTATCTGCACATATCTTTTGCTTATTCTCATTTTCTTTTTTTTTATTATTTTGCATTTAAAAATTAGCCATTTGCCTGCTATGTTACAAATATTTTTTCTCAGTTTGGCATTTATCTTTTTTTTTATTTAAGGGGAGTTTTAAAAAACTACCCAGTTTTTTTAAATGTTATTATGTCAAATTTAACCAATTTTATTACTACTTATGTTAATGTGTCATACTTAGGAAGCCATTTCTCATGCGGAGACTAAAAACGGTTGCTAGCCTGTCATTTATTTTTTTCTAGTGCTTATGTTTATGATTTCTTTGTTTTTTCATAACATTTATACCCTAATCCATTGGCAATTTATTTTAGCATAGGGAGTAATACATGACAACTTAATTTTTTTGTTGTTGTTACAATTGTTGAATAGTCTATTATTTCTCCATTGATATGAAATAGTAGCATTGTCAGTGACATGTTATTAATTCTCCTTAGTATTTGAATCTATTCCTTAGAAAAACCTTTCTAAAAATTTTGTCACCTGGAAATTCAGTAGAATTTTTCTCTCTCTCATGGTTTCATCATAAAATAGGGTGAGTCACAATGTAATTTTATGGTTATTTGGTTTTTAGTAAGTGCTGGTTCTAAAAAATTTAACTTCCTGAAACAAATTCACATATAAGTGAGAAATTTTTGTACCGTTATTTATCCAACTGAATTATTATTTACATATGAAGTTGAAAAACTTCCTGCAAAGATCAGAAAGTATATCATCTCCATACCTGTCTGAAAATGTTTTCACAAATTAGACAAAGTGACTCTAAGAAAGGAAAGCGCAAGGATGTAAGAAGCTACTATGGATACTATATCCAGTGAAGATTATAGACAATTAAAAATACTTTCTAATAATGTGGCTGTGACATTTAATGCTGTTATTTTAAACATTTGAAAAAAGAACAGGGTAGGTACATGTTTAAGAAATCTGAGGAAAACAAGAGCAGTTGATGATTTTAACAAAACATTCTGTGCTGTAGCATCTGGTGGCTGTCCTTCCAGTGTCATGGATCCAGGCACTTGTATCTGTGAGTACAGGGACATGGACAGACGTCTAGCAACTTTCTCCCCAAAGCTAGCTTGCCTTGCCACTGTCTCTTTGTTGCTGCCTGTTTGACAAACTCCAGACCAGGATGAACGTATTCATCTGCCTCTTCAGTGATCTGTCTGCGCATTTGAGCATTGCCAAAGCAAATGACGCAATAGGGCAGCTTTGAGCCACAGGAAACTCATCGTCACCAACCTCAGCTTGACTGTCAGTGCTGTCCAGAGCCATACTAGGTTCTTTGCTTAGCTCATTTTTCCTTTCCCTACAGAGATTATTTCAAATTGCTTCTGCTCTCCGCAAACCTCTGTGGCCACTCTTCATTCTTAGCAGGTGATCTCACTTCCAACCACACTGAAAGAGTAAGAGCCATCAAATTGGAACGCCCTCAGATTCCCCCAGTCATGTGGGTGCACTTTCTACACCTAGACCTGATTTCTCTTCCTTTCTTCTTGTTATAGAAGAAGAGGGCTTTCTTCCTGCAGAAGGGCGATCTTGCCTTCTGTGCTCAGGAGCTTCTCATTTTCTACCTTCCCAGGAACTTAACTTGACTTTTCCTTCTCTTGTCTCTTTACCTTCTCTCTGTCCACGGGATTCTTCCCTGAGGGTGTCAGACTGCTCATCTCTCTTAAAAAAGGAAAGAGACCCTAGCTCCCTCAGTTGCACCCCTTTTATTGCCCATCTGTCACCTGTTGCCTCTTCTTCAAAGTCCGACTTCTCAGGGATTTCATCTGCCTCTGCCACTTCATTTCCTCAACTTTCTCCACTTTCCCACAGCTTACCACACCCTGACTTTTATCCTGAAAAGTTAAAAATAACTAAGAGTAGAATAGATGCAGGTGGTAGAACTTCCTAATTAATCACTAGAGGAGGGGAAAAAGTAAAGGAACCAAAAAAAATCCAATGAATGTGGGAAAATAAATCCCTTAAAACACAAAATCAAAATACAGAAATTAGTTCAGCTATGTCAATAATTATGAAGAACCTAACAGTTTAGTTTAATCAGCTTAAAAGACTTCCAAATTACCATTTTTCTCATTTATCTCCCCCCATGAGATCCATATATGTAGTTTTTACCACGACAGACACCTAAAAGAAAATGTAAAACAGAGATTGGAAAAGATGTGCCAGGCAAGTTAAAATTAGTTATGGCAAGATTCATACAAAAAAATTGCAGAAAATGCAGATTATACTGGTCAAAGGGGGAGGCTCACACCGAGGAGTGGTATCATCATTTAGATTTATGGACAGGACACCAACCCCTAGAGCATCACTCTGTCCTTTGCTTCATGACCCAGAAAATAAATCTGAATATATACCTGAAATACAAGTTATGGAGAATAAAATTTACTCTGGTTTATCATTCTCTCTTCTCTTTTGGGTCAGAGTTCCCAAGACCACCCACAGGTTCTGTGCTTCACTAGAAGGCCTCACAGGATTCAGCACAGCTAAGATGTGTTAGAGAGAAGGGGAATGTCAGCAAAGGGAAGTGATTCCAGGGGCAGAGTTTAGAGGAAACCAGGTACATGCGCCCAGTGGGGTCCCAGAGGGTGCTTTCCTCCTTCTGCACTGCAGAGCCAGTGTCAAGTGTTTTATAGATGGTTTATTCTAGAAGTTCATTAGAGCCTCGGTGTCCACGGTTTGTATTAGAGGCAGGTCACAGAGTACCCTGTGCTAACATATACCAGATAACAGATTCCAGAAGAAAGGCAATTGTTCAGCATAGGCCAGTGTTTACACTTGAAAGTTAAGCACAATGAACTACTTTTACCATTTAGAAAAAGTTTGATATGGGTAAAGGAGAAAAGTTTGCCATTCAGGTACCCTTTGTCAGTTAAGGGCCAAATCTGGAAGCAGAGTTTTCAAAGGAAAGCAGTATAAATAAATAACAGTGTACAAGTGCTGGAGTCTCCTCTAGCCAGCCACATTCCCCCAGGGCATCTACTGTCTGGGTTGGTGGGCCTTCTTCGAGTCCTCCGTGGGCTTTTAGGTAAAGTGTCAGCATGTTGTATACTGTTTGTGCTTTTTTGCAGTTCATGTCTTTTGAGAGATGTTTAAGAGATTAAATAAGGATTTAATTTGTTCACTTTAAATGCTGCTTAATACCACATTTAATCTATTTAATCTCTTATTATTATCTCTGTTGCTTGTTAGTGGACTTTGAAGTCATTTAGAATATTATCTCTTAAAAATATTTTAAAAAGCCATGTGACTGTCCCTGTGCTTGTCACATATGTGTATAGATAACTATCTATAACTATTACTGCGTCATTCACAAAATGGCTTTGAATGAACATTTCTTCTAGTAGCACATCAAAATGCCATATTCCTAAAATGTACATTATAACGTTTAATATTGTCACAATATTTTTTTCTTCAAAGGAAAGGTACAGGCAGGAATGAAGGAGGGCAGGCAGGCAGGAAGAGAGAGAAGGGAGAAGCACTTCATTCATTTTTTCATTCAATTGTTTATCTTTGCCATTCCCCACAACCCCGGGACAGGAGCCTGGATCCTTGGGATATATGTGAACCATGCCCAGCCTGTGGCAGTAAACTCAGCTGCTACTCAAACAGGACATGCCTGTTATACATTTTAATTTGTGGTCACTGTGTTGAGCAAACATTTTTTATCAATTTCAATTTATATGTCCTGATTACTAGTAATGTTTAGCATATTTAAGAATGTTTACTACCCATTTATATTCATCAGTGCAATGCCTATTAAAATCTGTTGTTTTTCCTCTTCTGTTGCTTATGCCCTTTACATTCTTGGCACATACTTCTACCACTGTAGTACTTCTCCAAACTTTTTGAGTTTTACTGGTCTTATAGGTCACATATGAGTTCTTATATTTTTCTCTGTGCAACTTTTTGGTGTTCAAAAACCACCTATATTTCCTTTCTTTATGTGAATTATTTATATCTTTTATTTGTTTTCCTGTAGAATTTTCCTAACACCGTCAGTCTTTTGTACCTATTATCTTAAACAGCATTTGGCTCTATTTTTAAAAGCTCGCTTGGGGAATATCAGTATTTTAATTGGTAAGTGTAATCTTTTATATTTATAGTGATTATGTATATTTGGATTTGGATTTTATATTTGGATTTATCTCTGCCATGTCATTTTGTGGTTTTTATTTACCTAGCATGTCTTTTTTACTCTTGGTTCTGCTTCTCTAATCCTTTATTCCTTTTACTGTTTGGTTGATTTTTTTCTTCTGCTTTTTTCCCTTTATAATAATGCGGAGCTTATGTAGTCTTTTTGTAAACTTTTATTGGTGACCTTATAAGTCTAAAGTCAAACTCTTTCTTATTCCATGAAAATGCCAATACTTACTGGAAACTTATTTTGTTAGACATTGTCTGGACTCTGGGAAGACCCTCAGAAAGAAAATATCTCAGAAATAAGTAATAAGAAGCAAACTGAAAAACAGTAGGTGAGATTTGTCAGCAGACTCTTAAGTGAGATTTCTGGAGACTCACACAGTGCTTATGCTTAGGTTTTTTTGTTCAAAATAGTCATTCTGCCACTGTCAGCTATGGAAAATTCAGGAACCAGTATAGGGAGAAGGAAAGAGTATACTAGGATGATACTTTTGCCACAGGAATTGAGAAAAAAATTTATAAAATGAATGTTTTTGTTAATTAAATAAGAAAATTAATGTATGTCCAAAAATATTCATAGAAATTTTATTCATAATAGCAAAAATTAGAAAAATACTTTATTGGAAGAATGGATAGATTGTGATATTTCTGCACAGTGGAGTACTGCTTAATAACAAAAATAAATGTACTAATGATACTTGGAACCACATGGATGAAATCTCTAAATCTTTATGGTAAGTATATACATTTTGAGTGCAATCCTTATCAAAATCCCAGTGGCATTCTTCACAGAAATTAAAAAATAGCTATAGAATTTATTTGGAACTACAAAAGACACTGAAGAACAAAAACAATCCTGAGGAAAAAGAACAAAAATGGAGGCATCATGCACCCTAATGTCAAATTATACTGCAATTGACAGTAATCAAAGCAACATGGTATTAGAATAAAGGGAGACACAGATCAATGGAAGAGAATTGAGCACCCAGGAATAAACCCTCACAGATATAGAAAATTAATTAACAACAAAGGAACCAAGAACATACAGCGAAGCCAGGAAAGTCTTGTCAATAAATGGTGTTAGGAAAACTGGACAGCCACATACAAACAAATAAAACTAGAACACTAAAATCACATATGATCATTTAAAGTAGATTAAAGACTTGGATGTAAGGCCTGAAATCATAAAATACATAGAACAAAACATAGCTAATACATTCCTTAGAGATACTTTTGGAAACTCAGCTACACCCATAAAGGAAACAAAAGCCAAAATAGAGACAGCATCAAACTAAAAAACTTCCATACAGCAAAAGAAACCATTACAATGAAAAGGCATCCTATTGAATGGGAGAAGATATTTGTACAACGTATACCCCACATGGGATTAATATTCAAAATATGTAAAGAACTCATAAAACTGAACAATGGAAAATCAAGCAATCCAATTAAAAAATGGCCAGAAGATCTAAATAGACACTTTTCCAAAGAAGGCCAACAGCTTCTTGAAAAGATGCCCATCACCTCTTTTTATTAAGGAAATGTAAATAAAAACAGCAATTAGATATAATGTTACACTCAAGAGAATGACTAGTATACAAAAGATAGGAAGCAGCAAGTGTTAGAGAGGATGTGGAGATCAGAGTACCTCTTACATTGTTGATGGGAATGTAAATTTGTACAGCCATTATAGAAAGCAGTATAGCATTTTCTTGAAAAATTAAAAATAGAAATTCCATATGATCCATTTATCGACTTCTGGGTATTTACCTCAGGAATGCATAAACACTAATTTGAAGAGCTACATGCACCTGCATGTTTATTACAGCATTATTCACAGTAGCCAAGAATTGGAAACAACCTATATGACCATCAACAGAAGAATGGATAAAGAAGATATAAAATATATATACACAATGGAATACTACTTAGTTATTATTTTTAAAGATGAAATCCTGCCGGGATGGACCCAAAGGATATTTATACTTAGTGAAATAAGTCAGATGGAGAAAAACGGACACTGTATGATTACTCACATATGATACATAAACAAAATAGACTAATGAAGTAAATAAAGCAAAAATAAAATTTCACTGTAAGACTAAAGTCATGGTTACCAGAAGGGAGGGGACAAAGGAAGGAAGAAAATCAGGTAAAAGGATAATTGTGCTTTTAGTGGTGAACTTAATGTAATATCTATAGATGTTGATTTATAATGATGAATACCTGGAACTTATATCATGTTACAATGCTATGTTTCAACTATAAAAGAAATTAAAACTACTACACTAAGTAAAAAGAACCACATGAAAAATAGAACCTATATTATAATCTTTATCTAATATTCTAGAAAGGGCAAAAGTATAGTAGCAGAAACTGATCAGTGAGAGCAAAGGACACAGGGAACTTTTCAACTGTTGGAACTGTTGGAATGTTTTATATCTTAGGTGTTGTGGTGTTAGATTTATAAAATTTGTCACAACTCATTGTATACTTAAATTTGGTGAATTTAATGTTTGTTATTTATACCACCATGAAGTTGACAAAAAAAGTTTAATAGAAGCATCATAGTAAATTACTTGGCTTTCGTGAATTAGTGTTTACAAGTCATAATTATATAAACATTGAAAATTGATTATATTACATTAGGAAGGTGAAGGGAGGGAAGTGGGGCTTAAAAGATCTTAATCTTCATTGATTATAGTAGGAAATTGAGAGAATGTTCAAGACTGATGTACTAAGAATAATGAAAGCATTTTGAATAATGAAAGCAAATATAAAGAAAGCTTCTATTAGGAAAGAAAAAGATTCAGGTGCCTGCTTGAAGTCTGGAAGGGTGGTACAGTGGACTGATATGTTTTATTAGTAGCCTATCAGTTACTTGACATTTTCACCATGTAAAAATTGAACATTTGGCGCGATAGCCAGAAATAACTATAGGGAAACCAAAACTCAGCATTGAATCCAACTGAATTGAGGGGAGATGATGATGTATGACTTTCTTTGTCTAAGATGAAGATGATGAGTTCATTAAATGATTCTTTCAGAATGTAATTGACTATTAAGGATGTTTCCTCTTCTAATGTTGTGGAACTCAACTGTACTTCTAAAAGACATTTTATTAATTTAGTTGCATTTTCTATGTCTATATTCATATCAGCAGTGAAAATATAAAATATGTTCCCTATATATTTTTCTAAAAAAGACAAAACAAAAACATTGCGTGTCCATCTAGGAATGTAATGAGTGAGTGGTTGATGGAATATTCTGATGGAGTATTCTTATGTTTAGTGAGTGATGTTCCATGTTTTTCAAGATTGAAGTGATAAATCGTGAATTGTTTTTTGTATAGCGTTAACTTTGGCCTCTGGTCATGTACTGAATCGATTGTAATGATAGTTTTTTAATATGTTGTCAAATGTTATTGGAAAAGACTTTCTTAGATCTCTAAATGGCATTGACCATATTTCTTCGTTAGTATCATACATTTAGGTTTTAAAATCACACACTTCTAGTTCCCAAGCCAGATAGGATCAAAGAGCACTTATACAATCAAAGTTTGGATAATTAGTCAGTTGTTCATTAAGGACAAGCAGAATGACCTCATTGTGCAACTTTGTCTCTTGGATTTATGCAGTGCATAACACAGTAGCTGTCGAAAGCTTTTCACGGCAATTTATTTTAATAATATTCCTATGTTAATTGGGGTTTATTGTGTTTTATCCATCTGAAATAAATATGATTGTTTTGTCAAATTTGTTGTCATCTCACCTTGAAAGTGAATCAGGGAAGGAGGGAGGCTTTTTGTGTGATAACATAGTATAATTCAGGAAGCATACCAGTTGGGAGAATTTTTTTTTGACAGCTAAACTCAGATTTATTGCCTGACTCCTTGTGACCTAGGTATTAGTGGTATCTTCAGTCATGCTTTCGTATGGTACAGTGTGGCTGTTCTAAGTTGTCTTTTGTCAAAAAGCCTAATTTGTCATCTAAAGAGAATAAAATAATACTGTGTATGGTTTGTCAGTAATGTAATTTGATAGGTAGTGTTTCAAGGATCTAGACACGGATCTGAATTTGAAGTCTTTGCACTATATGCTTCAAGAAGTCTGTAGCCTACCTTAAATTCAGAGTGTTGTTAAGTGTTTCTGTGCTACTCTTACTGGTTTTTGCATGTGAAGTTCTTCTTTTAACTATTAAAGCAATGGTAAAATCTCCACTTGTGATTGTGGATTTTTAGACTGACTTACTGACAGTCAGTTAACAGGCATACACATATCTCGGATTGTTATGTCTTCCTGGGGAATCGATGCTTGTTTCGTTATGAAATGTGTCTTTTAACTCCGTTAGTATTCCTTGTAGTGAAGTCTATTTTGTCAGCTATTGTTATGATTCCTCCAGCTCTCTTACACTTACTGTTTGTCGAGGATGTCTTTCCCCACCACTTTACTTTCAGTCTATTTCTATAGTCATACTTAAATTGCATCTCTTACAGACAGCTGTTAGTTTTTTAAAAAAGATATTTGATAATCTCTGTGAGTTGAAAATTTTAGTCTACCTACTTTATAATTATGTTTAAGTCTCTGGTTCTGCTCTTTGTGTTTCTTTTTGTCCCATGTGTTTAGTGGTGTTCTTCCTTTCTTGCTTACTTCTGAGTTAATCGAATATTTTTTTAGTATTCAGCTTTATTCCTCTATTGACTTGTTGACTTCTTATTTCTCTGCAGTTTTCCAGTCATTGCTGTAGAGAGTACAGAATGTATTCATGTACTATTGCAGTCTTCATAGGGTTAATATTGTACTGTTCAGACAAAATGTAAGAACCTTGTAAAATTGCTTAATTCCCCTGAGTTTCTGCTTTGGGTTTCACATGTACTTAACATCTGCTTATATTATAAGCCCCACAATCTGGTGTTACAATTTTTTGCTTTACATGGTTATGTATCTTTTTTAAAAATTGAGATGAAAAAATATGTAATCCTTTATATTATCCACATATTTACTATTTCCAGAATTCTTTATTCTTTACGTAGAGTCGGGTTACCATTTCTGTCACATTCCTTTAGCTGGAAAAACTTTCTTCAGCATTTCTGATACTGTATATCTTCTGGAAGCAAAGTCTTTCAGTTCTTGTTCATCAGAAATTCTTTGTTTTGCCTCTTTTTGAAGACTATTTTCACTGGATAAAGAATTTTAAGTTGCAGTTTTCTTGCAGCACATCACAACTCTTTCATTGTTACTTGACTGCCGTTGTTCCAAGAAGTGAGCTGCCATTTGTATTGTCATTCGTGTGTGTGCACTTCTTGTTCTTCTGGACTCCTGTTAGGGCGTTTTTTCCGCCCCCTCCTTTACATACATTTTTTTTTTTTAAAGTAATTTGACTATGATGTACCTACTTTGGTTTTCTTTGAATTTATCCTGCTTGGAGTTCATCGTTTGAGGGAATTATGGTCATTATTACTTCAAATACTCTTTTCTCTCCATTTCCTTTTTATTGTTTCTCTAGGACCCCATTTATGTCTATGTTAGTCTGTATGATACTGACCCATAGGTACTCTTCATTCTTGTTTAATCTTATCAGTTTTCACTTAGATCATTTTATCCATCTGTCTAGAAATTCGTTGACCCTTTTTTCTCTGAAGTGTGCTATAAATAGCCCATTCAGTCAGTTTTTCTTTTTAGGTATTTTGCTATTTAGGTCTAGAATTGCCATTTGTTTATTTACTGGGTTTCCATTTATCTGCTATGTTCCTTTTGTTTTTGCTCTTTCAGATCATCTTTTCTTTACTGCTTTAAAGTTCCTTCTGGTATCTATTGACTGCTGTTTCTCTTGACAATGAGTCATTCTTCTGTTCCGTCACGTATTTAGTAGGTTTTGATAATATAATGGACAGTGTTGATAATATTCTACAGAGACTCTAGATTTAGTTATTGTTGTTGGTTTTGGCTTTAACAGGCAAGTTGACTTAGCTTATCTCAGACTCAAATTCACCCTCTCCTATGGTGGGTCATAGTCAAGTCTCTGCTTATTTCTTTAACCTTCTAGATGTCTCTTTCTGATAGTTTTTTTTAACTTTCTCTTGCTCATATTAGGTTTAGGGGTCAACAAAGCATCTATAATTTATATAAAGATTTTTCTTTTTTGTGACTTCATTTTTGCCAGTGTTTTTTCTTGTTATTTGTTTAAAACATTTTTTTGAGCCTCCACTTCCATCCTCTGACTCCTTCAACCCATAAGACTGTTGCTTTCTGCTTGAGTTTCAGGCTCCTGGAACCAGGTAGACCAGCGTTTGCTCTTAGATGGAAAGTCTAAAACTGAAACTTTCACCCTATTTGATTCTCTTTTTTACAGGCATCAGCTTCCCTCTGGTTCTTGCCTACTTTTTTGTGGCTCTTCAGACACTTTGATAGTTTTTAATATTTTGTCAAGAGAGTCTATCTGTTGATAGGTATAGACAGATGCAAACTCTTATCCATTATCAAGAAGGAGAACTTCACTATGTTAGAAAAAATGTCTTCGAGAAATAGAGATATGGTTGTTGTTTTTAAGTTACTGTGGTCTTGGTGTGGCTGTGGTGTTGGTGCTAATATCAGTTGACCATGGAGCAGTTGTGGTGTTCATAAGTTGCATGTTCTAGAGTCCTGGGAAGAGAGCTGTGGCAGAACCTCCCTTTAGGTCTGGTACCTCGTGTGCCTTCTCAGGAACATTTAAGTATTTGGTCACCAGCTAGATTCCAGGGCTATTCCATAAAATATCATGATGTACTTCAGTGTTAGAGTAAATTTTAATAACTTGATGGATTTTGTGTAAATAATCCCGCAACACTAACCAAGTAGAGAATGATGAGTTACATCTATTTAGTGTTGAACAATTTGGAGAGAGTTTATTTTCTTTCTCTTTTTAGTATCTTTTTCAGTCAGTATCACCTTTTCAAGAGTATCCAGGGTCCATTCACATAGGAGAACATCCAAATCTGTTTTGAGATTTAGCGGGCTTCCTTATCCTCTGGTACTTGTTTGCTTATTCTCCATGGATAGATAATAGGTATCCTCAAGTTGAAAAATTTTTAGCAGAATCAAGATCAGTGGGTTTTAGGGGTGTATGTGTGTGTACAATATACCTGGGAAGAGACAATATATACATGTAATTTTATTTTCCAACCTAGATGTTTCACAGGAATAGGCGAATAGGGAGAGACTTATTTTTTCAAGGAATTACTTACAAATTAGTATCTGCAGCCCAGACCTCTCCCCCTCATTTCCTCCAGGCCGCTTCTCTAATGTCACATCATCAGAGAACATCGTGACCACCCTCGCTCACCCTCACCATCTCCTAGCTCTTTGCACACCACAGACCCCACTGGTTGTCATCTTATCTCTTGATTGGTTGACATTTATCACCGTTCTCTCTTCCTTCCACTGCCGTCTGCTAAAACACAAACTTCATGAGGACAGGGACTTTCTCTAGATTCTCCAGTATCCGATATAGCACCTAGCATATAGTAGTTTGAAGTAAATTTTTAGTCATGAAATGAGTGAATAAATGGATCACTGAATAGTGAGATGGCAGGTGAGGATGGAAAAATAAGATGAAGCAAAGGAGTGACTTTGACAACATTTTGTTCACTCAAGATTTCTTAACTCCACTGGGAGAGCCATTTGGGAGAGCTCTTCTTCAAACTCTGTTCCTCATTCTCTGTATGGGAAGATGTACTACTTGTCCTTTTAATATCTGATTTGACAACAAGTGATGGGTAGTGAAAATAAACAAACCTCAGACAAGCTCATGAGGAAACGTGGGAGAAAAATCTTCCTTGCCTAGAATAACAACTAACTATGATACATCATTGTGGGGGGGAATCTGAGTTTAAGCTGTTAAAATTAGAACCTAATTTTGAGGTGTATTTACCTATGGCATGAAGACAGTGAGCAGCATTGTGGAAACTTAGGTCCTGATTGACTTCCTAGGTGCCTGATTTTCCTTGACTTTATAGACTACATTCAATTGCCCTGAAACTTGTGATCCCCATACTACTTTCTGATTTTAACAAGGTCATTTAATTCAATTAAAAAGCTTCAGCCAAAAGAAAACACCCAATAAAGTTTTTCTTTTATTTGTACTGAGAGTGTAACCCATCCCATTTTTAAAAATAGAACAACCATCTCTATTCCAGTAAAGTGCTAGGCCTTTGAATAACTCCATTTTCTATGTGGTTTTAATGAAATGAATGCCACTTTTCTTTTTTATATGTTCCTAGGGTGGACAGTATTATGTTTGGGAGATGGTAACTTCTGGATGACCATTAATTACACTGTCAGTGTTAGGAATAGCATAAAATTATATTCTGTTTTTCTCTCTTTTTTGACACTTTTTATCCAGAGAAAAGGACATAGACATGTAAACTCTGTGGAGTTTATAAACACACATGCACACACATATGCTCTTTAATTATATTTATAGAGAACTTGGCACTGACACTAGAAGGATCAGTCTGGTGTGTGTAGTCTCTCTGAGCCGGTGTCTTCCTTACCTGTAACAGGGGTCATTGTGCACTTCTTTATAGAGTGGTGATAAAGATGCAAGGAGGTAATGCAAGAAGAACATCTAACACAACTCCTAGCATGTAATAAATACTTCAATAAATGTTACTTCCGTTACCATTTTCCTTCTGGATAACTAAGGTACTCTCATTCTCATTTGGCAAAAACTGTGAAAGCAGAATTTCTAGTCCTAGCCATATTTTCTCTTAATAGAAAACTTTTGCTTCAGGCAAAAGAGGGGACTCACCTAGTGCAAGATTAGATCATAGAGAGATGTGGCTTATCTTTAAAAGTTTTTCTGTCATTTGTTATTGGGTTGGTATATACTTTTGTTTACTGATTCCTTACCTGTCTGTTAGCCAAGCACCTTCTTTTGCCTTTTAAATCTGACTTGGCATGTCAGATGTATGAGGATTTATATCTGTAACTTGAACAGAGTGAATGCCATTAGTATGAAGCTGTGGTTTCTTCTTTTGCACCACTGCATTTTCACGAGGTAGACCTTGGAAAAAAGATATTCCATCCAGTTGTTGTTTTCTTAGATATTTTTCTTCTTTGAATTTACACAGCATGATGTCACCTTGAGATGTTTCTGTTTACTTATTTCATTGCCTCAAAGGCTCTAGCCCTGTTTCTCTGGCTCCTTGTCATCTCTCAGGTGTAGCTGGAGTGTCAGCTGTCCTTTTCCGTCTCTCAAGGAGCACTAGCTCCACCTCTCTCTCCATCACTCCTGTCATCTCCCCATTAACTTTGACTCTTTCCTCTTTATTGTTTTCTTCCCATTACATAAAGCTTCCCTGAAGCTTTATCCTTCAGGATTTTTTCAGTCTACCTATGGACTTCAAAAAACTACTGTACTGGAGTTTGCCTGAGTTGATTTCTGTTGCTTACACACAAGAAACCTGACTTGCTAGAGAAATTGGTGCCAGAAGAGGCTACAGGTGACAGACATTCAGAGGAGGGGGGTAATGTGGGACTGGGTATCTGGCCTGGGCAGTGGATTATTTTGTTTCTTTGTTGATGTAGTTTTAATGAACAAACTTATGGTGCTTATCATGTACCTTTATATAAATTAAGTACCTTTTGCATACATTTTTACATAAATTAAGCATCTTTACATGAATTATTTTAGCTAATCCTCAGAATGCCCTTTTGGTAGGCTTTGTTATTTGATTGCTTTTACAGATGAGGAGAAAGTCACAGAAACGTTCAACAGCTTGCCTAAGGACTCCTAGCTATTGAGTAGATTTTCATTCAGTTTGTATTAAAGGCAGGGGCGATTCTATTATACTAGGAATTGGAATCTGGTCACCCATGGGATGCAAACTTGAAGAGCTAATGAAACTGTTAGCTCTCATTACTTTGAAGATGTGGCACATTGCCGGCAAACTTTAGAGTTATGTTGCCCTTCTGCGGAAAGAATGAAGAAATTCAAGGTCTGCGGAATGGAGTGGACAATTTAAAGAGAGAAAATGACAAGATCTGAATTTGTCTTTTTGCCAAAAGATGGAGAATAAAATTTACATTCGGTAATTGAGCTATTACAATTTTTTACAGCTGCTAGCCTTAGGGCTAAATTAGCTCAAAATTAAATAACTAAGCTCATGTTTAATCCAGCACACATTAACTCTGTTCTCTCAGACCCAGATCTCTGACACTGTCAGCTGAAAAAAAATATAATCCTTTATCCCCAAATATGTGATACCAGTCATCAGCCAATGAGATCCTTTCAGCCAAATCCAGCCTTTTTCTTTTTTTAATTAACCCTGAGATAAGAAAGGTTCTTGTATTTTTAAAAATCTGTACTCACAGCCAACATCATCATCAATGATGAAAAATGGAAAGTATTTCCTCTTAGGTCAAGAACAAGGCAAGGTTGTCCACTTTCACCACTGCTATTTAGCATTGTACTGGAGGTCTTAGCCAGAGCAATTAGGCAATGAAGCAATCCAATTTGGAAAGGAGGAAGTAAAACTCTCATTATTTGCAGATGACATGATTATATATGTTGAAAATCCCCCAAAAAAATCTATCAAAAATTTTCTAGAACTCATCAATGAATACAGTAAAGTAGCAGGCTACAAAACCAATGCACAGAAATCTGTTGCATTTTTATATGCAAATAACACGCTAAAAGAAAAATCATGAAAATCACATTAATTAAAATAGAAGTTAAACAAATGAAATACCTGGGTGAATACCTAACAAAGGAAGTAAAAGATCTATACAACAAAAACTGCAAATCCTTCTTTAAAGAAATAGAGGAGGACAAAAAGAAATGGAAAGACATCCCCTGTTCGTGACTGGGAAGAATCATTATCATTAAAATGGCCATTTTATCCAAAGCAATATATAGGTTTAATGCAATCTCCATTAAAATCCCACAGGCTTATTTCCAGGAAATAGAACAAAAAAAACCCTTAAAATTTGTATGAAACAACAAAAGACCCCAAATAGCCACAACAATCATTAGAAAAAATAATGTATCTGGAGGGATTATACTTCTAGGCTTTGAACTGTATTACAAAGCAATAGTGATCAAAATGATATAGTACTGTAATAATAACAGAGCCAAGATCAGTAGAATAGAACTGAGGCACCAGAAACTGGCACACTCACATAGTCAGTCACTCTACAACAAAGGAGCCAAAAGCATTTGATGGAAAAAGGAAAGTTTCTTCAACAAATGGTGTTTGGAAAACTGGACAGCCACATGCAAAAGAATGAATCTAGACCATTCTCTAACACCATTCACAAAAATTAACTCAAAATAGATTAGAGACTTGGACATAAGACCTGAAACCTTAAAGCTCTTAGAAGACAACATAAGAAAGACTTTCCATGACATTTGTCGTAAAGAAACCTTTGGGGACTCAACTCAATCATCAAAGGAAACAAAAAGAAAAAGAAACAACTGAGACTGCATCACACTAAGGAGCTTATTCACAGCAGAAGCAAACATCACCAAAACCAAAAGGAAACCTACTAATTGGGAGAAATCTTTGCTTTCGATATTTCCAATAAAGTCTTAATATCTAAAATATACAAAGAACTCATAAAGCTCAACAACAGAAGAACAGGCAATCTAATCAAAAAATGGGAGGAAGAATTGAGACACTTCTCTGAAGAGGTATGCAGATGGTCAATAGGCATATGAAATTATGTTCCTACTCACTGGCTATCAGGGAAATGCAAATTAAATTAACACCTTACACCTGAAAGACAGGCTGTTATTCGAAAGTCTGGAAACAGCAAATGCTGGTGAGGATGTGGAGAAAAGGGAACACTTTTGCACTATTGGTGGGAGTGTAAATTGGTACAACCCCTATAAGAGCCGTTTGGAAATTCCTCAAAAAACTGAAGATAGAAATTCCATATAATCCTGTCATTCCACTTGGGCATCTATCCAAGATACAAAAGCACCCATCTACAGAGATCCCCATATTTATTGCAGCCCTATTCACAATAGCTAAGAACTGGAAATTACCTAAGTGCGCAACATCAGATAAATGGATGAAGATGTGGCACATATACTCAATGGAATACTACACAGCCCTTAGAAGAGATGAAATCCTGTTCTTTGAATCAACATGGATGCAATTAGAGGGGATGGTACTAAGTGAAATAAGTCAAAAGAAGAAAGATAGATACCACATGACCCTACTCATAGGTGGAATGTGAATAGACAAAGGAACAGGCAAAACATAACCAACCCTGAAACATTGGCAACAAAACTGAGGTTACCAAAAGGGAATGGGATGGGGCAGAGGCAAATGGTGGTGGGCCTGCTGGACGATGGGGAAGAACACTTGGTGATTTGGTAGAGGGCATGGCGTGTTGACATATATCTAAGAAATGGGGAAACTATATATAGGAAATTATTTTGATATGTAGAATTCAATAAAAATAAATTCAAAAAAACAAATAAAAATAAAAATATGAAAGATAATACAAGTATGCAACAGGGATAGTAGACAGCCTGCAAAACCCAAAATATTTACTATCTGACTGCCTACAGAAAAAGTTTGCTGAGCTCTCTGCATCACCATACTTGCAGAGAATGCAAAGTAATCAAGGATTATATACAGTTTACCTAATCAGGGATTTCTCCTGAGGAATTGATTATGTATATAGCATGTCCCATCCACCCCCCTTTTTTTTGTTTGTAGATTCTACTAGAATTTGGACATGTCTGATAATTTCCTAATTATTAATTGTTCCCTGTGTCTACTTCTTAATTTAAAAATAGTGGTGAACAAGATGTTGATTTATAATGATGGACACCTTAAACTTGTATCATATTATGATACAATGTTACTTAAATAAAAATAGTAGTTTTAAAAATTGTAGTTATATGTGTTGGCTGCCATTACTGTGTAACAAATTATCCCAGTTCTAAGTGGCTTAAACCAACCTCATTTCTCATGAGCCAGAAAGTCATGGGGTGGGGTGGCGTGGTCAGTGGATTTAATCTGGGCTCAGCTGGGAATGGCACTGCTCTATGTTTTTCTTTTTCTTTAAAGAAAAGGTACAGACAGGAATGAAGGCAGGCAGGCAGGAAGAGAGAGAAGGAAGAAGCATTTATTTATGTTTATTTAGTTGTACATCTAGGTTGCTCCCCCTGGCCTTGGGACATGAACCTTGGTCCCTGGGATGTATGTGGACTGCACTGAGCCAGAGGTGGCAGACTCAAACACTACTCCACCAGGACACCCCAGCTCTGTGTTTTTCTCATCTTCCTCCTGGTGTAAGCTGGTACAAGACCTGTTAGTGATGACAGAAGCTGAAGAGAACAAGTTGAAATACATCAGAGCCTCTTAATGATGAGCCTGGGGCCAGTGCACCATTCCTTCCAGGTCATTCTATTGGCCAGAGAAAATCATTTAAATGAACCCATAAAGAGTGGGGAACTATGCCCTGCTCTGCATGGGCGGACACTGGAAGGTTAATGGCAAAGGTGTGGAAATTTAGGGCTAATAATGCTGTCTATCACAGTTTGCTTTAGGGTTAGGATATATCCTCAGTCGGCATTGAGAGTTGCATTACAACTCAGATATTTCAGCTCATCCCCTATATAACACATCAGAGATCTGGACAGCAAGTAATCATTCTGGGCGGGGTGGGGGGGCGGTATGCCAGGAGCGCAAGGGCCCTAAATTTCTTCAATTTAGTTAGTATGTATTGCGCACCTTGTTTAGGCCTACTGCTGTAGTAAGTTATGGGGCTTTGGGGCTAACAGTGAAAACAACCCTGGGGCAAATACTTAGAAATGGTGTGATAGTTCAAACAGAAGTCTTTTTTTTTTTTACTGCATTTAATGGTATCAATAGAAAAGAAGGGGCACTCAGCTCTGCTTTGGGGGAAACAGAAAATGTGCTGGAGGAGATTAGACCTTGAAGGATGTACATGCGCACTTCCCTGCAGAGCAAGTTCAGGTAGAGAATTTCTATTTGTGGGAAATAGTACAGTGATCTGAAAACCATTAGGAATTAATTACAATTAAAATCTTTTGTACTCAAGTAATAGAAAAGTCTCTAAGAGCCTGCGAGTACATCTGTATTTACCTCCTTCGTACATTACTTATTTGGGTAGTTTTCCAAACTCTGACGACATGCACCAGAGCCATCTGGAAGACTTGTTGCCAAACCCCATCCCAGAGTTTCTTACGCCCTATCTGGAACAGGGTCAGAAAACTTGGATTTCTAACAAGTTCCCAGATGATGCTGATGATTTGGGGGACAGCACTTTGAGAACCATTGATCGAATTTTTCCACTCTTTCCTATCTGTCTGGCACTCTGCAATGTGGTGAGTGGATAAAGATGAGGAGAAATTATCCCTGCCCTCTAATTGCTCATGCTAGGGTGGCAGAGACTGACAGATGAATGTGTAATGACTATGCACTGGAAGAGATGCTGAGATACATAGTTGTGCTTGCTCTGAGAATACCCCCAAAGGGGCACTAGGTCAGCATGAAGCCAGGGCTGCAGGTGTGTGAAAGGCATGAGGCCTTGCTTTAATCCTTAGCCAAATTAAAAACAAAACAAAAGACAAACAATAAAAAAAACCCAGAAAGTGATAGCAAGCAGAAACATGACCTTGAGTCATGAGACTCAGGAGACACGAGACTGGTAGATGGCATTGTCTTTAATGTCATTAAGACATTTTTGGTCAAAATATTTTAGACAGGATAGGACAACGTATGTCTGAATTAGTTACTTTGCAAATAAAAGACAACCCTTTCTGTTGCTAGTTTGTTCTGTTCGTCCTCAGCTGTTTCTAAGAAGCCAATTAGAGAATGGTATATTTATTACATATGATTCTGTTTCCACATAAACTGCCTGAAATGTTAATGTGTGGCAGAATATGGGCAAAGCTAAACAAGAGCAGGGAAAAAAGGCCTGGGGATGCAGAGTTGGGTTAGACAGCTTGACCTGGGACTCAGGTGCCAAACCCACAGGGAGCAGTCGTAGGCTGCTGTGAGAGTATATGGCAAGGTGACATCTGTGCCTTTAGCACAACACTGGGGAGGAATGCAATGGATATGAAGGCGTGACTCCAGACAGGGCTCCCCATAACTATTGCTTGGGCATAGTAAGCTGGGTGAGGGGTTGGCAGGAGTTGATTGGGGGTATACCTGAAGCACCACACTACCTGCCCAGCAAATGCAGGTAGCTGGGCTGGTTTAGAGCAGCACAACTGCTTGGCTTGGCATTAAAGCACTCTGCCCTTTTAATGAGCAATTCTGGACTGTGTTATCTCGTCCTAAAGGGGTGATATCCTAGAGTAACAGTCAGTGGGCACCTGGCTACCTTTTCATTTATGTTTTTTAATCAAAAGCTTATACCTAAACCCATGCAGAACATTTCATTAAAAATAGCAAAATTACCCACCAAAAGAAGCTAAAGTCATGTAGAATTACAAACTTTAAGCTCTTGTAGTGCAACGTATTTTTATTGAAGATGAATTGCTAATAAAATTATATGTAGTCTTTTCAACTGACCATTTATACTACAGTTTAAGTAATAATGTAATCCTTAACTCTTTTCCTAGCATACGTCTGTGGATGGATATACTGAACCGCATATCCAGCCCACGAAATCAAGCAGCAGACAGAACATCCCACGGTGCAGAAACTCCATTACGTCAGCAACAGATGAACAGCCACATATTGGAAATTACCGTTTGCAAAAAACAATAGGGAAGGGAAATTTTGCCAAAGTGAAATTGGCAAGACATGTTCTAACTGGTAGAGAGGTAAGTTTGCATGTTGCCTTTTAATATTTACTTGGGTCTCTCCAAAGTCTCGTTAAAAAGTTTTCTGTAGCTGATCATGGGAAAAACTGACAGTTGTTACATGGTAAACAGTGGAAGGTGAATAAATGACACCTGAGGAGATGCAGCTCTCTCCTGGCATAAAACGTCAACTATTGAACGTTAGCAAAGAAACATTCCTGCACCTGAACATCTCTTTATCAGTGACATGCACCCCAGGGAGCCTTTCTCAGCCTCCTGTCTTTCATTTATGATTGCTTCGACGTTTCTGATTACCTTTGCCACCCAACCCCTGGAATGGGACTAGGACCAGTTCTTTGCTTAAGGTACAATCGGTAAAATATAGAAAGTCAGCTGCAAATTTTCATTTATTTAGAGGCCACATTGAACAAGTATTGTTATGTAGATCATTTTCTCAGGTGATAAGAAATTGAGTTTATAAAATCCCGTGTGTTTTAAATTATGTATATGTATATAATAAGAATTTACATATCTAATAATAATATATTAATTTACGTAATAAAGTCTAAAATTAATTAAACTGTTAACATTCTGTATTATGTAATGTCTGCTGGATTTAGTTAAGGCATTATGAAAAAAATCTCCATAAAATGTTTTTAGAAAATTTTCCTTTTGCTCTTGAGAATATTATTGTCCTTTTTAGTTGAACGGCCTCTGTTCATTCTGACCCCACAAGCTGTTTAGTCACAAGCTATATTAAGCAGAGATTTGGAGAATATTTGAATTCATTTTGTTAGTCTGCTATAAGCAAGTGTGGGTGTCCAATCTCTCTGCTCATATAATCCTTTTATTCATGTAGTATTTATCTTGTTGCAAGTTTGTAAGCCCCTTCCTCCAGTAATTTTGTTGCTTATCAAGATCATGAATGAGAGATTAGGATACAGGATGATTTTTACTTTAGAAGTGGAAACGAAAGAAATAACGAAGGGATGATTTCACTTAGAATCAAATAGGTTAAAGATGGGTCAATGGAATTTATTTTAAATTTTACAGTCTAATTATGTGAACAAGAAATATAGTTATATCTATTATACCTAATTGGGAATGAAACAAGCTGTTTTCTTTGTAAATTTTTATTCATTAAAATGTATATCTGAAATGTAGTTTAATGATTCTCTTCTTTAGGTGGCTGTGAAAATAATAGACAAAACTCAGCTAAATCCTACCAGTCTACAAAAGGTATTTAATTATTTTAATAGTAAGTAATTAGAATGTGAATTTACTATTCATATATAGTATTTTGTCAAGTCAGGTATCCTAAATGACCTGTTAGATATAGTAGTATACCTCTTCATTATATGAAGAAAAGACGTGATATAAAACATAATATTTGTATATGTTTAGTAATTTAAGTAATATTTATAAGGTAATTGTTAAAAAAAAATCTATTTAAATACATGCACCATATTAAAAGGAATTTGTCTTTTAATCAGTAAAATAGCCCTTTTACATCAAATATTCTGAAACATTCTAGATTCTGCTTTGATTAAAAATCCATTGAATTAATTTTGTTCATAGGTGAGTTTCATTTATTACTTCACTTGCTTTTCTTTTTCTTCCAAAGAACTAGTCTTTCTTCAAACTTAGAGTAAAAGATTTGAACAGGGGTGAATATATAAAACAGCAGGGGAGGTGGGGGCCAGGGGAAGCATTGTTTTGCCCTGATAAACCAGTGCTGCTCCATTGGTTCTTTATATGGGAAAACTTTCTTGGATACACATTTTAGTATCTTAAAAAGTAAGCAGATATTTTAACATTTGTGCCCTATTTGTTAAGTTTGTATATAATGCAGTAAGATACATTTTGATGTTAGACTGTAGTGGATCATCATCACTTATGTAACTGTGATAGCAATAACTCTAGATTTCTAAAACAGAATCTTATAAGAAAGCTTTAGTGTGGTGTGTTCACTCCTGCTTTGATTCTAACATTACAAATTTGGGTCAGTGCCAGACTGCTCACCTTTTACATTCTTACTTAGAGACTTGTCTCTGTACTTACTAAACTTCCATTGTAAGTTTGACAACCAGTATAAGCGTTCATAGCATTGATAATTCTGTTCTGTGAGAGTATGAAAGTTTTGTTGTATTCTTTTTTTTTTATTTTCTAGAGGGGAAAGAGTTTCTTAATACAACAAATTGTATTTAGGTGCAAAGAAATGGTTGTGACCTGGATTTCTTTTCCTCTGTGATTGTGAGATATGGATCTCTTCTGGGAGAAACTTCTAGCACCAGTCTTTCAGCTTCTCATTAGGTGGTTATTTGAGTTACAAAGAGACATCCTCCCAGGCAGACCGACTGTCCAGAGCAACCATTCCTTCTCTGGTCTGGAGCCACAGGAGAGCACAGACTCCTGTTGGGAATCCCTTTAAAATGCACGAAATCTGCCCTGTGGGGTTTCAGCTTTTCCTGGGTTAGTCTGTGGATTACTCTGGTAAACTTAAGTGGCATTTAGAGTTTCCCCAGGGCAGTCAGAGTGCTAGTTGGACTCGTGACATGACCCCACTCTCTCACAAGGGATGGGAGAGAAGCTTGTAGACTCAGTGCCGCTCTTGTAGAACATTGGGGCATGAAGCTGAATGTTGCTTTATTTATTTGAATAACTGAAAATTATCCTTGTTGGTCATTTCTGTTATAAATTCTGCTAATCATGCAGAAAGTGTTGCTCTTTTTCTAAACTTTCATATAAAAATGATGGCATTTTTTTCCTTTTCATTTGTGAAAATAAAAGCCAAACAAAATTAGAAATTCACTCAGTGCAGCAGTGTGCTGTGTATACATTGTTTTTAAGATAATTTACATTTATGTGCACTGATTTGCTTTCTAATAAGTTTTGAAAAACAAAACAACGGATCATGGCTTGATTAGTTCTTACATATCATAGAACGTTCAGCACAGGACTTCACCCACTGCATGCCAACAGCATCTCCTGGTCAGTCACATCTGAAAAGGAAATAGTGGAGTGAAAACTAATCCACTGGTTTTCCTTAGTATTGACAGTCAAATCCTCTGGGTAAAAAATAGCAAACTGTATTTCCATGTCTTAGGTTTGCTTGTTAAAAGGCAAATAATGATAGCACATGTACTCAAAATAAGGATTCATTTTAATCTCTTCTCCTAAAGTGTTTGATTAAGTCTTGTTCTGGACTTGATCTGAATTTAATCAAATCCCCCCTCCCCCCACCTTATCCTTTCTTTGAATGGCATGTTTAGAGGAAGTATTGCTTTCCTTTGCCAATGAAATATAAAAGTCATTTAGATTTTGTACCCCAACTGTTGAAAAATACAAAGTTCTTAACAACAGTTTGGTCTTTGGAGCTGTTAAACAAATTTGGCATCAACATTTTTCATGTAATAGACTCTTTGTTTGCATTATGTATTTTGAATTAATGGAATCCAATTAAATGAATTTTCATAATTTAAAAAGTATTTGAAGTAGGTGCTGTATTTCTTCTTCCTCTTTGGATCACGACCCCACCCCATGTATTGGTGTTTTTCAGAGAAGGGTCTATGAACTCTATACTGCTCTTCCTGGGGAGTTTTTAAGCAGCCCAGTAAGACTGAAAGAAAAGCACAACAGTGAAGCTATTTTTTCCAGGTCTGGCTCATGCATTTGAAGTGTAACATTAGTTATCAGTTCCTCGGAAATTATACTAGGCTTGAGACTTGGACACATTTGTTTTATATACAGACGGCAAATTTGTGTTAAAATGTCTCCTAGTTAGCAGGTTGCAGCTTATTAATATTTATAGTTTACTGTTCGTTTACTATGTTGCCTTATATTCCAGATTCACAAAAATGGCTCAGTGATTCAGAAGGCATTTGCTGAGTAGTAGAACCTGTAATGAAAGTAGAAACAAAGTTACTACAGCTCAGAATTATGTCCTTTAGTAATAAAGAGGGCAGCTGCATTTCAGTTCTATAGAATGCCAGTCTCTGTGCCAGGACAATGATTTCTGGACCAACAGAGAAAGTGTAAAAATGTTTTTTTTTTCAGTAATTGACATCTGAAAAATAGACTTTATCAAATGAATGATCCATTTACTGATACCATCTAGTATTTTATCTGTAGTGTAAAATGTTATCAAATGGTAACATAAGCCATTTAAACTCTGCTAAGTTTTCATATAAAGCCTAGAGACCTCTCTGTTTTGCTAATTAATTTTTTTCATGAAGCTGAAAAAACCCTTCTGCAGTATTTGTTAATAAATATCTTTGATTTACATCAAAGTATCTGTTACTCACCTACATGTAAGCTTTATAGCATATTTTACTTTATAACTGAACAAAACCACTTATATGCCAAAGACTTCTTCCAAACAGTCCTTCCTCTCTTGTGTGTGAATCGATTGAAGGGCAAGTTTTGACCAGTTGTTTCGTCTGCCAAAGAAACCTAAGGATAAGAGGAGAGTTAGCATTTTAAGATTGGGCTGTTCAGCTACAAAAGTTGTCTTTGAATCAGTTATGGTGGCAGTAATGATAAAATACTATGAGGGCTTTTTGTGTGTGTGTGAAGGGCTGGGTTTCTGCAAGGAATGATACTACCATGAGGATAAATAAGATTCTACCCTAGGGTGTGTCCTGGTTCCGTGTTGTACACCCTAGGAGCAGCCCCACATATATACCAAAGTCCCTGCCTCAAGACACAGGACTGGATAGAACAACTTAAATTAAAAAGAAAAGAAAAAAAAAAAAAGCTGCTTCCTCCTCTCTCTTCCTGCCTGCCTGCCTGCCTGCCTGCCGGCCGGCCCTTATTCTGGCCTGAACCTTTCCTTTAAAAAATAAGGGAGATTATACCTATTACCCAGGCTCTCATTGCTTCATTCTCCATGAAATTCTTAGCAACTAGCTTTGATTTCATTTAGGTTTTCTTTTTTTTTTTCAAGGAAGGATGGTCAGCAGCAGTGCAGTTGGGCAGGCAGGCAGGCAGGCAGGAAGAGAGAGGAGGAAGAAGCATTTATTTATTTTACTTAGTTCATCCTTGTTGCTCCCCTGGGAATGTACTGTGGCCTGTGCTTGGCGGGAGACAAAGATTTCACTGCCAAACCACTGGGGCACACCTGACTGATTTAGTTTTGAAGGGAACAGTGAAACAGGTGATCAGAAATCGTGGCTACTGAGAGGTGTCTGGCTAACATACAGTGTGAAGAATCAGTGGGAAGTTTCTCACACTGAAGCACAATGCATTTCAAACACATTTCTTTTAAAAGGTATTGCCAATAATGTTAGCTTCTAGCTAAGCTATCTACAGTTTAAATGTTGCAGATGAGATAACCAGGTTTTTTCAAAACCTAGTTAGCACTCTCAAGTTACAAGATAAAGGGCTCAATCACATGTCATTGAGCATATGTTTTGATAGAGAAATACTGCATCCAAATATGAAAAATGCCTTCCAGAGAAGATAAGCCTAAAGAACTTTATGAATCCCATTGGCTAGTCTCCTCAAATTGAAACTTAAAGTTTCCCAGCATTTGAGTGATTAATATTAGTGATTTAAAATCCAAGAACTAAACACAATCTTCAGGAGAAACACCTTTGTAAAGCTGAATTGTATTCTCAGTCTGAATGTTTGTGACACGTCATTATCTCATGTTGTTCCTTTCCTCAATCTCTCCGTGGTTGTGACTCAGGATATTTCGATTTTGTAGAAATAAAAAGGGCCTAAAGTCCCTTTGGCTCAATATGGATGGTTCTAGAGGGGATTATACTAAGTGAAATGTCAAAAGAAAGATTCCAGATGACCTCACTCATAAATGGAATATGAATAGACAAAACAAAGAAACAGATGAAACAAAACCAACCCTTAGACATTAGGAATAGAATGGAGGTTACCAATAGGGAATGGGATGTGGGGTGGGATGTGCAGGGATGGGCAAGTGGTGTCAGAGACCACTGGATAATGGTGAAGAATACTTGATGATTTGGTGGTGGTTCAGGGTGTGCTGACATATGTCTGAGGAATAGAGAAACTGCTCATATGGGGAACCTGCACATATGAGTTTATTTTAATTGTAAAACAAAGTTGCTGTAATAAAATACCAAAAAAGTTAAATAACCACCACCACCATGGGGGAGGGGACAGAGGTTAGAAATGAAAACTATTGTGTGGTTCAGGTAGATGTCATTGAGCCAAATGCGCTCATTAATTGATGTTTAACAAATATTTGTCGAAAGAAGAGTCCAGTTCTGTTATTCTCTGCTTATTTGGGTCCTCTTTTTCTGTTCCTTTTAAATGGAGTCATTGTCCTTTTCTCGATCTGTCATTGTTAGAGTACAGGACTTGGTCCTGAGATTTTTGTCTCATAGGTCACTGTGGTTTAAATTATTGATCTAGGACAATGTATATATTTGTATCTTCAAGTTGTTTGTAATCTCACACAAGTAGCCCAAATCATTATGTTCAAAACTGTACTCAAAATTTCTGTCCCACCTGCTTGGTACTCCACTCACCTGACCCTCTTCCAGTGTCCTCTCACAGTGAATGTCCCCAAGTTGTACAGCCAAAAATCTCAGAACTATCCTTGACTTCTTCCTCTTCCTCATTCTCACCATCACATCCACGTTTGTGTTGTGTTGATCTTATCCCTTGCACATCTTTAGAAAATGTCTGCTTTTATCTTTTTCCATCGTGACTACTCTAGATAGAGCTCTTGTCTCTCCCTTGGAACACGCTCCATCACCTTCTCACTGGTCTTTTTGATCACACACACACACACACACACACACACACACACACACACACACACAGAGTTTAAAAGTCATCATGGGCACTAAATAAATGTCATCACTTTTATAAACATTTAGATGACATTCCATTTTTCTTAGTTAGAAATCATTAACATGACATTCAGGGTCTTACCTTCCTCTTTTACCTCATGGTGCACCCCAGTTTCTCCCTATTTCTTCTCTCCTGTTCTCTAACTCCAGTAGCTTTCTTTCATCTGCTGCTTTGCAAGCTCTCTGTTCCAGCTACCAGGCCCGTGTAGCTTTCAACCTACCCTCCCTCTTGACTTAATCCTTACTGTTCGACATGTCTCAGCCTCAGAGTCACTTCAGGGGAATCTTCCCTGTCTCTACAACAGTGTTAAGCCCGCTGTACTCCCAACAGTTGAGCACATAACCAAGGATTATTTTGATATTTGTTTTTGTTTTGCTAATAGTTTTGTTTGTTTGTTTGTTTTTAATTGTTAATGCATGTATTCTGTTTCTGAATCTTAGACATTTGTAATTGCTTAGGCTTTTATTGACCAAAAAACATGCATCTAATGTTATATTCTCAAGAAATGATGTAAGATCCGTTAAAAAGACATGGAAGACTTTTCTCTTAGAGATGGAGGGTGCTAGGAATTTTTAAATCATCCATGAATTTTAGACTAACCATTTGGCTATTTTTAAAGTTATATTCTCATTGAATTATTTGAAGAGTCTCCTATTTTTTCCTAAGTTGGAGTTTGCTGATATAGTAATCTAGTCTATTTTTAAAATTTTCAGATGGCCTAGAACTTCAAAATAACTTTCCCACTTTGAGAAAACAACATTTATTTATTAGACCATTATGTTTCATTGCTAATCCATTTCTTTTTTAAAGAAATAACACATTACTGATACTAAGTGAAGTCTTAGGTACTATTTCTTGATTCCATCCCTATCTCTTACTATCTAGCAATAACTATTCTGAATCTGGTATTTCTTCTTACTATGTATTTAGAACATTGTTACATTGTGTATCTGTACATAAAATACCACATATTATTTATTTTGAAACTCCTTGTTCTTCTGCAACTTCATTTAACATTGTCTGCAGTTTTGTTCCTGTTAGTCTATGTTGTCTAGTTTATTTCTTCTCACTACTGTTATTGTATGACATTGTCTGCATCTACCAGTTGATCCATTCTTTCATTAATAGATATACTTCAGCTCATCAGTTTTTCTGTTGGTAGACATTTAGACTACTGCTGGTCTTTTGTTTCATTTGTCTTATTTTTTCCTAGTTAGCTTTTTGATTTTGCTATTACGGACAATGCTGCAGTGAGCATTATTATGTATATTGCTTTGTGAAGATACCTAGAAGGATCTAGCTTGCCAAGTGTGAAGAGACTCACTAGGTTGAAGAGCATGCATACCCTCAGCTCTGCTAGGTAACATCAAGCTGCTTCTCAGAGTGGCTGCAGCATGTGTACCTACCAACACCGGATGAGATTCACCTGCTGCTCACATTCTTGCCAAGACATTGTACTTCTGATTTTTAAATTTTTTCCAAACTCTGGAAGCAAAATGGAATCTAGTTTTGATGCCGTGATTTCTAATGAGATTGGTCATCATTTCAAATGTAATCCATTTTTATCTTTAATATCTTCTCTCCCAAATTATTTGATTTGATATCACACTTATTTTTACTGAGCACCAGTTCGTGCTCCCAAGTTTTGTAAGGCCTGGGGAGGGACTCAAGCAATAGAAAACTGCTACCAGTGTACAAGGAATAAGAAGTTTTGTAACCTGGAAAAATAAAAATTTTCAAAAGTGACGCAGCTTATCATTTAAAGAGTTTTTCCTCCTATTACTTTGCAGCAAATAATTGGCTGCAGCTTGGCAAGTTTGGGAAGTAATATGGAATATTTTTGTTGTTGTTGTTAGAAATCGTCTAATATGTATTTAATGATATTTGAATCTCTTTTTCTGAACTACTGTTTCATGGGAAGAACGTCAGAAGTTAGTCTACGTTGTCATACAACTGAACTCTACTAGCAATAGCTTGAAAAAAAAATTTTTGGTGTCCCATTAAGATACCTGAGACTGAGAAAAGACTGACAATGATGGTCCTAGAAATTATAAATCTGAAAGTTCAGTCTGTATGTTCTGTTCATCCTATATATAACCCGTCATATATGATATAAGGCAAATGTTACATACAACCCCTGTGAGAGAGTTGAGACGAGCTCCCAGTAGTCTGTTGGAACTGGTGTCTCCTGCAGAGTAGGACAACACACACACTTCACGTGGTAGGCCTGTGAATTTTCACAAAGGTTACAGTGAAGGCAAAGAAGCCCTCCTCCTGATGCCCAAACCCAAATCAGAACAAGACACTTGAAAGGCTTCATTAGAGCACTATGCTGAAAGGCACCAGATCTGAGTGTCACCCTCCTTATGAACCAGTTTAACTGTTACTCCGCTGATAGCCTAGAAGAGCTCTCCCAGGAGAAACAAGCTTGACCTCTGCCTTTGTCCAGTTCTCCGTGGCCACAGAGTCGCCCTCCGGCTGCTCAGGAGGACGCGAGCATTAAAGAAGTTGTATGACACTGGTGAGGCCCAGGCCCACACAGTGAGCGGGTCTGGTGGAGAGAAGACATGTGGCTGTGATGCTGTGGCTGTCAGTAGAACGAGGATTGTCTAAGCCATGTTCACTTGGCTGCTCTAAATACAAAAGATCCTCCTATCATCAAAAAAAGAAAAAGAAAAAAGAGCAATAGACAAAGGAATGGAAAAGGTAGGATGGAATAAGAATAAACAAGAAGAGAAAAGGAAAATGCTTATAACTGAGGCAAATATTGATTAATCCTGACTCTAAGCCCTAAGCAGGAAGGACTGCGGTGAAAAAGGTAGTGTCTCTCCACAGAATTCAGGGTTGTTTACTCATAGCTTCAGTTATCTGGAACAGAGTCAAGAACCAAGAAGGAAATAGTAAAGACCTCTGAGCAGCAAGAATAGCTGTCACAAAGCCGAACAGCAAAGTCCCTGCCTTTTTTGGTCATGGACGACCTATCTCAAGCCGTCACTCAGTCCTTAGTTCTCTAATTCAACACACAGTTTTAACAAGCTCTGTAGTGAGCTCTAGCCTTAGTTTTCAGCATGCAGCAAACCTGAAGCAGTGTATTCAAAGGGTATTCGTGAAATCAGAGCCCTCCTGCTAAACTCGTGTTTGCTAGAAACATAATGTTACCATTAGAAAATGAGAAAGAAAACAAAATAGGACAAAAAAATCAGCAACTCAGTAGTGTGGGAATATTTAATATATTTGCAAACCTCTGTTTTCCTTACTTGTATCTGGACATGCGATACATACAGTAACTGTCTTTTTTTATAATAGTTCTCCATCCCAGGAGAAACTTCTTATCATGGGTCTAAATGTTCAGTTCTCCTTCTCTCAACTCCTTCTGCCTTCCCAAGGCAGAGCATCCACAAATAAGATTGGTACCCTTGCTGGTAAAGGTCTGCTCTGGGTTCATATCACAGAGTGTGCATGTGTCTCTGCTCTCTGCTCCCTTGGCAGGGCAGCCAACGCAGAAGACTGTGGCATGAGGCAGTCTCTCTTTTGTGCAGCCAGTTGGGATGTGAGAGAGTGGGAAAAGGGCTAAGGTGAATCATGGAGAAGAGGAGGCATTGTAGATCTTTACTGACACCATGGTTACTGTCCACTTGACCCAAATTCTCTAGACTTGCAGTGTTCATGACCCAAATCTAGTTGACAAGTGTTCGTTTGGGAGGAAGGGTGATGGGAGGGGTAAGATCTGGCATTTCATTATCTTCAGTGACTACACACTTTCAAACATTTGTTCTAACCACAACCACTCTTCCTCTCTCCACAACTGCCTATTATTTTTAGCCCACACACACCTAATCCACGCATGAATCCACCCTCTTGCTTCTTAGATTTTTGTCTTACTCCTTTTCAAAAACTGCTGGAGAGAGGAAACGAAAGATAGATCAATGTATTCAAGATATCTTTGAACTATAGGAGCCCAGTGACTGTGTATTGTTATTTAACGGGAATAAAGGAATTACTTTCTGATGAGAAGTCTGTCTCTTGCTGTAACTATTTCTTTGATTTATTTTCCAGATGAAAGTGGAGTGGCCTTGCATTTAGGCACTCTTTTTGTTATGATGCCCTAATTTTTACAGATGATTTTAATCCTATCCTCAGCTTGTCTTTCTCCTTCATAGAGCAGAGTGAGTAAATCTAGGTTCCAGTCACTCACTAAATGCATGGATTCAGTGCTATCAAGAGCCCAGCTGTCACCCAATCAAATAAATTAATAATAAGCAGTATTAATGGAGGAGGATGCATAAGGGAGAGGCAGCTAATCCTTTTCTTTAAATTGTTTATTCTTAAACCTGGAGCTGTCAGGAACATCCGTGTATTTTAATTGGTTAATGAGAGATGTCTCAACATATATGTATGCTGCCAAGACATAACTACTGAATTTGCCAGTAAGTCCCTAAAAACAAGAGTAAATATAAGCATGCTGTCCTGACTGTTTTGCAACTTGATACACTTCCTGGAGACAAAAGGGAAAGAAGAGGAGTTAGGATTAAGGAGCTGCTGAGTGGAAGCCATGCCTCAGTTGTGCAGGCCCGCCTGCTGTGTCTGTCCCGAAGGGAGCCTGAGGGAAAAGCCCTTTCCATGCCCTGTCACAGTTAGGAGCTGCTAGTTGAAAACATAGGTCAGAGGGAGAAATCCTTTACAATTATGTGAACATTAAACATTTAAATTGAACTCCTTAAATGCACCTCATCGCCATTGACCAAGTTTTCATTTTGGGCCAAGACTTTTTTTCACCCCCTTTTAGATTGAGTCTGCTGATAAGCATTCTCTTTTGTTTACCTTGTACAAGCCAGACTCAGAAACCCACAATACATTTACAAAAACATTCAGTTTTGTTTGTTTTGTTTTTTAAATTAATAAGGTGGAATTTAAACACAGGAGACAATCTGAAAGCAGAATCCTAAATTATATTTTAAACTTTTTCATTTATCTTGCACCTAAGAGGACAACAGTTTCTTTAGCAGGTTTATGTAGTATTTACAAAGTACTTGTTTTGTTTAACAATAGGTTTGTAATTCATAGGTTTATAAAAAAAATTACCTTGAGCAGACAGGCCCCAATGATCCCTGCTACTGAGGTTCACACATTTGTGTAATCTCTTACTCTTAAGTATGATCAGTAAGACCTGCAACTTGTTTCCAAGAACAGGGAATAGGTGATGGGATTTCACCCCAGTGATTACATTTTGTTACATAAGACTGTCTTGCTAGCCAACTTGTGCTAGATAAGAGGTTATCCTTGAGCACTTGGTAAAGTAAATGGCCACGTTGGGGAAGCCTGCTTGGGCAGGGCCTGTAAGCTGTCTCTAAGAGGAAAGGATAAATTCAGTGACAGTCAGCAAAAAGTCAAGGACCTCAACCCCATAGCTACAAAAGTGAATTCTGTCAACAGAATACATTAGCCGAGAAGTGGACTCTTCCCCAGGCAAGTCTCTGGATGAGAATGTAGTCCACACATCTTGATTGCAGCCTCATGAGCCTGAGCAAGGGCCCCACTGTGTACCCAGAAAACTGACAAAGACACTGAGACATGATAAATTGTGTTGTTATTAATTTGCTAGGCTATGGTAATTTTTTAATCAGCCATAGAAAACAAGTATCTAGTTGCAGGAGCAACTGCAACTGACAAAGGTGTTTGGGACTTAGATAACTTGTGATAAGCACGTTCGCCAACCTCAGAAGCGTGAGGTGCAAGGCACACACTAACAGCATGGAGGGTGTTACAGGCATCACTCAGGGATTCACAGAGGGAATGCAAATACTGGTTGCTTAAGTAGAGGTGTTACAGAGACAGTAAACTGTAGTAGTTGTGAGTTGTGGTTTTATAGTAAATCAAAAAGCTTAACAGGTAAATCTAATTTAAGTTAAGAAAGCAAGAATACAAACAATTATATGCAAACAAATTGGGCAGCCTAAAATAATTGGATAAATTCCTAGAAGCTTACAGCCTTCCCAGGCTGAATCATGAAGAAATAAGAAAATGTGAACAGATAGACTTCTCATAAAAATATTGAGTCAGAATTTTAAGAAAAACCTCCTAACCAAGTCCAAGCCAGGTGGCTTCACTGGTGAATTCTACCACAGAAGAAATACCAGTCCTTATCAAATGCTATCAAAAAATGGAAGAGAAGGGAATATTTCCAAACTCATTTTATGAGGCCAGTATTATTGTTATACCAAAGCCAGACAAGAATGCCACAAGAAGAGAAAATTACAGGCCAATATCCCTCATGAGCACAGGTGCAGAGACCCTCAAGAAAATATTAGCAAACTGAATTCAATAATATAAAAGGATCGTTTACCGTGATAAAGTCGATTCATTCTGGGAATGCAAAGATGGTTCAGTATCTGCACATCAGTCAGTGTGATACTCCACATTAATAAAATGAAGGATAAAATTCATGTGATTATCTCAATAGATGAAAAGCTTTAACAACAGTCACTACCATTTATGGTTAAAAGAATAACTCTCAACGAAGAGTGCAGAAGGAACATAGCTCAACACAGTAAAGGTCACAAATGGCAAGCCCACAACTAATATCACATACAACAGTGTGAAGCTGAAAAAACTTTTCTCTAAGATCAGGAACAAGACAAGGATGCTCACACTCTCCACTTTTATTCAGCACAGCATTGAAAGTCCTTACTGAAGAAATAAGGCAAGAAAAAGAAAAGTCATCCAAATAGAAAAGTCAAGAGCATAACTGTCAATGTTTTAAGATGAGTTTTAAGATGATGTGGTATTATATCTAGAAAACCTTAAAGACTCCAAAAACTGTTAGAATTAATGAACGAACCCAGTGATGTTACAGGGCACAAAATCAGTATACAAAATTCTATTGTATCCCTATCTACTGATGATGAACTATCAGAAAGAGAGGGCACGGCTGTGGAGACAGTGAAAAAAGATCAGTAGCTTCAGGAATCTGGAGGAAAGGGTGAATACTTGGAACACAACGAATACTTAGGGAGTGAAACTCACCATTCTGTACGATACTGTAATGGTAAATGTATGCTGTTATGCACTTACCAAAACCTATAGAACATAGAGCATTGATAATGAGCCTCAGTAAACTCTGAATTTGTGGTGATAATGATGTTTGGATGTAGATTCATCAGTTGTAACAAAGGTACCACTTTGGTACCACTTTGGTGGTAGGGGATGTTGATAGTGGGGGAGGCTGGGCATGTGTGAAGACAGAGCGGATATGGAAACTCTCTGTACACTCCAACTTTGTTGTTGTTTTTAAAGGAAAGGTGCAGAGAGGAAGGAAAACAAGCAAGCAGACCGGCAGGCAGGAAGAGAGAGAAGAAACACTTATTTCTTTTTATTTAGTTGTACATCTTGGTTGTTCCCCCCAGCCTGGGAAGTGAACCTGGTTCCTTCGGATGAATGTGGCTTGTGCTTTGGCAGGAGGCAGTTGACCAAACCACTACTCCATCAGGACATGCCTCAACTTTGTTTTTGTTGTAAACCTAAACTGTCCTAAAAATAAAGCGATAGACATATATATATATATATATATATATATATACACACACACACACACACACACACACATGTATGTATGTGAACACACATACTCACTACCGACGTACACACTGCTAGTGCTCCATTCCTCACCTTAACCTGGTTCAGCTAACCAGAGTAAGGCAGTTTTGTCAATGAAAATCTCCATGGGAGAGATGTTCAGTTTCAACAAGAGGGTGGTGACAGTGTTAGGGAGAGGGTTGAGTCCAAAGTCCAGGGAGTGGAGTGGAGGCATGTTTCCTTTTCAGAGGTTCCAGTCAGCAAAACCATGAGTAACAGATGTGGCTCAAAATGTTGCCTGGACTATTGAGCCCAAAGACAGAGAGGACTGGGCACAGAGTAGCTACTCAGTTTGTCTTGAGTTCTAGTCCTTTGAGTGCCGGATAGAGGTGGGGGAGCAATTTTGCAAGAACCAATAGTGTTGACAGTGTTCTTGTCCCACTATCCAAAAATGAAGCTTCTAGGAATCAACCTTAGAGAAACATGTACAGAATATTCATTAACACTTAAAAGTGCAAATAACTTAAGCATTTTCAGTAGGACAGTATATAAACTGATTTCTTCATGTGATGCAATAGAATATAACAATTAAAATAGATGAACCAGTTCTATATTTAATAGGGATAGAACCCCAAAACAAAATTGAGTGAAAAAATAAAATTTGGTATATTTCCTACAGCCTTACTTATGTAAAGTTTAAAACACAAGAAAGTAATACTGCTATTTGTTTATATACATGTAGAAGAAGCATGAAACTGTGGAATGTCACGTATAAATCTTGGAGTAGTGGTTCTATCTGGGTTGGGAAGGGAGAAAAAGGAGGGATGAGTCCCTAGCTATGACTATAGTAACTAATGTCTTAATATTTCATTGAAACAAAACTATTAATAATGTTTATTAAAGGTAAAAATACCTCATGGGAGTTTGGTAGAATAGACATCAGTTGTTTAACCTTGGTACTGGATGCAGACATGACATTGATTTCTGTTACATTTTAACAAATTTTAAATTTTGTAATTCTAAAGTAAGTGAATGAAAGACATTCATTCTGGACAGAAGAATGAAAAAAGCACCTTTGTCGTTAGATGGGACCATAGCAAGTTCAGCTCAGAGAGTAATGCTGGACAGCTTGAGTGATGTCCATCAAGAAGATAGTCAGCCCGATGTCCTTCTGAGTGTTGTTAGGTAAATGGGATCTTGATTTTCAAGACTTGAAAGCCCCAGCTAGTTATGGATGTTATTCTCATGGTGTCGGGGAAGCTACCATTGGATCTACAGTAATGCAGAGCAGTGTGGACAATGGGTTGGGGACAGGAGAGCAGAAAAGAGACTTCAGATTGGACGTGCAGAAGCCATCGGGGTCCAATGTGACAGCGGTGCCAGTATAGGTGGGGTAAGATTGATGGAAGTGATAAATTTGAGAGGATGGTATGAATAGGTCTTGGTGAATGATCTAGCATAGAGATTTTGGGGGAGTGTGTGTTATTCAGCATGACTTTAAAGTTTATGTAATCAGGTGCAGAATGGATATACAGAGTTGGGGAAATCCAGGGAAAGATCAAATTTAGTGAGAAATCAAGCATTAGGCTTGAATTCCTATGAATCAGCAAAGTGGAAATACTGAACAGGGAAGGATAAAGAAGTATAAAGGGTTGAATAAGAAGAATGCTGTGATGAGAAGTTTAAAGTTAGGAGATTTTAGCAAATTATAATGCTATCTGAAGTCATGATAAATCACCCAGGAAGAGCATGCAGAGTAAGAGGACAGGGGTCTGTGAATGGAACTCTTGGAATTCCATGTTTAAAGAGTACATAAAGGGAAAGGAGCCAGCAAAAGTCCAAGTGGCCAGTGAGGCGGGGGACAGGGAGGAGAGAGACCTGTATCCCAGTATTGAAGGGAGAGTGCATTTCAGTTAGAGAAAGTGGCTGCTTGAACATGAATGAATTTGTTTTTATAGTTTATTGATGTATCATTTTTACCTATTAAGGTAATAAATATAATGGATTTCACAAAATATGTTTGTGCTATGTGTATGTATACACAAACAATATTGTGCACGCGCACACGCACTTACAGATTTGGTGTAGGAATTACCAAGGGTATTTAGGACAAGATATTTGTGGTAGATAAACCTTAAATACAGGTTTTTCCATTGGTGTTAAAATTTTTGAGACACACCAACACACTTTTAGTTCTTAAATGTGTTAAAAAATATGATATAAAATTTACCATTTTGATCATTTTTAATTATGCAGTTCATCCTCACCACTGTCCAGTTCTAGAATTTTCTTTGTTTTCCAAAACCAAAACTGTGCACATTAAATTAAAACCCTATATATACCTCTTTTCCTCAGGGTCCTTGTGTCTACTGATCTACTTTCTGTCTTATTAATTTGACTACTCTATTCTAGGTACTTCACATAAGAGCAATCATTTATGATTGCTTTATGATTAGCTTATTTCATTTATCATGATGTCCTCAGGGTTGCTCACTTTACAACGTGAACCAGTCTGTCAGAATTCCCTTTCTTCATAAGAGTGACTAACATTCCATTGTGCGCATGTATATACATTTACCTTTTATTTACCATATACATATATATACACTATACTGCATTCATCCTTCAGTGGACATGTGGGTTGCTTCTACCTTTTGGTGAACAGCAAGTATCTCTTTGAGTCTCTGCTTTTAAATCTTTTGGGCATAGGCACTTTATATCCTTACCAACACTTGGTATTTCCTGCTTTTTGTATTGTTATTGTTTTTTGACAATAGCCATTCTAATGAGTCTGAAATGGTATCTCATTATGATTTTAATTTATATTTCCCTAGTGATTAATGTTGTTGATCATCTTTTCATGTTTTTATTTTTAGCCATTGATGTGTCTTCCTTGGAGAAACATCATCTCTGAAAGCACTAGCTTTGGATTGTATTCTGATAAAGCATATAAATATTAATATAAACTTTTTAGAATATTACCAATTATTGGTTCTTCTATTTTTTTCTGAACTGGTTACTTGATTTGAATCTAACCCATGCTCAAATATAACAAGGAATTAAAAATGGCTAATCATGTTTCTGAAAAATTGACCTTTGTTTAAAAAGTGAAATAAAAGGAAAGGAAGTTTTGACATTCATATTTAAAGTAACTTATTTTCATTTTGTTTTGATTTTATATAAGATAGTAAATATTTTATTATACTTTAATATTGCACAAGTATCCCTAAAAATGCTACTGAAAATAGTCTGTTTTCTTTTCAAATTTTATTTAAACCTATATTTCTGTCATTTAATCTTCCATGAAGTATCTGATCAACTAGCAGATGGCTAAAGAGCAGGCCCCCCTCCCCCCATGGAAAGTTTTTTGGGGATTAAATCATGTGAAGACTCAGTTTCATTTCCACATTATTTTTCTTTTATTCCTAGTACTGAAGAATAGTTGAATAAAAGTTTGTTCTGTTGTATATGGTATATTCACATACACACACAGAGAGAGAGAGAGAACCATTTGAGTTCTTGAGTTCATCATCTAATTAAAATTGTCCTGGAAAACAAATATGAGCAAAGTTAGATATCAGACTGAGAAACAGACCTCTTGTTTCTTAGTTCATTACCAAGATCCTGTAGTTATTGTAAGCAGATGAATTTCTTCAAATGAATGTTTGATTGGTTCTCTGCTTCAGTGTTAACAGATTTATCTTCCTGTTTTCTTTAACAGCTATTTCGAGAAGTACGAATAATGAAGATACTGAATCATCCTAACATAGGTATGAATTTTATGTATATAGTTAGTAATGAAGTATTTTCCTTAATTTAAAAGTATTTTTAATGATTCAATTTTAAGGATGTTTTAAATAAAAAGAAGAAAAGTGATACTTTGGGTAAAAGTAGATTGTAAGGAAGTTAACTGAAGGCTACAAATTACTATTGTCTATTACTCAGCTATCTTCAGCCTGCTATTCCTAAAGCAATTGGTACAACTTGGAGTTAACACATAGAAATGTTTCTGTATCTCTAAATGGAGATTGCATGACATCTAGGCATTTATAAAACATGAACTCCAGATAATTTGCTAGATATTTGCATTTGGTTTTGATCATAGTTTATAGACAAAGTAATTAATTTGAATTTTTAAGTAAATAAAAAGTTTGTTTACATTTTAGTAAATTTATTTTCATAAGTTCTGGTTTTCTCCCATATTTACAAATAAATTTATTGATGACATTATGTAGTTATTGAACTATAAGAAAGAAAGAGGAATTCTTCATTTAGTCTTTATTTTTTAAATACTCATTTTGGCCGTTAAAAATCTTATGGTTATTAGAGATATGTGATTGTTTGTGGTACACAATTTCATCTACTATAAATCTGATAATTTAATAGTATTTTCAACCAGAAAATATTATAGTATCACATACTTATAAATTATTTTTGTCTCTGTACCAATTATTTAAACTTTCTTGATGGGCTCATTATAATAAAATATTTTTAAGCTTTAGTTAATATTGTATTATTCTGAATTTAAGATTTTCTATGTATTTATTGTATTCTAACTAGAAAAAGTAATCAGTTTTTAATCCTGTAAACTTAACTCTCTTTTTGTCCAGTAGTTGATTCTAGGTCTCTTAATGGCATGTAGTTTTCTTCCATAATAATTATAATCTTTGAGAGAATTTTTAAATTTAAAATTGTAATGAATGTTTTTTAGTAAATATACAAATTTTCCACTGGTTCAGTGTTACCTTAAATTTAAAGCATATCCAATATGTGCTGACAATGACAGAGTTATATCTCTTTTTTTCAGTAAAATTATTTGAAGTTATTGAAACAGAGAAGACCCTTTATTTAGTCATGGAATACGCGAGTGGGGGTAAGGATTGGGGATTGTTATGATGAGATGTAAAGAAGTATCAACACCTAGAGGTTCATATAGCATGTCTTCATTGCTATTATTAAATCTTTGTTTATATTGAATATCTTTAAATTGTACCTTAAGAAAAGTTCAGTGTTTGCTTTCAAGACATATTGATCTGACATTTAAAATTTGGCTTTGGGGCTTATTTAAAAATTACTTAGAAACATTTTTCAAAACTCTAAATTTGCATTGTTATCTATGAATGTTTGGAATCTCATGTCTAAAATTTTAGCATTAATTATATAATGAATGGAAACTTGATTATAAGCAGGAAATCACTTTCAGAATATATTTAATATAATTTATAATAAAAGCATTCTCTATATTACGGTAACTCATAAGATTTTTGATTTGAGAAAGTATTAATATATTTTATAAATTAGAAGATTCAGTTGAATGGAAATAATAAGATGCATTTTACAGTAGAATATAATGTGTACTTTTACTATATCTAATGTTAATAATATAAATGATTTTTAAATTGATTTAAGCATTGATATATAAAGAACATCATACTTCCTGCTCTTACCTTAAATGAGAAGTACATCTACTCAAAATCATTGTTCTGTTGGGCATGGGACTTGACACTCTCCGAAATGGGTTTAAATGTTACAGTTATTTAATAAGTAAGAAAAAGAAAATAAATGCTTGAAGAGAATTTATGTAATTGAAGAAGGAAGGCAGCGGAAATGAATTTAAACCACTTGAGCAAATTAGCTTTTTTGCTAATTAATAGAAAAACTTAGTATTGTATTTAGTGTTGAGGCCTTTTGATTAGTAAAGTATATAGATTTTCATGGTGATTCAGATTTTATGCACTAGATTAAGGAAGGTTTATTTTATTGTAGCATCTAAACTATTTTTAGATTGTATTTAGATTTCTAATAATTTACTACAAATATTGAATATATTTTATTTTTGTCAGTGTTTTTATGCAGGTTGAAAATCTTAATAAATTTGGTGTTTTACAAAGCTATTTTTAATCCTGAAAATATTTCAGTAGGTTTTTTAATTTAACCTGAAAACCTGTGTCACTGATGTTTATTATTATAGGGTTAAAGAAATATTAATACAACCATGCAGATTTATGTAAGATGTAGGCCTTTCATAAAATGTATGAACCTACAAATACCACATACTGAATTATTTCTCTACTTTTCTGTCCTCTAGTTAGATTTGTATAGCATGTTGTCAGCGTGGGAACCCTTAGTGTTATTTTTAGTTCAGACTCCTTTTTTTTTTTTTTTTTTTTTTTTTTTTTTTTTTTTTTTTTTTTTTTTTGGTGATCTAAATAGTCTAGGGAAAGGGACTAGACATGCTTTGGTATGAAAAACATTAGGCTGCTGAAAGTCTGTGGACACCATTCTGCTTTCACAAAGGTTCACCCCAATGCTGGATTAATGTTAACATGTGCTCTGTTTTAACCATGCCTGGTAAGTACAGTCAACTCTCTATTGGTGCGATAAAGGGGAGCAATGGCTGGAGAAGTGGAGACGGCAGCGCCAGCACTCCTTACTTTCAGTAGCATGTTCAAGAGGGTCAGCCTTACATAGAAACATATACTGGGATTCACCCGCACACTCAATTCTGATTCCCAGTTATAAGTTTTCTTCAGGTCTTGCCAGTGAGCCTGTAACAAAACCATCATGGGTCTGTAGCAGAAAATCATTTTCTTTCCTTTTTACTATATAAATGTCAGAGTGACACTGGAAAATGAAACATTTAATATTTTTTCTTTGATATTTCTAGATATGTTTGTATTGATCTGACATGCACACTGGAAATCTAGCATGAGCAAGATTTGAATCAGACAACTAACTGCCTCTTTTTCAAGAGTGGATCCCTTGATTCCAATTCTCTAATGGGGCAAAGAATTTTCAAGATTAGGAAGGCAGGGAACTCCTTGAAGATTTAAATTGCATTTGATCCAAAAGACTGTTAAAAATAGCTCTCAGGGCTACTCTAGAATGATGTGTTCGTCCCTTCTCTCATTCATTCAAACAGTATTAAATGTAGGTACTGGGGACACATGAATGAGCAAAGTCTCTGCCCTCAAAAAGATTACATTCTAACTGGGGATGTAACTCATAGACAACATACAATAAAAGAAGGACTGAGTCATGTAAATATCTGGGGTGTGAGCTTTCCATGCAGAACTTAAGAGTAGTTCATATTTTTTAACTCTTGTTGTAACTTTCATAGCCTAAACTCACAGGTATAGAATTAACTACCATGATGGGTCCACTAGAGCATCCATTCATTTCTGTTTTCATCATCCCATTAATCACTTAAGTATGCTTTTGATATAATATGCTGTCTGACATTGTAGATGTATTAGTTTCATCTGACATACATCATTACATGTTTGATTTTTAATATCTTATATCTTAGGGTTGATATTGCATATATGTATATGTAATTTATCTGTGTACCTAGATACCTTATACTTTGAAGATGTACTTTATTGAGTGCTTTCTATATGCCAGTTACTGTGCTAATAAGCACATGCATTGTTTCATTTAATCCTCACAACAGCCATGTGAGATAGGCTATAGATAGAAACTGGATCTTCATCAAGTTAGATCTTCCTAATGTCTTCCAATAGCTACTTAGGGATAACCCAGGATTCATACCAAAATTGGACTGATTGTAAAGTTTGAGTTTTTAACCATTTTGCTGCTTTAAGAACTCGTTAATAAGCCATTGTGTGAATTTCTAATAGACCTGTTTATCTCTATTGTGCAAATGATAAGGACAAAAATAAATTTCTCCCTTATACTGAGATCTGTTAATTTTAATGCGTCTAAACATCAATCTTTTTCAAAAAACTATCATTTACTAGAGAAAAATAAACCAAACAAATAGTGGAGCTAATAGAAAATTACTCTACAGTTTCTATATATCCTTAAATTATTTCAGCAAATGTTTATTGTCTCTCCACTTTGTGTCCTGTCATGGGGACGAGGATACAGAGTCATATGTACTATGGTGGTTGGCAGTGCATTTGGATAACTGGAGGTACACACTGGGATGACTCATTAGGTATCTTAAGTAGCTAAGTACCAAAATCGATGAGTGGTCATGGCAAGAATAAGCACAACATGCAGAAAGGAAAAAAGAGATCAATATGAAGAGAAGTTGTGAAATGGAATCTGACCATGAGTATGTGATGAGTAGAACTTTAAAGAGAGATACTTGGCATAGCATGACTTTTATTTGTTTGACATGTGGCCACTAATACATAGAAAAATGTCATTTTGGATTACCCCTGCTGCGACTTCCCTTTGTTAGATTGGATAATAAAGAGTTGACTGTATTTTTACATAACAGTTGAAAGCAGAAAGCAAGTTTTGTTGGTTATGTTTTTTATGACTTTTTTCCGGTTTTGCTAAATCGTAGGCTAATACAGATCCTCAGTTCTATATGTAATATTTTCCTTTTACCTATTCATGTAATAATTCGTGATTTACAGACAACTCTCAGAAATTTGTGGGCCAGAAGCTTCTTTAAAAACAAGGCAAAAATTTAACATTGCATTTATTGTTAATTGAAAATCTGTGTATATTTTACTGCCTGCTTTACCTTTCCGATTCAGGTGAAGTATTTGATTACTTAGTTGCCCATGGACGAATGAAAGAAAAAGAGGCCCGTGCAAAATTTAGGCAGGTATGGAAAGTAGTTTTCAACTTTGTTTTGCTGATATTTTTAGTGATGTGCAATGGACAGTATCACAAACTGGACTTATGAATACATGGTATTCTAAAAACAAAAATTCCTGCTCTCTTAAAGTTTTTTAAGAATGGAAAACAGAAAATCTACTTTCTGAATTTAAATTAAAAATAGTTATAAATGGTTCTTATAGATAATCATAAATAGCGAAATGTTTGTAGGTGAGACTTAGATATTTGACTTTGGTATTCTTGGGAAAGAAACAATTCTTTAGTATTATCAAGTATTCTTAACTTTATGTATGCACTGTATGCATGTACTTTTAAAAGAGATGATGGTTTTCTTTTCCTTTATAATTAATGATGTCTCGGTGCTGGACCTCATATTTTTGTAGATTTAAGGACTATGGTCAATTTTATTTAGTCACGTAGGCAAAGAAGCTTGCAAATATTGCAGAAGACTGTGGTAAGATATCATATTTCCAGTTCAAGTTGAATATGACTTATTACAGAAATGATAAAAAAGGAAAATTGAGTTTATCCAGGATTTTATTTTTCATTTAAAAAAATGAAGTTATTTTAAATCAGCATAAAAGTATAATTTATAAAGGTAAATTACCATAGAAGCGACTAATTAATCGTAAATTGCCTAAGAAGTTTACTTAAGTTTTCATCAGACAACTTTCTATATCCCAGACTTTACCTCCATGAATTTAAAATATATTTTTTTAAATCACACCTTTTCTGTAAGCATGGACACTGGCTCTGTAATTAAAGGAGTCTTATAATGAGTCAGTTTGCAAAACATGGAATACTGATGTCAGTTCTTCCTTTAAGAGATTTTACATTTATGGTAACATGAAAAAAAATTGCAGAAATTCAGAAGGAGAGGGGAAGAAACAATCTGTTTGACATTTCTTTGGCATGACACTCTCCAAACTGATCATGGAATTTGTTTTGTGAGACCTCATTAATATCTCACAAAAATCATTACTTTGAGGGGCAGGGGAGGCACCATTTATAGGATGCTTTATACCAAATATATGCATAGTTCTTTTTTTCAGGAGAGATTCCTAGAAGCATTCCTCTAAAAATAGCTGAATGTAAAGACAAGTGGTAGCGAGGAAGCAACATTGAGACATTGAATGGTGTTCATCCATATACTGCTACATCCTCCTCTCCTGGACAGAACTTCAAGCTTACCTTAAAGCCCATAGTCATCACTTTAAATATCATTGTCTTTCAGTATCAGTCAGTAGTGTTATTTAGTAACCAACCAGCAATTCAATTGGCATTAATATTCCCATTGGGATCTGAATGTATATTTTAAAGACTCTTACTACTCACTCATTCCTTTTAGTCAGCTGGTTTTATTAATTTATTGAAAGAATGCCATGTAGATAATTGTACTGGGTACTATATTGAATTACTCATGGTGAAATACCTGATATTTTAAAGAGCTTGCCCATCTTTACTGGTGAGTGGGGAGCAGGATAGGAGGTTGGGACATTGATATTTTCATAAAATTTCAAATGATTACTAACTGACTTTTTTTAAAAAAAATACAACCTGAATTATTTTAAATCAGCCTCATAGATCTCAAACTTTTTTAGTTATTCAACAAAAAATTATGTATTTTTAAAGAACTTATTTTTATTTCTAAATTAAAGCTTTTAAAGAATTAAGTATACATTTCATTTTTATTCACTATTTTCATGAAATTTTTAATTTACCAGTAAGGTGTAATGTACTAATTAGAAAGGATATGCATTTATATATCCTTGAATACAGCAGAGACCCTTGGACTGTTTAAGACTGCTTTAGCAGCCACTGATCTTTAAATGCCTTTGCATTCCTTAAGATTTGAGGGCCTGTAAGAAAATCATGGTATTTAGGCTTTTCTTAAACCTTGGGAATCTGTAACCCATCATAAATATTTTCAGAGCAACCCAATAGTTGTACTTCATAGGAAAACACATAGGGTTTGTGCAGAGCTGACTGTGAATCATGTCTGCAAGACCCATTACAGAAGAATCTGAGGGAAATTCTTACTCCCTGTATGTGTGGGTACAGAAGAGTTTGAGATAAGAGAATCTGGCCATAGGAAATGCAGTAAAATTTTGCCTTCTGCATGGGGATTCTTTCAGTGAGTCAGAAATCAGAACTTCTCTTTCACAGCAGAAAATATAAACTCCTACATTTTGCTGCTAGAGGTCAGAGGGTATAGAGATGAGGAGACGGAATCATTGTTACAGAGCATTGTCTTGAATTACTGCTCCATTCTTAAGACTTTAAGGTTCAGGAGATTATTGTTCCAGAAATACCTGTGGAACTTCTCTTATAGAGACCATTCTGCTTAGTGTGAAATGCATGTTTGGTAACCAAATCATCTATAACCAACCTGCTTTCCTGTATCAAGGCAAGTGACTTGAAAAATACAGGTATCATCGGCAGCAAATTTCTGTCATCTGTGATACAGAAGTAGCTTTATAGTAAGAACATACTATAATCTATATTGAATATTCAGTAAACTGTATTAACATTTACATGTTACATATAAATGTATATCTTTTTATTAATGAATATATTTTAGTGAAATTGAATATTAGAAATTTGAAGCTTGTTGCTTAGAAAAATGAATATTTGTAAGTTTCTGCTATATTTTGGGCACATACTAATTGATCGTGATCATTCACAATCAGTTTGCTCAAAAACTTGTAGTGGTTCTATAGTACCTGCTTAATTTGGAAATCAGAGACTTTTTTTTTTTTTTTTTACCGACCCTTCTATCAAAATTTAACTCCTGCTGTTACAATTTTCCACCTGCTTTTCAAATTAGTGCATTTTATCACCTTGCCCTGACCCTTCCATCTCTAGAACTCCACATTTTACAGTATTACTGTCCTCCGGGGATGGCTTAGCTCAAATATCACCTACTTAACTGCATTTCTTAACTGAAGTCATTCATCTTATATGATTCCTATGCTTCTTTATACTTGTGCCTCTATGGTTCTGCCTTCTATGATAGTTCTGTATTCTCCTCAGAATCAGACTGTTGGCTCCTTAAGGGCAGGGTCTGAGTGGTGTTCATGTTTGTACTTCCTCGGCAAACAGCACATTTTCTTGCACATAGCAGGTGCTCAATAAACTGTTGGTTAAAAATGAACTTAATTGAATTACACATTACTCATTGTATGCTGATTTTGTTTTGAATCCATGTCTTCTCTGTCTTTGAACCATTTTAATATACATTGGCATAATTTTATAATACTGAACTATCAGTTTTACATTCTAATGCTTTGAAGTTTTTATTTTGGTCCATTTTCCTATTAACATGATCATACTTCACATCATTTTTAGACTTTTAAAAAAATCTCATTTATGTCTGCCTATATAAATGCCTAATCAATACTGAACATTCAAAGTGTGGTTATATTTAAGTCAATTACAGATTGAATGCTCTGTGATTTAAAATGGTCATCTTCCCATATGTCAAATATAGATATAGATGTGTATGTATATATGTACAAATGCCTCTTCTGCTTGATTGCTATCAGTCTTTCTATTTCTCTAGTTTATACAATAAAATAAATATCATATAATTGTATAAACCTATTTATCATTTGTATCTTTGACTCTTAAACAATTGGATTCCTCCCTTTTTAGTCTTTGTTCTCACATAGCCCTGTGTAAAGGTTAAACATTATGACTCTGTATAAATATATAGCATTTGTATGTGTGGGATACTTTGCCTGACTGAGTTAGTGACAGGGTTGAGATTAAATTTCATTTTCTCCTCTTTCCTTTTGATAATTAGATTTCTTTATAAAGCTCAATTTTACCTGTTTCTTTATATAAGAACAGAAAAGTGCAGAGTGTTGCTAAATATCCAATTGATCAGTTCTTAGTAAATTAGACTCACTAAAGAATCATACATTCCTGAAATAGACCTTTGCTTTTTGAACTTGAACCAAGTCTTTGGGATACTGATTCATATGTGCCAAAGCTCTGCTTCCAACACTGCATAAACCACTTGTCCAAACTATGAATTGTACTTATCTAACCACATTTGCGGAGAAATCTAAAAACCCATAAAAATCTTCACAGAGTTTGGCAAAGAAATACGTTAGTGTATATTAGCAAGAGAATTGTACTTTTCCACATTTAAGAGTGAAAGTTTAATCTTTTTAATATGTATATAGTTTTCTTAAATAAAGGGGAATAGAGAAATTATTCAATAATATGTTGATCCAGTTTAGTAATCCATCTAAATTAGAGATGAAATTTAGGGGGAAATTGTGATGTGTTTGCCATAAAATATTTTAATCTCTTACCCAAATATTTATTTCAGATTGTATCTGCTGTACAGTATTGTCATCAAAAGTGCATTGTTCACCGTGATCTTAAGGTATGCTACTGATTTTATTAAATAAAAATGCTTATTTGCATATGCTTCATAATATTAGAACCATTTTTTATTTTCTATATTGTGCCAGACATTATACAAAAATTAGTTTTTATTTAACCCTCACAGCAACTTCATGAAAGATAGTTTTTTCACTGAGAAAATTAAGAAAATATGAACACGAAGTGATCTGATCTTAAAGACTCTTAAGACCGTCACCATTAATAACCTCTCATGAATAGATAAATGTGGAACTTTGTCCCAAACTAAAAATGCTCAAGGTCCCATTCAGTCAAAAGCAAGTTCAGGACACACATCATGCCTGTCTTAAATAAGAGCCAGTACTCACTCTGTACATTGAAGTTCAAAGAAATAAGGAAAGTTGTAAAATGTTTTTGTGAACATCAAATGCATAGGATTAATATAAACTTGCATACTTTGTGTTAAGAAGTGTTGATACTCAAGAAGTGTCTGTGGCAGTGAACACAGTACTTACTTCATTTCCTTTGGATACATGCCCAACAGTAGGGTCGCCAGATCATGTAGCAGCTCTGTTTTAATGTTTTTGAGAAATCCCTGCTCTGTGTTCCAGGTAACTAGACTAATTTACATTCCCACCAACATTATACAAGGGCTCCCTTTTCTCTACCTCCTCACCAGCATTTGTAATATTTTATTACTTTTGAGGATGACTGTTCTAGCAGGTCTGAGGCAGAATCTCATTGTGGTTTTGATCTTCGTTTCCCTGATGAGCAGTGCTGTTACGTACCTTTTTGCTGTTGTCCATATGTATGTCTTTGTCTGTTTAATTGCTTGGCCCATTTGTAATTGGTTATTTTTGCTCTTGAGTTTCATGAAGTTCCTTACATGTTTTGGATATTAACCCTTCAACAGATAGGTCGTTTGCTAATATTTTCTTCCATTTCACAAGTTGCCTTTTCATTTTGTTGATGGTTTCCTTTGCTCTGCAGAAACTTTTTAGTTTGATAAAATCTAACTTGTTTATTTTTGCTTTGGTTGCCTGAGCTTTAGGTATCATATCAAAAAAAAAAAAAAAATTTGACCTCTGCATATTTGCAGAGTAGAATTCAGGTACTCTCATCATCACACACACACACACACACACACACACACACTCTGTCTCTCTCAAACACATGATAACTATAGGAAGATGATATGTTAACTTGGCTTTTGTAATATGTCACTTTGTATGTATATATATACATACATTCTATATATATATCAAATCATCATTCTGTATATTTTAAATATATTTTTTATTGAAAAAAGAAAATGATAAGATGAAAGGCATAGCTGTGGTTGTGATAAAATAGTTTGTTGTTGTTTTGGTCTTTTTTTCAAATAAAGGTGAAAACAGTTGTCTTCCTTTTTTTTTTTTCACTTTTTCTCTTACTCCAAATTGAATTTGCATTGTTCCTCACCTACAGACCAGGAGTCCTATTTTTTTTTACATCTTTTCCCTTGGCGTCTATCTAATAACATTAGAATGTGTTATATTTGAAAATGCTGTCCTAAATAGTTGTCAGAATTCTAATCCTATATCTGGGCTCCATTTTTCTCAGCTTACAGGTTTTCAGCTCCTTCTCATTTCTCCTTCGGCTGTTTTTAAGGGGAAAACATTTTCACAAAGAAAAATAAAAAACCTGTTCCAGTGCCTGTGTGTTTGACTCCTAGCTTATCATTTAATTTCTTGTATATAAAAAAAGGGAAAGATCATGTTGAGCACCCTGTGTTCTCTCTGTATTCCAGGGGAGAGGATTTCCATCTACTCCTGGAAGGGGACTTCAGAACCCCTTCCAGGTCCCCTCTTCTGAGTAGGTTGGGTACTGTGATAGACATCCAGGCTTCTTATAGGGAGATGAAGAAAAATTCAGTTTGCTCACAAATGGCTTCTGAAGTTACCGTGATTTAAGTCTTTATATCAGAACATCAAAATACCCTGGCTTTGTTCTGCATTCTCTGAATATTATGATTTAATGTAAATCTTCAAATGTGTATGCCATTATAATGTGTCATGAATGATACCACATTTTTATCACATTTTACGTGCTAGGTGTAATTTTGTTTGTGGGTTGTAACATAGAGTTTGAAGCAAAGCATGTATAAAAGCAAATACTTGATTGAATTACTTGATTTACAAAATACACATTAATATTTTTTTAAGTAATTTTGATTTAGGATTTTGGAAAAGCAGCGTCTCGTTAAAAGTAGGGGAACAGATCACTGCTTTCTACCTACCATAACATACCTCCAGAGGAGGGTCTCGTTGTAGAACAATACAAGGAAGCTTACGACACACAAGTACTAATGGGTTGTATTGCATTTTGTTTTACCGAAAGAACAGAATGTTGTTGAGACGCATTCTGGGAGAGTGGACAGAGGGTTAGATTTAGTAGTAACAGAGTCCTGACTGGTACTTACTTTTTGGAATTTTAGTTAACCAGTGATACTTCATTAATGCCTTTGGGTAAGCTTACTGGTTTAACACTACATGGATTGGTATCGTGTTGACTACATTCTTCAAATAGCTCATGTTAAGGTTCAGTTCCAGGATATTCTTGCCATGAAGGAAAAAAAGGGGTTTTAAATAACCTCTGAAAGAAAAATGAATTTTGAGTAACTTTTCTCAAAGAGTGACAGATACGCAGTTAAAGGAGAGCTTTCCCAGTCCAATGTTAAATTTTAGTTTTGTACAAAGATAATTCTGAAGAGTTATAAGTGAAATGGAATGCTGGGCTTCTAAATTTGACACTACATTTAAAAATGAGAGAAGAGATTTATGTTTAGGATCTGAAACAAGGATAATATAACTATTTTACGTAAGGCTTTTTACATTGTCCTTTTCATTATTTTCCTCTTAGGCTGAAAACCTTCTCCTTGATGCTGATATGAATATTAAAATTGCTGACTTTGGTTTTAGTAATGAATTTACAGTTGGGAACAAATTGGACACATTTTGTGGAAGCCCCCCCTACGCTGCTCCTGAGCTTTTCCAAGGGAAGAAGTACGATGGTCCAGAGGTGGACGTGTGGAGCCTGGGCGTCATTCTCTACACACTGGTCAGTGGCTCGCTGCCCTTCGATGGCCAGAATTTGAAGGTACCAGCCAACTCCACCTGCACGCTTTGTCCCACACGTGGTCATTTCAAGAGCCAGTCCTCAGTGCTGTGTTTTGCCTCTTCAAGGAACTGCGGGAGCGAGTCTTACGAGGGAAGTACCGCATTCCTTTCTATATGTCCACTGACTGCGAAAACCTTCTGAAGAAGTTATTAGTGCTGAATCCAATCAAGAGAGGAAGCTTGGAAGTAAGTGACTTTTTGTACTCCAGATCGAAGGCTTAACAGTTAAAATTTTCCAGGAACCGAAGAGCTTTGTAAATAATTTCTCCTCTGAATGTGCATGTTCGTGTGTGCATACGTGTGTGTGTGTGTGTGTCTGAGAAAACTGCCAAGTCATCTGATTTGCCTTTCGAATTCTTTTTTTCCAAAGGAAAGGTATAGGCAGGAATGAAGGTGAGTAGGCAGACAGACAGGAAGAGAGAAGGGGAAGAGTATTTATTTGTTTTATTTTAGTTGTTTATTTTGTTTGTTCCCCTGGCCCTGGGTCTCTAGCCTGGGTCCCTGGGATGTATGTGGGCGGGTCCTTATCCACGTGGCCACCAGGACATGCACCTGCATTTTGTTTAGAGCTAGGGAAAGTGGCATGGTTCTTTTCACTACTCAAAAATGTCACTGTCATTTTCTCTAAAAACTTATGTTTTCTTTGTCCTGCAATGAATTATAAAATTAAGATAATATAAAATAGGGATAAAATTGACTTTTAGTTGGAGGAAGGAAGAAACCTAGCCTGTGTTAGAAACTGCTTGGTCCAGTACAGAACTTTATATTTAGTAAATACAAATATTACTAGTGTAGAAGATATGGAAATTCTAAACTATGAATACTTCAGGGCTGTGCCTGAAATTAGTATCTAATATAAAAAATATTAAGAGAAACCTCTCAGCACCAGTACAGAAAATTTACAAATATTTAAAAATATGTTGGAAAACAGTGTTTCATTTTTCTAACACACTATTGTATTGCCTACTTAATTCCATACGCAAGGGTAATTATAAAAACAGATATTGTGATAAATGTGCAAAGTTTGTTACAGGTGAATAGCATCAAGAGGCTCACATAACCAAAATGTCTGACCCTTTTTCCTTGTGATACTGCAATTAGAACAACTTATTTCTTAAGTATTTTGCCCATCTGTTTTTAAGGATGGTATTTTATCCTGTACTGAGATCATTTCAGAGTCAGCATGTATTGTTCACTAGAACTTTTCTATTTTCACTTATTTGCCTTAATTCAGATAACCAACCTCACTTAATCTGGACTTTTGTACTTTAATGGTGGGGTTCCATGCACCCCTGTGTACAGAGCTCAGAGGTTATTTTGAACTTTGTAATTCTATTTCCACTCATATTTTTCACTAAAAGAGATAATATGTTTTGAAGGAAGTTAAGGGATGGAGACTGCAGTGAAGGGAACTTATTTTAAATGCTTTATATCAGTGAATCAGTTCTCAGGATTTGTTTTGTTTTTTTTAACTGAGTTAGTTGTTGAAATATGAATAGTTCCTTTCTAGGGCTTTTGAGTAAAAGGATAAGTTAATAATGTTTAATAGAAACACCTGGGCAGTAGAAACCCCCATACTTTGAACCTTTATTCATAGAAAATTGTGTGAAATAGTTAAAACTCTTGACTCCCCTATCAGTCTACAGTGCTACAGGAAGTCTCCCTTAATCCTGCTTGTATGACCCACTTTCATCATAGGTACCTCTTAGTCTGTATGTTACATCACAAAACGTCCACAGAGTCAAGGCCCTAGTTCATCTAATGAACAGAACCAAAAGAACATGCAGAAATTATTTTGGGAGAATTGATATAACAACTCTCTCTGGGCATTGATAAGGTATATTTAGTGATCACCTTATTAGTAGTCAAATATTTAAGTCTGTCATCCTTAGCATTAAAATGTGAAAGGATTCAAGTATTATAATTCTCTGAGTTTGAGTTGAATTATTTTTATTAAGACACTTGATCATCAGTTCAACTGGACACATTTGAATAGGTCTGAATACCTCTTGTTCCAGTTTATCAAAACTGTGTTTTCAGCCATGGAATCTGAGTCTACATTGGCAGTGGTATCATAATATCACTATACAGGGCTAGTCTACTTCGCAGTTCCCAGAAATGACTTTCCAGAGAAATCTGACACCTTATAAAAAAACAAAAAAGAAAGAAAAATATTTCTTATACTAAATCTTAAGAAACCCTGCTTTGAAACAACAGTGACTTTAAAATTGCACTGTTCTTAGCTTTTAGTTGTCATTCCAACTTTATAATCAGCTTTACTGCAAGAGATCCAACAAAGCTATTTTCAAAACACCAGTCCTCAATGTATAAGCATCGGTTTTTCTGCAGTAGTGATATTTTCACGTCATGTTGTCTTCTTTTGTATGAGCTATCAGTAGCAGTGTCTCCTTGTCTGTGTGTCATAGTTCATTGAAATTTCTCTGACTGTTTCACATTTGAGTTGTTTGCGCTAAAATAAGATAGCATACTTTATTCCCCTTGGGCATATATGCTTAACTCTCCAGAGCATAATTACTGGGCCAAAGGGTATCAAGAATCTTAGAGCTCTTATACATCATTTCCAAAAGATTGTGTGTGAGCCAAGACATTTGAAGTACCTATCCTCCTAGCTTGATTCAGTACTGCCTACAATAATTTCTGGTATTCGATGCCTTATAGTAGTAATTTATATTTTATTAGAGTAATGCTCAATAATTATAATTTCTAGTTGAGCTCTGCTGCTTCACGTATAAGCTCTGTCTCTTAACTACTTACCTAAAGAAGTCTGGTTAATCGGGCTTATAGATTTGTATCCACTTTGTACGTTTCAGCGTGAAATGTGTCATGCATTAATCCCCATATTTAAAAGTGTAAAACTGCATGTGGTTTTTTGTTTTTGTTTTTTGCTATTACTTGAGTATCATGAGTTATTGATTAAATTCTATACTTTCACTTCATTATATTATTTGGTAATTACGTTGAAAGTTGCTTTTAGAGAATCTGTGCATCTGCTTATTGCTTTATTAAACTTACTTTTTAATGTATGCATCTTTCTATTGTTTCTCAGATATGACTGCATATTTTATTACTTAAGTGTTTCATAAAGCCCTACATATTAGATATCTTATTTATCTTCCATGAAAATAAAATTTGAAATTAGTTTCACATTCAATTGCTTGACTTATGGTTGTCTCTAAATATGAGCAGTCATATAATAATTCTTCATGTTGTGTATATGAATGCTCTCAACACTTGCTAATTGGACTAATGGGAGGCACTATATCACATGATTTTAAGATTTATATTTTCTATGTAAGCTTTGTTTTTTCTCTCAGAATATTGGTATGTCTAGATTTTTTTTAGAAAGGAACTAAAACTTTTTCGCTAACCCTTTGACGTACATCTTCTTTGATTGTTCTCACCTTTAACCAAGATGAACTGTTACCTTTCAAAATAATGCAAAACTTGAGCCCAAAGCTAAGCTCTTCCTTACTGTCCATTCTGTCATCTTTGGTCCTCCTCAAAAAAAATCTTTATTTCTACCTTTAACACCTTTCCAGTTGTTGCTAAGATAATCTGAAAAGTGTAGTTTACATCTGCCTAACCCAAGTGAGCAGTAAGATAATAAAACCGTTATTATTAGCAGTAATAATAATAATAACCCTTTTAAAAAATATTATTGAAGGAACATGGGTCATGACATCATGTAGGTTTAAGGTGAGCACCGCTGTACATTCACATCTGTACGTTAAGTTCAATAGTCCAGTTCTGCCCTCTGCCATACAACTGACCCTTTTGCCCAATTTGCCCAACCTCCTCCTTGAGTCTAGAAACTAAATAATACCTTAAAAAAAAAGATTTCTGTGTACAAACTGAGATGTATATGGTGTATTTTACAATGGTTTAAACCATTTAAGAAAAATTATTTTCATCTGACCATCATAAAGACCACAACTTATTAACAGCACCTATGTGTAAACTCTCATTTTCATTGTTAATTTTTTAAAATTCTTTATAATTCATCTGAATCCATTATTTTGTTACAGTTTCTCAGCGAATAATCATTTATGTTCATTGGCAGCAATGACTAGAGTAAACTTTCTTTTGTTAAGTTGGGAATCTTGTTTGACCTCGTATTTCCCCGTTTTGAGATATCTCAAGTCAAATCTTAGATTTGTGTTAGTGTAGACCTGGTCCAGGGCAATTTGTGGACCTTGTAAGTACACCCTCCTGAAACCATCTACCTATCATTCTGTGTGCCACCCCAGGCACAGCACCCCCATTTCTCCTCACAGAAGGCCCACGGTCACAGAATAAGGACAGAACTCCATATGTTTCTTCTTCCATATGGGTATATGGTGTTGCCTTCAGGATTTGAACCTGACTCCTGAAGTATAAAGAGTATTTCTTGAATTCTCACACTTCCTGAAATGTAAGTAGTATTTGGATTGTTGGGAAAGTCAAAGCAGAGGGAACATTCTGAGGCAGGAACATTCTTGGAAAGACCTTTAGATCTAGAATGGGTGGAGGTGAAATCCCTCTGAGTTCCCTTAAACACTTTATCTTCCTTCTTTCCTTTTTTTTCCATTCCTTTTACAGAAAGACATTTTCCCTCAGATTGTTTTTATTTTTCATTGAAAAAAACTGTTTTTGTGAGACAGACTTCACTAAATAGACTCTTGGTGACCCCATGACTAGAATAAGAAGAAAGAAAAGCAAAGCCATGTACATTCTCTGAGTGCAGCCCAGAAACGGAACTTAGCACAGCTGCTTCCATACTGGGCTCCCTGTCAGCTGTGCTCACAGCTGATTTTGTGTGAGGACAAGCAGAGGCAGTGCTCCCACTCTGTGTCCTTATTACTCCTTTCCCAGTGCTGTTTCTAAAATGCTGCTTATCTTCTTTATTAGTAAAATAATAGCATTTCTTCATTGCATGTCAGAGCAAGTTGAAATTCATCATCTGCAGAGACTAACCTGATCTCCATTCTCTCTTTTCACTTTACCTTTGGTCTGGGGCAGAGAGGAGCACTCCCTCCCTGCTCCTTCCCTGCTCCCTCCTCACAGCCCTCTGCCTTAACTTTCCATCAGTCCATTACTTCTTATATTTCTGGAGTCCATTCAAATCCTTATGATTCCTATCTTGAAAACACATACTGCAAGGTGATCTTTTTGGTCTTTATTGATACTCACTGCTAATAGCACAATTTAAAATAGTTCTATTATGTGTAAATATTTTCAGGTTTCACTGGTAAATACAATTTCCCCAAATAAATGACCTAATGACTAAGAGTTCGGTCCATATAAATTGTTTTCCCCAATGTGGACAGATACACAATGGTTACAAAATGAGCACCAAATAAATACAATTTGAGAAACTTCAGAAAAGTTAATTACCTTAATTTTACTTTTAATTGCTTTTCTCCAGCTATTAAATCTGTCATTGCTCCTGTATTCCTTATGGAATTCGTGGATAACCAAGTCTGCTAGGTACCTGAATTAAGCTCCTCAGAACCCTCCTGAATCCCTCCTTCCGGAATGACACTGTCTTCACATCTGCCTGCTGGTACACCTCTTCAGGATTCCAGCCTCCACTCCTCCTGTCCCCTTCAGTCCCCTGCGATTTTACATCATGTCTTCTTGTTGCTTATCTATTCTCTACATTTTATCTTCCCCAGGGCTTTTGTCGCAGGCTTCTCTTAGTTTATAGCCCTGTTCAAAAGCAGCAACTTTAAAGATACTGAAGAAGATAGACCTCCAGCACCCCGCTGGAGTGTGAGAGCAGTGACAATAGGGTGTGAACAGGGCTCCAAGGAAACTCAGAGGAAGGACAGATGAGTAATGCAGGCCTGAGGTTTTATTCTTTCAGTTGCAAATATGTGTTGAATCTGTACATGTACTTGCTGGGCACGTGGAGGAGCAGGATGTGACATCAGACATAGGTCATTCTTTAGGCTTATGATGGAATTGTGGAGGTAGATAATAGATTGGTAGACACAGAAGTTCTTGTAATGCCAAGCTGCATGAAATGTATACAGAGGTCAGGGTGCCATGAAAATGAATAACAGAGGGCCCGGATTTTGTGTGGTCATGGTAAGAGAGAAAGAAGCTTAGGTAGAAAAATTAGGGGTGCCTCCCAGGAAAATGTCTTTCTCCTTTGCCCTCTGAGAACATGCAAACGAGAAGTCAGCAACTCTTCTTGTCCTACCACCAGACCCTCACATTGCCATCTAGACCCAGTCTCTCTCTTGTGATGGAGTCCTTGATATCCTGTCCCTCGCCTTTGCTGTCTAGCCCTATGCCTGTGCTCCTGGGTGTTCCACCCTGGGCCCTTTCTGGGCATCCCACTCTGATCATCTTTGGAGTCCCACCCACTCCGAAAGTGCCATCATCATCTGATGACCGATCCCTAACACTCTGTCCCCAGCCCAGATTCCTCTTGAATCAAGTGCTACAGTCTTACATGTTCACTTGCAGATCCTCTAGCAGTTCACTCTCAGCTTGACTTTCTGAGTTTGGTTTCTCAGTCAGTGGTATCACCTTCTACTCAGTTGTCTAAACCAGCAACCTGGTCATCATCTCTAGTTTCTCTGAGCTCTTCCCCGTCTCCCCCAAATCGAGCATTTGCACGAGGGTGTTGCTTGTTTGCAGATATTCAGACTATAGTATGTGTGTGAAATAATTGACAATCATGGGTTGCCCTTATTTACTAAAGAGAAACGTTTAGTTATTCCATGGGCGCACATACAGACACACAGGTCCTGTGGTGAGTGTCCTAGAGTGCCTGGTGGGCCATCAGTATTCTCAGTCAGGAAGAATAGGAACCCGTCCTGAAGGTAGAAAATGATTTACTGGTGGATGTTTCTACACCATCATGTGCAGTTACATTCTGAATTCCACGATACTGCTTGAAAGTAATTGGACATTTCAGGATACAGATGTGCTATGTTGCTGTAAATGAATTCTCATTAAACTCATGACTGTGGAAAATCAGAGATTCATTTGTAACAGAGTGTAACCCATCACTTACAGTAAGTTTTAGGGACATTATCATCATTACATTATGTAGGTAAGTAAGACATCTCCACAAAACTTATAGACAACCATGCATTGCATGCCTTCTCTGCACATTAAATGCATTTTATAGTACAAGTTTTATTGATTTTTACCAGCCAAATATTGAAAACATTTTTTTTCCTATTGACCTTACATACCTCTAGCTCACTCTAGTGTCATCTGTCTCCTGGGTTCTAGCTAAAGCCTCTTAGTGGATGTCTTTACCTCTGGTCTTGAGCCCTCCTGTCCACTCTCCACACACTGGCTGCAGAGATTTTCAAAGTCACACGCCAGAGACATCTTTGACCTGATTGAAAGAAAGCTTCATGGTTTGGTTCTGGTTCATTTCCCACCCTCCCCTGCTGCCACCGTCTTGTACAGTGCTCTCCAGTGACACTGAACTTGCCATGTAGCTACCTTCACCTGCTATAGCATTTTATTTTAAGAGAAAGGAAATAGACAAGAATGAAAGCAGGTAGACAAGCAGGAAGACAGAGGAAGAAGCATTTATTTATTTATTGCTTTCACTTTGGTTTCTTACCCAGCCCCAGGTCTCAAACCAGGGTCCTCAGACATTCATGATCCATGCCACAGCTGTTGCAACTGCTTGAGCCAGTGTGTTCTTGAGGGATTTTATATGCTGGCCTCCAATCTAGAAAACTGCCAATAAGGATCTAGTTAAATATGATGAATAATCATCAAAGACTAGTAGTAGCATTGTTACCTTTTAATTTTGTAGTAGGACTACTTTTAATTAGTTGGATAATATACTTAAATTCCCATTGTTCAGAGTGGTTATAAGAAGTAAGTTATGACTGCATACTAATCCCTTATATACAGAGCTCATTTTCTTCATCCATTCACTCACCAATGAACACTCAGGTTGTTTCCATGTCTGGGCACTTGTAAATCATGCTCCCGTGAACAGGGAGTGCAGATAGCTCTTAGAGGTGGGAGTTTCATGCATTACTCTGGGCGTATCTACCCAGAGGTAGAAAAAGGAAGTTCTGCTATTTGTGACAACATGGATGGACATTTGAGGGCATTATGTTATATGAACTAAGTCAGAGAAATACAAACCCTGTATGATCTCACTTACATATGGAATCTAAGAAAACTAACTTAAAGAAACAAGAAAGATTGGTGGTTACCAAAGATGGGAGTAGGTGGGTGACATGGATGCCAGTGAGCAGACTTCAGTTAAAAAAGAAAAGCGTCCTAGGGGTGTAATGTGTAGCATGCTGACTATGGTTAACTGTTGCAACACATGCTTGAAAGCTGCTAAGAGTGTGGATCTTAGACGTTCTCGTCACCAGGAAAAAAACTAACTAGTCGGACTGTGGTGATCATTTCACAATATATGCACATATCAAATCACATTGTATACCTTAAACTGATATAAAGTTACATGCCAATTGTACCTCTAAGTGACTGGGAACAAGAGAAAGTGGTGACAGTCTTTTAAGGATTATGTCTCCATAATCGTATTTAAACGTACATGAATTATCGGTACAATTTTATTAAAATGTGTATCATATAACCATTTCCTTTGTGGGAAAAAAGCCCTCCCATCCAGCGCAGCAGTATTCCTATAGACCCCAGCTGTGAGGCTGCTCTGAAGTTTTTGTCTTCCCATGAACCATTTTGAGTAAATATCACTCAGTGAAGGGAAGATACCTGCACAGTCAGCTTTAGTCTCAAAAAGATCTGTATGTGGAGCATTGTTTTTCTATTTAGTAAAATATTGCCAAAGTCCAGAGATGAAGACTATGCTTTATAGGACCTGGAAGAGAATATTTGTATCTGCACTTAGAATGTTCCTAAACTGAAACCTGGAGTTCCGTAGTAATAAATAGTTTGATTTTTTTTCTAAATTGATACAGCATTATTTCCCACTAGTTTGCCTGTTTTGTGTGTGTGGTAAAATATAAATCTACCCTCTTTACAGTTTCCCATGTACATGACTGAGCTCTGTACCATTGAACCATGTTCTAGAGCCCTCCTCTCAGTCCTGACAAGTAGTGTTCTAAGAATCTGGTTATTCCGTGTCATTTAATAGAATCACATGGTGTTTGTCTTTTTGTGGCTTTTTTCACAAGGACTCTCCATGTTATAGCATATGACAGGACTTCCTTCTTTTTAAAGGATGAATGATGCTCTGTTGTGTGTGACCACATTTTCTTTATCCATTCATCAGTCAGACATTTAGGTTGTTTCCACATCTTGACTCTTGTGAAAAATATTGCAGTGAACATGGAGGCGGTACAAATATCTCTTCAAGATTTAGTTTTTAATGCTCCTGGATAAATACCCAGAAGTAGGGTTGGTGGATCATATGGAATTAAAAAAAAAATTTTTGAGGAGACGCCATACTGTTGATTGCAGCAGTGCACAATGGTCCTGATTTCTCTACGTCCTCACAGCGCTTGTTTACCTCCTGTGCTGTCCTGGCATCTATGAGGTGGCCATTCATTGTGGTTTTCATTTCCCTGGTGATCAGTGATGTTGGGCACCTTGTCATATGCCTGATGGCTATTTGTAGATATTCTTTGGAGGAATATCTATTCAAATCCTTTGCCCATTTTTTAATTGTGTTGTGTTTTTTTGTTGTTGGTGGTGTTGGGTTGTAGTGGTTGTAGGGGTTTTTTAATATACATACCCTGAATACTAACCCCTTGTCTAACTTATGGTTTGGCAGTATTTCCCCGTTCAGAGGATGCCCCTGTAGTTTCCTTCAAACAGCTTGCACTGACCGCTGTTTCACAGCTCAGGCTCACATTTGACTCTGCTCATTCACACCCTGTTTTCACCTGAGTCTTACTAATTCCTAACTTAAATTTGGACCACTTTCTCCCCTCCACCTTGTTCCCTGAGATGTCTTTACTATCTTGATTCCTATTCCCTCTAATCTCTTCTCTCCTAACATCTTAGGAAGTGGTAATTTCAAATCATCGTAGATACTCAGGAGAAGACCAGGAAAAAGTGATAATCTCTTCATTAACCTTCAATGTGAAAAATACGAAACAGGTTAAATTCACTAGGTTCTTTCATTAAAACTTTCATATGTGAAAATACTTCTTTGAAGAGAAATATGGACAGCAGGCTATTTTGAATTGCTCTATCTGGTGAATGTGTGGGATAAGAGTTGTTAGAAGACATCTAAGTGTGTCCCAAATTCCTACACCTCTAGTTGGTCTGCATATCAAACTGAAAGCAATAACTTTAGTTTGGAAATGTCACATTATTTTTGTGAGTGAACTGATGCATTTCACACTTCCTAAAAATAGAGCTAAAATAAATGCCTAAATATTCTGATTGGCCAAACCTAATGTAGCATTTATTTCCTAGCAAATAATGAAAGATCGGTGGATGAATGTTGGACACGAAGAGGAAGAACTAAAGCCATATACTGAGCCTGAACCAGATTTCAATGACACCAAACGAATAGGTGAGTGTTTAAATATTGTGAGAGTTCCTGTCCCTAGACTCTAAATAAGAGTTCTTTAGTCTACCCCAGTACTATTTAAGAGTATAAATAGAAACAATTTTTATTTGAAAAATACTTGTATTATCATCCTTGCTTTCTATGACGAGTATCAGCACAGCATAGTATGTATTTTAGCCAAAAAGTACTGAACACTAAGTCCCGAGGGATGGACCCTGGATTCTCTTTTTCTGTTTCCTCTATCTCAGCAGGTCCATCCCCCATCCCAGCCTGAGTGCAACCTAGCCAGCACTCAGCTTCCAGCCTATTCTCCCTCATTGCCAGGAAGTCACACTGAGTCATCTCGGCTGTGCTACTACCGGACCTGGGCCCAGGGTGGCAGAGGGACAGTCTAGAGTATTAGGAACCCACTCAGTACAAAGTAAAATTCATGCCACACAAAGAAGAATCAACCTGCCTCCAGATCAGAAAGCAGAAATTGTGAAAAGACAAAAGAAAACCACTCCATGAGTGGCTGAGAAAGAAAAAGGGAGAGAAGGTATGTGTGTGTGCCACAGATAGAAAGTGTCTCTAGCTGGACAAAGGAACTCAGAGGTGTGTGTGGGGTGATGAGAAATAGAGTGAGCTGTGAATTTATAGCCTGAATGTAGATCATTTCTGAGGAGAAACTGTGAGCATACAATATTTGTATGTTAACATTTCAGTACTTTTATAATTAATGTCACACTTTAAAATTTTAGAACTTGCATATCCAGTGTTATCCAACTTGTCCATTTTTGTTAGTTTGCCAACTAAAATAAGCCTGTTTTCAGAATATTTGTATTTTTTAATTTCTAGACATCATGGTTACCATGGGTTTTGCACGAGATGAGATAAATGACGCCTTAATAAATCAGAAATATGATGAAGTTATGGCTACTTACATTCTTCTAGGTAGAAAACCACCCGAGGTAAGTTTTTCATTTTTTAGGTTAATGTGAATTATTTCATTAGCTAAATGACAGCTAAGTGTAAGCTATAATATTAGCAATTACATATACCATAACATTCTTATTTATTAGAATTGAAGACTCTAGACCCTAGATTTTATTTCTGTGTACCAGGAGAGATTCCATTATAAACCAGCAGAACTCACACCTCGCTTAACTCTAAGAGGCTCCATTCAGAGTCTAGTCTTTGAGACTGGTACCCCCCAAACTGGTGCTTCCAGATCAGCAACTTCATTGGTGATATGGTTATCCTGTTTGTGCAGAAAAGACAGTGACATAAATAAGAGGAAGTGACAGCATTTAAAACAAACTGTACATCTTAAATGACTACGTAGGTGGGAACCAGGAGAAGGTTGTTTGGGGACATTTTGCCTTGTAGAGTGCCAAGTGGCTTTGGGACACTCAATTGGGAATCCGTTAAGTCCAGAAGAGACTCGTAAAAAGGAGATTGATTCAGAAAATATCTGTTCATATGGTGGCTGAACCACAGAAACAAATGATCCTTTGGGACACAAATAAAAAGGTAGAAGTTAAGAGACAAGAACAGAGACCAGAGCATTGTAAGTCTGTTGAAAATCAGACATCTGTGGGAGGCTGAAATTATTCTTAATTATATAGTAATATATAGTAATAGTTGCTGAAGCAGTTCGTTCAGCTGACATTTGGTGAGCCTACTCTGCCCCAGAATCTGTGCAGAGCCCTGTAAGTAGAAAAAAGACACCTTCGCTCCTGAGGATCCCTCAGTCTGGGGGACAGTGTCATCAGTGCTGAGTAGGCAGCGGGACAGGCTGTTCTTGGACACGGATACCTGAGCAGGTCAAGACATGTAAAAGGAAGAAAAGAACAGCATGGGTAGCTTGTTAGAGAGGAGGGATGAGAGACTCTCAGATTTCTTGCTTAGGGGACCAGTTTCATAACATGTACTTGCCAGGAGTGTATTTCAGAGCAAAAATGGGTCTGTACTCAAGTTGAGGTAGCTGAGTTTGAGATTACTGTTAGATGAAGCCTTCCAGCAGACATTGAGATGCAGAGATCTGGATCTGGAGGGAGTGATTTGAATATGAATAGTATTGGGAGTCCTCATCAGGGGAGAGCACAGCAGTGTGCAGGAACTATTCTAAAGACCTAACATGTTATTAATTCATCTCATCCTCTCAATGACCCTCTGAGGTAGGTGCTATTGCTATAGTAGAGTAACACACTCTTCATAGAGACAGAATAGTTGGAGACTTAGAACCAAAGAAGCCAAGTTAGGAGTATTAGAAAAAGTGGGGATAAAAAAAATGTTTATTACTAAAGTCTTTGAATTGCTTCTACTTAGATTTAAGATTGTACTGAGCACTTTTTTTTTCCTATTAATTTAAATATAAAGGAAGCACTAATGTTACAGGTATACATGTAGTTCATATGTGAATTAAAAAGAAGTTTGAATTATATTGAATGTAAACTAATGAGGCTATTATATATAAGTAGTAAGAATTTAGCTTTCGAACCCGGCAACAACCCAGGGTTTGAGTCCACTCCTTCACCCAGCCCACTCCAGCACAGTTGCTAACTAACTGTGTAACTTAGGCAACTCACTTTCTCCAAACCTTAATTCCCTGGTCTGAAGGACAATAGTGGTCCCCACCTCTTTGGGTCATTGAGGAGTTAAATGAATGAGTATGTCTTAAGTCAGAACTTTCCCTGACCGGTGACTATGTGTGCTCTGTTAGCTATTTTCTACTATAATTTTCATCATCAATATCACAATTACAATTTGTCATCAGTACTTTCACATATGGATGTAGGTGCCCTTTTGGGACACCAGTGATTCAGTCAGAAGTTTGCTGGCAACAAGCAACTTGAATACAGAGAGGCATAATGCATCATCTTCCACTCACTTGGTTGGTGATAAGTAGATGCAGTTTCTTTTTCAGAGCCAGTAAGCCAAATTTGTCCAGTAAAGGTGGTGTGGTAAACAAAACAAAATTAAAAAAATGTGTGTGCGCATGAAGTTAAAAATTTAGATTTATCCCTAGTTTGAATCACAGCCCTGCCTGAATTTGAATCCCAACATTGTCCCTTGACTCTCCTACCCTCATTTTTACCTTCAGCAAAGTTCAGGTTCACGAAGCCCTGGTCTATTGTAAGCAAAGTAACGCTTGGAAGGCGCTTAGCACAGGGCCTTGTATATAATCATTCAGTAAGTTGTAGCTCTTCTAGGTGTTTGGAATAAACTAAGACTCCAAAGGCATGGATACAGGGTACCGGCAGGTCGCAGGTGCTCTGGAAACCAGTGTAACCAGTCCCTCCCTTCCTGTTCACAAGCTGCAATCTGCATCCAGACTACTTTTTTGGTCCAAGTTCTGCTTATCCCTTGTAAGGCTTCAAGATTAGAAAATCAAGAGTGCATGTTGTTTCCATAGACATGTTTTTGTTTTAAATCCTGGTGGTCTTCTTCCTGCAGTTTGAAGGCAGTGAGTCATTGTCCAGTGGAAACCTGTGTCCGAGGTCACGGCCCAGCAGCGACCTGAACAACAGCACCCTGCAGTCGCCCGCGCACCTGAAGGTCCAGCGCAGCATCTCAGCCAATCAGAAGCAGCGGCGATTCAGTGACCACGGTGGGGAAGGTCAAGTCTCTGGAAAGACAGGCCACTTCTACCCACACTGCATTTTTTAAGCTTTATGCATTCACATCTTTATTTGCTGGTGTCATTCCAGTTATCACAGATTTCCATTATTTAACAATCCTTTTCCAAGGACTAACCTGATTTTTATAATCATTCTTACCTTAGTTTGGGGTGTAAAATATGCAAATAAAGATACTTTGAATGCAGGATATTTGTTCATAAGAAGGAAAGATGTCAGTTGGTCTTCAGCTAATTGTGCTTTTCTTTCATTTTAGCTGGCCCTTCCATCCCACCTGCCGTCTCATACACCAAAAGGCCGCAGGCTAACAGTGTGGAGAGCGAGCAGAAGGAGGAGTGGGACAAAGACGTGGCTCGGAAACTTGGCAGCACAACGGTGGGGTCAAAAAGTGAGATGGCGACCAGCCCCCTCGTAGGGCCGGAAAGGAAAAAATCATCAACAATCCCAAGTGTGAGTAAATACTATGTGTGGCAGTTTGTTGTCAGAATTTTTTGTTTAAAGAGTCTTCGAAAATCTCTTCTTTTTAAAATAAATGCTTCAAAATTTTAAGTTGAAGCATACATTTAAAGAACATGAAAAGGGACAAGCTTCTCATAAATGCCGTTTCACAACCAAACAATAAACTACTTAGCATCCTGGTAGCTCAGGCACTAAGCCAGCGGCTGGGACTCTGGACCAGGTAAAGCCAAGGTTCGAGATCAGGGATGGCCGGGACAACCAAGAATAAATAAATGAATAGAACTACTCTTTCCTCCTCTTTCTTCCTCTGTCAGTAAACAGATAAATAAAAAGTGCTTCCTCCTCTTTCTTCTTTAGAAATGCTTCTTCCTCTCTTTAAAAAAATGAATTACAAATTTCTAATACATTCTGTAACCCCAAAATGGTCCATTAGTCTTCCCTGTCTTTTTTCCCCAGTTTGTAATATTTATGTGCTATTATATTGGCATACTTAATTTTACGTTTATAAACAATTTGTTCAGCAAAGGCAGTGCCATTGAAAATTATAAATTTAGCTCACTAATGTTATTCACTTAAAACAGTAAACTGTAGAAATTATATAATGGAAGCTGGAAGACAGGTTGAGACGTTCTCATGTAAGGCAGCAAGAGGAAATGGAGAATAAGCAATCTAATAAGACAAAATGAAGATATATGGAGTAAAAGTGAAATCTAGTGGCATTGGTGACGTTTAATAATAGGAGTTTCAGAGGGAAAGGGACACAGTGAAGGGGAGGAAATAAATAATAACAGTAAAGAAAGAGGAAAACTTCAGATTAAAAGGACTCAGAGGGACAAGCAGAAGCCTGAAGGAAAACCCACTCCTGGCTCATTAAAGGGTAATATATAGATAACAAAACTGAGAAAAATTATAAAAAGTTTCCAGAATGAGGTGGCAGAAGGAAGAAGGAAAAAGATTCAGACTAACATAGATTTCTAAACAACATAGATGCAGACAGTGATACAGATTAAAAACTATATCTGTAGTAAAGTATTGTAAGAAAAGCACATTGAATCCAGAACTTTATATCTAATTGAATTGTCATTTAAATGTGACGGTATGATAAACATCTCTTCGGTATAAAATATCTTAATTCTTGCTACACAGTGATCTACTTAAAAACATTGTACCATTTGAAAAAATGTTTTTATAAGAATTCTTTTTTTAAGCATTTTACTTTATTTTTTTTAGTTGTTCACACTAGTTGTTCCTCCCAGACCTGGGACACAAACCCAGGTCCTTGGGCTGTACGTGGACTGCTCTCCTTGGAGGTGGCTGACCTAACTGCTACTCTACCAGGACATGCCAAGAATTATTCTTACACCTATAATTTTGCTGTAAAATATATGGGTGCTGAAAATCATCAGATACTTATTAAAGTATGTATGTAGTAACATACACACACTAAAAAAATTATGAAAATTTAGAATTAAAATTCTGAATAGTATCCTGGAAGTAAGAATGGGATGGAGAGGAAAAGAAATGAACCCACACCTTGTTAGGCAGAAGGTGGGCAGATTGGACTAACTTTAAGAAGTCAAAAGTGATGGACAAACACAGGTCAGGAATTTAAGAGCAAATATTGTAAGAACAAAAATGACAATTTATAACTTTTAAACCAGCTGGCAGAAAAAAATTAATCTAATGTACAGAAAACAGAAATTGGAAAGAAAAGGAAAATAAAAGTACTTTCTATAGAAATTTGAAATAAAATACCAAAAGCCCACCCTAACCTTAATCAAAAGTGGATTGAACAACTCAACACCCACGATTTATGTAATTAATTGATCACATATTTCAAAATACGTGGTTGGATTTTCACTCTGTAGTCTATGATACAGGTGTTTGTAACCAATTAAGAATTGATGGCTAGAACTACTTACCTTCTAACTAATCTGTTTGGAAATGATTTAACTATAACAGGATTTAATCCATTTCCCATTTAGAAAAAAAAAAGTGCATCTCACTGACAGCTTTCATTTAATTTTACAAAAAACACATTCTTTGAGGCTGAAGCAGATCTGACTGTTCTCAATGTGAAAATAAAATATAAAAACTGTTCTTGGAATTTTTTTTTTTTTTTTTAAGGAGAGGTACAGGTAGGAATGAAGGTGAGTTAGGCAGGTAGGCAGGCAGGAAGAGAGGAGGACTTTATTTTTACTTAGTTGTATATCTTGGTTGTTCTCCCCAGTGCAGGATGCAAGCCCAGGTCCTTGGGATGTATGTGGACTGTGTTTTGGTCAGAGAAGGTTGACCAAACCATGACTCCACCAGGGCACACCTAGAATTATTTCTAAACAGAGCTTGTCTGTAATCCTAATGTAACAGAAATGTAGATGATGATCATATTCTCAGGGCAAATGGGAAATGGGTTACTACATTTTTTTCTTATAAGTTATCTTTTTTCCCCCTAAGGTACAGGCAAGAATGAGGATGAGCAGGCAGATGCACAGGCAGGAAAAGGGAGGGGCCGGGTAGTTCTTGGGATGCATGAGGGCCGTGTGGATCTGAGACTGCAGGCTTCACTGCCCCACACGAGGGGCTAGAAGCCCTTCTTTAACCAAAAGTAATAGCTCTTACTAGTATGATTCTGTTGTCAGTATTACTTAATATTAACCTAGCATACTGACCTAAGGGTGATATTGACATGATTTTAAAACTGGCCACTTGATAGCAGTGGGGAGAGTTCTATTATATAGATAAACAGTTGATGAAATTTGTTGGTTTTTGTTTAGACTTTTTTATTGTTTATCACCCACAACTATTACAAAGTATAAATGATGGGAATATTACTATTTGGAGAACATGTAGGACTCTTTCTGCAGTAATATGCAGAAAAACAAACTATATGTTTCTCTGCAAGGCATTTCCATCCAAAAATTGAATATGGGAGTTAATGATGAACTCTTGGCTAGCCTAGAAACTTGGAAGTCAAATGTTGAGATTTGAAGATACAGATAGGTATTTTAATCAAGGAGATTTAATAGAACTTTTAAATGTGTTTTAATATTATTTATCACATATGTACATATTACAAAATACAAAATTTTGTGCCCACAAAGAAAAGCATTAATCAACATTTTTGTAAAAAAATGGGGAAAGACCTCTTCTTTCAAGGCAGCTTAGAAAGGGTAAGCATGCTATAATGATTATAAGATTAAACATTTTACAGAAAAATTATGACAATTATATTAAATAGTGTAACTTTAGTGTAAAATAAGCTGAAAGGAGTTATCTGCTGGGTTGGATTCTTGGGAAATGCTGAAATGTTAAATATTTCAACTTTAGGGAAGTTGACAAACTAGACAGGGGTCTGCAGAGTAGTCCCTACCTGGTCCCCAGTCCTCAGCAGAAAGAGCCGACTTGCTCAGCAGTCACCTGAACTTGTTATTGGAATGGATGGTCCAGTCGAAAGCTAATATAGCAAAACATACATCAAAGGGAACCAATGAACTTGATTTTGCCTGATTGTACCCTAAGCTTCCGTAGGAAAATACAACTTGGGGGAAAACCTAAAGGCTGAGGGGCTGCTGTGCTGAGGGAGAAACCAGAGGGAAAAAGCAGGGGAGCCATGGATGAGGCTCAGGAGCCCAGGAGGTGCAATTCTGAAGAAGAAACTGCTCACTCAGCACACTTGGAGAAGGAAAGGAGTGTTACTAAAAACGTCCAGGAATGAACTCCCACGTATGACAGTTCAGCCAGAAAAATAAAATTATCCAGTGAATATTCTTAAATTGCTACAGTTAGTGCCCCTAAGTTGCCTTACAGCCATTTAGTTATCTCTTTGCAGTTTTATTTCCAGGATTTTTTTTCTGTTTCCTGTTTCTAAGATATTTCCTCTAGATTTTTAACTTCATTTGATTTCTACAGACACTTAAGCTCTTCACAGTCTGAAAGAGTCTTGGTTTAAAGTAAAATATTGTATATCTGTATAGCTTTGGACTCTGCAGCCATAAAGAGTTATGTAGACTAACCTAGATATCTATTAAGGACTCGTTAAGTGGGAAAGCTGAGATTGAAGCAATGTGTTTCAAACTACAAAATACAAATTACAATTCCAGCTTTTTAAGAACCTTAATACAAGTTAGTTTCATAATGGATCTCTCCATAATCAGACTTGTTTTCTTGGTTTTACTTAGCATGTACTATATGTCTTAGCGAAAAATGTTTGTAATGCTCTTAGCCTGTTTGGTTACCATACTTTCATGGTTTTTAATTTATATCTTGGCGCACTCTGGTGGTCTGGTGAGTTAGTTCACTGTGGCGTAGTCCATATACATCCCAAGATCCCCGTTTGGGAACCGGGGCCAGGGAACAACACATGAACAGCTAAATAAAGTGCTAACTCCCTCTTCCTGCCAGCACTTTTCCTTTCTCAAAAAATATACATTCTTTGTGACAAAATTCTTTCCACCTGGAAACCTATACTGTTGAGACCTTAGATCTGCATGTGCTCAGTTCGCTTATGTTAGCCCCTGTGTTTTCTCCAAACATAACTCAGGCATCAAGCATTTAACTCAGGATCAAACGTATTTGAAGTTCATTATATCTTTTAAAGACCAGTGACAGCCGGATTAGCCAAAAATGGGGAAATGTTTTTTTTCTGTTGGAGAAAGGATTCAACAGGAGAGAATCCCTTTTGAAACTCATTCCTAAGAGATCAGTTTTCATAAATAATCAAGATGCAGGCAGGCACACCAGCGTTATGGATCAGTGGTTGTGTTTGTGGTCAGAAGGGTCTTACTGTGGTAAGGAGAACACACCCCTGTTTGCTTTTTCTGTCTTCTCCAGAGCTTGCTTGCCTTCTGGCTAAAGCCCCAAATGAGGAAATACTCTCAGAGGGGCACTGCCCACCTCTGCAGTGGCCTCAGCTTGGCCTGCCTCTGACCCTGAAGCCTCAGTCTCCTTGGCATCACTGGAGGCTAGAGGTTCCTGAGCAGGTGAAGAAAGATACCCCACAGGCTTCCTGTTTGTGATAGTGTTTAGAGAGGTAGAGTCTCTCCATCCCTGTCCCACACAGCTGTCCCCACACTCCCCTGCCCATCTCTCTCCCACCAGCTTACATAAAGGAGGGAATCAACCCCAGCTGTCTGTCGCTTCCAAATGCCTAATGTTGCTCGGTAGGATAAGAAGCTGAAACTACTAAATTGGTCACGTTGCCTTTTACCCCTATTCCCTAAGCAAGAGAGCCCAGAGCTGGAGCACGTTTAATCAAAGAGTCGGATGAGCTGAAATTCTACCAGGGACTTTCTTCAGCCACTTACAGCTTAAATTCTTTTCTTTGACTTTCCACAACTACAGTTTGAATTTTAAAATGGCCTTCTCTTCCTACTTAAGAACAATGTGTATCCTGGAGGTAGCATGGCAAGAAGGAATACATACGTCTGTGAGAGGACAGCAGATCGGTACACAGCGCTGCAGAACGGGAAAGACAGCAGGTAAGCTCGCGCCCTCAATGAACCACTGGTAGTTGCGTGGGTCGAGAGGAAAGGACGTGTGAAACGGAAGACAGCCAAGCATTCTAGCTAGGCTCTCCCTCCTGCTCCAGAATGGAAGCATGGGGAAATATTTCAGGGAGACAGGCGGTAAATCTCTTAACCTCATACAACTCTGATCAATCTGATAGTAACTTTCCCTGTAGAAAAAGAAGACTGTACCCTCCTAATCCGACCCTGATTCTCAACCTGTTGCTTCCCTCTCCACCCCATCAGGTCATTATTGTTTCCAAGTCATGAAGGTTTTATTTTCCTTCTTCTAAAGAAGTGAGGCTATCTCAGCTGACCATTGGGAACCAACAATTCTCAAAGTGTATTTTTTTAATGACAGATCATATTATTTTAGTACTTCAAACAGTAAAAGCAAGTGGAGGTACATGATAGAAATGTATTTTTGTATTTACAAACACAGTTATACACATAGAAAGGCATACCTTATGCACATATTTGACATACACTGGTCATGGTGTGTAATATTCTAGCTCCATTTTTATACAATAAATGTAAATTGAAAAAAATGAACTTCTTTTCATCGTGGGTTTAAGGATTACTTGTCAATAGAGTACAAACACAGGGAGCCTATTCTATTCCTGGATTTTCCTACCCTGCCCCCCCAGACTGGAGACCATTCTGTTTCCTTTCAGGTAATAGACATATACAGTAAATGTTATTATAAGGCATAGAAAGATAAATGGATCTTCCTTGGACTAAGACTCTTTAAGCTAGAGTGATAATTGGGGATTGATTTCTGACTTATTCTTTATCTTATACTAAATCCTAGTGAGCAGCCCTTTAATCTATAGTAATTAACCTATAATGAGAAGAGCTAAATGTGTTTTGGTCCTGTTTTCAGAAAGTATTTTTGCTTATCTATTAATTTTTATTAGATAATGGACAGTGAACCAGAGTAACACATCACACCAAACTGTGATTTTTGGAAAATGAAACTTGTCTCCAGTTATAATCATTTTGTTCATGTAAAGAATTTCATAACTCTTCAGATTCCCATACGCAGAGCTAGTTTGTGAGTGAGTTTTTCCCTGGAAAGCGGTGACCAGTTCGCCCTGTGCATTCGTAACAGGAATTTTATCGTTTGTTGCTAATCATGCTATTGATGTTCATTTCTTTTAAGTGTTTCAGTCATGACAGGTGTTAGTCAACCTAGATTTCTAGAAATCTAGTTCTTAAACCTTAGTAAACTACATCTCTTCTTTTTCACATTCCCATGGTCTTCTCACCTGTTTGATGATGACAGCCTCACAGAGATGTCTGTGAGTAGCATGTCTTCCGCGGGCTCTGCTGTGGCTTCTGCTGTGCCCTCAACACGACCCCGCCACCAGAAGTCCATGTCTGCCTCTGGTCATCCGATTAAAGTCACACTGCCAACCATTAAAGACGGCTCTGAAGCTTACCGACCCAGGTAACATGCCGGCTGCCTTTCATTTTAAATTTATAGTCATTATCACGTTAAGAGTTTTCTGAAAAGATCCGGTGTTTATGGCAGATATCATCACAAATGTTGCTTTATCATTTAAATCATTTTCTAGAGGACATTTGTTTAAGATTTTTATTTTAAATCCATCCATATAATAAATAAATTAGGCATCCATTTCTGCCTAATTCATTATTTAGTTAAGTCAATTTTTTTATGATTTAAGAAAGAAAACACACAAGGCTGGGAGTTGAGACCACTGGTTAATCATCCTGAATCCTGCCAGTTACTTGTTCTTAATAAAACTGGCTTTTTAGCTTCCTAGTCAATGAAACATGTTCTCAGAGAGCCCTTTGAGGTATAAAATTATATGACTTTTTTCTTGTAATTGTGTGAGGATTTCTCACATCCAGACACATCTCCGGAAGTCAGATTTGTTAGCTGTTGGTGATATCAGGGAGCACTGGGCTAACACTGAAGCCTGAATTACAAATAGAAAATGATTCTGTCTGCAAGTTTTCTGTTAGGCAGTAGGTTGTGTTCCACGTTGCCGAATGGCTTTAAGTCAAGAGAACAGTGAAAAACAACAAAACTACAGTCTGTTTGCAGCAACACTCCTGGCTTGGCATTCCTGACACTGAAGAGTATTTACCTTTGTGTCCTGTTGAAATAGTTTCTTTATCTTGAGTAACTATATTTTTATGAAGGGCATTTCATTTGGAACTGAGATTTTATCTCCGGGACGACAGAGGGAATAGTTTACGCAGGCATCGCATCTCTGGTCAGCCACTAAAACAGCAAAATCAGAGTAACCTGGCACTTCCCCCGCACCTGTCCGCCTTCTGAATAGTCCTTGTCTCTGCGTCCCTGCAGCGCCACCCAGCGGGCGCCCGCCGCGTCCCCGTCTGCCCACAGCATTAGTGCCTCCACCCCGGACCGCACCCGCTTCCCCCGAGGCAGCTCCAGCCGCAGCACCTTCCACGGGGAGCAGCTGCGTGAGCGCCGCAGCGCCGCCTACAATGGGCCGCCCGCTTCACCCTCCCATGAGACCGGGGCTTTCGCGCATGCCCGGAGGGGCACGTCCACGGGCATCATCAGCAAAATCACGTCCAAGTTCGTCCGCAGGTCAGTACCCGCCAACTGTGGTGTTGGGGCACCTCTAGGGACTATCCGGAAACCTTGCTTAGGCCTTAAATCTTTCTAGTGCTTTGCCAAAATGGTTTCACGCCATGTCATTAGAACAGTTTTTTTTACAGAAGTCTGAAGAAAAGTAAGGAAGACAGTCTTTTTCTTCAAGAGAGTAAAAGTGGGGGAAAAAAGGACAGATGGAAAATTTTAAAGTTCTATAGATTGGAAAGAACAAAACTTGCCTTCAAAATGTTTTCTCGGACACATGTAGAAAAAGGAATTAAAAGGAATTAAATATGAATTTACATATATCCTCCAAGTAATGTTTCTTAAAACTGCTTTTAAATCACCCACTAATAATGTATTTTTACCTTTCTTTTTTTATAAAAAGCTTATGTCTTGGAGTCTCTTTGATTACTTATTATAATTTAACACATAAAATTTTAACATCAAAACAGAATACATACAATATAGTAAACTTTTAGTAAAATATTAAAATAGTACTCTCTTCTAAAAAGTATGCATAAATGTACAGGACAAACTGGCTTTACAAGTTGCTGAACATACAGGCCGATATAAAGTTGACCTATTATCTGGCTCTACTGAGTGCTTCCTGAAGCTTTGTACACAAAGCACTATGGGTGTAGACAGGAAGCAAAGAATGCTCCCCAGTTCTTGCCATCCTGACAGAAGCAGAGTTGTAGACATCTAGCCTGGCTGTGGACAGGTGTGTCACAGTTTGGACAAAGCCTAGGAGGACTCCATGTACCTGATCAGGAGAAAGGCCAGGCCCCAGATACCAGAGGGCACTCAGAATAGAGACCCAGGTAAAGGGTAAAAATGATCACACTTGCTTTGCAAAATACTCAGTCTTCAGTGTTACTTAATGTTCCTGGAATTTCAAAGAGTAGGTGTGGCCAAGAGAAGAGGCAGCTTAGTCCCTGACCCTTTCCTGGAGCCACTGGTGGACTCGGCTTCTGGATCAATTTTCCCAAGACCACCAGCTCTTAGATGCAGCATCTGTGTCCGACCCCATCAGCCCATAACTGGGTACCATTTGGACAGTAGCCATGCCGTGTGGCATGCTGGTAGAATCAGCATGAAGTCGGACAGTAGCCATGCAGTGTGGCATGCTGGTAGAATCAGCATGAAGTCAGACAGTACCACTGGAAACTCGCCCACTGTTGGTGATTTCCTCTGTGGCTATTTGAAGTCGTTTTAAGAGGCCCAAACTTCCGCATGGTTAAGTCAGGATTGATTGTAAAGTGAGGCATCAGAAGATTTTGAGCTTAATACTGATTGCTAATTGTGCATTTGGCGTGGTTCCAAGTACTTCTCTTTACTTTGCAATAAAACTGTAGATTCTAGAAAGAACACAAAGAGCAGTGGACAGGAGGCAGAAAGGGTTGCAAGGTGGTTTGTTGGAATTGTCATGTAATCACTCAAAAGTGTAAAGATGTCCTGTGCACCTGAGCGATGGCGTGGCCTCCCTTCCTGTGAGCAACAACCTGTCCATTTCCAACAGTTGTCTTGATTGTCCTGCCACTTCTCAGATGAGCGTCCTGCCCCTGGCCCCTTGACCGGTTCTTTCCAGGTCCCCTCACCTTTTCGCCCAACCTCCGAGCACAAGTCTCCGGACACATTGTCTTCTCTCCTTTCCCTCCTTCTGGGTGATCTCATTCAGGCCCTGACGTTAAACTTGCCTCTTACATTAGCAGCTCCCTTGTTTATATTGTAGCCCACATCTGTCCTGGGAAAGGCAGCCTCATAGATCCAGTGGCCATGGGCATGGGCTTGCTCAGACAGAACGTGTGCAGGACCCGGCCCCCAGTGCTGTCCTGCTACCACTCACCAATTCCATTCGTAAGTTGTGTTGACTTCCCCATTTGCAGAAAATAAATGCTTCCATCACTCCCACCACTGCTTTCATCATGTAGACCAGATTCAGCTCCACCTCCCACAGGTCTCCTGGCTTCCCTCTTCTCCTCCTATTCTGTCTTCCACGCGGTAGTCCACTGTTTATATGCCAAGCCCTTGGCTTGCTTTCCTCGTGCTCAGGATACAGTTCAGAGTCCTCACCTGGCCTGGGGCCACCTCTCCTGTTCTGCCCGCCTTCCCCTGCTGCTTCCACACCAGCCACACAGGGCACCGGGCTGACCCTAGCCACCAAACCCCCAGCAAGTTGCAGACTTGCTATTCTTTCATCTGAAATCACTGAGGGAGAGCCTCCTTCAGGCCTTTGCTGAAATATCACTTCCTCTGGGAGCCTTCCCCAAATCACGTTAAAACCACAGCCTCATCCTCCTGCTCTCCTCTCCCGGTCCCTGCTTTATTTTTCTCTGTAATACTTAGTGCCACCTGAGATGACAACAGCACGTCTTCGTCTCTGTCTCTCCCAGCTGGAAGGCGAGTGAGGACAGGACTGGGGGATTGGTGGTTGCTTGTTTCGTGCTGACTTTTAGACTGGCCGTGTGTACCTGATGGACACGTGACCCAGCAGCCACTAAACACAGACTGGACGAACCAGGGCCAGTGTGGAGGGCAATTTGAAGAGTAAGCAGCCAAAAAAGGTTATTCCATTCTGCTAAATGCCAGGAGGAAGGTCCTGAGATAGAAGACAAGGCTTGGGGCATACAATGTCCAGGCTGTCCTCTGAGCGGAGCTAGCATGGGTCTTTGCAGAAGTCCATGAAACTCAAATGAGAATCTGAGTAGTCTCGTTTTGGGGGTTTTCTTTTTAGTGGTGTGTTTGCGATCCTTTATCAGCAATATGGTGAGTTTTTCTGATGTCTTAATTTTTAGCATATTTTAATTATTTCTGGATTTGATTAGGAAAAACTTCGACCTCTCCCTTGGGGTCACTGGTCACTGTGTGACCACCTTTGGCCTTAGAGATGTTTGCGTTTCCTGCAGAACATAAGCTGCCCTGCATCAGTTTTGATGATGAGACGATGGGCTCTGTGACTTACGGCAGAGACTGGCGTTGGTACTGGTGCCGATGGGCCTGCTGAGTCCTCACCGATGGCCAACTAACTGGAAATGCAGTTGATCTTCTACATTAGCAGCGCATTGAACTTTGGGGAGAGGTGGAGCTGAACCGGAGAACTTCCTTCTGTGACTCAGCCTTGTTACTGACTGTCCGCTTCTTCTTATCCACCCTTCTCTCGTCTCTTCTTAAGTCTGCCCTAGGTTGACACCCCCCTGACCCTCCTCCTTTCCCTTTGCCCACAGCCTCTCCCACAGCCTGGGTGGTGACAGGGTCCAGCTGCCCAGGGACCAGGACAACATGCAGACTTGGAGACTAGCCAAGTTGACAGACCACTAAGTGCCCCAAAGATGAAAAAATGGGCTCCTAAGGGAAGAGAGTAAAGAAATTTGGGGTGATTTGATGTTATAAAAGGGAGAGATAAGGAATAATTCAGAGTTCATCATTCACATATGTGAAAATCCTTATAAAGAGGGAGCTACTTAGTAATTGTCCGTGGCCAGCGTGAAGGCTGCACGCTGACACCAGAGCAGGAGAGTGCTGTCTTCTGGTCTCGGAAACACCGTTCCAGCAGTGAAGCTGTTCACACTAGACTCATTATCACGGGAGGATACTGATGTACATTTCAAGTCTTTTAAGTAGCGTTTAGAACCACCATCTTGGGATAGGCACTGGATAGCAACTGATAACTGGGGTTTTATCAAACCTTACACTTTTTTAACCACTGGCCACATTTACACAGGGAATAGCCTGGATCATAAAATCAGCTGGCCGTTGCTCCCTAGATGGTCTCTGGTCCTTTTCCGCTCTTGAATGCTGGTGCTGCGCTGCCCTGTGATGCTTGACAGCCAGTGAGCATAAGGCCCGCTACCCACGCGGGTGCTGAGAGCCCACTCCCTGCCATTTGGAAACCATTGCCACGTGGCAGAAGTCCTTCCAGTCCTTCACCCGGTGGTGCCCAGGAGGACAGGAACAGGGTGGGAAGGGATGTGCTGTTCCAACAGTGGGAACAGGGGAAGCGGGGCCCACAGGCATCCTGTTCCCTAGGTTTACAGTTCGGCAGTGGCAGAAGAGGCGCCTGCAAACAGCAGCTCATAAGGCAAAATAGAAGCGGAGCAACTTACACCCCTTCCTGTTAAAGATTTACCTCTTAAGCAGCAAGAATCGACAGCATGACTAGGTTGCTTGCTGAGTTGAAAGGCTGCCCCTCAGTAGAGAGCAGACCATCTATAAGTAACTGAAAACCTGCATTTTCACTTTGAGCCAGCTCAAAAATGTTTTTGTTTATTTCAAGTGTGCTGTAATTAAAATGAATTTGTATAGATGACATTGCATTTTTATTACCTCTCCCAGTGAAAATGCCAGTTATTAAAAATAGAAGTTTAAGAAACCCTACTTGAATGTGGGAATACATTTTATTATCCTTTTTGAATTCAGATAGGAAAGTGTTTTTTAACAGGACACTTGTCGAGAAGGATCTATAGTTAAAGACCCTGAGAAACATTTGGTATTTGTATGTTTAACAACCCACAGATATGTGGACCTATCCCAGTAATTTGGGGAAAGTGGTACTGACTTTATTCCTGTTTAATTCACTTTGTATAAATAATATAAATGTTTCTGGAATGGCTGAAACACTAAGAAAATTAACTGAAGTGTTCCAGTTGGTGGTTTTTCCCAACTATTTAATGGTATTTTGCTATGTCACAAGACCTCTCTTAAAAAATATATATATATATGTGTGTATATATGTATATACTTTTGAAAGGACATTGCATTATATCATAATAGAGGCTTAAGGAATGCATTGCAGTAAATCTATGTCTTTATACAATACATTTCTCTCAATATATTTAAACTGATATATAACTTATAGTCCTATATAAATATTTAATCACCTTTGAAAATGTTGTCAGAATTTTGGTACACTTCAAAATACTAATTACATTCAACACAAGTATAATTGGTAGAGTTTCCCTGATTTTATTTCACAGGTAAATATCCAGGTAAGAACAATGTTTCTGTTTAAGACTGAATTTGGGTTTTTAGACTCACCTCCTTGGATAGGTGATTGGTTTGCTATAACATTTTATCATGTGCATGAACCATTAGCAGAACTTCTGAAATAAGTTACTTGCTTATTTAAAAACTGGTATTTATATTTAGAAGTACTTGTATATGTGTTGAGCTTTATTTCTAACTACAAGGTTAATTTATATATTTTCTAAATTGAGCGACTACTAGAATTATATTTAATAGCAAACAAGACATTGAATTTGCTGCTAATAATTGTTAAGTAGTTTTAACTTTAGATTGAACTAAACTAAAACAAAAGATAAATTATGCCTTTGAAATCATGGCTGGGAATTGGAAAATCACTTAAAAAACAAAGCAAAACAAAAAACCCGAAGCGTTGACCAAACATCTCCTCAAAGACAATAGCAAGTAGACGCTCAATCAATGGAGAAATAGTAGTAGACTGACTCGTCATGGAAAACTGTCGTGCTAGAAGTTTGCTCAACCAGATAACTTTAAAAGCATTTTAGATGTAGGTTTTCTTGATCTATTTTTCACGTTTATCATTAAATGTCAACCTTCACTTTGTTTTGAGGGATCCGAGTGAAGGCGAAGCCAGTGGCAGAGCCGACCCCTCAAGGTGAGGAGCCACTCTCGAACCTTCGCTGCTAGGCCCCTGTGTGGGAACACGTACCTTTGAAATGCTTGCAGCGCTTAGTAAACATGAGTAGGATGGATAATTAGACAGTATGTGTGTTTAAGATTTTCATGTTGGGATGGGTTTTCCTAATGTCATCAGGCTTATAATTAAGTGTAAGTTAATGAAGGAGAAGTTTGTGTTTTCTAAACATTATTTAAAATTATATGCTTTATAGAGAAAGAGCTTTTCTGTTCTAGAAAAGAGAATTTTAGCAAAAGATCTCATAGATTAAGATGCACTGATCCTTGTTCCCTAAAGTAATATAACCAACGTTAGTCTCAGTCACACAGCACAAATAACACAGAACACTGAAGTCATCAAATGTGTGGGGAGATTTCTTATCATAATGTGTTCTCTGGGATTATTCAGTGTGGACCCACTTTTAAAACTCTCACCTTGCTGAATTTATGTCCTTTGATATGTGAGACTGGGCATGTTTTGTTCTGCCCAGGGGTCTCAAACCTGAGCCCAGTCAGCACCGCATGGAAGGCTTGATAAATCCTGGGTCATGATTCACTTTGGGAGGGTGGAGGCTGAGCACGTGTATTTCCAACAAATCCAACCAAATGGTGCCGATGCTGTGGTCTCAGGGCCACATGAATGGCATGTCAGCATTTGGGTTCATGTTAATTAGTAGAAAATATAAGCAAAGGAGGCCTTAAATAATATGGATGTAAACCAACATTAAGGATCTGGTAAAATTCTCAGAACTGTGACGAGCAATTTCCTCAATAGGACAAATGTGGAAGTGATTTCTTACCAGCTGTGCACAGCTTCCAGTTAAATTTCTTCTGATTAAAAATTACGTGAAACATCAGACATAATGAGCTCTGGAAAACCTTTCTTAGGCGTTCCCACATAGTCTTTTTGACAAACTTTTCTACTTAGGATTAGTCATGATTATAGAAACATTTCTTTTTTGAGTTAGGTACCTGAGTCACCATGGGAGGGAGGGAGCCAAAGGGTGTCAGGACAAACATTTTTCACATCCTCTGCGTGTTAATAAACAGGATGACTTTGGTTCGTAGTCACTTTTGAGCATCTCACCCCATCTCTCCACTAAGTTTCCCTCTGAGACACTTAATAGCGTGTAGAGTGACAGACCTGCCAGTATTGCAGTTGTCTTCCAAGCATTTCATCCTCTGAATGTGGCTGCATGTTCCTTTTGTTTGGTCGTTGCTGGATTTTGTTTTTGTTTTGCTTTTGAACAAACCTATTGGCTATCTGTCTGGAAGGTTCTTGCTAGTAATTGACTCCTCACAACCACCTGGTGAAAGTATGCTTTTCACAGGTGAGGGCCAGAAAGGAGCGTGGGGGTCCCACTCACTTCTGTGGTCCTGCCGTATCAGCTCGGCAGCCCGTGGATGGGGTGTGTATTCAGCTGCTCCTCTAGCTCTGGGACTTTAGAAGGTGCCCCTTCCACCTCCCTCCCTCACTCTGACACCCCTAGAGTTGTGAGGGCCATGAATAGATAATCTGAGTAGGCCCTTAGAACAGCTCCTAGAACCTGGTAAGTACCCCAGAAATGCTGCTACTACTTGGGACAGCACTGCTAGAGCGTTCTACAGCTAACCTTGCCAGTAGGGATGCCGCTGAGATCCATGTAGAAACACATCGTAGAAGTGCCTGTTGTCTTAGGCCACTAGTTTCCTGGGTGGATGGAAGGAAGAACTAGAATTCCAGCCAGACACCTACTTCTAATCTTCACATTGCAACTCGTCCACACCATCACCTTAATAAAATCATGTACGTGTCCCCTGGCCACAGATCTGTTTTTAGCATGAATGTTGGGTTGCTGTTCTATTGGGTTCCCTCCAGTCCTAGCTCGCTGACTGCAGGGCCTGGTGGTTCCCCTGGTCCAAGTGACTCGCTGCCACTTGCTCTCCTGGGCAGAGGGATCAGTGAACAAGCCGGGTGTGGGGATGCCAAAGAAGTGCCCTCCCTATTTATTCGGTGGCCTTCGGGAATTTATTTCCTCTACTTCCTCCTTTCCTCATTTTCCTAAACTTGTGTAGTTTGTAGATTTTTGGGGGGCTCAGATACCTAGGAATGAGAGGAAAAATTATATATATGTATATATTCCTCTATGTAAATATATATGAATCTATGTTATGTAATAGTGATAAAATGTACATATAGATATAAAATATATACTAGATTATAAACTTTCAAATTCTGCTTTTAAATTCTGCTTTAAATAAGTGAGATGGGTTAACAGGTTAAAATCATACATAAATATTTAGATAATTGTACAACAAATTGGATTACAAGTTCTTCTGAATCCTAAATAATTGCTAATTTCACCTCTATGATTATTTGAAGTAGGTTTTCTGGTTCTATATTATGTATGGGAGATCCACACCAAAGGAGATTCTTTGACAACTATGTGTTAATTATTTATTTGTCCAGGATATTTCTGAGATATATCAGAGAATAAAAGAGACAAAACTTCTTTCCTTCCCTGGGATTTATAATCTAGTGGTAAATTCAGACAGTGAATAGTCATTAAAAATGAATTAAATAGTGCTTTAGAATGTGGTGAATGCTATTGAGGAAGACACAGAGCAGGATAAGGAGGTTGGCCACACCAGGGTAGGAAATGGTGGTGCAATAAGGGTGGTCAAGGTGGACCTCATGAAGAAAGTGAGCAGGTATTTAAAAGAAGTAAGAGAGTTCATCATGCAGCTGGCCTCTGAGGGAAAAGCATTCCTGGCACCAGCAAAGCCTGCGTAGACGCCTTAAAGCAAGAACATACCCGGATGTTCAAGAAATAGGGTCAGTGTATCTTGATGGGAGTGAGCAGGAAGGGAAATGTTTGGAGCTAGAGTTGAGAGCAGTCATTAGAATGTAGGTTGGGGAGACCTGTAGGCTATTTAAAAGTGTCTTTAGTTAAACATTGAATCATTAAGGGATTTCCCTTCTACACCTCATGTGTGCGGTGTGACCTGTTGTCTTTTTCTCATTGTGGTACAACATTCCATCTCCACAGTGCCAGTACTCCTACTCTCGTCCCCAGTCTTCCTCTACCCAAAAATGGTAGAAAGAAAGAAAGCTCTATATTTCACAAAAATGTATTTACAAGCAAAGTGTCAGTAGTCCCGGTTTTGTTTAAATGTGGAGAAAAGAGAGACTCTGCTTTTGCAAACTTGCATGAGAAATTTGGAAGGAACTGAAAAAATATTAAATTCTTCACTTGCCAAATCTGCAAACCTGTTATCCACAAACAAGTATATTTAACAGAATACACTATTTCGGACTGAAGATAGTAATAAAAGTTAAAGCAGATGGCAGGTACCCTGGGGTCTGCTTTTGTAGGAGCAAGTTGACATAAATCTTTTTATCTTCCTGAAGGCAGTGTACAGACTGGGTAGTGTTATTAGACACTGAATTATGACCACTAAGTAGATGTTATGTGTGCTTGGATGTCTTTGCTGAATGGAATTTTTGTTTTCATTCTTCCCCTTGGCCCTCTTCTTCCAGAAGTACATCAGGGGAACCAAAAGAAAGAGACAAGGAAGAGGGTAAAGATTCCAAGCCACGTTCTTTGCGGTTCACATGGAGCATGAAGACCACTAGTTCAATGGACCCCAATGACATGATGAGAGAAATCCGGAAAGTGTTAGATGCAAATAACTGTGATTATGAACAAAAAGAGAGGTTTTTGCTTTTCTGTGTCCATGGAGATGCCAGACAGGACAGCCTCGTGCAGTGGGAGATGGAAGTTTGCAAGTTGCCACGGCTGTCCCTTAACGGAGTCCGCTTCAAGCGAATATCCGGGACCTCTATTGCCTTTAAGAACATCGCATCTAAAATAGCAAATGAGCTTAAACTCTAAAGAAACTCCAATTTACAGGATCAGAGATAATACATCTGTAACGAGGTACAGTTTTTGAATGTACTGGTAAAGCCTAATGTGATTGGCCTGTGAATCTCCCCATGTAGAATTTGCCCTTAATGCAATAAGGTTATACATAGTTATGAACTGTAAAATTAAAGTCAGTATGAACTATAATAAATATCTGTAGCTAAAAACGTAGGTTCACATGTACAGGTAAGTATATTGTGTATTTTTGTTCATTTTCTGTTCATAGAGTTGTATAATAAAAAGAGATGATTGCTTAAAAACTTGTATAGGTGTCTAGATTTCTGCACATAAATGTACGTTTGATGCTTTGAGTTGAAAATGTTCTTCCCTGTTATTTACGTTGCGGTGGTTTTTTAAAATTCTTACCTTCATCATGCGATTTTGAAAATTGCGTCCAGAATTCAAAGTACACAGAAATCGTCTTTACAATTGTAGCATGGACTTCTAAAAATTATTTTAAAACCGTATTTAAATTTAAACCAGAAGCTGATAAATAGATCAGCTTTATTCTACACAGAATGATTCCTGCTTATCTTTGCACTTGTCCTCCTTAACAGACTGGGTTTCGTTGAGAAGACAGAAAATGTTTACAGTGTTGGCACTTAGGGTTTTTTAAATAAAGTTCATGAAAGTAGCAGTAGTTTCACCTGGAGCTTATAACTAAGCAGTACTGGGGGAAAAAATTAAATCTACGTTGTTTCTTTTGGATTTTAAAGTGTTTTCTGACCCACTGCTCATTGCAGCAGCAAAATTAAAAAGAATCAATACTTCATCTGCTCTTCTAGTGCAAACTGTCACTTAGGTGTGCTGCCTTCTGAAGACTGCAACGTCATTGCAGAAATACAGTAGTATTGGGACTGTTTCGTAGCACAAACTCATCCTTACAGTGTTGATCAATGCATCAGTTAAGAAATAATGCCACCTCAGGAACTAACTGGCATTGGGAATATTTGCCTCATGCTCCTTCCATCCTCTCCCCCAACCCCCGACACAGTAATACCTGTAAGTACTTCAGAGACTTTCGAACATGCTATTTATAACAGTAGGTTATTGATTTACACTCCCATGGTTGTTCACTTTATTCCCATGTAGCCTGTTACTTTTTAATATTTTGCCAGATTTCTTGTATTTATTCCACATCGTTATGCCAATAATGTGCAGCATTGTAATTGGGCATTTGCCTACTTTTATTTCATGATTAGTGATATATGTGATGCGAAACCACTAGGTACATTTAAATCCTTGTTCTTTTATACCGAATTAGCCTTGGAGGTTTACTGTGCAATGTTATTTAATGTTGTAATTACTGTAATATCAACATATGGGCCCCATCTACACACTCCTGAGAAATAAACATGTATTCAAATTTTATCAGTTTAAAGAAAACTAAGCTGTGATAAATACTGTAATCCTCACCTACGGTAGAAAGTTCTAGGTGTAGGTGTGTGCCATTTCTTTATGGCTTCCTGACTAGGGCAAGTTTTACTTTCTGTACTGTACTGTGTTGTAGCTTTCTTCTGTAACAGTTCTGTTCTAAAATGAAGTGTATTTTTGCCTTAGCCCAGGTGGTGTTTGGAAAAAAAAAAAAAAAAAAAAGAAGTAAAACAAACTGTGTAGCCCTGCCCTTTTAACCTAATGTTCGTTCAAAAAAATCGATGCAATTCTGAATTCACTCTCACTGGTGCACACTGAAATTTTACTTGAACAGTTCTCATAATAAAGCACTTGTCTTTTGCTCTTTATCAGAATACGAGATACCTGTTTTCTGGCACAAAGAGTCTGTATGGGATGTTGATTTGGTGTGTCTTAAGCTTAATTGGTAGAGAGAAAGCTGTGTGTAGGTTTTCAAGATGTCATGGTGACAAGAAATATGGAATCTTTTTATAGGAATTCCTCTCTTTGGAATAAGTTTTTAAAAAGTAGACATCATGGCTTTTTCAAGGTAGACATTACTCTGTTTTGTTGTTATGTTGATGTTCTGGGTTTTTGTTTTGTTTTTTCTTATAATTTCTCACCCTGGTGAACTCTTCTGTGTTTGTGGCAAGGAATTTTACTTCAGTATTTTTTATGAATTAAAAATGAAATCTTGACATTAATTTTAGATTTTTTCATTTTATATGTTCGTGACAGCATTACTATTTTTTGGAAGATTTAGAGGAATTTTACAATATGTTTGCATAAATAAATACCAGTTTATGATCACTGGCTACATGATATCAGGATTTCCTTGGTTTCTGTTTAAATATTATTTGATATAATAACCTTAATATTAAATTATTTTGTAACAGTATATGTTAAATAATAAGATGAGATACATACTCCAGAACCTTGACCAATAGTGTTCTCTGAGGTAGGATTTGATGTAAGACCCAAAAGATTTCACTGTGAAGTGATTTTTACCAGCAACACCATTTCACATTGTGGGCAACACAAATAAGAGATAAGTGAAACCAGTTCACTGTAAATAAGTGATCCCATCATGTATAGATTAATCAAGATGGTCTGTGCCTTCCTTTAAAAAATATCTATTAAGGTACCTACTGGGTCTTAAGACATTTAAAGGAACTACAAAAGATAGTTCCTGCTCTTCCAAGATACGCTCCATTTGGGAAGACAAAATGTAAACACAAAACTGAAAAGCCAAACATCGAAATAGGAAACAGTGAAAGCGTTCGAAAGGCACAGAGGTGACCCATGCCACGGGAGGTCCGAGAGGGGCAGTGCCGTGTGACATGAGCACAGAAGGCCTTTGAGGGGCTCGATGGATGACATTTAAGAGATGGAATGGAAAAAACCCTTTAGATGGAAGGAACACTTGAGAAAAGACGAAGTTAGTGATGGCTGTGAGACACGTTAGAAATCAACCACTTATCAGGGTAGTGTGGGGTCCACTGTGCTGGATGGATAGCACATTAGCTAAAGCACTGAATGACTGCCTCACTGGGACCTGATCTGTGGTTAGAGGGGAGCAGCTAGAAGGCTATACTAGCCACAGAAATGCCTAATAAATGGGGTGTTAAAGAAGAGCAATTCACTAATTCCACAATTTGCTGAGTGCTGATGGACCTAAGATTCTAGGTTCTGGGAAGACTTAAAAAAAATTCTCCAATAGAAAGTTGGGGGAGAATTGAAAACTAGCATGGGGAAGATCTTCTCACAGGCAATTAGTAATAAAGCTTTCCTGCAATCACCTAAATAAAGGTGGTAACACAGGATTGAACAGAGAAAGAAGAGGTATATCTGAGAGAGGTTACATATTCACATTCCACTTATGAATGAGGCACATGAAAAGATGTTCCTACTTGCTGGCTACTGGGAAAATGCAAATCAAAACAACAATGAGACATCACCTTACACTTGAGAGACTGGCTATCATCCAAAAGTCTGGAAACAACAGTTGTTGGTGAGGATGTGGAGAAAAGGGGACACTTACACTGTTGGTGGGAGTGCACATTGGTGCAACCCCTTTGGAAAACAGTATAGAGATTGCTCAAAAAGTTGAAGATGGAAATCCCATATGATCCCACCATTACACTTCTGGGTGTTTACCCAAAAGATACAAAAACACTAATTTGCAGAGACATGTGTCCCTTCCCCCACCATGATTATTCCAGGCCTATTCACAACAGCTAAGATCTGGAAACTACCAAAGTGCCCAACATCAGATGAATGGGTCAAGAAGATGTGGTACATACATAACAATGGAATACTACACAGCTCTTAGAAGAGATGAAACCCTGTCATTTGAATCAACATGGATGGATCTAAGGGGATCATGCTAAGTGAAGTAAGTCAAAAGAAGAAAAATATACCAGATTAAACAAAACCAACTCTTGGACACTTGCAATAGAACTGAAGTTACCAGTAGGGAATGTGGTGGGATTGGGGAGGGAGGCAGAGCCCACTGGACAATGGTAAAGAACACTTGGTTATGTGGAGGGCAGGGTGTGCTGACATGTCTTAGGAATGAGGAAAGTACACATGTGGGAACCTACACATATGACTATTTTAATATGTAAAATCAGAGTTACCATAATAAAATTTTTTAATGTATCAGTGAGATCACAGGATTAGAACGTGGACTACAAAAAAGGTGATTGGATTGCAGGGAGCTTCCTGATGGGATTCAAGTTTTCAGCTTGTTTGTCAAGATGTCCACTTTCATCTGACAAGGAAAGTATCAGTTATCCTTCCACCTAGAACAAGGAAAGAAAAGACAAAATATTTGACACAAGAGACTCAGACAATGTTTGCATTGTGATGAAATGGTCTCAAGACATTGGCCACCAGGGCAGGACAGTGACACCTGAGGGGAACCCAAGGAAACAAAGCTGTGGCGACCTGCAGCTGCCTGGAGAGAATGTCCAGGCTTCGGCTCAGACCCGGGAGCCCAAGCGGCCCCTGGGAGGCGGCCTCATTAAGGAGTCAGAACTGAGAGCCTGGGGAGATAGACAGCTGAACTCCGGAGGGCGGAGCTGTGCAAACATCCAGCACAGGCTTGTGAATAATGAGGCAAGGCAGTGAAAGAGCCACCTGAAACTGGTAGCAGTTGGTGAGTGTCAAACAGAAGTAGTGCCTGTTCTGAACAGCCATAGTGGAAAACCTCATCATTCACAGGCCAGTGCGGGGAGAGCTCTTAAGTTTTGCCTCAGTGGTGGGAGCTAATCAGCTCCGCATTGAATGCTGCTTTGGACTTGCTTAAAGCATAGTCAGCATTAACCAGAAAGATAAATATTTGTAAATTACTTAACTGTCGCCGAAGTTTAAGAAACCTAATAGGAGAACAACATGTGTTTCCAACCACATGGGAACTTTCACAATATCTAGCATCCACGTGAACGTTTGCCTGCATCTAAAAAGGCAGGAAAATACAACCCATAATGAGAAAAAAATCGGCACCTAGAAATAATAGAGATGACAGAATAATAGGCCAAGAGGTTAAGCTATTTTAACTCTGTGTATTCAAGAAGCTAGAGGAAAGATTAAATATGTTAAGTAGATACATGTATGGTTGCTAAAATGCCATTCGGATATCTAGGAATGAAAATTTTCTTTTCTCACAGGAAGAACAAACAAACTGGATAGCATTAGCAGATTAGCCATGGCCAAAGCAAAGATGAGCTTGAAGACATGGCCATAGAAACTACCAACAGAAAGCAGGAAACTCAGCTGAGAAAAGACGGACAGTGCATCAGGGAGCTTCAGGACAACTTCAAGCAGTGGGGTGTATAGTTGGAATCCCCGAGGAAGAGGCAGGAAGGGGCCAAGGGGGAAAAAAACACGACAAGGATCAGAAATTTTCTAAACATATTAAAGGTCATATATCCACAAACCTAAAAGGGTTTCACAAGTTTCAAGGTCAATGGACTGGAAAACTATACCAAGATGTCTTATACCACAGTAATTGCCTTAAAATCGATGGTTAAAAAACAATCAGGTGCACCCTGGTGGTGGTGAGGGTAAGGCTACCAGACATAGTATGCATACATCCTAGGGTCCCAGGTTGGAGATCAGGGCCAGGGGTGGGGGTGGGGGGGGTGGGGACTAGCCAAGATGAATGACTAAAGTGATTCTTCCTCCACTCTGTTCCTGTCTGCCTGCTCACCTTCACTCCTGCCTGCATCTGTTCTTTAAAAAAAAAAAAAGTCAATACAGAAAGAGGAACAAAGATAAGGACAGCAGACTTCTTGTTAGAAACTATGCAGGCCAAAAAAGAACTAGAGACTGGGAACAGGAAAACAAGTGCAACGATAAAAATCTCTACCTCTGGTGATGTGGGTAACCATATATTCTTAAATGTTTTTATAATGTTCAACTCGTCTTTTTACACATACACAGTGCCAACTGGAGTGCATTATAGAGTCAAAATAATTCATTTTAGTAAGGTGGAAGTGGAATTATAAATTATTTTTTCTTTATGCCATCCGTAATTGCATTATTCTACATGGGACATTCTGAAGTTTGATATTACTGTGCCTACTTTGGACAAAAATTTCAACTCTAATAGTAATTTATATGAATTATTATCCATGTCCAGATTAACTGATGCTAACCTTAGTCCATGAATCAAGCTAGCATAGATGGAGTAGAAAGGGTTTTAGTAATACTGAATCAGCTCTAGGCCATCTCCCCGAACTGACCACCAAGGCAGCTTGCTGTAAATAATAACAGGCCACACACAAGAGCACGAAGACCATCATCCCAATACATACCCCTCTTCCCGCCCTCATCGCTCCCAGGTCAGTCCTCTACTGGGGGTGGCGGGTGAGGAAGGCACTGAAACACGCACATGTAAGGAATCTGTAAATCTGCATATATTGCATTGAACCAGTTATGACTTTAATAAATCTATTACTCGCTTCACTCATGTTTTGATTTTGCCATTTAGCTTAAATCTATATTTGATGCCCATTGATAATAATAAAATACCAACAACCAAAGAAGAAAGAGGAGGAAGCGGGGAAAGGTTATCTGGTATAATGTTTTACTTAGTGAGCTGCGCTAGTGCCAATGATTACCTTTCATATGCTTTCCTAAGTCACTCAAAGATTTTTCTACACATTAATGTTCAACTGCTTTTGTAGTCTCTTGACACCTCTTCAGTTTGACTCATTTTTAAAGGGCACAGCAGTTGAGGTATTTCATCTTTTGAGCTGCTTCCTTGAATGTTACTTTTCACATCTAAGATCATGCAGTACTTCAGAAAAGCAAAAAAAAAGTATACTCTTATCTTTTAAAAATTAAAATCTTTTATTCATTTTATTATAAAAGTAACTCATACTCAGTGAAAAATTGGCTCCTTGACAATGGTCTTGGAGATAGTTTTTTTGGTTTTTTTGGTCTGTTTTTGATTGATACCAAAAGCAAAAATAAGCAAGTGGGAACACATCAAACTAAAGTTTCTGGCAGCAAAGGAAATAATAGACAAAATGAAAGGTGCCCTACAGACCTGGAGAAAACTTTTGCAAATCATGTATTTACTAGGGGGTTAATATTCACAATTTATAAAGAACTCAAATCAATCACCAAAAAGTAAAAAAATCTAATTTAAAAATGGGCAGAGGATCCAAATAGACATTTTTCCAAAAAGGCATTCAGATAACCAACTGGTACATGAAAGGTGTTCAACATCACTAATCATCAGGGAACTACAAGTCAAGACCACAGTGGCATATCACCTCACACCTGTCTAGTATCAAAAAAGACAACAGAAAACAAGTGCTAGTGAGGATACAGGGAGGAAAGGAAGACTTGTTTTCTGATGGTGGAAATGTGAATTGATGCTGCCACTATGGAAAACTATGGAAGTCACTAAATAAAACTGGAACTGCCATAGGGTCCAGCAATCCTACTTCTGAGATTTTATTTCCCAAATGAAAACTTATCTATACTCCTGTGTTCCTCGCCAACTGCTGAAACACCCTAAGTGTCCATCAATGGATGACACACAAGCACAGTGGAATAATATTCAGCCTTAAAAAAGGAAGAAATTTTGCCATTTGCAACAATGTGGCATTATGCTAAGTGAAATAATGCCAAATACTGCACGGTATCACTTACATGAGAAATCTAAAAAAAGTCAAACTCATGGAAACAGTTAGGGGTTGGGGAAAAATGAGGAAAGTTTGATAAAAAGGTACAAACTTTCCATTTAAGATAAAGAAGAATAAGATCTTAGGGTCTAATGTCTTGCATGGTGACTAGTTGATAATACTGTATAGTGAAATTGACATTTGCTAAGAGAATAGATTTTAAATGTTCTCATGAAAAAAGTATATGAAATGATGGAGGTTAATGATTCATTAACTAAGTTATGGGAACCTCTTCACGTGTATACATATATATTGTCATGTTGTCCACTTTAATACATTGCAATATTTTGTCAATCACACCTTAATAAACCCCAAAAAAGAATTACTATATACCCAGCAATTCCACTCCTAGTTATCCATATGCAAAAGAACCGAAAGCAGGGACTGAAATAGTCATGTGCATGTGTTCATAGCAGGATTATTCACAATAGCCAAAAGGTGGGAGGAAATGTTCATGTGTTTCCTAAAAATTCAGAAGTCCTTTACAAAGGCAAAGCACGTTTATTTGGGATCAAAGAATTGCAATTTGGTGAGCACAGGTTCAGGTTAAACCCAAAATGTGTCCCAAGGAAAGACAAAGTTCAGAGGGCTCTTATAGAGAAAAAATGGAAGATGAGCTAATGGATGAGGCAATGATGTTCAGATGGGGTCACGAGATAAAAATATTTGATGGACAATAACAATGAATATAGAGAAAAGTTCTCTTTATGAGTCCTTTAGGATAGGGATTCTCCTTGTTCTCTTCTTAGAATGTTGGTGAGTTGGCCCCGTGCAAGGGTCAGATCCAGTTTAAAGAGGACAGTAAGTCAGCTTTCTCTGGAGTGACTTTCTCCGGCCTTATTTTAATCTTATGTCATCAGTCACAGTTGTGCATACATACAATGGAATGTTAGTCAGCCTTAAAAAGGAAGACAGTTCAGACACATGCACCTACCTGGATGAATCTCGAAGGATGTCATGCTAAGTGGAATCAGTCAGAAAAAGACAAATACTCTGATTTCACGGAGATGAGGTAGTGCGTAGTCGGCATCATAGAGACAGAAAGTACAGTGGCTTCAGGGACGGGGGAATGGAGAGTTGTTTAATAAGGATGGAGTCGGTTCTTTAACATGGAGAGTTCTAGACGTTGGTTGCCCAAAAAGGTGAATATACTCAACAGTGCTGAACTGCACACTTATAAATGATTATAAAGATTATTGCATCTGCATATTTGACCAAAATTAAGAAAATAACAAGGGGCAGGAGTAATCCCAATTCACAGGATTTTTGCCTTTACCCTAGGGAGATACAGTCTTTAAGGTGGGTGGGGGGAGCATTTAAAAGGAAGAAAGGGAGAGAGAGAGGAAATGAAGAAGGAAGCATATGAGGAAGGGAGTTGGGGGGAGAAGGAAGCACAATTTATTTTTTTTTGGACTTTTGCTCCCAGCTCTGGGTCTCAAACCTGGGTCCTTGGGCTTTGCATGGTCTGCCCCTCAGTCACTGACTTAGTGCATGAACCACCATGGCACCCCAAGAGATATATTTTTAAGGATTATATTGTTTTCTAAAAAAACTGTAATTCAGTGCTGATGGCTTTATTTAGTTACCCTCTTCTGATAGTCACCTGTAAAGATAGGTGACTCCAAATTTGTATCCTTTTGGGAATCTGCCATCTGACTGTCTACTTTTAAAAGACAGTTCCCCTTTTCACTTTTTTTTTGCTCTTCTTGTAACCCTATTCCCCATCAACAGAAAAATCCATTCTAGGTTTTTATCTCAGCTGTTTCTAGAAGGACTGCAAGGATGAGCTGTCACCTCTTGCCACAGATGGGAAATTCAAAATGGGACCTAAAAGGTGAGCAATAAGGTTGGCCCTAACTTGTTTCTTTTGAAAGCACAGTCCTGCTTGTTAAAGGGTTTTTCTGTAACAATGGAAAGAAATCAATCTGGACTGAGAAATTGACTCAGGTTTCTAAACTCTTCTACACTTTGTGTTCTCAGAATATCAGGGAGTGATGTGGTCTAAGATGTTTCCACTCACACGCTCATTGAGGAAGCAGGGTTCAAAGATGATGATGATTTGGTTGAAAGACTGGCCCAGCCAGCTCTGGCATCTCTTTCTAGAATTCTGGCCTGCTGTGCTGCTACTGCCTTCCAGCATTTTCCCCAATGACACCGCTTCTATTTCTTTTTGTGGATCCAGTTTTAGAAAGATTTGGCCTATCAAGCGTCACTGAAGTAAAGTGCATTTGGTAGTAGAAGAATCTGCTCAGAGTGAGGTGATCTCTGGTACATACTGAGTGGGTATCATCCCCATCAAAGGCACAGGAAAGCATTTCTTTTTTTTTTTTCCAAGTGGAGTTTGTTTAATGTGAGTAATATATCTTATGATTATTGTATCAGTAACAAAAATATTGAGGTGATTTTACTTATATAATTTTAGAAGATTATTCTTAATAAATTTATGTTGTTCCATAAATAATTAGGAAATTCAAATATTTCTTTTTAAATGGATTTTATTGAAGGAATATTGTATTTTAGCATTAACTTGTTTTGAGGTATACATAATAGAAATTTACCACTATTTCCTTTTCTTTCCCCTCATTTTACAATTAATCCCTTTTACCCCATTTCCCCCACTCCTTCCCAGCTCTTCTGTATCCTTTGATTTGCCTTTTTTACCCCCACATTTCTTTTAAACATGTGGACACACTTGGCATCAGTTGCAGTCATTACCAGAGAGGGCCACAAGGGGGCAGAGGAAGGGCCGTCCCGCATGCAGGGTTGGGGTCTGCTGCCCACACAGTTGTGTCCCTATAGACCTGTGACACCAGAGACAACCTGGTGACCCCCCACCCCTAAGTGCTCTTCTGATGGCCTGCATTCCCTTCGTTTGATTGTATGTCAGATTTCTGCGTTCCACTCATGCATTTGAGGCTAATGTCCTTGACTACATCAGTTGCAATTTTTTACAATTTTGCAAATTTCTGATTTGCTCAGACTATTCCAGTGTCTTCCTACAAAGGTTCCCAATTCAATTCTACTAGATCCTTTGTATCCAAATGTAATGTTCTTGCAAATTTTCCAGAGCTTTATGGATTTCTGCATTGTTTTCATATTGTCTGAGTATAGCAGAGCCAAAACAAAACAAAAAATAGTAAAATGACATCCCCAAATAAAATAATATTTTAATACCAGAAGGTGTTTTTATCATACACTTTTTTTCTCTTAGAATACTTAGATGAACTGATGACTTTTTACTTACTTGATTTGCTTCAGTTATTTATAATCATGAGTTATTTTTTGGTGGTTAAAATGCCTGTTAGTCAAAGCAGTCTTTTAACTGGACCGGCTAGACTTTTAAGAAAATGCACAATTCCTTTCCTTTTTTTTTGTTTTTAAAGCAAGGAAGGAAGGAAAGGGAGAGAATAATCATATGTATTTGCTTTTATTTTGTTCCCTCCCACCGCCACACGGGTTCTTGAACCCTGATTCTTGGACTTTGCATGGTTCATACACCAGCCATCTCAGCTACTTAAGCCGCAAGGATGTGACCAGCAGTTTATCTTTAAATGTCTTCGCTTTCTGATAATGAGAGATCCAGGCCCACCTCACACCTTCCCCATCCCAGACATGCAAGCAACCAGTTTTCTAAGTCCTAATCCCTTTCCGTGTAAGTTGACAAATTGACATTTGAAAGCAAAATGGGATGTCTGTCTGACTTTGTGCTACTGGGGTGATGTGATTTGTAAAGTCATTCCTAGTGGACAGAGATTGGGGAAGGCACACACACACACACACACACACACACACACACACACACACACACACGTTTGTATGCATCCTGGACAAACCAACTCTGACTTCTATTTGATAACTCTTAGTACTTTTAGAATCTTGCAATATCATGTCTCCAATTATGTTTTCATTGTATTAAATCCTACCCTAATATGAGAGATTTTCAGTTATCTTCCTCCAGCTCTTCCCCCACCAGCTTCAAGTTTTTTTTCTCTTGATGTATGATAGTATTCCCTACTAATCAATATATCAAGCATGCTAAATATTGTCATATCAAGCTACAGATCTAAAGTATAATTTAATTATAAAATTTAATTTGTCAAAATGATTCGATATAATATGTACATGTAATAGAATTGCTAAATTATGCATGTCTATATAACTATATATGTGACATATATTTATGTTAGAATGACATGCTGTAGCCAAAAGAGAATACATACCAATATGCTATATTCTTTTTATCCATAGTCATAAATCTGATCTTATTTATCTATAAATTTATTTTTCTACTAGCAATATTATTAAATGCAAATAGCTGTCAGTTTCAAAATCTCTAGTGGCTTTTGAATAAATAAAAGAAAGTAAGAATTCCATGGTATTGTTAAAGTAGAATTTTAAAGGTTGGTATGTGTTAAACCATTTTTTCCCGGGAGATTAGATTCTGTGACGCAAGAATGATTCACACTCTCTCTCCGGCTGGTGATGCGGATCTGACTCTGCATACAAGGGTGAGGGTGGCGTCAGGGGCGCCCTGTGCAGGGAGTCCGCGGGACCAGACTTCAGGGAGGGCCCGTAAGCAGGTGGAGGCGCGTGGAGGGCAGGCGCGGGTAGACCCGGCTCGGGGCCCACGCTTGTGGGCAGAACAGCCAGTCTCATGGGTAGAGAGCAGGCTGGCGGCTGGGTGGGAATCTGAAATTACAGTAAAAAACAGCCAACAACTCACTCAGCCCTGACTCTGCCCCAGCACCCCTATAACTGTGTTGAGAAGGCAGCTGGGGAAGAGCAGTGCGAAAAACACGCGGAATTTCTGGAACCTTCCAGGACAAGGGATGCCAGAGACCTGCCGGAGAGGAAGCCTAAGGCACCAGAGCTGTGCTCCAGTCAGCGCGAGTGTGGACCAGATTCAAGACTTCGGTCCCCTGAACATGGCGGCCATGAGGTTTGGGCCTAGCAGAGGGGACTCTAATTCCAACTGGGTGGGACTCGTGTTCAACCAACTCTAGGTGGGCCCCTGGGGTGAGCGCCCCTTAATAGCCACAGGACAGAGGAAAGCTTGCCCTCAGAGGAAGAGAAAGTAAAAAATGTTCTATACTTCACGTTTCAGGAAAAACAATGTACGGAAGGACTTTTCTTTTAAAACATGATGGTATGTAGCCAGTGTTGGCAATAACATCCTTTAACTCCCATGCTTACAACGTCTCTACATCAAGTATTTCCTCTTCCTCTTGGGGCCAAAACCTAGCCCCTTAAGTGAAATAAAAATGTGCTTTGCCGGAAATGCCCAATTCTGCATTCAACTGGGTCTGCCCGATTACCACAGATACATTTACTTTAAAACTTAAGTGCAGATGTTCCATTTCTCCTTTCTATGCTATCATCTATTTTTTGAAAATCACCTTTACACAAAAAGACATTTGATAGAAGTTCCCGAATTAAAAATAATCTTCTGAAAAATAAAAAAAAATTTTTTTTAACTTCAGAAGAGGTGGTGACTGACCGTTTTGTTTGCCTTTAGGGGATTGCTTGAAAATTAAGACTTTCAATGGAAGTCTTTGAAAATTAAGTATGTTGTAGTCAGTTCATGGTCTATAGTTCTTATATGCTCCAAAGATATTTCTTCTCCAGTCTAAACCTTCTCTGTATAAATAAATAGCTTTAGATCACTTTCATTCATAAAACTTCAGATCATACATCTCTCCCCAATTTTTTTGTCTTTTTTCATTTTGCCAAATTCATAATTACAAAAGATTAAAATAGTATTTATATGTCTACAAAGAGACAGTTTGTTTCCAATTAAATATCTGTAACTCTCTGGAAGTTACTCTAAATAAGCATTTTTTAAAAAGACTCCATGGCCTCTAAGCATTTTTTAACTCAAGAACTGATGACGTCTTTTCATGAATCTTAGTTCATCAGTGTCCTTGCTCCTTTGGAGGGCAACTCTCATCCATAAGGGAAGATTCCTGCTGGCTGGCCCTCAGGGTCCTCTCCACCCTCCTTCCTCATACAGAGCCTGAGAGATTAAAATGGGTTTAGAGCCCCCTGGGTGCTACAGAGATTTGGAAAATTACTTTATAATCCGGGGTCTCCCCAGAGTTTCTGGAGGCAGAGTGGAGGGAGAGTCTTTCTTCTGTTTCTGCTACTTCTGCTGGTAGACATAGCCCTGCAGTGTCGGAGTGTTCTGGGCCAGATGCCATTGTCTGCTCCAGTCTCATGAGGCTCACAGACGTCCCAGCAGGGGTCTGTGTTGCCAGTATAGACCAAGCAGGCAGAGCTGGAGCTGCAGCAGACTGGAGGGGTGGGGGGATATTCCAGGAGGGTGGCCAGGGTAGCCCGTCCTGGTGATCTGGGGTATGGTGCTGTCTTCCTTGCCCCCCAGCTTCCTGACCAGAGCACAGCAACAGCTCTGTCGTCGTTCCAGGACCTACACTGAAGACAGCCCAGGCAGAGCTGCTGTCCCCGTCCTCCCTTGGAAGTCCTGAGTTCTCTCTTCTGCATCCAGGCCCACCTGCCATCCAGGGCAGGCTTGGGACACCTGGGGCTGCAGGAGGGTAACAGAGGAGAGAACATTTGCTGGGTGGGGCCAGGAGAATAGAATGGCGGGGGAATCCTGAAGGACCAGGAAAGTGCGAGCTCGAACTCACCAGGCCCAGAGGGGAGACAACATCTTGGACCGTAAATGCAAAGGAGACTTTCTCTCTGTTCTCTGATTTGGACTCAGAAGAGTCAGAACCAGTTTGCAATCTTGGAGGAGCTGAGACACCTAAGGTGAGGGAAACAGAAGAGAAACATGGTGCTTCCCACCTCCCTTACACACACACACACACACACACACACACACACACACACACTCACACTTCAGGAACTGCCTGGAAGAGGACTGACACTGAATCAAGTTCAAGGCTCTGAGTATTATGTAGAATTCACCGTTTACAAATTGTAAATCAGTTGAGACTGATGGCAGCTTCGGGACTTTGTGTTACCACTATGTGATCAGGAAAATGATGGAACTGCTGAGTTCTCACCCAGGAGCCATGGTATCCCTCCCCACACTGAACACCTTCTAAAGAGACATCAGCAACAGCAAAGGATGGGATCGGATCCCATTTCCACATCCTGGTTAGAGATTTAATGTGGGATCAATTGCTCTGGTGTTTTACCTTTAATGAGCGAGCTCAATCTTGTGATATTTGAATCATATTTTGATGGACAAAACCACATTTTAGATCACATGGATATTCATTTCGTCTCCATTTGATACAAAAGAGGGAGGGGAGGGGTCTCTGAAGTCAGTTTTGTACACAGAAAAGGAGACTGTTAGGGTCTCTATAAATTAATACAGTTATTTTGATAGAGTTACAAATACATAAATCTAGCTTCCCTTAACCCTTTAAGTTCAGCTTGCATGGTGTTGATTTATTTTTTTTTTAAAGAGGAAGGAAGACAAGCAGAAATGAAGACAGGCAGGCAGGCAGGAAGGGAGAGGAGGAAGAAGCATTTTCATTTGTTTATTTTTTGGATGCCTCCCCCTCACCTGTTTTGATTCCAGATCACTGGGTTTTCCATAGTCTACACCCCAGCGACCACTTCTTCCCGGGGCCACCAGGGCACACCATATTGTTTTATTTTTTTATAAACAATAAAATTTAACAGTCACCATAAGGGAGCATTTGCCATTCAGTTAATGTAATTATATTAAATATTTTATATGACTTTTACGAACTTGGTATATAGTCTTTTCTTTTCAACTACTTCAAGTAAGTATAAGACTATATAATTCTTATAAACATAGTAGATAAACTTTTTATTCCTTTCAATGTAAACTTTATATCTAAATCAATTACAAGATTATATTGATTTTAAGTTGGAATCACAAAACTAATTTTTTATATTCTAATATGCTGTTATCAATATTCTATAATAGCAATACATCAAAATCATTCTTAAACCTATCATACATTTAATACTATTAAAATGTTAGTGAAAATGGAAACACATATTACTTTTTATTTAATTCCAAGTTTCCAAGAATGAAAAGATATTTGCCAACATAAGATAATAAGGCACCCCCAATCCAGTCAAGGAAATGGACAGAAGAACTGGAGAGACATTTTTTCAAAGAAAACACTCAGAGGGTCAACAGGCACAAGAAGAGGTGTTCCCTCTCACTGGTTCTTAGGGAAATGCAAACCAAAGAAACATGTCTCCTTACACCTGAGAGACTGGCTATTATCCAAAGGTCTGGAAACAACCAATGTTAGTGAGATAGGAATGCTTTTACACTACTGGTGGGAGTACAGATTGGCGCAACTTCTATAGAAAACAGTATAGAGATTCCCCAAAATGCTGAAAATGGAAATCCCATGTGATCCTACCATCTCACTTCTGGGTGTGTACCCAAAAGATACAAAAACACTAATTCACAGAGATTTATGCACCGTCATATTTATTGCAGCTATTCACAATGGCTAAGAACTGGAAACCACCTAAGTGTCCAACATTAGATGAATGGATAACGAGTGGATAAAGATATGGTGCATACAATGGAACACTACACAGCCCTTAGAAGAGATGAAACCCTGTCATCTGAATCAACATGGTTGGACCTAGAGGGGACTAAGTGAATAAGTCAAAAGAAGAAAGATAGATTCCAGATGACCTCATTCATAGGTGGAATATGAACAGACAAATCAAAGGAACAGACGAACAAAGCCAGCCCTTGGACACTGGGAATAAAACTGATGTTACCAGTAGGGAATGGCACCTGGAATGGGACATGGAATGGGGAGTGGTGACCGGGCCCACTGGACCTGGTGAAGAACTCTTGGTGATTTGGTGGAGGGCAGGGTGTGTTGGCATATATAGTTGAAGAATGGGGAACCTGCTCATATGAGGAACATACACTTATGAGTTTATATTAATTTGTAAAACAAAGTTTCCTCAATAAAATACTATTCAAAGTAAAAAAAAACAGGGCACCCCGGACTGATTGAGATTCATAGGCACAGAGAACACATTTCTCTATGAGTGATATTCTTGAAAATCACGATTTAATGGTGGCATGTTTTATGCTTGCACCGGAAGTAATCTAGCCTAGTCCCACTGGTTGGCTCAACTTTTTCACTGTGCGTCAGACTGTTACTATTATTAACATGTAGACACGCTGCTTTGCATTTCTGAATATTTCCTTAGGATGTGTACCTAGAATACACAATCGTTTTTCAGTACTCTTGATAAATATTTTCTGATTATCTTCTCAAAAGCTCATCATCAATGGGCATCCATGCCCTCACCAGAGCTGATTCTAATCCGCCATCACCATCTCTGCCAGTCTGAACGCGGGCAAATAAAGTCTAACTAATTGGAACTCATTTATTCCGTTGCAAGTGCGGTGGGGCGTGCCTTGGGGGTCTCCTCACCCTTTTGTCCAACAGGTGGAGTGAGACGCGGGCGGTGCCTGCTGAGCGCGCGGCTCCCCGGGGCCCGGCCGGGGGAGCGCGATGCCGGACGGCGCGGCCAGGGGGCGCTGTGCGCTGGATGCCCGCGCCGTCCGGCGGGCAGCGGGGCGGAGGCGCCGACCCGGAGCAAAGGTTGGTTCTGTAGGAGCCGCGCTGCGCCGAAGGGGCCGCGGCATCATGACGGTGGGAGCCCGGCTCCGAAGCCAGGCGACGAGCAGCCTCCCGCACCGCGGACTCCGGGGGCGCTGGCGGGCGCGGAGTGACGAGGAGGCGGCCGCCATCCTCGAGGATCTGGAAAGTGGGGACGAGGCGGAGGGCGCGGGCAGCTCGCGGCGCCCGGGGGGCCGCGGCTCGCGGAAGGTGCACTTGGCCGTCCTGCCCGAGCGCTACGAACCGCTGGAGGAGCCCGCGCCCGCCCCCGCGGAGAAGCCCAAGAAGAGGTACCGGCAGAAGCTGAAGAAATACGGCAAGGTAGGGCCCCGCGCCTTCGGCGCCCGCGGGACGCGACGCAGGGTCCCGGGCCCCGGCTTGGGGTCTGCGGTCCCAGCATCCCGGGCAGACCCCCAGGGGAGCGGGAGGCGCCCACCGTCGGACTGCGCTCCACTTCGCTGCCTCCCACCCCACTCTCGCCGGCGCCCGCTGCTAAGGCGCCCCCAAACTGTTCAGCCTAGGGAAGGGAGGCAAGAGACGAAGGAAATCTTTGCGAGGCTACAGACTTTCTGGCCGGCTGCTTGCCGTGCCGAGATGCGCTCCTACCCCAGGTGGGTCTCCCCACCCGTCCGGACCTACGTCGTCCGGACAGAAGCTGACATTCCTGGCTCTCAGCTGGGGAGACTGAGGCTGTGGCTGGCCGGGGACCTGTAGACACGGGAGCGGTCGCCACCCTGGACGTCTGTTCTCTGCAGCATCCAGTGGAGGAAACGCCGCTGAGAACGGTTTGCGTTATTCTCCTAAGCATTTCTAAGGTTATTTACAGGGTCTGGGAGCTCAACAGACACACAAATATGCACATGTTGAATCTTCTACTTTCCTCCCATCCAGCTCTCTGTGCATTCTGGAGCCTGCAAACTGGCATTGCCTTAGGGGTGAGGGAGGGATGGAGAGAGGGAGGGAAGGAGAAAGAAAGAGAAAAAGAGAATAATGTGTGACAAAAATGACAGTTTCCTCCTCAGAGAGCAAAGCCCAAAGGCCATTCCCAGGAGTTGCTACAGGGAACACTTGCTACCCTGCTCTCGGGGCTGGTCACACCCGGAGAAGAAAAATCACAAAACTCACTGTGACCTAGCCAAAGGTCCCATCTGATTCATTGTGTCTTCTAGGGACCTCTAATCATTCTTGGAAATCATGCAATCTCACTCTAAAAGCCTCAGCTGGCTTATCCTCTTTAAAGCTATGCCAGCAATTTGGGAGCAGGGAGTGATAAAACAGAAATAAAAACTCTTAAGGTTGTACCTTTCGGGCTTGAATACATCCCCGAACTAACCTTCTCTCCTCCTGACCCCAGTTGCACACAAGGAAAAAAATGCCATCGCCTCTCAGCTGGAGACCTGATAATGGGGCCCTCAGCCCCAAAACTGGCGTAGAGGTTTTGTGGGCTCTGGATATGCTAGGAAAGGTGCCAAGCACTGGAGATACAGAAAAGGTACCAATCCGCCCTAGAAGGTGTCCACAGCTCCCAGGAAGACCCTGCAAAGCCAGTCACCTCACCACCCCCGGAGTCACTCCATCAGAGCATGTGCAGTTCATACTCAGGGATGATGACTAAAGACTGGACAGTCGCTTTTAATTGGGGCAAAATTCACACAACACAAAAATCAACCATTTAAAAGTGTACACTTCACAGCCTCTCGAGAGGACGTTATAACATAAACACACACATAAGCAGAAAATACCAAATGTTGGCGAAGATGTAAAGAAATGGATTCTTGTGAATTTCTGGTGGAAATAATCATGTTAAATCATCATGTAAAATCATGCAATTGCTATGGAAAATAATTTGGCAACTCCTAAAAGAAAATGAGGGGCATGCCCTGGTAGAGTAGGGGTGGTATTCATCACCTTCAGCCAGCGCAGTCCACATACATCCCATGGATTCAGGTTCTTGTGTCGGGGGTGCGGGGGACACCCAAGACAAACAATTAAATAAAATGCTTTTTCTTCTTTCTTCCTGACTTCCTGCCTCTGCTCATCTTCATTCCTGCCTGAACCTTTCCTTAAAAAACAAAGAAAAAGAAACAGACCTAGCAGATACTCCAGCAATGTTCCTCCTAGTTCTATACTCAAAAGATTTGAAAGCAGGAACTCACATAAATACACGTTCACTCCTAGTAGCATTATTCACAATCCCCAACAATGTCAAATGTCCATCAAATGCTAAATAGACAGAATGTGGTCTCTCCATATGGACTTACGGAACATGTGGAATTGTGCTGACCATATTTCAAAATGAGACAAAATGGGATGAATTTCTTTGACCCTTTCAACAGACTGGACCCAGGACACCTCAGCTGCCCGTTCCCTGCATTGAGGGTGGCTCTGGTTTATTAAAAATGGGACAAAATTGACGGTCAGGAAATATAAAAACAAACAATACTGTTCCATTTAAAATGAGACATATGGTCAGCCTAAACAGAATCCTATTTGGCCATAAAAGGAATGACTAACTAATGCTGCTGCAACATGGAGGAAACTTTAAGGTCTTTCTAAGTGCAAAAAGCCAAACATGAAAGGTCATATATTGTGTGTGATTCTATTTATGTATAAACTTAGAGAGACAGAACCCAGAGTGGTGGTTTCCAGCAGCTGGAGAAACGGTTTCCTTCAGAGATGGATGAAAATATTTTGGGAGTAGACAGAGGTCATGTTTGCCCAACATTGTGAATGTATTGAATATCACTGACTGTTCACTTTCAAGTGGTTGATTTATGTGCCCTGTGAATGTCACCTCAGTTCCCGGGGAAAAGAGAGGGGGTGGCACCCAAAGTGGAGAGAGCAATGTGGGGCCTCCGGATGTCACTCACTAGTTCAGTGGACCCAGGGAAACAGAGAGGCAATACCACGTTTGGATTTTTCTCCGCCAGGTGACATTTGATCTTCCTTGGTCTGGGGGAGTCAGGAGGGATCAGCCAACAACTCTATGGTATTGACCAAATAACTTCCCTCAAGGAAGAGTGATTCAAGTTCCTCCTCTTCAGAATTCCTTCTCTTTCATTCTTTCTTGCTTCTACATGCCTGCACTGCTTTGGACAAGAGTGGGCAGCACACGTGTGGTGACCCAAAGGGGACACCAGGTAACCTGGGTATGGAGTAGGCTCCTCACCTCATTTGTGAAATCAGACTCTGCTGTCCTCGCAATGACAGAATCACCCGAGGACGCACTTCTCAGAAGGCAGCCTCATCGGCCAGTGATTGGTGACCTTGAGGAAAGGTGTCTGGCCTCTGTGAGAGATAAAAGATAGGCTCACACTGCCCCGTGTATGACCCCATGCCAAGCTGCTCCCTCCCTCTCCAGGAGACACTGGGCTTAAGACTCCTGTCGGTCCATGTCCCCAGTTGATTTGTAATAAGGGCACCCGTTCATATGGCGCATCCATTGTTGTCAACATGTGTGTTGTGGATGCAGGAAGGGGGAAGGCACCCAGTCCTGCTGGGACCCTCCAGTGTCCAGTGCCAAGGTTTTTGTGCCCTGTCTGGAATCTTCTCCACCTTGAAAGCAGGAGAGCAAAGGAGCTGAGGCCTCAGTTCAAGGCGGCGCATCTGGTAGGCCCTGGCTGTGTGTTAGCCCTTGGGGTGAACTTAACCCCAAACTGTCTAAGACGTTACCTTCCCAGACCTTGCTGAGAGCCACGCAGGAGGTGCTGGTGAGGAGAGTGAGCGATGCGGGCCATCAGGCGGCACAGCCTTTCTCTTAACAGGGAGAATAAGGTCTCCCTGTTCTAACTAAGGACACAACCCTGGAGCTAAATAGCCAGGTGTGAACCTGCCCAGCTTCCTACTGGTATGTGGCTCCAGCAATTGCTCACCTATCTGTCCTCTGAGCAGTGTCACCATCACTGGGGCCAGTAGGAGGGTTGTGTTAAGGAGTAAAGAAAGGAGTTTTTGAGCCCATCTGGCATGGGACAAGAGTCCTGTAAGTGCGGACTGGAGGTTTCTTCTTTGACTACTTTTAAATGAGCTCTAACTCAGGAAAAATTCTGTTTCTGTAGCTGAGCACCTCCTGACTTTGTGCAAGGTCCTGACCGGATTCCTTACAGCAGACTTGAACTTCCCGGACAGGGCGCACTCCCCTGGATGAGAGGTGTCCTTTGTGAGACTCCCTGGGTCCCTGGGGATTAGCTGCTGCCAGGAGCCCTCCGAAAGCCCCTGCCCTCTCTGTCTCCTGGGGCTGCTGTGACACGTGACCACAGACACATTCAAGAGAGCACAGAGGACCCCCACATTCTGAAGGCAGCAGGGCTGCTTCCTGGAGCTCCAGGGGAGCACACGTTTCTGTGCTCCTATCGGCTTCACAGTTTCCTTCCTAGTCTTCACAGCCAGCTGCCAGCCTCTGCAGGCCTTCCTCCCCGTCCGCTGTCTTTTCTGACCCCTCCCAAGTCCCTCATGTCCAGAGTCCTAGTTTGGATCCTTATGAAGATATATGAACCCTTGTCATGATGGGGCCCACCTGGAGAGTTCGGACCATCTACCCCAGCTCAGGGGCCTTCATGTCATCACATCCGCAAAGTCTCTTCTGCCTCAGAAGGTACATGCTCATGGGTTCTGAGGACCGGGACGTGACATCTTGGGAGGACATTATTCAATCTGCTACCCCCTCCCCTGTTCCTTACTCTCCCCAGGCCCCACTGCTCTTCCAAGAGATTTTCTGGGTCAAAAGCTCACTTGGATCCAAGAATCCAAATATTCACTCCCTCAAATGACACTGAAGTGGTCTCCGGTGGATATTTCACATTTCTTTGCATCACATTTCTCAAGCTCTGTGTTTTGACAGTGTTCCAACGAATGAGCTATTTTGGTAGCTTTCTTCCTCCTTAGCAAAGATGATGAAGTGACAAGCCATTTTTTAAAAATAGCAGATGGAGGGGAATGGGTGTACCCTTGCCAACACTGGCACTTTCCATGCCAGCCACCTCCTCACTGTTGTCCTGGCACAGTTTTGTTGTTGTTATTCAAACAGGTAAGTAACTTCTCCCTGGGAATCTTACCAGATGTTCTTAGAGCGGCAGCTCTTAGCAACCTCCCGCCCACCCTCAGGGAGCACTCAGAAGTCAGCAAGGCGGTGTCCCAGGAACCATACCTGGAGAAGCCGTGGGTGCTACCTGGCTCTCCCTGAGCTGTCTGTGGAACTTTCTAGGTGCTGGGGTCCCATCATGATCAGCACAAAGCCCCTCCTCATTCCGTTATTGCATGGACTGCAGGAACTTACAGTAAACCAGACGTCATGGGAAAGTCTACTTGGAATGGCCAGCACAATCTCTTCGATGTATCTGCTCCCACTGCAAACCTAATTACAATGTAATAAAAGAGGCAAATGTTCTTTTACAGTAAGACTAGGTGTTGCATTTTGGTGGGGTAGCAGTTGGGTCTGTTGCCTACTTAGGAGCACAGTCCATACACATCCAAAGGAACCAGGTTCATGCCCTGATTTCGGGGCAGGGGAACAACCTATGAGAACGACCGAATAGAATGAGATGCCTCTTCTCCCTCTTCCTGACTGCCTCTGTTCACCTTCGTTCCCGCCTGCACCTTTCCTTTAGAAGACAAAAGCAAAGAAGTGAACTTTGGGGACAGTCATGCTGCCTACACTTGTGTCAGACACTTGCATACACCCATTTTTTCTTTTTCTTAAGAACCTCATGAGGTGGCTCTTCTGTTGTAAGTGAGGATTCCGAGGCAAGGAAGGCTAAGGAAGAGATTGAATTGGACTCAAACCCAGGCAGCGGTCTTTCAACCACAGGTTACTTGCCACCTTCCTTAAAGGAGGAGAGGATGGAGAGGAGGTGACTGAATCGAGTTACCAGCTGTATAACCTGGAATTAGTCTAACTCCTCCTTGCCTCGTCCTTATGAAACCTGAGAGCTGTTGGCGCCCAAGAACATCCAAGACAGGTTTTCCAGCATGGCATAGCATGGGGGAGTGTGTGCTGAGGTAACAGAGCTCCCCCAAAGCGGAGACTCAGGTAGAAAGTTAAATATCTGAGCCAAAGACATTTGGGAGATATTTGCATAAGGCAATACAGTCATGAGCACCAAATGATGAGGATACATTCTGAGAACTGCATCGTTAGGAAAATTTGTTGCTGGGAAAATATCACAGAGTCAAAGAGTGCAGATACACAAACCTAGAAGGCATAATACATACTAGGCTATGTGTAAGAGTCTTTTAGAACAACTGTCAAATGTGAGGCTCATCCTTGACCAAAATGGCATTGTGTGGGGCATGTCTATAGTTATAGTCATTGGAAATGGGTGAGAACAATTTTAGAGAAGAAAGAGGAAAGGGAAGAAGGGAGGGAGGGAAGAAGGAAGCTAGCAAGGACTAAGTCCTGAAGAACTCTCCCATGTGGGAGCTTGGTAAAGGGGATAACTCAGGAATGAAAGCTGGAGGGCTGTCTTTGAGGGAGAGGAGAACCAAGAGAATATGGCAATCAACAGACCAAATGGTTGTTTTGTGAAGTGTGTCAAAAACTACAGAGCGGGGAAGGGAATGGGAATAGAGAAGTGTCTGTTGGCTCAATCAATATGGCGGCTGTAGATGGCCAAGGTCGAGGTGTCCTGGATGGGTGAGAGTGGGAGCTGAAGGAAGAGGGAATGGGAAGGGAGTACATGGGGGCACTGTGGGATGACTTTCTGGGGGTTTGGCATGAAGGAGAGCAGAGACCCAGAGTGGGATCTAGAGAAGGATATGGAGTCACAGTGATATGTGAGCACAGGTGTGAGCTAATAGGGATGATCCCAGCGGTACAGGAGACCAGTGTCCTGGAGAAGGGAAAGCTGAAGACAAAGTGAGAAAGGGTACAGACAGCAGTGTCACAGCAGTGACCTTGGGGGCCGGGGGCCATTTCTGCACTGGGATACAGGCCAGGTGTGGGTGCGGAGATAGTGGTGAAGGATGCATGGGTTCCCTAATGACTTCTCATCCTTTGAGTGAAAGATGAAGTGGGCATAGCCCTGAAGGCATAGAACTGCTATGTGTCTATCTATTTGTGTTGGGGATGGGGAGACTTGAGAGGGAAGAAAAGTTAAAAATAGTACCTGGGAGGGAGGAGAGGTAGCCTATCAGACAGAGAAGGTTTGCCAGGCAGTGTCGGAAATCAGGGTGAGCTGTTTCTGTGATCAGGAGGTTTAGGTAAAACCAGCCTGCCTGGCTACTGGAGCTGGAAAAGTCGGAGGGTTGAGACACAGGGTTTGATGACGTCCAGAACATTTCCGCGGATGTGGGCATCATCGAGAATGATGACGAAAGTTGAGGTGGAGAGAGGAAGACCCAGGGGACAGCAGCCTGGTCAATATTCCTTCTTGGTGGTGGGCTTCATTGAATCCCTCGGCTGCCCTCTGTCTGGCACCAGGCCTTGTGAAAAAGGAAGGGAGAAGAGGCTACCAGGAGCACTGTCAGCCCTTCCCTTGAAGTTTTTTATCTGAAACAAGTCTCCTATGGATGCAGCAACCAGAGAACAGAGTGGGTAAAAGAGGCAAATACTCAGGGCAGACTAGAACATGTCCTGAAGGTAGGAGGATGGGGGCTGGTGGTCAGATAAAGTGAATGAAGGAAAACTTGACCCAGCCCTCAGATAATCCAGTAACTTCCAGAGGAGTGGACTTTGCTTTAAAATAGAATTGGTTTGGTTTTTATAACAGACAGCCTCACTCAGTGCCATTTCCAGGAAGATCTCAGAACTCTCTAAAAAGTTACTGTGCTCAGAAGTGCTTTGCAAGGTGACGATGTCTGTTCCAAGGTCTGGGCCTCGGCATGGTCCTGTGCTGGGGGTGGCCGTGCCCCACCCCCACCCTACCCTGTGGGGACATGCTCCTTGGCCCTGGTAGAATGAGGCAGAATGGCTGTATGTGGCCCCATCATGCAGGAGGGATTGCAAGCTGCCTGTCCTGATCATTTGTTTTTTCTCTTCTGTCCCTAAACACAGAACTTTGGGAAGGTCATCACCAAAGGATGCCGCTACATGGTCATCGGCCTGCAGGGATTTGCTGCCGCCTACTCAGCCCCTTTTGCAGTCACCACCAGCGTGGTGTTGGTCCGCTAGGGGGTGCTGCGGCCGACCCCGGGGTCACAGGGAAGCCCCTGCCCTGGAGACCATGCCAATCCGGGAGCACTGCGCATTTGAATCCACAAAATACTTGGAAGAAAAAAGTCTTTGTTGAATTGGATGAGGGCCGTGAGTGGGGCGTCGCTGCGCATCTGCTGAGCTCGCCAGGTCTCGGAGGCACCGGGCCCCTGCAGAAATACAGGCCTGCGGAGATTTGAGCCAATATTAGGTTTGCGGTCAAAGGTCACAGCTAAAACAGGAGACTTCACCCAAGGCAGACGGGGCTCTGTGGTGCAAGCACTCCCAGACGTGAGCTCTCTGGGTGGCAGCTCCATGACGATTTTGCATGGGAAGAACCTGGAGCCGGAGAGAGGTGATTATGGCTGTTTTCCCGGAAGGTCTTGGACAGGAGGTCACAGTCCTGGCTGCTGGGCTCTGAGGACAGCCAGGAGCTGCTTGGCCCTGAAGTGGTGTCCCACCCCTTTCTCATCAGGAGTTTTACGTGCAGACTTGAGACAAGGAAGGAAGAAGTATGTCTTGGAAGGCTGTGCAGCGGATGAGTCCTGACTGGAGTAGATAAAAGCTGTCACCTCACCCTCCATGAACCCCTGGTTGGTGAGCAGAGGACCGCGGTTCAGAGGCAGACATCTGGGGGACTGCTCCCGGGGTGTTGGGCCCAGCCCCGTCCAACCTGACCAAGGTTGACCAGCCACAGCTTGGGTGCCAGTGCTCTGCCCACAGCTCGCAGTCTACTGCCAGCCAAGTCCAGGAAGGGAGCTTGGGAAGAGGACCCCTCACCTGGGAAGTGAAGGCATGCCATTCGAGGAGGAAGCAGCAAGCAGAGGCAGGAGTGAAGGAAGTGAAACCAAGGACATTGGACATGAATGCACAGGTTCAAGTTTGGGCTTGTAGTGCGCTGAACTTGGGCCTTAGATAGGGGGCAGGGGAGGCCAAGTGGCTGGTACTTAGCACTCTTGGAGGCCATGAAATGTTTCAGCTGCCTTGGAAGCAGTGGTGCCTCTCTGACTCAGTTAGGGTGGATGTGGGTCCTGGGCTGACAGAGCCTGGCTGTGGCCTGCCACTGGACTATTAGGGAGGTGAAAAAAAGACCATTTCCTCTGCCATCCCCACATAAGCCATTGTGCTGTTCCCAGAATATCTGGGGGTCCAAACAGTCATTGCAGAGATGGTGACACCCCTCTGTGGCCTCAAGCAGTTCTTGGGGCCACGCAGAGGTGGCCTCCACTCCTGTTTTACCCACAAGCATGGCACTGGAGTGGAGAAGGCAGGAAGCAGTCAGACAGACAGACAGACAGACAGACAGACAGACAGACAGACAGGAATGGGTGGAGGGGAATGTCATGGTGGTGGACTAGACTCAGCGCCGTGTCCAGAGGCTGATGTTGAAGCTGAGCTTGGAGTCCTGCATGTTAGTGTCAGAGAGGAGAGGAGAGCACTGGCCGCCGTGGTTTAGCTGGGAGGATGCACATAGGCCTGGAGCGTCTCAGCATAGCTTGTCTGGCTGCACTGGGAGATGGGGAAGAGAGGGTTGTGGAACTTAAAGTGAAGCAGGGTTATTGGGAAGAGACTGGAGACAGGAGGAGAAGATGGAGGAGAGCCTGGTGAGTTTGGAGGACCCTCTGTGTGGCCGTGGGACCCTGGGAAGGACTGTGCCAGCCCCCATCCCAGCCCCCAAATTGGAGACACTGTAAGGCCAAGCACATGTGACCCTAACATTCTTGAAGTTTAGTTAAGAATTAACCCAGGCATTTCAAAAGTGGATACCTCTCTGGACTTGTCCTTAAACAGATTTCCAGGTTCAGCTGATCTTCTGCAAACTGACCTGCAGAGTTGGTGGCCCCCCAAAAGACAGAGATTCCCCCATAGGACCCCCACTGCTCAGGTGACCTGACTATGCTTTCTCTTCAATTAAAAAAATACTCTTTTTCTGTTTTTCTGTCTCTCTAATTCACACTCTACAGAGAATCACATTCTAGAGATTTCTTTCGCACCTTTGACCAGAGCCCTCTCTGGCCTACTTTTCTTGCTCTAATGTAAATAAAAGCCCATTGTCTACTATCTCTCGGTGTGAAGGGTGTTTTTCCTCCTCACCTTCCAGTCTCATCTCCAGGAGACTCCTGACCCAGTTGACCTCTGCCTGGCTGTTCAAGGCCGGCCTCTAGAAGCCCAGCAGAGCCAACTTTGGCACAGCCCCAGCACATACTTTTGTTAAAAAGTGAAACATTCTAGAGCCTCCAGTTTGGACTTGGAGTCTGATGTGAGCCCAGAAGCTGCATTTTCCACAAGCAGCCTGAAGATTCGGAAGCAACTGCTCCTCTGCCTGAGCTGGGAAAGGCTGTTCCACCCCGGGGCCTGCTGCGGGTTGTATCTGCCTGTAGGGCCAAGATGGGCACTTGGGGTCTGGCCTGAGCAGAGAAGGGGGCTGCCGGGGCCAACTGGGCACAAATCCCATGCCCGCTTGTCAAGTCTACATCATGGTGGGTGAGGTCTTTATCTGTCAGGCAGAGTCAAGCCAGTACCAACTGCTGTTAGGCTTCATGCAAAGTAGAAGGGAGTACATGGGGGTGTGGGGGGCATGGATGACTGCAGTCACCTCAGAGTTGCCCCTTCTGTCCCTGAAAAGCCCGGACAGGTATGGGGACCAAGAAGCCTCCAGAAGCAGGACATGGGCATGGCGAACCCCTGCGGGAATGGCTGTGGGGAGGGGTCCTCGTGGCAGGTTTGGATTAGGTGTGGTTGCTAGAGGATTTGTGCCCTCTCTTGTCCACATCATCTGACCAGGACAGTATGGTTACACTGAATTTGACTTTCAGGTTGCTATCGCTCACAGTGTTTTGGAAACTCTATAGATCACCCTGCAAAGTTATCTTGTAGTACAAATTATATACAATGTTGAGGGAAAAGGATAATGCCCTCTGCATCCTTGTAAAGCCCAGATTGTTCTTGAGGTTAAAACAAACAAACCCTCAAATTCCCTTGACCATTCATGGGAAATGTGGGAAATTGAATACTTGGAACTTTTTTTGAGATTTTTTTTTTTTTTTTTTTTTTTTTTTTGAGCCAAACCACTCCACTGAACATCATACCAAGGGGAAAAGGAACTGTCTTCAGAACTTTCTAGAAGGCTTAGTGCCAGAGCCCAGTGGGTACAGAGGCCATACAAGGGAGAGGCTGGGAGGAAAGTGAGAGCAAGGACTGGGTGTCTTAGACCCTGCAACTCCCTTTGGAAACACAAATCAGGATCAGAATTCAACACCTCCAGGGCTGGCTTTGTTTTTCTTTTCTTTTCTTTTTTTCTCTTTTTTTTTTTTTTTTTTTTTTAAGAAAAGGTGTTTCTCTTGCAAAACTTGTTGACAAGACTCTAAATAAATGCTTCTGGTTCAAAGTGACATAAATATCCTCTGGGAAAGTGTTGACACAGAGCTCGGGGCTCACACTTGCACTCACCTTTCTACTTTTCTGTGCCAGCGGAGTGTCTTCCAGAGGAGCATTCTTCACTTAAAATGGAGACCAAGGATTAGTTTTCAGTTTGTTTCCTATGAGAAATGTTTAGAATTGCTGCAGAGGTAGAAGAAACCATTTTAATTTTGACGGTGTACTTACCCCTTGTAAAACCTCATACATGCTGAGCTGCTTTAATCACTGAAAGAGTCCCTTGCTGGCTGGTTTTATTATCAGGACCACAGTCATGGAACTAGAAGCAGGGGGCACTTACGCGGGCAGAAGTTGATGGGAGTATCTTAGTTCTTTATTGGGGAGAAAAAGGCACCTATGTTCTTTAGGAACTTTGTTTACTGCCATCATTTTCCATATAAAATCAGACTTGAATTTACCTTTAATGTGTTCATCTCAACCAATCAGGGGTCATTCTTTTATTTTTAAAGAGAAGAAGGAAGGGAGAGGAGGGAAAAGCTTCTTGAAGGAAAGAAGAGGAGAAAGGGAGGAATGGAGGGAGGGAGGAGGAAGTACTTTTATTTGTTTGCTCATTTATTTTTGGCTGTGCCCCTGCCATCTTGCCAGAGTCAAGAACCCAGGTCCTTGGGATTTACATGGTCTACGTACCAGCCACCAGTTTAGCACCTGAGCTACCAGAGCACTTCAGGAGCCATTCTTACCATCCCACCACCTTCTATTCCACCTGCTTCCTCAGTCGTGTCCTGTGGTAGGTGGGGTCAGAGGAGAGCACCCAGCATCCACTGGACACAGGTACTGGGCCGGGTAGTCTCATGACATCATTTCATTCAATTCTCCATGTCATTTTCTTCTCACCAGCACAAACGATGAGACAGATATTATTGCTATTCCCTTGGTTTTCTCAATGAGAAACGAGCTCAGGGGAGGCAGGGAATCCCACTCCAAAGCCACAGGCAGCAGGCGAGAGACCAGGCCCCATGGTGCCGGGATCAGCCAGATGGAGACACTGACTTCTGCTCCTCCCAGGCTCCTGTGCCACTGGGGACCCTGAGGAAGACAGGGGCTGGGAAGGGAAGGGGGGGCTTCCCCATGATCATAGCCAACATGCATTCCTGGTTCAAAGCTGGGTTGCTGGCTACTCACCCTCCAACACAGACCCCAGGTCCCCCTTGCCTGTACCACTCAGGATGTTGGTGATACAGAGGGGACTTGGCTGTGGTTTTGTCACCAGCACGGAGAACAGGGTGGGCCAGGGAAGGGTTCTGTGACCCCGAAGTCACACTTCCTCAGAGGCATTTCTGCAGCTACGGTTACTCTTCCCACGAGTGACTCCATGGCTCTCCAAGGCCCCAGGTCAACCCCAGGGACAGAGGAATCCACCACATAATAGGGACAGTGCAGGCGTGGCTTCAGTTCCTCAAGTTGTGTGACTTTGGACAAGATCCTCAACTGCTTCGAATTTCAGATGAGGTTGGTTTCCTTTGCTGAGTAAACAGTGTGTGCTTCAGAGGCGCATTTAAGAGATTAAATCTGGAGGTGCTACCAAGGAAGCAAGCAGTACCCTGACTTCGCCCCTGACTGTGAGGGGAGGAAAAGACGGTGGAGGGGAGCAGACACAGCCTGCCTTTCCTTCCTTTCTGATTTTCCCTCTTACCCGACACGTATTCTTTATCTGCTGTGAGCAGATCCAAGTTCATGATCAGACTGGATCCCCACATTTCCCTTTGCTTGAGAATAACCAGTTAGACCCGCTGATGGGGACAGGGCCCAGGAGTGAAGAGAGGAGGGCCCAGGGACTGAGATGAACAGCTTCGCCCAGCGGGCGGCTCAGTGAGTTGGAGGGTCATAGCATTTCTTCTTTACATCCAGATGAGGGAGAACTCCGAACTCCCTCCAGCGCTGTTCTGTTTGCCATGACCTCATTTCCCAATACCTAGGAAGGCGCACTGCAAACAGGCTGAGGAACTCCTAGCTCAGGAATAGCAACTATGAGATCTGTGAAGGCAAATCATACTTCTAATCATCCAAGGTCTATTCATCTGTGTTCATTTATTCAACGAGAATCTTTATTTTTAACTGCAGCATATTTTACACATACCACTGGGCAAACTAAAGGTGTCAAGCAGGTTGGTTGGCTGCATTGACAAACTGCAAAACGACTCCCCCTGTAGCTTAGCCAGCACCTCAACAGGTCAGTAATTATCGTTTCTCTTTTGTTGGGACAATTCAATCTAGCCTCTCTGTAAGCTGATATTTACAAACAATACTGCCGCCTGTTTTCACCATGCTTTGTACTCCAATTTGAGGCTTTATTCATCTACTACCTGCGCATTTGTTCCCTTAAACGGTCCCTCTTCTCTCCTCCCACACCCAGCCCCTGGTAATCATCATTTACGATATTTTCACGAGTTTGGCTTTTTAAGATTCCACATATAAGCAAGCATAGAGTATTTGTCTTTCTCTGCCTTATCTTAGCACCATATCCTCAAGGTCATCTTTGTTGTCCCAAAGGCAGGATTTCCTTCTTTCTCATGGCTAAACAACGTTCCATTGTCCACATGCAGCCAGGCTCACTAACAATGGGTGGGCCCACGAGAGACCACAAGCAGGGGGTGGTCCCAACCATGTAGTGAGTAGTGGGTATTTCCGTCTAGAGTGTGATTACAGTTTAGGATGTTTGCACAATGACAGTGTCACATCGCAAAGCACTTCCCTGTCGTGAATGGTGCCCGAAGCACAGCACGGCGAGCATGCTTTGAGCACCTGCTGTATGCCTGCACTATACTTGCTGGGGGCGGGGGCTCCACTGACAGGCACAGGACTGGGCAGCGCGACTGTCCTGAGTGACGCAGACTGGCACAGGTTGGAGGTTAGAGTACAGGGTGGCTATTTGGGGTACCTTGGGACAACCCCAAAGGTGAAGGAAGTGGCATTGGGCAGAGAGAGACTGGGGGCCACCAGAGCCCCCAAACTGAATAGCCTTCAGGGTAGAGCCGCACCCTGGGCCGGGGGCAGGTGGTCCTCCAAGATAGATGGATGCACCTTTGCTGGAGGCAGCTCTAGGGCTGAGAAATCTCAAAAGAGCTCCCAGCTGAAAAGCTCTTCAGACAACACTCCCAAGTGACCTAGTTCTTCCTCAAAGGGGTCTGGGCAGCCCCATTTCTGACCACAGACATTTCTGACTCTACAACTCACTTCGTGTGTGAGCTTGGGAAGAGGCTTGACTTCTCTGAACCGGTTTGCCAGCTAACAGGTGAGGGTCATAGCTCACCTGGGGTTCTCGGGAGGAGAGAGTAAGCTCTCGCTGCCCAGAGAAACCCTCAGGAAATGCTACTGTGGATCACTGTGTTGTTATTTCCAGAATTAACACAGTAAGTTCTGGCCGGAGGGACCTTCTGCCTGCTCTCAGTCCCAGGAAGCCGCCTGAGCCCTGTGGGCATCAGGGAACAAGCAGTGTGACCTTGAACCAGTCACCCAAAGTCTCGGACCCTGGGCACCATCTGTACATGAAGGCCACCCTGGGATTCCGAGTCAGGAATTTTCTTGAAGGCTGCTCTCAGAAAATCACCTCTGCTTTCCTTTGATCATTGCTTATCTTTTATTTCTTCAAGGGGGCCGGCTCCTATTCTGCCTCCCCCTTGACCTTGTAAGATGCACTCAGGGCCACTCTGAGCCTGCAGTCTCCTTCCAACAGCCAAGGAGGAAACAGAAACAATTGGAATCACTTGGCAGCTCTCTCTCTGCCATGGGAGATCCCCATGGGTTTTTCTGCTGGTTTCCGACCCCACCCACCCTCTGCCCTGCTCCCTCCTGACCAAGGTTCCCCAGGCAGCAGCACTGAGGGCCTGCCCTGTAGATGCCACCACCTGGCCTTTGTCCCTCTGCCAGCACTCCCAGTCCTTGTTTCCCTCAGGGCTCAGCTCAAGTCACCTCCTCCAGGAAAACTTCCCTGATTTCAGCGCTGAAACTAATCCATATGTGTTCTGAGTCTTAGCCCCCATTTCATATTAGAATTAGCTGCTGAAACATGTGAATTTCTCCTCAGCCCCAGGTTTGCATATAGTAGGTGCTGGAGTGTGTTCGTGGGGAAGAAAAAGAAGGAAGGAAAGAAGGAAAACCACAGACATCTCTTAGGAAGTTTGGTGGTGTATCCAGGGCAAAATGGGTCCCTGTTTGTCACTTTGTAACAAAACAAAACAAAATTGCAGTGAGTGTGTGACCAGACACGTCCTCCCGACAACCTGTGCAGGGACAAGGAAGCAGGCCATCACTTGGCCTCCCTGTGTGGTCGCTGACAGCACTAGAGAATGTATGGGTGTCAGGGAGGGCAGACCCTGATCTGCAGGTCACAGGGCTGCCTTAGGTCTGATCTGGAAGTATGCAGACTTTGGCTGTGTGCTGACCCAGGAGCAGCAGAGAGAGCTGGGCATATGAGAGAAGGGTGAGTTCAGGGAACCAGGACTGGGGCATCCCTTGTGGTGAAGACCGGGCTCCTGAAGATGAGGCCCCACAGGGCAGAAGACGGTAATGCCTGACTTGTGTGTACAGTGCCTCATGGGAAGGTCATGGGCCCATTTTGCAGATGAAGAGACTGAGCAGAGATGGTGAGGAACTTGCACCCCACATACTAAGGTGTGTCTCTCTATATCAGAGTCCTGCTGCCTCCCCCTCGCTTGCATTTTCTTATCTCTGGGTCATTCCCTGTTTGAGGTCTCAGTCCCCCGTCTCTAATGTCAGTTCCCAGAAAGCAGGGTCACCAACATGCCCTCAGGATCCACAGAGTGCTTACTGGGTACTTGCTGACGAGTGGACACAGTCACGCAAATGCTAACAGTTCAGAGTCCTCCTGGAAGGTTCAGTGCTCAAGGCTCAAGGTTCCCCGGGGAATTCCTAGGATGCAAAGTCACCCTGAGGTCAGACAGTGTGTGTCATCCTGGGACCACACTCTCCCCTACCCTACACTGCACCTTGGAGAGTATGGGGTCATCCATGTGTCAATTCTTCTTTGACAGATTCAGCCCTTTCAGCACTTGCTAGCTAAGCACCTACTGTGTGCCTGACCCTGAACTGGACAACACACAGCAATCAAGGTGGCCTTGCTGCCTTGTGGGCTGGGCAAAGGGAGAAGACGGAGTGGGTGGTGACCTGGGGAAGCAAATCAGGCCTGGCCTCCAGTGGGCTGGTGTGAGGCCAAGAGATCAAGAGACCAGTTCTGGTAGGAGAAAGTTACAGAGAGCTGTCAGAACAAGGTGGAGGCCCCAAGAGCGAGGGGCACTGTTCAAGGAGGGAAGCTGGATCCCCCGGCAGGAGTGAAGTGGGGAGGGCAGCTAATCAGAGGTGAGAGCAGCAAAGCGCTCTGTGAAATGAAGGTGAGACCTCTGATGGGGTCCTGGCGGGTAGGTGTGGTTCCCCGGTTTGAAAAGATCCCCCTAGTTGCAGAAGGGACAGGATGAGCTAATAAATGTCTGCTAGAGGACTCTGGGACATGGAATTACTACTGTTGTTCATTTCCTCCTTCCACTCAAATCAACTGAATATTCCGAAGACAAATAGTAAATGTCATTGAAACAAATACCCTTTCAGGAATCTAAACCCTTGAAGGTTTAAATGGACTCCTGCACAGGAATGCCCTGGGTCCTGCAGCACGAGGCCTGGCTCCCTGGCCGCTAGCTGCTCTTGGCCAATTCCTCCGAGTGTGACCCCAGAGGGCCTCTTCCATCCTGATCCACCTAAACTCTGCTTGCTGGGGTTCCCCCTTCCTCACGCTCTGCTAAAGCATCACCAGGAGGCGCACCCCCTAGTCATCGGGGTGTAGGGTGGGCAGAGGGAGCTGCTCTATTCCCCCAGGATGTGGGGAATCCTACAGACCCATCTGCAGTGTGGGCTACTTGTCATATTTGGAACTGTCACACAGAGTAGCTTCAGCCCTGAGTTTGTGGAGAACCAGTATGGAGAGTGTCCCGACGCTGGCCAGGAAAGACAGGTGGCGCGGGTGCGGCGGGGCACTGGCTATTACGGACCACTTGGACACCCAGCCTAAGGTCTGTGCAGGTGATGGAGGACACGGCAATCTCCTGCAGAGCCTTGTGCACTCAGAAACCTCTCTGCCTCAGCTTCCCTGTTTATTAATGGGGGGAGCAACGTCTAGGGCATTGGGCTCTGAAGGCTATCGGGCATGTGAGAGGGGTACCTACCAGCGTTACACACTTCCCTGGCCCAGCCTGGCCTCACGTGCAGGCACATAGCCCCCTCCTCCCCAGGGTCTGAATTGCCCCTCTGAGCAGACCCCAGTGCAGGCAGAGTGCCCAGGAAGTCCCAGAGTCCCTGGGGAGGCCAAGGTCAGGGAGCGGCCCTGTCACGTGACTGCCCGGGCTCCAAGGTGAGCACAAACAGCCAACAGGGCAGGAAACACATGAGCTGCAGCAGAAAGCCCCAGGGCTTGGCTTCACAGAGGATATTTCTGGCTCCAAAAAGAGGCATTGTGCAAATTAAACAAATAAACAGCAGTCTTGGCCTTGAGCTCAAACGACTTTGGGAGTTCTTCAGTTTCTCCCCCAGCTGGTGCCCACCCTGTTGCTCCAGCCAGAATCCCAGAGAAGTCTTTGATTTCTCTCTTTCCCTCACCCCTACACCCACCCATCTCCGCAAGGCCCGTCACTCCTGCTTTCACAGCAGGCTCCAGTGAGCCCTCCCTGCCTTCACCCCCACAGCAGGCTCCTGATATCCAGGGGCTTTCTAATTTCCCTCGTGAGTCTTTCTTTGACCCGGGCCGTTCTTTAGGGCTGTGCTGTTGCATTTCCATGTCCCCAACTCCCTTGAACGTCTCAAATTCTTGTCTGACGGTTACTTTCTAATTTCAGGGCACTGGGGTTGGAGAACATATTTTGTATTCTTTCACTTGCTTGAGGCCTAAATGTTTTGAATCTGGACTGTTTTATCATTATGAAATAATCATCTTTCTCGTGAATAATATATATGTATATATAATATATGCCTATTTTAGATATGTACAGTATATATAACATATACACATTTAATATATAATATATGCATATACTATTATACATACATATAATATATAATATACATATTTTATATGTATATATACACATATACATATATGGTATCTATTAGTTTTATCAAATTATTTATTTTTAATAACATTTTAAAAAGTCTTCAATGCTTGATATTAATAAAGCCACGGTAGGGACACTAATACAGGTTGCCCCCACTCTGCACTATCATGATGACAAATGCTTTCTCTTACATCCTCCATTTTTCCTAATCTAACTACACTGCTTCTAGATATTTTCTTCTGGTTCCACATTTTTACAATTATTTTCATATTCATGAACAATGTGAAAAAGCTGCTTGAATATATACATATGCATAAGATACATGTGTTCATATATATATATATATATATATGTATAAATACACACACAGAAGATTTTTACATTCTTTGGGGAAGGGCTTGCAAATTTCAAGTATCATGGTGGGCTGGTGGGAGCCCCAGGTCTAGAGTGTGGAACCTTTCCATCAGTTCTTAGGACTACCCCAAAGTTGAACATTCCTCTGACATCTTCCTAAACCAAAATGTCATCAGGCCAAGAACCATTGCCACTCACTGATAAGGAAAATGTTTGCATGTTTCCAGACCCTTCAAATCGCCCACCAACCAGAGCGTTACATAAGACTAACATCGTAAATGCTGGGATGCTCTGACGCATGCCCAGCCTGTAGAAAGTGGTCCCAGGGAAGGAGCTTGGCAGAACCCGCGTTGGACAGTGTTTTCACTTTCCCTCCAGCTGTTAAAAGTGAAAATCCTCTTTCACAGTTCTCTGGGTTCACAAAAAGAGGTGCTAATATATGTCTTTTGAAAGAGCCAAATGGCCCAATGTGAACTTTTGGAAATCAGGGAATGTTCAAACCTGCTCTAAATCTGTATTTTTTCATTTGAGTCTTCATATTGGCGTTAACCTCTGGTATTATTCTCAGATTCCACTACGTGGTCCCTCCCACCCAGCTCTTCATGGTATTTTTTGTGCTCTTTTGAATTGCTAGTTCGTGATACGCTTTTTCAGTCTTTTAAAAAAATTGAGTATTTGACTGTAAAGTGCCTGTTGTATTCTTTTGTATTAAGTGAATATTTTCCAGTATAACATTTTAGTTCCTTTAAAGATATATTTAGCACAGAACTATTAGAAATAGAGAATAACATATAAATAACTAGAAATGTTATATTTTTATATTAGAAACAATAGCTATTTTCTTAATGATTGGCCTAAGGTTTATAATAACTTATCAAAATCTATATCAGATTTCATCTAACTCAATTCCAGTGTATTTAGAAATGATACTTTTGGTGTGCCCTGGTGGAGCAGTGGTTTAGGTTAATCACCTACAAAAGAGCAAATCACAGGCCCCTGGGGTCAAGCCCTGGGTCCAGAGGGAAACAACCAGTGTGAACTACTAAATAAAAATGAAATGAAATGCTTTTTATTCCTCTATCTTCCTGCCTGCTTATTTGCCTTTGTTCCTGCCTGCACCTTTCCTTTTTGTGTGGAAAACTAGACATTTTAAAAAAACATATTGTAACAACTCTGGAGGCTGACCTACAACCCTCCCCCATTTCTCACTGTTGTTAGGATTGTTTGTTTAGTGAGTGAGTTTGGCCTATTTTGCTGCTGTCATTTCCCCAAAGCGCATAGCCTCTGAGTTACTCCTTCATGAGAGCAGCCATGGATGACAGTGATTTTAGCAGCCGTCCCTTTGACTATCCCTAACAGCCCTGTTAATCTTTCAGCTGATCTAACTCTATTGGTATCACAACCAGCTATTAGGCCCCATGAAATGCTAGCTGAAATGCAAACCCCTTCTCAGTGAGAGTCATGAGTCTTTTCTGAAGCATTGCTTCCTTGAGTTTATGGCAAAACAAAAAGGGATTGGTTTGGTATAAACAAAATGCTGTGCTCATCACTTGCTCCCTTGAAGGTGGGGCTGTTTTTGTCTGCTCTGGGAGAAGAAGTTAGTTCCATGAATGGCTTATGGAGGTAGGTTCTGCACCCTGTCAAATAATAAACCTTTTCTTAAGTTTCTCCAGGTGAGACCTATATTTCCTATATTGAGACCTATATTGAGGACAATAACCAAGTTGAGCAGTTAAATAAAATAAAATGCTTCTTCCTCCTCTCTTTTCTGCCTGTCTGCCTGCTTGCCTTCATTCTTGCCTGTACAATTCCTTTAAAAAAATTTTTTCCTCCTAATTGACCTATTCCATCTCTATTACTCCAGACACCCTACAGTGACTTGATAAAGAAGCCAGAGTGAGGAGATTTTTTGATGCCTCTTTTCTGAGTCCTTGTGAGGTTTTGGAAAGTTTTCATTAATAATTCCAATAACTGACTGGAAAGGTTCCTGTCTCTAGATTTGGGGGCCTTCCCCATACCATCACGATACTTGAACTCTGCAAGCCTGTACCCAAAGAACATAAAAATCCTAAGGTGAATTCGTGTGTGTGTGTGTGTGTGTGTGTGTGTGTGTGTGTGTGTGTGTGTGATTGAGGCATGCTGATTTCATTCTAATTGTTCCTAAATATTAGAGCAAATTGTAAAAACATTGAACTGGAAGGAAATATCTAAAAGCGATGTAGTTAGATTAAGAAAATTGCAGGATGTGAGAGAAGGCATTGTCATCAGGATGTCTTTTTTAATTAGGAGAACTAATTAGACAGAAGTTGGACTTTCAGAACTCCCCCACCCCAAAATTATTCTTGCAGCAGAAGGAAGGAAACAAGACCTAGATATGACCCCTGCACAAATTCCTTCTTCTTCTCCCAGAGCACATAACAAAGACCACCCCAAACCGGTTTGGGCATTCTCTATTTAAACTTTTCTTAACAGCTATATTGGTACCAGGGTGAGTTTCTCAACTCAAAACTATGCTTTTTTGTACTTTTTCATCAACATGGAGGTAATATTTTTCTTGTCTCCAGTCAATCCTTCCGTTTGAATATGCTTCATTAGGTTCCAACCTCCCATGTAATGTTTCTCACTTTCACCATGTATTATATTCATGTACGTGTGTACACACATACACACACACAATTTCTAGGGAGAAGAATTATGCCTCCAAATTCGTTTGGTAAACCTGAAGAGTCTTGCATGTAATAAATGCTCAGTCATAATTCATATATATATATATATCAATATGGCAGATCAGAGAAGCCAACAACATAGAAGAGGGAACACAGGGAATATATTAATGGGGTTGTGTGTGGCAGGCTTTGCTTAATCTCCTGGTTCCCCAGTCTGATTACTGAAAGAGAGAGACAGGAAAATATTTTCATGCTGTGGAAGATTCCATCGACTTATCCAAAAACAGAAATTTTAGTTGGTTTTCTCTTTGTCGTGAAAAACTCTTGAAATGGTGGTGATGGTGGCATTTAGTTGTAAAGAAGTGTTCTCCACTCTGAGATCATTCATCCTCCAAAGATTCTCCCTTAGAAACGTTCATTGAAAATTGGATAGGATTCCTCCTGTTGATGTCAACGAGTGTCCTAGCATATCATCCAGATGGCTGCATTTCCGGCTGTGTGTCACAGGAGGATCAGGGATGGTCTCAGACTGATCCCTACCTCCCAGTCCGCCAACTCTGTGCTTACAAAAGTTTGAATTCTGTGTTTCTGCTGCACAACCACAAAAACATACAGCTCTGGCTATTTTCCAGCAGGTGTGATGTGTGAGTTCTCTATGAATCTGATGGAATGTCAATGGCAGGATGCATCGAGCCTATTATAATAAAACAGTTTTCAGTACTATTGTTTGTTTCATTGCATATTTTAATGGGAAAATGATGCAAGAACCAGCCTAGTGAAAGCTTCCTTCCACCCCCCATTTCCCCATTCTCTCTTTGACTAAACTCTAGCAAGACTCCTTTGACTTAAGTAGGTCTCAGCCTTGACCTACAGGTTTGAACAAACACTAAACGGCTGCTTCTGACAGTTCAAGGCTGAATCACTAGGATGACTCTAGCTCTTCTTAAGGTGAGAAAACTCAATGTTGTCAAAAGAATGACTGATTCAGCCAACTCCTGAAGATAGGACCCTGTCTCCCAGTCTAAGCGGGAAGATAGGAGCCTGCCTCAGAGCGGTGTCTGCTAGCAAACCCAGGTGGGTTTCCCATGGACCAACTCCTGCACTCTCTATAGATTCTCATTCTTACTCTACTGAGTTCATGCTCAGGCCTCTCTTTACTCTCTCAATTTCCTCCTAACATTGGAACTGAGTTTAGCTCCCATTTGACTCTTTTTGATCACAATAGTTTCTGTTGGTTAAAATCTGTCCTTAACACTTGAATAGGTGTCCTACTTTTAAAAATATCCTTAGCAAGATAAACTTATCTAAGTAAATCCTTTAGTTGCTTGGGTCAAGAATGAAAGATAGGGGGGAGGGGGCAGGGAGGATGTGCCCTGGTGGCTTAGTAGTTAGTTCTGCTGCCTCTGGAAGGTGCAGTCCACATATATCTCAAGTACCTGTATTCCTGACCTGGGGGGCCAGGAGGGCACAACAAAGATGGACAACGAAATAAAAATAAATATTGGCTATTATCCAAAAGTCTGGAAACAGCATATGTTGGTGAAGATTTGGAGAAAAGAGAACTGTTTTACATTGTTTGTGGGAGTGCAAATTAGTATAAACCTTATGGAAAACAGTATGAAGATTCCTCAAAATATTGCATATGGAAATCTCATATGATGCCATCATCCCACTTCTGTGTATTTACCCAAAAGATACAAAAAAACACTAATTTTCAGAGATATATGCACCCCCATGTTTACTGCAGCACTATTTACAATAGCCAAGAACTGGACCATTGTCAGCCAAGAAAGTGACCATCGTCAAATGAATGGATAAAGAAGACATGGTACATATACACAATGGAATACTATACTGCCTTTAGAAGAGATGAAATCTTGTCATTTAAGTCAACATGGATGGAACTAGAGAGGATTAGCTTATTGTGAAGTAAGTCAAAAGAAGAAAGATAGATACTGGATGATCTCACTCATAGGTGGAATGTGAATAGACACAGCAAAGGAACAGACTAAACAAAAAACAACCTTTAGACATTGACAACAGAACTGAGGTTACCAGAAGGAAATGGGGAAGAGGGTGGGGGCAAGTTGCAGTGGGGTCCAATGGACAATGGTGAAGAACTTGGTAATTTTGTGGTGGACATGTGTTGACATGCATTTAGGAATGAGGAACCTGCACATATGGGTTTATACTATTTTGTAAAGCAAAGTTTCCTCAATAAATATTAAATTAAAAAAAACAAGTATTTTTCCTCCTTTCCCTTCCTGCCTGCTGGCTTGCCTTCATTCCTGCCTAAACGTTTCTTAAAAAAAAATGAAAGGAATTTTGAATGCTGTGGATAAGCATGAAGAGCAATCAGAACACAAAACCTTCCAGTTATAAGATAAATAATTTCTGGAGATGTAATGGACAGCAATGTGACCATCATTACCAGTATTATATTATATATTTGCAAGTTGCTAAGAAAGTGATCTTTAAAGTTCTCAGCTCAAGAAAGACAAAAAGTTGTAAGTATGTGTAGTTGATATTAACTAAACTTACTGTGGTCATCATTTATATACATCCATATCACTATATATATAAAATCATTATGCTGTACACCTTAAATGAGTACAATATTTTAATGTCCATTGTATCTCAGTAAAACTGGGAAAACCTGGAAGAGAATTTCATGTATTGCTGATGGGAATGTAAGATGGTGTAGCCACTGTGAAAAAGAATGAGTGGTTCCTCCAAAGCCACTCTAGCAAATATTCAAGAGAATTGAAAATGTTCCCTGACTTATACATGAATATTCATGGCAGAATTACTAATAATAACCCAAGCGGAAACTGATGAACAGATAAACACAATGTGGTACATACACACAAGAAAATCTTCAGCCACAAGAAGGAATGAAACCTGCTACAACCTGGATGAGCCCTTAAACATGATGCTAAATGAAAAAACATCAAACACAAAAGCCGCAGGTGGTAGGAGTCCATTTGTATGAAATGTCCAGAAGAGGCAAAACCATGAAGACAGGAAGAAGATCCGTGGTTACCAGGGAGGAGTTGGAACGTCTGATATGTATGGAATTTCTTTTGTGGTGGTGGAAAGCTTCTGGAATGAGATAGAAGTGATGATTGTGAAATATCGTGAAGAGACTAAACCCCACCGGACAGTCTACCTTAAAATGGTGAAATTTATGTTCTGTGAATTGCATCTCAACTTTAAAAAGAGCACAACAATGTCTACAACCCCATGTCCATCTCTTGCCATTTTAATTCCGATCATCTTTACTAGAGATGTTTAATATTTTTGCAGGTTAAAAAGACAGACTGAAAGGGAGCCTGAGAAATAACTTGATTTTGCTGAGTAACCATGGGTGAGGAGACACTTTGTGTAATTTTTTCTTGGGGGAGTGAGTGGAAAGAGGGATACTGGAGGGGTGTGTCAAGAGACATTTTTAGAGGTGCCATGTATGGGATGGGACTACCCCAAGCAATCAGATTCTCTCCTCTGTGCTCCGCTGGAGCCTTCATCCTTCACTCTGAGCAGATCACGTGCTGGGAATGAAAGGCGGATCTCCCCACAGCAGCCAAAGAAAACAAACACAGAAAAAAAGCGACTGAAAACTAAGAGGACCCAGGAGTCTGCATCCTGGCTGATAACATCCTCAGAATCAAATCTGCAATCCATGAGGTCAGGGCCATGGAGGTCCTGGAGACACCAGGCCCATGCTACCCAGAGGTCAGAGGTCATTTGGCCTCACTGTCATTAACCAGAGCCCCCACAACTCAGCTTCTGATATCCTAAGATGTAGCGCCCTCCTACCTACAGGTGGAGACCCCATGAGTTCCTTGAGTCTGTTTGTCATATACAAACTGATTTTACTGTGTCATAACACACATGTCCTGGTCGTGAAAGGCCACCTCTCCATGAGGAAATGTCCGCTTTTCTCTCCTGTCCGTTCCTCTGGCCAGATCTTCCTGGCACCTGGTTTATCCAGGGCCAGTTTTTTCTCCTCCTCCCCACAAAGGGGAGTGTGAGGAGCGCATCCTGGGTGAAGGGGGTCAGAAATCTGTCTCCTTGCTGCTTGGCTTTCTTAGGGGAAACAAGGGATTCTGCATGTGGGCAAGTACAGGAACTTATATGCTATACTCATGCTATTTCCATGGGGTTGCTGTGAGGACCACATAATAGTACAGGACAGAGCTGTCTTGACTGCAGAGTATGAGTCACCCTGGAGTGTCATAGTAATAGAAAACGTGCCTTTGTTTCCTCCCAGCCTGCTTCACAAGATTTGTCCTCCAAGTGGCTCTTAACAGGACTCTTCAGAGAATTGGATGCAGGGAAGTTGTTTCTTGGCACCTAACTCCTCAGGAAGGAAGGGAGACTTCCTTCCCACAGCCCGGCTTCCTCCCCGCCCTTCTCCCCGAAGCGCTGCCACAGTGCCCCCTGGAGGAAGTCCGGAGCACAGCCTGGGAAATCCCAATAGCCTGGGCAGGCTGGGCGGTGAATGGGTGGGGGATGGTCAGGCCCCCTCCAGGTCCAGCTCGGTGATGTCAGGCAGAATAGAGATTTCACGTTACCAGATACTTGATTTTTCCAGACAAGCTAGAAACTCCCCTACTGAAAAAAACTAAAACCCAAGCCCCAAACTGACAGTATAAGCCAAGCAAACAAGCCGGAGGCCAGAGTTCAGGACTGCAGCAAACCATCAGAAAGTCTTGATTTCTGTAGAAAAGACGAAACGCTGATAATAGTTAATCCAGCACATCAACAGGAACAGTCTTGGTTGTAGGAAGTATTATATAAAATAGGAAATCATAGCTATGAACATGTTTGATAACAGAAAAAAGAACCACCGTGTTCCCTCACTTCTGGATTTCCCCACTTATAGTTTCTTGATATATTGACTTTTCAAAACTCCTCATATTAACTAACAGAAACTAGGAGTTTTCAGTAAAAAATAATCATGGGAGGAAAAATGCAAAATAGAAAAATATTTTTTATTGTTAGTTTTTTTCTTGCTATTTGGGGGAAAATCGATTTTTCTAAAGGTACATATTCACCAACTTCCATAATTCCAATATGCCTGCGTGTATTTGAACTTTTTAGGAAATAAAATACAGACTTCTTAACACAAAATATAAAGCCCGTGCAACTCAGCCTCACTGTACCTATTGGCTTCACCTGCTGCTATTTCCTGTGCTGCCCTAATCTTTACACTGACTTCTTCCGAGGACCTTTCAGGTCTTCACAGAAAATTCTGTTTTAAAGGAACGGTGCAGGCAGGAATGAAGGTGAGAAGCAGGCAGGAAGAGACAGGAGGAGGATGCACTTTGATAAATTTTATTTTTAGTTTTCATCTTGATTGTTTCCCCCTGGCCCCAGGATGCGAACTGGGGTCACTTTGATGTACGTGGACTGCACCGGCTGAAGGTAGCTGACCAAACCACTGCTCCACCATGGCATGCTATATTTCTGTATTTTTTAAAGCTCTTATGCATGCTTCAAAACCCAGTTTGACCTGTTACCTCCTCTCAGGTCTCCAGCACAGTGAGTTGCCCAAATCCAATCATAATTTTAAATTTCTAAGCCCGTAATCCAGCAAAACAATCATTTCATTGCTATGTTACCATTCTTTGACTATATATCTTTTGACTTGGGGAATCTACCGGGAAGTGTGCTGTGTCTCTGGTTATCAAGCTTTGAGACCATGTAGAGATTAGGAGCTGGAAGAGCAGGCTTGCTGACTATTTGGATCACTCAAAATCAAGCACACTGTTAGACTTGTAGGTTAGATAACTTACCATTATATTTTAAAATACTTTATTCTTGACTTTTGAAAATTAATAATAATGTTCATGGTTCAGAATGCGAAAGATATACATTGCGTGTAAGTGAAAAGTGTCCCTCCCTCCCACATTTCTACCCAACCAGTTTCTCTTCTTATTGCTACCTGATGGCACTCGTTTCTTATCCTCTGGATAAAGTCCACATTTCTTTGCACTGTGTCATTTTTTTCTACATCTGTGTTTGTTTATCTTTCCAGCTCTCTCCCTACATTCAGACTTTGCCCTCTTCTTTTAAGTCTGCACTGGATTTAGCTTCTCAAGATGCTACATCCTCTGTCACCCTCTCCCCCTACCCTCATTTAGCAAAACATTCCTCATTGGTCTGGTCCTAGCTTCTCTGTCCCCAGTGGGCCCATGTCCTACGGGTAATAAGGGCTCTTGCCCGATCCTCCTCTGGCTTGTCTCTCCTTATAACCTCATTGCTTATTTACTGATGTGACTCCTGTGTAGGTCACTGACTCTTTGAGATCAGAGACTTGTTAATTGTTAGTAAAGACTAAAGACCAAAAACTAGTGTCTAGCACACAGAAGGCTGGAATAAAAGTCACTCTCAACTTGAAGAATAATCCACCACTGTACTTGTCCTTCTGAGTTCTCAGCCTCGGAAAGTGCTGGGGACTAGAATTTGCCAGTGAGGCATCACCTCTCTGGGACTCAAAACACAAAGTCCTCATTGCAACATCATCTGGAGGTGACCCTTCTTTGCAGCGTGAGGGCAGTGCCTGGCTAACCCAGAGTGATCCCTGGAGTTGGCTGCACTTCGGTTCAATCCTCATCCAGAGAAAAATGAAGCATTGGTTTGTGGACCTGCAGAGATACTAATCATAAATGCCTGAAATGGCACGGATAGGTTAGTCATCATTTTCTCGTGAACCTTTTTAGCAAGGTGTCCTTGGCCAAGCCCAGTCAGCCCTGAGACACTGAAAATTTAAATTTTCTACCTTAAAAAACTGAAAGACAGATTCTGAACCTTGGTGCTATCAGAGAGGAGAAATTTCCCTTGCCACTCTGGGTTTTTCTCAGGCTGGTCGAATAATCAATTAACACTAGATTCGTTGAAGAAAAAAATTAATTACATACATATGAGGACTCTACATAGACAGGTGGATTCCCGAGACACTGAGGCAAATGGGGTTTCTATCCTGAGCTAAGGAATAGGACAGGGACCTGGGGCTTCAAAAAGAGAGGAGGGGGCTCAATGATAAGGAGAGGGTGATTCTGTCATAAGATAGGCCCTGCATATAGATAGGTTGTTCAGATAAAGGGTTATTTCTGAGAATCACCCTAATTCTGGTGAGGGTCCCAAATTTCATTCTTTTAGGTAGTGAAGGGAGTGTTCAAAGTTTCTTATGAAACCGTAGGGTCTCGATCAACCTCAGCTCAAAATAATCCACATAACAAAGTGGCACATCTTTTGGGGAGTGGGCTGCTCTGAACCTTGGGGAGGCCTGTCCTGTAATGCATTTGTCTTGCACAGTCATTTCCATAGGGCCTTTCTAGATGAACACCAGCAGTCTCCAGGTCCCCCCCTGCCCCCACAGGAGAGCTTCTGACTTTCTTTCAAACTTCAGCCTCTATTTCACTTGTCAAATTACTCTGTGCATCGTAAAATCCTAAAAATTGCCAGGAATAATTGTCACTATCGTTATCAGTGCTTTAACTCAGATGCTTACTGACACCAAAATTTACATGTAGTAAAGAGTCACAAAAGCTTACCAGATTTATATGTATATTTTGGAAAAGGATCCAAAGACCTGAAGGAAGCTACTTTTTTGTACGTTAGACGTTTATTTACTGAAGTTTGAAATTCAAAAGTCTCCTTAACTTTTTAAGCTTATTTTACTTTGCAATTCTTTTCTTTCCTCCCTCCCTTTCTTTATTTCTTCCTTTCTCAATTCTCTTCCTTCCCCTCCCTTCTTTTCCCCTCCCCTCCCTCCCTTCCTCTCCTTTTCTTTCTTTCCAGTCACTTTCTAAAGGGTTTTTTTTTTTATTAGTGTTTGGCCTTAAAGACTTTTGAGTTATATTCCTAAATATATTATATGTTCTTTTTAAGCACTTCAGTTGTTTTGTTACTGAAACCAGTGGGTCTGCTTCGTTGGTGAGCATTGTCCTAAAGACGCAAATCAAAGTTCCTTTAAACAGGAGAGGTTTCATATTTATAGGGAGACAGCATGATGAAACTTCCCGAAGGTGCTGCTCAGGGGTTTTTCACTGGGGTTCAGTTGAGGAAGTCGGGGGTGATTGGTCAGGGGGTAACAGGGGAGGATTGTACTGTGCAGGAGCCAGACAGCTTGGTCACACTCCCATACATTCAAAAGAGGGTGACCGAACTCCGCTGGGTGGTGGGCAGTGATTTTAATATTAAAATGAAGCACCTTTAGGTCAGTCACAGAGGTTCTGACTCCCTCAGGTTTTGAAGGTGGTCTCATGGTTGAGTTTCCGCTAGGCTGGGCTCTCCTGTTTCTGGCCCACTCAGTTTGACTAACAGTTCTTTCCAAGTATTTCAGCAGCTCTTATAGTCTAATGGACTGAATTTAAAAATATGGAAATTTGTAGACTCTTGAGTTTCTCATTGCTCATTGCTAGGACTGCTTTAGTTATGATATTTAGTCTTCAAAGCATCTAAATCAAGTAAACAATTACATAATTTAAACTGGAATCTTAAGGTTAATCTTTTCAATTGTCTAATACTTTTATTATATTAAACTCTCTTAAGTATTACCGAGACTTAAGATATCAAACATATAAAGATCCTTCCTTGGAGGACTGGAGAGCCATGAACATCTTGCATCCTTCCATCACACCTTGCCCTGTACCTCTCTTCCATCGGATAATTTCTGAATTATAATAATACATGTTTTAATAAATCTGTAATCTAGTGAGTAAAAAAAATCACTCGTATGTTTAAAATTAATACAATAACCTTTATTTCTAGGTTTTCTCTACAGTTAATTTTAAGTCTTCCTGTTACTTCATTGAGTAATGGGGGTTTAGAATTACTGTGTAAGTGGATAAGATTGTACATACAGATTTGGGTTGGATTGAGCATTCTGAAGCTATGGATACCCAATAGGATTTTCCTATTCCTAGACTACTAAGATGAGCCCATTATCAGTAATTATGCCAATTAGCTGCTTCAAGTTTGTGTTCTATCAATGACCTCATCCTTAATCCACAAGGTTCAAGGTACTAATAGTTGGTTCTCACTAATGATAAGTTTGCAATCATAGCTAAGTGCCACAGCATTTGATTGAGTTCAAATAGTCTGCTTGATTCCATTCTATATTCTTTTCAAATTCATCCATGTTAGCAGGATCACACCTCTTGCAGACATTTAAATGCAACTATATAATTGATATGAGTGATTCACTCTTTGGGAGCAGTTTTGATGTTGTTCTATGAAAAGCAAGAGCCCAAATCATCACCAACACCCTCACCAACAAGAAGATGAAGTTGGTCTCTGGACAAGAGTGTTACCTGAAATCAGGAAACTCAGGTGAGATAAGCACTAAAATGGAGCTATTGACGGGGTGGGGCAGACATACACCCCTCTGCCCTTAGCCAACTGTCTAAAGAAAAATCACTTGAACATCAGATAAAAGGAATACTATCAGAATTAAATAAATTACATTTATAGATAAATTATATTCATACATCTGAATATCTGTTTGGAGAGACATTAGAAGAAGTTGCGAACCTTTTCTAAAACTAATAATACTGACTTTTTTATCCTTTAAGATGGTTGTGAACCCACATATTGCAGCTCTCATTTAATTTGTTGTCAAATTTTGGGTATATGGCACAGTCAATGCTCATGTTCCTGCTCAAAACACCAAACTGATGATGATTGGTGGCTTTTAATGAACTTCTCCAAAGAGCTAGGCTGGCATGGAAGGTTTGGTTATATCGTCTCAGCTTGGGAAGGGTGAATCTGACACAAAAATCCAGGAAAGGTGCCAACAGTCAGGAAAAAAGCTTTTGGGTTTTGGGATTGAGACATGACCACTGACTGGTGGGGTATACAAAACAAGAGATTAAATTGTAGCAACGTTAATATAGTATTTATTATATAGTATTATTATTCAATGGTGCTTAGATGCTGGTGGAGAGGAGATTCCTTATGTCCCACTTCCTACTGAAACATCTGGGAGAGGGGAGGAGTCAAGGTGTGTGGGGACCAGGTATTCCATTCTGAGAACAGGCCAAATGTAACTACGGCTATAATCCATCACTGATTTCTTAGTGGTGGTTGAGACTTGGAAAACAAGGGTTGTATCTCTACTACGATTGAATATGTGAACAGGCAACATTTGTGAAGCTTTCAATAATGTAGCTGAGCAGTCATTACAGAGAAATTGCATTACCTACCTTGTTTGTACTGTGTCAAAGACCTTTGGACTAGTCCAAAGAAACTGTCAAATGAGTGTTTGAAAAGTCATCTGGATCATAAGAACTAGTGATAGTAGAATATTTGTCAGATGATAAATCAGTAACCAATTATGTTTAGCTAAGAATAGCTTGTCAGCATTAATTAGCTCCTTTCTTGAGCCATTTACCATATCTTCTTCTTCTTCCCAGAAATACCCCCAACTTTTCTCTCTCCCTGGGGCACATTTTAGGTTCTACCTAAATCTGTGTGCCCAGAATTGCAGTGCTTTGATTCCAAATAAATGCACTTTGCCTTTTTAGTAAATTCCTGAAGTTTTAGATTAACAGATAAAATAGATGGAATTTAAACAATGACATTCAGAGAATGTCCAGCTTCTCACTCCCCAGTATTAAACTAGCAGTGGAGGTTTGCAACAAACTGTGGACTGTGAGGCACAGAAGGAAGTACCCAGCTCCAACACTTTTGGGACTTCGATGGTCTTCCCAGGAACGCAGCACCAATCTGCCTGTGGAAATGGGGAAGTTACAACATATGCTCCTGCTAAGTCTTTAGTGCTCCCGATCCTGAATGCCCACAACTATCTTATTTGAGTAAATCGAACAAACCCTGTTTTCTTGAAGGGGGAAATCAGATCTGTTCATTTCAGAGCTCCAAAATTTACTAGCCAACATAGACCATTTGCTTAAAAGTTTCCAGGTAAACAAGGGGGTGAGACTAGAATAATCCATGTGGTAATAGATTAGAGTTGCAGACATCAGTATAAACTCAGATTTAGCTTACTATAGATACAGATACAGATGGTTAAGTTGTTAAGTTTGTGGCTGGTCATGGTATTGTGTAACATAAAATGATTTTGTGTGCATTGTAGGATATAAGGATATGGTTGGGGACTAGGTTCTCTCTGTGGAAGAAATAGGACAGGATATGGAGTGGGGAAATCCAGGAAAACACCCTGTGGAGTAAAGATAATAAGTCCTGTTTCTGCATACTGTGTGTCCAGAAGCAACCCAGTAGCAATGGGTGCTGCCATAGCCCAAATTTTTGTTTCTATGTACCATTCTCTTTATCTAAAATGATCCCGGTCTCTTGAAGAAATAGTTAATTCAAGATCTGGGTCAAGGAAAGTTCAAAGTGAATCTAGAACAATAAAGCACTCAAATACATATATAAAATTATAGGATCCCCATTGAAGAGCCTTCCACTGGTCCAATTTTGGATAATTCAAGAATGGAAAATAGTAATTTTTTAAATTAATTCATGAATCTACAGTGAAATAAAAATGGGGGAGGGAAACCTCCTCTTTACAGAAAAATCCAGGTAATAAGTGATAGTATTAAAAAATTACTGTTTTGGCATGACCTGGTGGTCTAGGGGATAAGACCACCTGATGGAATCCATCAGGTACATCCCAATGACCCAAGTTCTAAATCCAGGCCAGGGTAACAACCAAGATGAACAACTAAAGTGTGTGTATCTTCCTGCTTGCCTGCCTCTGCTTGCCTTCATTCCTGCCTGTACCTTTCCTTAAAAAAAATCACATCAATTAAAAAATTTTATAACCAACAACATATTAATTGTTGCAAGCAAGGGTCATCAATGAATGCTAAAATAATTGAGTGAAAGCTTGTCAGGACACAAAATATTCATATAATCTCAGCATATCAACTTATAGATTACTTCATAATTATAATGAACACCAATGTCAGCACGTGACCAAACAGCTTCACCATAATTGGGTAAGCTAATATTAGCTATCTCCTGATATGATGCAATGTAAAGTGTAAAACATTACTTGCACATTGTTCAAACTACATATTTCTCCTGAATCTAATCATGAAGAAACATTCAGATCAGCGTAGATTATGGAATATTACATAATAAAAATATCTGGACTCTTCAAAAACATTGTTATAAAAGACAAAAAAGAAAAGAAAAAAAGTTGGGAGGAGGACTATTTCAGATTAAAGGAGACTAAAGAGATGATAATAAAATGCAATGCATTATCCTTGATTGATTTTGAAATTAAAAAGAAAGCTATAAAAAGTATGAAGAAAGTTGAATATGGACTTTACATTAGCTAATACATTAATGTCAAGCGTCATGGATGTGATGATTTTGTGATTTATTAGAAGCTTGTTCTTGTTCTTAGGAGATAAAATTAATGTCTGCAACTCACTCTCAAATGTTTCAGAAAATATACATACATATATATATATGTATATATATATAGGGGAAGAGAGATAAAGAGAAACAAAGGTGGCAAAAATTAACCATTTATAATCTAGATGTAGGATATACAGATTTTTGTTGTATTAGACTTCTGACTTTTCTGTTGGTTTGAAATATGTATTTTTTCAAGAGAATGGAAGCAGGCAGGAATGAAGGCAAGTAGGCAGGCAGGCAGGCAGGCAGGAAGAGAGAGGAGGAACAAGCATTTAAGTTAGTTGGTTATTTTGGTTGTTCCCCTGACCCCCAAGGTTGAGAGCCCAGGTCCTTGGTCTTGACATCCTAGGTGCAGACTTAACGCATGAGCCACAAGGGCATGCCATGAAATAATTATACATGATGAGTTGGGGTGAAAAAAGAGTGATCCACAGGGTCAAAAGCAAATAAGAGCTCCAGTAAAAACGGAAGACAAGAAAGGGTCCTCCAGGGTCTGGATGAAGAACAACAACCTGGAAGGACCCTGGGTCCTTGAATGACAGATGATTTGAAGTAAGCCTCCATTGTTAGCCTGCTTTGGACAGGGATTATGTGAGAAACAAACTTTCATTTTGTTTATTGAGATTTGAAGGTTGTTACAACAGTTCAGCCTACCTGACTGATAAGATTTTACATATGAGTTGAAAGCTGATTATCATCATACTCTGACAATCTGATCTATGCATCTTCCTGGGAGAGGTACTCTAAGTGGCCCAAATTAAAGCTCCTGTTGGCTGCCGGGCAACCATCCTCCCAATGAGTGTTTGGCTGGGCAAGAACAATATTTGCCTTTTACACTCATTTCTCTGCTTCCCGGGCTGGTATTCTAATCAACAGAGTTTTATTTAGATATATCACCTCTGCCTCTCAGCAGATAGTAATGTCTGATTTACTAGAAAGAATTCTTTATTTTTAAGCAGAGGTCGCCCAATTAATGACAAATTAGGAGAAAAAACAACTCTGAAACCATATGATAAAAAGGTAATTTTTTTCCTTTACAAAAATCTCTTATACATCAAGCAAAAACAACAGACAAGACAACCTCTCAAATCAAAAGGGAAAAGAAAAAGAAAATGACAAATATGATGAAAAGATCTGTAATCTCCCGTCATTGCTTACAAATTCCACCAATGGAGATGCTAGGGCAGTTATACACATCACTGATAAGGAATCTCTCTGCTCCTTGAACATCGACGAGATGGCTATCCAGGCAGGCCAGGTGATGAGTAAGGGTGAGTGAGATAGCAGAGACTTGGTACTTACTCTGACAAAGTTCCACACCTGTTTGGTTGCCTGAGCCCAAGGCCAGTCAGCATGGATTTAGCAAATCTGGAATTTAGAGCTAACATCTTAGAGATTTTCCCCACCATTTTACAGATGAGATGGAAGCACAGAAAAATCCAGTTACCTGGCCAGGTAACGATGTCTTCTCTGATGCCCTACAACTAACTCACACTCTGTCTACACCACACAGAGCTCTTCCTTTTCCTTCCAGACCAGGTGGGGGCTCTTGAATTCTCTGTCTCAGAGAATGGCACCCCCAGCCCCAGACCCTGAGAGCTGGAGGTCGCCTTGGACTGTTCCCTATATCAGTCTCCACAACATGCCATTGTTTCTAGCTACTCTCCTGACCACACCCACTCACCATCCCATTGTTATTTCCCCAGATGTGGGATCACTTCTGCTGAATCAGGACACTTACCTCTCATCTCCCTCCTTTTGGCTATTCTTTCCTGGAGTAGCCAGTGACCTTCTTGACACCGCTGTATGATCACATTCTGCTCCTCAGAATTCCAAGATGTCTCCACATCACGTTAAGCCAAGCACATCTTGATCTGGCCTCTGCCCACCTGTCCTGCCTCCACTCCTGCCACCTGCTGCAAATGCAGGGACATCGTAATGGAGCTGAATTGTGGGGCTTGCTCTAATGTGCTGGATGTGCTAGTCCTCTGACCCTCCATGGTCCCCTCCAAAAACCTTTCCTTTGTTCAGGTCTCAACTGAAAATGTCCCTCCTCTGAAGTCTTTAATGAGATTAGCTGTTGCTTCATCTCAACTTCCACTGCCACCTTCTGAATTAGCCCATGTTCATGCTTCCAGGACTCTTGTCAGCTCCTGGACAGTGAGGCAGCACCTTAAACCCCAGGGCCAACCTAGCACAAAACCTGATGAGTGATCAGCAAGTGGATGCTGAAGGGAACAGATGACATTCTCCATCTGGGAATTTAAGTGCGATGAAGACAGTGGACACACACCTCCATCTGACAGCAGGCTTGTGGGGAGGGGGCTCTGACCCTCTTTGAGACTCTCCAGATAGAATGATCAGGTGCAAGTTCACACACCCCTCATCCACAGCACCAAGCTCAAAACAGAAGGGAGGCAGGAGGGAACCCTGGCACAGGAACTCTGGTGATAGGTGTGATGTGAAATACACACAGACTGAGATGCATCTTCAATATCCTTCAAATCATACAGCAATGTGAACTAAAGAAAAAAAATACAACAATGTAGATATATAAAGAAATCTAACTTTTAGCCACCACCCATGACAGAATGTGCACTTACAGAAAAGGCCGATTCCACAGGCTTGGAATTTCCAAGTGGGTCTGTTTTGGGGTAAATTTGGGTAAGTGGTGATTTCCTCTCTTCACCAGGAACAGCCCCAGGGAACTTGGCTCCTCCAGTTTCTCCCTGGAGGAGGCCCTCCCGGAGGGTCATCAATCCAGATCTAGGAGGGATATCACTGCTGGTCCCCTAAAGCTCCCCTAGAGCTGTGTCACAATTCAAGGGACAGTCTCAGAAAAATAAACCAATGACCTAAAATTGTATCTTGTCTAAGAACACCCCCTGCCCACTAAATAACCTGCCTGAATGGAACTGCGAAAGAGAAACAAAGAAGAAGGGAGACAGGAAGGCAGATTTTATTCACTCACCCAGAGGTGACTGGGTGTTTCAAAGGAAGCCTGAGAGAGGATTCTAGGGAAAGACGACAACGGGTTGGTCAGTGTCAAGGTGACAGCACTAGCAGTGCAACACAGACTGATGCGAGGAGCCTGTCCCATCTCTGAGACTGGGTCCTGGGCCCTGTCCTTGGTAAATCCATTTCAAGGTCCTTGAGAAAGACATTTGAGCTGTAGGAGATCCATGCACATCTCAAAGGCTCAAGGGAAGGACGCGTGCTTTTAAGTCCCTTTTCAGTAAATGCTCTAAGAAAGGAGGGCAGCGACCATCTCAGACACTGGCTGGGACCAGCAGTACACCCTCGCGGCAGCTGTGAGCAGTCTCAGGTGCATTTCACTTTTTTTTTTTTTTTTTTTTAAATTCCATTAACTATTGAAGGGACATTGCATCATAACATTATATAATTTTACGGTGTACATCGTTGCAAATCAACACCTGTAGATAAAACATGTTCGGTGCGCCCCGGTGGAGTAGCGGTTAGGTTCGCTGCCTCCAGCTGAGCACAGTCCACTTTCATCCCTAGAACCCAGTTTTGTGTTTGGTTGGGGAACCAACTAAGAACAACTAAATAAAATAAATAAGACGCTTTTTCCTCCTCTCTCATTTAGCTTTCCTGACTGCTCACCTTCATGCCTCTCCAGGCGGCATTATGACCCGGAGTCCTAGGCATGGGTCTTCTGCCTGAGGCCCGCCAGTTGGGTCTTGGATCAGAGGTTTCTACCGAATGGCTCACAGGCCGCACGTTTGCAGGACTCGGGGCCACTTGACAGAAAATGTCCTTCCCGAGCCCTTCGGCTCCGCACCCGCCGGGCTCTCACTGCGGGGCAGCCAGCCCAGAGGGCGGGCTGAGAAATGGGTAGGGTGGCGGACGGGGGCCGCGCTGGGCGGGTCGCGGTCGCCAAAGGGGACCGGAAGGGGAAGTAAAGCGAAAGTGACCCCCCCGCCCCCACCCCAGAGAGGCGGCGAGCCCGCGGGCCCGGCTGTGACCGTCGCTCGCGCCTCCCCGGGCTCTCAGTCCACCTCGCACTCGGCAGCCGCCACTCGGGCTCTGCACGCCGCCCGCTTCGGCCGCCCCGGCCGCCTGCTCCTCTCCGCATGGGCGCCGCGCTGGCCCGCCCGCGCCTCCCCGCGCCGCCCCGGGACTCCTGGCTGCCGCTCGCCGCGCTCGGCCTGGCCGCCGTGGCGCTGGGGGCCGTGGCCTGGTGGCGCGCGCGACCCGGGCGGCGGCGGCGGCTGCAGCAGGTGGGCACCGTGGCGCAGCTCTGGATCTACCCGATCAAGTCCTGCAAGGGCGTACAGGTGCGCGCGGCCGAGTGCACCGGCCTGGGGCTGCGCAGCGGCCACCTGCGGGACAGGTACGCGGGCGCGGGCAGATGGGACCCGGCCCGGCATGAGAACTGAGGGTCCCCGCTGGGCTGCTTAGTGTCCCCTCAGCCTTTGATCCTTTAATTGGGAAGGTCAACTTCATGTCTGATTCAGACGGAGAGTCCCCCGCCCCGCGTCCCACCCGGAGGCTCTGACTGTGAAGCCGTGGGTCCGGGTTCCACAAAACGGGTAGAGGGCCGGGGGATAAAACAAAAACTCAGACAGATGTGGGAAGGGGTACAAGGTCTGACCTCTCTGGAGAGATTTCTACTCTGCGAAGGGACTGGCAGAACCCGATTCTCTCCAGGCTAGAGCGTCACCTTATTCTCCTGTAGAACACACACGACAGTAAGAAAGTGGAATGCCATTGGCATCAGTGGACAGCCATCGAGGACACTGGCTTTCACCTGGCTGGGCCTTTTCCTTCCACACCTCTGGTCCTGGGAAACCTGGAAGGTGGGACACCTGGCCGGCTGTCACAATGAGCAGACTGAGGTCTGCTGCTGGGGGAGGGTTGGTAGTTGCCCATAGGGAATAATAGTGTGTCCCCTCCCCACACCGCAGGCATTGTGGTCCTGGGTGAAGAACTTGGGTGAGTCGCTAGCCACATCAGGCCTGCACGAAGATGTCACTCTGCAACCTCAGAAAAGGAAATGTGTGCACTCATTCAATTCACCCTCAAGCTGAGGCCGCAGAAGCACAGACGCCGAATGGGATCTCAAAAGGCAGAGGATGCGAAATCCCTGAATAACAAGGAAATCTCCTTCTTGGCTTCTTCCTGTTTGTGACACCCTCCTAGATGCCTGGGATGGTTTAGCTGTGGTCCTGTGTCTAGGAGAAGGGAAGCTTGCCATAGGTTGCTCACAGACCTTCTAGGGGAGGCCATCTGCTGCCCTGAGTTCACTTTGGGACATATGGATTCATTCTTGGAAGACCACTGCCCTCTTAAAGAAGTGTGGGCTCCCAGGGCCCTGGAAATGTGAGCTTGTCTGAGAAGTAATATGTAAGCAGACTGTGTAACTCGGGGCGTGGGGCGGGTGTTTATAACCCCCACCACATTACAGATTTCTAATCCTGGAGAGTTTTGGAAAATGAGATTTTCCTGAGATTCCCATCCCAGACCTACGGAATCAGGGTCATCAGGAGTGAGCCAGCCTGTGTAGTGTGAAACCTCCCCAAGGTGATGCTGGTGCTATAATTAAAGGGTGTGATCTGGGATTATTAAGAAGAGGATGTTTAGAGCTTATTGAGGTGTGAAGGGTTAGAAAAGCTTTTCTACTGTGGGAAGACCTCAGGCACCAGCAGTACTGGACACTCTCCAAACACGGAGAGAGACTAATTCTCATGATGCACAGCCCAGGAAAAGGGCCTCCTGTTCCTTCCTCCCTCACTTGAAGAACTGGGGGTTTTCAGGAGAGATCTCCAGTTCTGCTCTGTGTTTCCAGTGATCATTGAATAACCATTGCTTTCCCACCGCTCTTGGCACTACTTTGCTGTGACTATTATACATGTTTATCCTTTACTTTTTTCCTTCATGGGCATCCTGTAAGAATTGGAACTGTGTCAACTTGTGTGAGCAATAAATGGTTGGAAGTGGGTGGCATGGAGTGGAGACTGGGATGGAAGGAAGGTAACAGAAGCATTTAATCAGCCTACAGGCAGCAGCCACTGAGCTAAGTCTTTTCACAGAGATGATCTTATTTCAGCCTCATTACAATGTGTGGGCTAGATATTATCTCATTGAAAATAAAGAAACAATCCCAGGAAGGATGATTGTCACCTGAGGTCTGTTATGGAGGCATTTGAACTCAGGTCTTGGTGCCAGCAGCATTCAGGTTCTCTCTAAGAAGCCAGTGTATTTGGATGGACAAGAATCAGAGACCTTAGACCAAGTGATTTAGCCTCTTAGCACCTCCTTGTTTTCATTTGCAAAAGAAGGGGGTTGAACTTGATCTCAAGACCCTAGCTAATAGGCTGTGTTTAGTAAAGGGTAACTGAGAGAACTCTGCTGAATGATTACCTTTCTCTGAACCTGGAGATTTCAAAACCAAAACTGCAAATAGTTTATAAGGTAGAACAAAGCCACCTTTATTTAATACCACATTGAGCCCAATTTTGGGACTGTCTTTGGTACTGTTGAAGAAGGGAAAAACTGGGATCATCCTCTCTAGGTACTCGCTGCCTCTCATTTCTAGAGATGTTAGGTTCCAAACTTGGAAGGTATTTATGAAGGACTGGTTGGCAAACCCTGAGCTCTGAGTGTGTTTAAAGTCCTTTGGCAGAGTGCTGGCGTGGGCTATCTGGCACTGACACTGGAAGGACCAGATATTTTCTCTGACCTTGCAGATTCCTGCTCTCCTTAGCAGCCATGTTTGACTGGCTCATTTATAAATCTGTCTACACCCTTTCCAGAACCAGCCCTTTATTCTTCTGCACAGACTATCATGCATTGGAGAAATGAGTTCCCTAAGTTGATTCTCCCAGGTGCCATTCCTGCTGATTCCTTCTCCCTGCTCCTACTCTATGGGGGTCCCTGCTTCCCCCTCCCCCTTTTAGGCACCATTTTTCCCAACTCCCAGGCCAATGTGTAAATTTAGAAATGAGATTTTACAGCTGTCTTGGCTGTGCTTCCACACCTCCCTTGTTCTTTTAAGGAATCTGAGTGCCCTGCTCCTGCCCTGAGCTCTGCATGACAGAGGCAGGTATGTTTTCAGTGTCACAGGAAGGGGTGGGCTTTTAGTCTTGCAGAATCGCCTGGTAACTTGGTCAAGGTAAAAAAAACCTCTTTTTCTTTCTTTGGGATCTAGAAAACAGAGCTAATTCTTCATTCCCGGGAAGTTCTGTCTATGCAGGAGGTGAAATATATTGCCCCCTTGACAGGGTAACAAGGAAGGGTTTTTTCATTTGTTTGTTTGTTTGTTTGAAGGAATGTTGCTGGCAGGAGTGAAGGCAAGCAGAGGCAGTCTGGCAGGAAGAGAGGAGAAGAGAGGGAAGGAGCACTTTATTTTATTTTATTTAGTTATTGGTCTTCATTTTTCTGTACCCCCTGCCCCCGCCCTGTGATGCAAACTGAGATCCTTAGGGTGTGTGTGGACTATACCAGCTGAAGTCAGCAGACCAAGCTGCTACTCCACTAGGTCATGCAGCAACCTTTGATCTTTACTGTGGTCTCTGCCCCTTCCCAGAGTGTAGCCACTTCCCTTTCCATGACAAGGGTCAGCACAAAGCTTTCAGCCTCCCCCTCTCACTGTTAACTCCCCTGGAATTATACAGCAGGCTGGTGCTAAGGGTGGGGGTATGAGCCAGAGTGAAGGCTAATGTTGGGAAAAGAGAGGGAGAAAATTCAAGCCCAGGAGGGGCTGGTTGTCAAAAATAGGGTACAAACAGGGGTGACTTTCTTTTGGACATGTGTCTGGTCATGCGCAGTTCCTAGAGGGAGTCTGGTATGCGGACATGGAGTTTAGGGTGGGTGCAGTTTTGGTGGGGTTAACTGGAACAGGGTCATCAGAAGCTTGCAGTCAAGGATGAAGCTGGAAATAGGTCACAGTACTTGGCCCTGAGGATAGAGAGCTGTCATCACATGGGCAGGAATTCCTTGGGTTACAGAACTCACCCTCTTCTCACAGGGGAGTGGGTCAGAAAATGCTGAGAAGTAAAGACACCTAGTAAGAAAAAGCCTCCTCAGAGGCATGCGGACTTAATCCTGCTCATATTGCCAGCTCTTGGAAAAGGAGTAGCCAAGATAATTCCCAGAGCATCAGCCTTGTCACCATCACCACTGTCTTACCCTCACACTAACATGCAGACCAGTCAGCAGGACACAGATGCCAGGCAGAGTGGTCTGGCTTGGTTGCAGGGAAGGGACAGGTTTAGCCAGCACCAAGACAGGGTCTGTTTGAACTGGGGGTTCCACGGGAGATCTCCTGCCAGGGTTAGGAGACGGCGGGGACTGAGCCTCTGCCTCTGCCATTGGATGTTTCATCAAGTTATCTTAGACATTCTGTTTGGCTCCTGTTATCTTTTGAAAGTCTCCTTGGAGGAATGGCCCCTCACTCCAGACAGGACTGTCCTGTCCATCCTGCTTACATTTGGAAAGCCTCCAATTCTGTTGATGTTCACTCATCTATGCCCACAGAATTTCTGCCCTTGTCTGCCAAGTTCATGTTCTAATATAGTGATGTTGAAATTATTTTCCCTAGGGGCGTAGCACTTTTTAAAGAAAGTAGTCAAATCATTTGTGGTGGTATAAGCTCAAATCTATGCTCTGCTATAGACAAAAGACCAGCTTAACCAGGAGGTGCCCTCCCCAATCTCCAGTTCACCCCAGTCTCCCTCATGGATGGACAGCAAGCTCTCAAATAATGTTGTTTAGTTATAACATGGATGAGAAAACACAAATCCCTGTGGACATTAAAAGAAATGATATCATCTGAGGGCCTGCTTTTGTAATTTGTTGTTTCTCTTAAAAGTCACACTTTCTAACCAAGATGCACAACTAAATAAAAAATAAAGTGCTTCTTCCTCCTCATCTCTATTCCTGCTTGCCTGCCTGCCTCTGATCACCTTCATTCTTGTCTGCACCTTTCCTTTAAAAGAAAAAAAAAGTTGCATTTTCCGAGAATCAGTGTTTGATGTTAAGTGAGGACTTACTGTACATGGTTTGAAAACTGAGCCCAGAACAGTGGGTTCCCCAGGAGGTAAGTGGAGTTCTTGTTTAACACATGATTTGCATGATTCTTCATTCTCTGAATCAGAATATATACAACACAGAAAAGGGTTTGTAGGAGGCTGTCTGATGTGGGAGCCACTTGATACAGCAACTTAAACAGAGTACTTCAGATTATCTTGGAGTCATGAACATCATAAAACCTTTGTCCAGGGTGACACAGCCTAGTGTTTTGGCCAATACCTCTTTTTCTAAAACAAAAATAATGGAAGACATTTCACTTCCACTAGGGGTTCAGAGAAATATTCAACAGACCTGGGGAAGTTTCCAACCAAAGTAGTCTTAAAATAAATGACATTGTTGCCTAAGAAATGAGGGAGGATCCCTAAAGAAGCCCTATTTTCTCAATTTTTAAAAAATTGGCCAAATGTTCTCTCCCAAATTTTTTTTGTCCCCCAAGTTCCTTTTGGGGGTGCCAGCTTTTGAAACTAAAGAATTTCACCAGGTCTGGATAATTATCTTAAAATAAATGTTTGGGTCCTGACTTGGGGTGGGGGCATCTGCTGATGAAATAGCAAACTGGAGGGAAGAGTACAGGAGAGGGTTTTCTGAATGAGTTCTTGTCTGTTGTTCACAGATTCTGGCTGGTGATTAAGGAAGATGGACACATGGTCACCGCCCGTCAGGAGCCTCGCCTGGTGCTGGTCTCCATCACCCCTGAGGATGACTGCCTGATCCTCAGGGCGCCTGGTGTGGACCCACTGGTTTTGCAGAGCAAGATGCCCAACTCCAACACGCTGCACAACTGCAGGTGCTCTACCTGGGGCATCAGGATACCTGCCTTACCAGATTTTCCTTTAGGCTCCTGGCCGCATTCTGTCTTGCTAGAACTAGTACAGTAGGTAATAAGATTGGTAAAGAAATAATTAAGAGAAGTCTAGTCTGGGTTGGGAGGCAGTGATCAGATGTGAGTTGGTGAGCAGATTATTGCTTTAAGGACACATAGGGTTTGTTTCCATCAGACATGGTAAGACGGGGAAGTGAGGCCTAGACCAGGAGCCTGGAATGCCATGTGGGGATGCCCGGGGACTCCCAGGAGGCAGAGCGGGCAGAGTGGGGGGAATGTGGGTAGGTGCCTGCACAAGAGATCAGGTGAGACAAGAATTTAAGTGTTGGGAATGACTAGTTTGAATAATTTTAATGGGCTCTGGGCATTGAGGTTGTCAGAGGAGTGGTTGGGGCTGGGGACTCTGGATGGATGGTCATGATATAAAAGATTCCTCAGACAAGAGGTTTAGTATCTAAGCACTGACTCTCCCTCGAGAGTCATCAAAAATACAGAATATTAGAAAACATGATGAATACAAATATGGGGGGATACAAAGGGCCCATCTTTAGGGTTGACACCCTTTTCTTCAAGTTAGATGGACTTTCACTCAGAATGACCTGCCCTTAGTCAGCTGAGGAAGTTAGTGGAAAGTTAGCAGCTGTATCTCAGGGTTGAGGGATTAAAGATGCTTGAGTTTTTCAAGGCGAAGGCAGCCTGAGATCTGAGACTGAAAGTAAGACCTGGGCAGGAGTAGGATCTAAGAGATTGCCATCTCCAGCCAGCAATGCCCAGGCTCGAGATTCCTTAAAAATCTAAGGGACCCTGGGGGCTGTCCCAGGCCTTGCTTGCTGGGTCTTGTCCTGTGCTCTCAGGAAGTCCTAGCAACTTGGAAACCTGTTCTGGGGTGCTCTGGACCTCATAATAAGGACCTGGGCATTTTCAGCATGCAAAATGGGTGTTGTGGAAAGGTCCCAGCTCAGAGGACACTTGCAGACTGCTCCCTGTGCCCTAAGCCAAGTGTTTGAGCTGAAATCTCTCACCCCAGGTTTGGAAATTTCAAAAGCCTAAAGCAAGAACTCATTGAGTTCAGTATTTTGGTTCATGATCTTGTCAAGTGTGTTTACATATCAACCTGTGCTTAAATAATAGATGATTAAATCTGACTTAGTTTTACAGTTTAGCAAAACATTGCTATGCAGTATATTTTCTTCTGCTTACACATTGTTCTCAACAAATCAGAGGATTGCCTGCCTCTGATCAGCTTCATTCTTATCTGCACCTTTCCTTTAAAAGAAAAAAAGTCGCAGTTTCCAAGAACCAGTGTTTGATGTTAGGTGAGGACTTACTGTACAGGGTTTGTCATATATATCAAATAACATTTCACTGCTGTATAGTATCCCCTGTGTGAATTTGCTACAGTGTGCTCATTCGCACATGCCCTTGTAGCCTAGCATATAACAGGGCCAGGCCCAAGCCACATACCTTCCAAGGACCCAGGGTTGAGACTCAGGGCAGGGGTGGGGGCTAGGGAGCAGAGGGACAACAAAGATAAGCAACTAAATAACATAAATAAATACTTCTTCCTCCTCTCTCTTCCTACCTGACTGCTCACTTTTATTCCTGCCTGCACCTTTACTTTAAAAACAAAAAAAGTTTTGCTTATGAATTCTCCTGTCCATATTCATACAAATGGCTTACAGGGTTTTTCTCCTAAACATAAACAGTGGTTTCTGAACATTCTTTCACAAGTCTTTTCTTCTTTCAGGCATAAACTTAGGAATAGAATTACCAAGTCATTTGGAAGGTGCATTTAAATTTTGTATAAGGAAAAACCAGTTTGTCTTCTAAAATCATTGTATCTGTTTTCACTGCATCAGAATAAGTGTGATTATCTCACATCCCCAATTATCTAGGTTTTGTTACTCTTTAAATTCTGTAAATATCTTTATAATGAGTCAAGTAGTATCTCAAAAATATTTACATTTTTTGGATTTCCAGTGAGGTTGAATATTTTTTCTTTCATTAGTGGTTTCCTATGTTGGCAGAGTTATTCTTCACATTTGCTCTATACAAATCTTTGGTTCATTCTATGAGTTACAAATATTCCACTTTGCCATTTATCTTTTACCTTTTTATGGTATCTTCTGATAAACATTGTTCATTTTATTATATTCACATTAATCCATCTATGTTTTGAATTAGTACTTTCTTTGTGTTTTAAGAAATATAATCCTCTCCAAACTTTTATAAACTTTATAACTTTATAAAGTTATAAATGTGTGTTTCATACACATAAATATATACAATATGTCACATATAATGTACAATATTATTTTTCTATAAAAAGAAGGACATTTAGGACAAGATGGGTAGAACTTGAGGTCGTTAATGCTAAGTGAAATAGGTTTTAAGTCAGACAAAGACAGTTCCTCTATTTCATTTATATTTGGAATATTTTAAAAAAAAAAGCAAATACCTCAAACAAAAGGCTCATAGAAAAAGAGATTGGATTTGTGGTTACTACTCAGGGGGAAGGGAAAATTGGAGGAAGGTGGTCAAAAGGTATAAACCAGGTATTAGATAAAAAAGCTCTTGCAAGGGAAGTATTTTGTAGTACATCGATGAAAGTTAATACTGCTCTGTGGTTTAGAGGAGAGTTGTGAAAGCAGATCCTAGTAGTTCTCAGCACAAAAAACATTTGTCTGAGTTGGATGTTATTTTGGTTTTGGTAATTATTTCACAATATCTGAAAATCTTACCATTATGCTAGTCACCTTAAACTTATATAATTCTTCATGCCAATGATAGCTCAGTCAAACTGGGAAATATTAAAAACAAACTGTAGACCATAAAAAAAGACTTTAATCATATACTTTTTAAAATGGATCAGAGTGGGTATCAGATACCACTATGGCATTTGGATTTGGTTGCATACTTTAAAAACATTCTTTTATTTTAATGTACCTTATATATTTTATAATATGTTTATACATTTACAATAAATTGCATCTAATATGTTAATTTATTTTAAATATTAATATTTACAATTCAATGGAAACCCTTTCACAACAACCAATGAAACATGGTAAAAATGTTTACATGCCAACTTAAAATTCTGTGAGGGAAGCATAGTTTATAAAGGATCTTATATGGATACACAAGCAAAAACCCATTCAGATCACTGTGTTTTCTGATGGAAACTCTGTCTGCCATGCGGGGTAGATACCACATTATTATCTTTAATTTATAACTGGAGACATTAGGTCAGAGGAGGTCAGTGGTTGGATAACGGCATAGACTTGAGAATGGCTAGTTTTGATTTGAATCAATTCTTTCAGACTCCAGGCTCAAACTGCACCCCTTTGAAGAGTGTCCTCAATCCTTGCTACTCAAACTGTGGTCCCCGGAGCAACAGTGCAGGCACACCCAAGCTTGTTAGGATGCAAGAAGGCAGCTCAAACCCTACCACTGAACCAGAGCTGCCTTTTAACAAGATCTGGTGAAAATCCGGCATGCTTTGCCGCACTTCCCCGAACCCATTCTGTTCCCTGCTCTGCCAAGTGGGTGCCAGGGCCCATCAGTGCCGCCTTCCCATCCTTGCCGGAATCCCCAGTGTACTGATGCCCCAAGGTAAACCTGGTGCTCTCTGGCGACCCTTCCAGGCTGTTCGGCCTAGACATTCAAGGCAGAGACTGTGGAGATGAGGCAGCCCGATGGTTCACCAACTTCTTGAAAACAGAAGCTTTCAGGCTGGTTCAGTTTGAGAAGAACATGAAGGGGAGAGCGTCAAGGAAGATCTTCCCTGAGTTTGTACAGAAATACCAGGTAAGCCTATGGCAAGCGAGCTCCCCGCCCTCCCCAGGCCCTTTCTGCCTTCATGTTGGGCCACATAGGCCTCTAAGGTCCTGGGTGGGCAGTGTAGGGATGGCCCTGGGATTGGAGGTGGATAGGAATATGGGTCCAAGAGCCTCGTGTGTCCTCAAGTGGGCAGGATGTGGGAGATAGAGAGGAAGAGGCTGACGGGGGCTGCCAGGGAGATGGGGGCACTAGAAACTGGTTGGGGTGTCCAAAGTGAGAGATTTGTTGGGCTCAAATCCAGGGTTAGCATCACAAAAGCAGCCTTTCTCTAAACCCTCCCATCGTAGTGGGCATGGTCATGTCAGAGTTGAGAAAGCTCCTCTTCCTGCCTCCCACCCCCAGCCGGCCTGGCCCCAAAACCAAAGCCTTTGGTTCTGCGAGGAGACAGGTTCAGAATGCAATTACCTCAGAGCTTCTCTCCTCCAGTGATGAAGTCCTCAGATTTTTATCTGTTCACTGCCGTTGGTCCACCTAGAGCAGTGCTTGGCACATAGTAGGTGCTTCATGAATGCACACCGAGATAATGGGTGCTGCTGATTGGCAGTAGCCCTTCCCTTGTTGATGGTCAGAGGAAGGCAGGAGTGCTGGGGACTAGAGGGGGAACAGGAGTGACCCCGGTGTGTGAAGGGGGAGTCCCCCAGCCCTAGTGCCAATGTCACCTCTTTCCACATTCAGGCAACTTTGCTTCTGGGTTCTGAGTTGGTCTGAGGGTTTTGAGGGTCATGAGGCCTGAGGGGCTGTGTTCTTGGCACAGGTGGCCTATCCAGACTGCAGCCCTCTCATGATCCTCTCGGAAGCCTCCCTGGCAGATCTGAACACCAGGATGGAGAAGAAAGTAAAAATAGAGCATTTCAGGCCAAACATCGTGGTGACAGGCTGCGAAGCTTTTGAGGAGGTAAGTGACTGGCTGCTTTGGGGTGCTGAGCTCAGAAGTCACGCTTTGTCTGTGTGTGTTTGTATGCTGTGTGGGTGCGGCCGTGAAGGAGAGGATCACTGCGGGTAAAGGAGGCAGCCAGCTGGAAGGCCCATAGCTGGAGAGAGTTCTGCTCCCAATCAAGAGACTCTCAGACAACATCTGGTGTCTCACAATTTAACTCAGTTCTGACACTGCCTACTAGGAGATAGTCCCACAGGACTGGGGCACACCCCTGTGACTCAGCGATGAAGGTGCAAGCTATGGAAACCCTAGGACCTGGGAGCAGGGGGAAGGGGGAGACAAAAACAAACAAATGTAAAACAGATTCCACAGGTCTGGGCTCAGTCTTCCAAGATGGTCCCTCCTCCTTTCCAGATCCTGTTAATCCTGTCCAGGTTGTCACCTGTGCTTCTGACCATCCAGCTGTAAGTTGGAGGTTCCAACGGCCACATCTTAAGTTTTGATTCATTTGTCAGAGCAGCTGACAAAACTCAGAGCCATTTTACTTCCTAGACCCCTGGTTTATTGTAAAAGGACATGATGCAAAGACAGCCTGATGAAGAGACTCACAGGGCAGGATGCACTGCTGCAGGCCCAAGTCACTCAAGGCCTGAGCATAGTACTTTCTGATCCCAAAGAAGTCGTTCTTACTTAGCAACCTGAGGAGCGTCAGTCAGTAGAGGAGACTCCGCCAAAATGGCAGCGAGCAATGCAGTGGTTCTGTAGGATGAGATTACATTGGTGCTGATCAACCGTGGATTCCAAAGCTTAGATTAGAACAAGAGTTTAGCCCTCTAGGAAAGTCCAGGTACAGAAACCAGTGTATCCCCCGGTGGTCTGCTTGGAAAACGTTCTGTCCTATGCTGCGGGCATGGTGCCTTGAGAGATGTTATCACTGGCACGTGACCTTGGGAAGGGATTATAAGGATGTGGCCTTAGGTTTAGGGTCACATCCTGCTTCACTGGGCCTACACAAGGTATGGAGACAGGTGTGGGGCTTCCATTGTACCTGAGCACACCACTGCCCCAAATCTCACCTCCTCACCAGCCCAGAAGCTACTCACGTCCCATTCTTTGAGGTTCTGTGGAGGCCTCATTATGTAGGCATGCCTGTTCCAACCTTGATTGGAGATCAGTTTCCCACTCCTCTCCACCCTGGAGCCTGTGGTGGAACTGGGGGTTCCAGCCTTCTGATCACTAGATGGGATCCACTGACATCCAGCCTCATCCTGAATGCTGATCCAAAGGCCGTTAACATCACAAAAGACACCTTCACTGACTCTTCATAGGCTGCTCAGTGCCCAGTGTGGGGAGCAGGACAAAGACCAAATGTTTATTTCTCAGTGTAAATCAGCATCACCAGGGCCCATGGTGCTGAGGGGTGTCTGGAGCATTTCAGAGTCATAGCAATGGGGGCCAAAGGAGAATGGCAGAAGGAGCTGGAGCCCACTCTGACCTGGAGTTGAGATTCTGTGCCATGGGTTTTGAGGAGCTGGGGATGAATTTGAAAAGGAAGTAATCAGGATTTGCATTCACCCAGCTAATACCTGTGGGTGCCTACCTGGGCATGCATGAGTGCTCTGGGGCTCTCTACATGGGCACTGAGAGGCAAGGTGCCAGCCACCTGGGTCCTCTTGGAAAAACTGCAGGGTAGCAGGACCTCCCTGAACCCCAAGTCAGCACCGAGGTGCCCCTGCTGTGGCAGTTGCATGGGGGGAGTCTGGTGTCTGACTTAGCAGGCAGGGGTGAGGAGAGGAATGGGATCTGCCTTGGCCATCAGCTTCTGGAGGGAAGGGAATTGGTTTCTCTCACCAGGAAGAAATCCAGATATGGGGGAGCCTGAAGTTTTTACAATTCAGAAATTAACAAAAAGCAAAATGAGGTGCCTCTTTCTGGGTCTGGTTTTCCTGGGTGTCTTAGTCCACACACAGATCCAGTTGCTCAGTGCCTGCTCCTGGGTGTCAAACATGCATGTGACTAAAGACTGGGTTAGAAACGCATGCATGGAGCAGAGACTTTCACAGGCATCAGTAATTGAGTCATTATTTCTGAGAAACTTTCTTTCAGGGAATAAAGTTGTTCTTGTTTATCTCCACAGAAGGGGAACTTGTTACGATATTAATTTTACTTATAACCTTGAACCAGGAGATTAAGGAGAAAAGATGCTCCTTTTCCTGCTTAAGGAATGCTTGTTTTCCCAGGACTTCTGTGATGGGGCCTAAGGCTAATGCTACCTAATTGTGCTCTTGAGGGCAATTCAAGTGGGCAGTCTTTTTTCTTTAATAGTGAAATGTCATGGATTTTGTCCTCCCAAATCAATTTATTGTTTATTCTTTCACTGTGATGAGCAACAGTATAGCTAAGTAGAATACTTTTATTTTGCTGGAAGTGTGCTCTGGCTATGCACATTAAAAAAAAAATCTCACTATGAAATGATGCCAGTGTTTCTGATTAATTCTTCCTTAAGTTAGGAAGCCTGATATTTAAGGGCTTGGTGAATTATTCTGTCTACCTGGCACCACTGCACAACTATCACCCTTGAATTAGTGGGGCTTGAATTAAATATTAGCATAAATGATAATACACATAAATATTTAATAGGCCAGCTAATAACAACAACAAAAATAGCAAAGCTAAGCATGATGCAAAATTCAGACCATTACTTATTAAAAAATATATATCAATAATGCATTGTGCAACATTTACTCTTTTTGATCCAAATTGTTCTTTTTCCATGTAGCTCAGAATGGTAGGCAGTGTTTCAAAGGCGGCCTCCTTTGGGCCAGTGTGGTATTTCTGAGTTTGGAGAATGTAGAGCAGTGAAATTTAAAAGTGATCAAATTGACCAATGCTTCTTATCTCTGTGTTGGCCTTTGTGGGGGTCACCGTGTTCCCTGAACTTTGCTTGCTGCCCTGATGAGCAGGAACTGACATTTGGGCAAGACCGTAACTGTTTCATTTTTCTCTCCACATTATCACTGAGCTGTGGAAATTTTGCAGAAAGTCCTTGGTGTGATGTCTAGTCACTTGGGAAGCACTTCTCCAAGAAGCTTCTAGAATGGCAGTGGATTCAAAGTCAGGCATCTGTGGGTTGGAACTCTGCTCCCTGACTGTGTGACCTGCCTGGTCCTTTGCTGCTGTTGAAAGGCAAACATTTTGCAATTCGTCATTACCAGATGTTTCAGTCCCCAAAAACCTGAGTTGGGATGAGTTAGGATTTTATTGGGGGTGCTTATTGATGAAGTCTCTCTCCTGGCATAAGAATAACGATCTCCTGGAATTTCTGAAGTAGCAATGGTAATAGGAATGCTCTATAGAAAAAGAATAGAAATGGTTCACAATGACGCAACTCTTCTGTGTGGCCAGCACGGTGCTTGACCTTTCACATCCATGAACCGATTTAATCCTCCTGCTTTCTCCAGATATTAGGTCCCACCCATTATTGGGTCATAGTATCAGCTGAGTGAGTCTTGATCAGCAGTCAGCAAAGAGTCGAGTAGAGGATAGCGGGTAAAAGTATTTGTAGAAAGGTTAAGCCACGTCTTGCAAATCTTTTGCTTAAATTATAGTGGGTATGGTTGTGAAAGAGCATTGGGAAAGAATGCAAAATGAACTTTTGAAAAGTACTACATTTTTAGTGCTGTTTTAGGTTTCCAATAAAACTGTGGCGGGAAGTAGAGGAATGTCCCACATCCCCCTGCCACCCCCACAGGCACTGCCTTCACATCATCAGCATCACTCACAGTGCACATAGGTTTCCGTGGATGAACCTGCATGGATGATCATAGTCCCCCAAGCCCTACCCTTTACCCAGGGTTCACTCCTGCTCATGTACATTCTATGGGTTGGGACCAATGTGCAGTGATAGAGACATTGCTCTGATACCATACAGAATATTTTTACTGCTCTGAAAATCTCTGTGCTCTGCCTATTCCTGTGTCCCTTTCTCTCCCGCAAACAAGCCCCAGTCTTTTGACTGCCCCCATAGTTCTGCGTTTTCCAGACTGTCGCAGAGTTGGGTCCTCAGAATGTAGATTTTCCAGACTGGCTTCTTTCAGTTAGTGATATGCAACTGAGAGTTCATCATGTCTTTTCATGGCGCCCTAGCTCATTTCCTATTAACAGAATACTATTCCATTGACTGAATGCACCACAGTTTACTTGTCCACACACCTCTGAGGGACATCATGGTTGTTTCCAAGTTTTGACAATTATCAACATGCCCTGGTGGATAGCGGGTAGGTCTGCCACCTCCTGCCAAGCGCAGTCCACGTAGAGCCCAAGGACCCAGGTTCTCATCCTGGGAGGAACAATAAAAATGAACAGCTAAATAAAGTAAATATTTCTTGTTCCTCTCTTCCTGCTTGCCTTGTTGCCTTTATTCCTGCCTGTACCTTTCCTTTAAACATAGGTTTTAACAATTATCAAATGTAAGTATTTTTAACCATGGTTCATGGTGCACAATGTCTGAAGCCACTGAAGTGGGCAGTATTGTCACACCTGTCTTCCAGATGAGGAGATTGAGACTCAGAGAAGTCGAATAAGTTACCCAGGGTCACACAGCTTGTGTGTAGCCATCTGAGGACTCTTGCTCCTGCTGGCTATCAGAAGTCTATGATTATAGGCCACCTGCACCACTCTTTTCTCCTCTAAGGCACTACCAGACCATTAGGCATGACTGCACTGGGCCACCCCTCATGTGGAGTCAGGGGAGAGTCAGGTCCTGCCTTGGAAGAAGGTCTATTAAAAATGGCAGCACAAAGGATCTTCTCTGATATCATGAAGATGAGCCTATATTTCATGCTTACTGACTTTTCTAGAATCAAGCTGAAAGCATCTTAAAGTCGTTTTCCTTCCTGAAGGTGCCAGGGAACATGTGAGCTGCACCAAATGCAGGGACCACCATCCCTCCCAGAGGCTCATGGTCTCAAGCATAGGTCCCAACTCCTTGTGGGCAATTTTCCAAGTTGCTCCCCCTTTTTAGGAACCTCCAGGAGGGTCTAGGGCAGGTTTGTCCTGCCATGGAAAAGCCCAAGATGATAAAAAAAAAACCAAACAAAAAAAACGAGAGACAGGGCCACAGCTGCAGGGTGTGGTTTCAGTTGCTTTGGAAAAACTCTGCCCACCGTTAAGGAGATCTGGAGTTTCCTTGGTTTCAATCTCAGCAACTTGGAATATTTGCCAGGGGGACTTTGAGGGGCTGAGAAGGAGGGAGGTGAAGACTGAAGTCACCCTAGGGAGCTCTGCCTCTTTCATAAGAGGGAAGGAAGAGAGGACCTGGGGGTACTGCAAAAAAACCCAGATCTTCCATGCCCTGGGAGGCCTCTGGCCAAGAAGAAGCAGATTAGAGTGAGGGACCCCTGAGGTCTATGCAATCAGCTCCCCACCCTGCCTGGCCAGGCAGGCTGCACCTGTTGGGCCTCCTCCCTTCTTCCCTCCCTTCCTCCCTCCTATAGTCCTGCTGAGAACCCAGCCACTTCCCTCCCCAGCAGGTGTCAGGAGGCCAGGGGTTCTCAGGAGCTTGACTTTGGCCTCTCTAATCCTCTAGCTGAAACCTGTTTTCATGGATTTTAAAGGTTCTTTGCAGTCCTGAAGGTGTGTGATTAATTCCCTTTGCTTTTTCTTCTGTTTGTGTGTGTGCTGTGTATGTGATATTGTGTATATGTGCTGTATATATATGTTTGCTGTATTTGCTGTGTGTATGTATTGTGTATGTTGTATGCGTTAGGTGTGTGCTGTGGTACATGTGTTACATGTGTCTTGTGTTCATTGTGTACCACATGTATGTGTGGTGTGTGCGTGTTGAATGTGTGGTGCACATGTGTTAACTGTGGTGTGTGTGTCATGTGTTTGTTTTGTGTGCATGTGTTGGGTTGTGACATATGTCTGTGTGTTACGTATGTGATGTGTGTATGGTGTGTGTGTGTATTCAACAGAGCACTGTATCACAAATGTCCCTCAGATCCCCTCTCTGACACACCCTCTTGGTTGGCTTTGGTAAACACTCACATTGCACATACTTCTCCAGCTCTGTTGTAAATGGGCACGTGTAATCTTCCTAATAATCCCATTTCTAGAACTTTCCTCCACCCTGCTTTCCTGGGTGAGCCTTGCTCCTGAGTGCAAAAACCTGTGAGTCTTGAGTCGGGTTGACCTGAATTCGGGCCAGGACTTGAATTGTGCTCACCTGTCGCCCACCTCTAGTGCGTTGTCCCATGCAGGAGGCTTCGCCGAGAGCAGTGCATGGACCGTCATTCCCTGTACGCAGGATGATCACAGGGACAGAACATGGTGCATCAATTGTAGCGTGCTCTGTTCTTGCAAATGACATTGCTGTTGAATGGAAATGAGGTGGTGGCGCAGAGGGTTGGGACCCTCACTTGGGTTCCTTCTCCATGTCCTCTGCAGACGGAGTCACAACTGGACCTGGTGTCCAAGTGTGGCCAGGCTGCTGCCTTAGGAACTGGGGTGATGCTGGTGGATGGGCCCCTGCCTCTCAGCAGAGCCCCGAGACCCATTCTTTCTGTACCCAGGGGCTCTGATGCCCCAGTGGAGCCTAGTGCCTGTGTGACAGTCCAGCCGTCTTGGCCCCACCCAGTACCAGCCAGTGCGTCCCCAGAGAGCTAGAAAGAGAGCCACACACTGCATCTCTTCACTGCCTTAGCCTCTCACTGGTGTCCCTAAAAGGAGGTGGCCTCTGGGAATGGGACTTAGTATTGTAGAAAGTCATAGCTCTTTCCCTTCTGCCTGCATTTTTCTGATTCGAACACCCCACAAATGCCAACGCCTCCTGCACATTTACATGGAGAGAGATGGTCCCCAGGAGACCCAGGAGGGCCACTCGAGGGTGACGTGGTGGCTTGGACAAGGCCCACAAGAAAGCTTGGAGGCTTTGAGCAGTTGCAGAGCTGTGCCCATGCTTGTGGTTCCATTCAGCTAGTCCTTCAGGTAATTTGCTTCTGATTATAAAAGTAATTTTTAAAAATCCACATTTTCCATTTTTGAAAAATACAGAAATACTTAAAAGACCATCCCCAAAGTAGCCTCTGTTATTTGAGTTGTGCTTCCAACATTGCTGATAGGATGGGGCAGAGGTCATTTTGGACCCCAGCCCGTCCACTTGGTCTCTCCACGTGCCTCTGTCCTTCCTTACAAAGTCCCCACTAACATGGCTGCTGTGGGTCTGTGCTGGCCCCACGAGCTAAGCAGTGACTTTGCAGGTATCCCACCCCACTGTGAGTCCCCCCTTACGTAAATAGTGAGCAGCTTTGTAAACAGTCTTTGCTTACTCTTCTGAACTTATTTTTTTAAAGGCTAAATCAACATTGTAAAGGCTCGCTCTCCATAGACGTTGCCTAATTGCTTTGCAGAAACCGTGTACCATTTATATTCCTGTACATGGGGCGGGAGCATGTTACTCTGTGTTTGCGTGCTGGCAGGGATGCCTGCAGTCTTTACTATTCGGGTAAGAGGCGTCGAGGGTCCCACATCAACTGGCAGGTTTCGGTGTATGACCTCCTGTTAGTCTGATGGTGAAGTTTGGCCACAAGGGAGAATTTTACTTAGTTAAGGAAACTTATTTATTTATTTATTATTTAGATATATATTGATTCCCTCTTCACATATATGTAAATATTAACCCATGTGTCTATGCCCACTTATGCATTTATAGCCATACATGTATATTTGTCACATACCACATGTATGTGTGCATGTACATAGCCATGTGTTGCATATGTGTATATGTACATGCATTCTAATACTTGAGTGAGAAATGAAGGGACACTATCCCATACTAATGATATTTTAAGTTTCGTCATTAGTTTTTCACCTGGAAAATACCTACGTGAACTCTAATGAAAGTTCCAGATGAGCAAACATCCTCACTTCTGCTGTCTGTGCTCCACAGAACGCAGTTATTTCGCATCTTTCTCCGGGTGCTGCTGAGATGGGAAACCACAGTCTTTCTTTTGGATACTTCTGACATGTAACATTGTATCAATGTAAGGTATACAGCATGTTACTTTGATCCACATATATGGCTGACATTATAACCATATTTATTAACAATACCTGCAGCATGACATGATTGTCTGTGTTGAATATGCTGTCTGTTAACTCACTGGCTATTTTAATGGTTACAAACTTGTATCCTTAAGCGCTATGAATCTTACCCCGCAAGCCAGGCAACCACCATTCTACCCTGCTGTTTTTCAGGTTTGATTATTTTTAGATTCCACATATAAATGATGTCATGCAGAACTTGTCTTTCTTTTTTTGAGTTCTCTCTTTTAGTATATTGTGCTCAAGGTCATGTCTTAAATTTGGTGTTTGTAAGCTGTCTGCAAATTCATAGTGAATTCTCAGGATTATTCGGAGATGAGAGTATCTATACTACTTTCTCTTTTCTCCTTGTCTTTTTCTCTTCCTTTCCTTTCTAGTTCCACCTCAAAAAATCCGTGATTTTTATACCTTTCCTCGAAATACATATAGACTGGATTTTACCAGACCGTAGAGAGACTGCTCACCAGCAGAGGACGCAGTTAGCCCTCTGAGCTGGTTTTGTGTGGAGGGAAGACTTTGGAAGTGGGACATTTAATTTCATATATTATTGATTTAGATAGATTTTTCAATAACTTAAAATGTGATATTATTGTCTTCTAATCACTGAATTAATAATAACGTTTAAACTGAGTTGGTTTAGTCTTTTTAAAGTGCACATCATGCTTTTATACCAATATATCAGCAATGATCATATTAAGGTGGCTACTTTATAAAGTGACTAATATTTGGGGAGACCATTGAGGCTGCTACCATTTAGGGAATTCAGTCTACAAATCCAGAGAGTTTGTTGTTCTAAACTGGGTGCTACAGTTGTTAATAGTAAAAGGACAGAATAAGTTGGTCTTATTGAGTTAGAAAACCTCAGTGAGCTTTTCAGAATTTCCTACTTTAAATCACAGTCACGAGGCAAAATTTCTACAAATGTGTGACTCAGAAACAAGAGGTTCTTCATCACTTGTGAGACTTATTGACTGGCAGGTACTCCGAGTACCGTTAAGTATGTGGTGTGTGTGTGTGTGTATATGTGTGTGTGTATTCAGCAGAGCACTGTATCCGAGACCACAGTGCCCTTGGGTGGTAAAGTGATTCAGCCATTCCAGCCACCTCCCGGCCAGGGCACTGCATCCTCCTTCTCTTCCAGGCACAGCAACTGTGATGCTGGTCATAACACTGTACTTGTCATCAGTCCCAGCTAGCATCCGCGATTCCATTTGTTATATGGTTGTCCTTACCTTGTACAAGGGCTACACAGTCCTTCCCTCAGCGGGTGGTTTGGAAAGTGGTTTCATAAAGGATGGTTGAGAAGCCAGGACAGTCACAGAGAACTCTTGGCTCCATCACTTGGGTATGTTCCTGTCTCTTCATTTTGCTTGGTGTTCTGGGTTTATTTCTCTGGGTTAGGTAAAATGGCTTTCCTGGCCTTGTGTTAAGATTATAGGCCACAGGGTACAGGGCTAGGGTGATGGGTGGGATGCGGGGCTTTCTGTTGCTGCGTGGGCTGAAGCCTCTGTACCAGGAGCCTGAGGAGCTCCGAGTCAGCAAGGGTGGCCCTCAGGGTGAAGGCTGGGGCAGCTATGCTAGGAGGTTATGCCAAGAGAGCCAAGAAATCCAGCCTCCCTGGGGGCTCCTGACTGAGGGAGAGACCTGCATCCACCCTCAGTGCAAGATCCATGGCAACGCTTTTCTATCACCTCAGGCTGAAACTGCCTGCTTTCCCCACTGCAACCTGGCTCTGATCTCGGCAGGTGCCTCGGGCAGAGGGTGTGGCCAGAGCAGATTGTCTGCAGCTGTGCAATCAGCTGCAGGAAGGCCACAGTCACAGCGGCTGTCACCAGTAGGGAGGGGTGGGTGTTTCTTGGGGATGTGGTTGCTGGCTGGCTGTAGTAAAATGCCTCCATTGTGAATGAGCCTCTCTTGATCTTCTCTCGGAGTTGAGCCCTGGGAGGAAGCTGTGATGAGGGCTCCGCTCCCAGCATGTTCCATGGACAGAGATTTTTTCTAGAAGCTTGACCATTAGCTGCCTGGGCCTGGGCCTACAGGCTGGCACAGTGTAAACACTGAGTTTGCAGAGGCCCCAGGTGGGGTGGGACAGCTGTGGCCCACTGGAGCCTCTCGTCATCTCCTAAAGGGTGTTACCATGATGTCCTGCTTCCACAAAATTCCACAAACAGCTTTTCCTGAAAGCTGAGCTTTAACTCGCTGCCCGTGTCAAGGGTTACATACTGGTTCTGCTGCTACCCTGGCTGACACAGATTTGAAGGAACCATCTGATGGCCACAAGTACCACTGGTGACAGAGGACTGAGGTGTTTTGTACTCTGACCTCTGACCTTGGCTCTTAATCATTTCTAATCTGCATGACATTCACTAGCGGAGGTACCACACAGACAATGGAACCTGGAAAGGGCATCCAGCAGCATCTCCTTCACAGGGACACTTTCCCCCTTTCTTGTCCTCCCACTGAAGTTCTTGGTTCAACAAATGGAATCCTTCAGTCTGCTCTGTGTACAAGTCATTTTGCTGCCCTGCTCCCTATCCTGGGATCTCTCCTCCCCAGAGTCCTGTATTCTGCAAAGGCGTGCCCCTCTCTTCTCCACACTTGGATGAGGGGGTGAGCCCTTCAGCCCCTGGGAGTAGGCTTTATATCACTGATGTCCACCCTACCTTGAGGTCCTAGGAGCATTCCTGGCAAGATCATCTTTCCTACCCTGTCGGATGTCTTCTATCATTGTCCTTGTGGGGACGCCAATCCTCCACCCCTCCTTTCTTTTTTAAAGGCAGTAGCTCTGTTACAGGTGCCAGTTTGCTGTGTCTGGGGGAGGAGGAGTACTCAGGAGCTTGCTGGTCTGCCATCTTGGATCTTCCCCAAACCCACCCCAACCCTGAGAAGTCTTGCCTCAGTCTGGAAGCTGTCAGCTATCCTGTAGGAGACTTCTGAGTTGGGACCATCCATTTATGTACTTAAGTACCTTTTGTGTTTGCTGAGTCACCCCTATAAGCTTTGAAAATTAGGGTACCCCTATAAGAGGGGCAAAGTATAAGGGGCTGGTCCTTAGCAGAGAAAAGAGAAGTTAGCTGTTAGTCCCTACTCCCTGCTCTGCCCTGATGCCTCCTGCAGAAACAGCCAGGAACAAGCAGGAATAGACCTGGCATCCTCACGTGGAGACTGATTTCTCACCACATGTCTTAGACCCAGGGTGTCTAAAAATCTCACTCAGGTTGAGATTGGGGAATGGTTTTTCAATAATCCATCTTCTTTCTCTGTCTCTGTCTCCGTCTCTGTCTCTGTCTCTGTCTCTCTCTCTCTCTCTCTCTCTCTCTCTCTCTCTGTGTCTCTTTGTCTCTGTCTGTCTCTGTCTGTCTGTCTGTCTAACTCTGTCTCTCTCTCTCTCTCTCTGTGTGTCTCTTTGTCTCTGTGTCTCTGTCTGTCTGTCTGTCTAACTCTGTCTCTCTCTCTCTCTCTCTGTCTCTCTCTCTCTCACCTACCTGTTTGTCATGTGTCTGATTGCAGATACTGTTACTGACTCGTGGATCCCGTAGGGAGGCCTGTCCTCCAGGGCCCCCATCTCTACCTCCTGAGACCTGTCCACAGGGTTGTCCCAAGAGATTCAAACCTCACAAATGGCTTCCCTATTAGCAAGAGAAACCTGTAACCTTTTTATAGCTTTACATGCCATAGAAACCTATGCATGTAAGTATCCATAACTTCTATGTGTATGAAGCACACGTGTTTCATATGTATCTGTTCTATCCTATGTGAGGCAGTCTGTATAACTGCATATATATGCGTATATGTGTGCATGTGTGTGTGTGTGTGGATATATTTAAAAGCTGCATGTTTAAAAGTCCTGCCTTCAGGATCAGAAATGTTTTCAAACAAGTTTCTTAGCATCCTCCTGGTGTGACCCTCAGAGCATTTTGTAATCTCTCTAGAACCCCATTTTTGGTGCCAAATGGGAATCATCATAGTGCCTCCCTTAAAGCTATGAGCATTGGTGGAAGCCCTTGGCAGTACTGGCAGTGCCCACTGTTTATGTGGGAAGCAGCCTGCATTGCGATGCCAGGTCCCCAACGAACGGCTGGCTGCCTCCACGTGGAGGGGAGGTGCTGCACGTGTGGGTTCAGAGCCAGCTTTCCCTGGAGCTGTCCCACTCATCACAGAGCTGTCAGCTTCCATTGTAGCAGCTGTAAGGAGAGACTGCACTTGTCTTGCAAGCTGTGCCGTTCCATGGTGTATCAATACATTGGCCTCCAAGTTAATGAATGACTCTCGAGGCAGACTGTCCCTAGGGAGGTCTGCTCTCGCTGCTCAGAGTCAGTAGGCTGTGAGTCTAGAGACAGACCCCAGACTCACTGGCATGCTGCCTCCCTTGGAGTCTTTTGGGAGACACTTCTGGCATCTTCGGGCACAGCTCTCCTCTGCTCTGCACCAGCCAAAGAGTGAACTGCTTTAAAGATGACTTTCCCTTTTTCTCCTAGGACACCTGGGATGAACTCCTAATTGGTGATGTAGAAATGAAAAAGATTTTGGCTTGCCCCAGGTGAGGATTCTCTGGAGACTCAACCTCTGGGGCATAGTGGGCCCACTATCTCCTAACAGTCACCTAACCCTGGGTCGTTGTATGACAGGTGCATTATGACCACTGTGGACCCAGATACTGGGGTGATAGACCGGAAGGAGCCCTTGGAAACCCTGAAGAGGTAGGGCCCCATGTCCATAACTGTTTATGGTTCCTACCTTAGACCCACCTGGGTGAGGTCATCAGCCTGAGCTTGTCCTTCTGCCTTTTGATTGGTTTGAATCTGTTGGTTAATGTAAGGGTTTGTTACTTTCTCTTTTTTTCTGCACTGCTCTTTTGGGTGCTATTTTAAAATTTTGACTTCTCAGATCAATTTTTTGTTTTAAAGAAAAGATACAAGAAGGAATGAAGGTGAGTAGGCAGGCAGGAAGAGGGAGGAGGAAGAAGCATTTTATGAATTTTCTTGAGTTGTTCCCCCAGTCCTGGGTTGAGAGCCTGGGTCCTTAGGATATATGTGGACTACATCAGTCAGTTTTCAGACTTAATTGCTTAGCCACCAGGGTGTGCCTCCAATCAATTTTCCATAACTTGTGTGTATTTCCAAATTAAGATTTCAGTGCTTTGTTTTTTATTGCAGAAGACAGTTGTGTATTAGAACCATTATCAAGGAATGGGGCAATAATTGAATTCTTTTCTAAGGATCATTATTAGAAAGAAATGAAATGGAAGGACTTCTCAGAGCTTATTTTTCCAGGAATGTCTTCCATGCCAAGGGCATTTCATTTCCTTGGTTTTGCTATTTAAAGAAGTTTTGGCTGATTTTAGTTCTTCATCGAGAATGGATTTTTAAACCTGAGTTAATATTTTTGGGGAGATGTGTTTTTTGTTTTTCTTTCCTATGTTTTGTTGTCTCCAGTGAGTTAGAGAAAAGGTTATTTCTTGAAGTCTTTGGATTGACAATTGTGATTTGTTTTTTACAATGCAGTGAAGTTAATTGTTTTCCCTTGAGCAGTCTTTTGAAAATGTTGGCTTCAGCAGTATCCCAGCCCACCCGTCAATTGCGTCTCTGACTTCATTTTTATTGAGAGAGCCTCAGCTTTGGGCTTATAAACATGGTGGGGGGAGTAGGTGTGGGGCTTAAACACACTCATCAAGTCTGGAGCGTTCAGGGAAATTCCCTTGTAAGACTGCATGAGCACTTAGCTACACCACTGCCTCTGGTCAAGCGCAGTCCACGTGCATTCCAAGGACTTGAGTTCACGTCCTGTGGCCTTGGAAAGCAACCAAGATGAACAGCTAAATAAAAAAAAAATAAAAATATTTCCTCCTCTCTCTCCTTGTTTGCCTGTTCCCCTTTATTCCTGCCTGGAACTTTTCTCAAAAAAAAAAAAAAAAAAAAAAAAAAGACTGCATGAGCATTTCTTTCAACCAGGTGTGAAGTTGGAAGTATACCTGGACAGAAAGTATTCATTTTAAGCAACATAAATACCTTTTCTCTTTTTGGTCCCCAACTGCCACCACCTCAGGAAAATTGTTTAGATTCTCAGGCTACATATAGAAAAAACAGGATTATTTGTAGTTTAACTGATTGCCCACAGATGTCTCTGTCAACAGCATTTCAGAAAAGACTTGCTTTTTATTTACAGATAGCCTGGGAGTACCACCTGGAATTCTGTTGAAATCACTTCCCTGATGTTGAGTTGTTTTCGCTTTTTTCAGCTACCGCCTATGTGATCCTTCTGAGAAGTCAATATACAAGTCATCCCCACTTTTTGGGATCTACTATTCGGTGGAAAAAATTGGAAGCCTGAAAGTTGGTGACCCCGTGTATCGGATGCTACAGTGACGATCGCTAGGATGACTCGGTAAAGGTGGCCTTGCCTCTGGCCCATAGCATGTCTTCTTGTGCGGGGAGGGTGTGTGTTTGCTGCTGAGATGGCTGGAAGAGTGAGTTTCCAACTTTAGAGTTTTATTTCTCTTCCCCTAGTAATCTCCATCGATTTCCACATTCTCTTATAAAATGCTGGAAGACAGAGACAGGCATATGTTCTCAGTTTGTTAGGAATATCATTAAGGAATAAGGAAATGAAGGTGAACGATTCTCAACAGCTCTGTATTTATTTTTTCTGTCTCTGATAGAATGGGGATGGCAAATATTTAAATTATTCAACATCAACTTGGGATTTTTTTTTATTGATTATGGTTTTTTAAATGTAACTTAAAGTGTTACAAAATAATCAATGCATGAAGGTGTCTGCTGGCCTCTCTGGTAGCCTAGTAGGTTAATTTACCATGGCACCATGCACAGGTATCCTAGGGTCTCTGGTTCAAGACCTGGGCTGGATGAAGCAGCCAGGATGAGTAACTAAATAAAATAAATAGGGTGCCTCTTCCGCCTCTTTCTTCCTGCCTGCATTTTTCCTTAAAAAAAAAAAAAAAAAAAAAAAAAAATGATGCCTGAATCTTTGGGTAGAAATTAATGCTCTCACAAGGATTTCATCAACCCAATAAAACCCTGACTACTGGAACATAATGCCAAACTCCCAAATTATAGGAGAGAGAAAGTCAGGAGACTTCAAATTGAAGCTTTTAAGTAACTCTTCTCATAAAATCCATAGCCTAGTTTATAAAGTCACCTCATGGCCTAAACTCTTGACCACTACTCGGCCAACGTGAGATAGTGGTTTGCATCATCCAGATCTAGTGGTAGATAGATTTGGGTTGATCATTTCAGCAGCTCTACTTCCTAACTTTGTTTAATTACTCCCCCCTAGCCTCAGTTTCCTTATCTACGAAGTGGGAATAATAAGCATCCGATAAAGTTCTTTTGCAGATTAATTCATATAAGTTGCAGCCTTGCAACAGAAAAAAAAATGCTTATAAACATTAGCTAAGATTTTTATTGTCATCTTTGCTGCAAAAACTCCACGGGGGGCCTTGTTTTAGGTGTCACAGTGGATATAAGGATGAGACAGGCTTGGCTTTCCGCTGGGCAAAAAGAAAATAAACTCCTGCTGGCAACCTGTGAGGTTAAGCATTTATGTAACCATAACCACATCCATCAGTTCTAGGATACTGATTTTTTTCTACATGTTAACAGCTCTGCAACTGAAAAGTTTTTTTGTAACATGCAAGATGCCTTTTTAAAGAATCTTAGTGATGCATGGAATAATGGTGCATCTTATGATTGCTGTGCCCTTGATTTGGTGAAGTACAGTAAGAACTAGAGAGAAAATTGTGAATTCCTACATGCCGACCATTTCTCAAGCCCAGATTGCAGAGGGTGAGGAAGGCCTGAGTTCTCTGGCTCAAGAGAAACTGATCCTGTGTTCCCACCACCCAGGCCATGGCTTACAGCCCTGGGTCAGTGCAGAGCCAAGGTCCCTCACACTTGATGGAGCCCAGGGGTCTCTGGGCTATCGTAGCAAATAGGGGTCCTCCCTCATGAGTCAGATCCACCCAGTGGATCTTGTTTTATAAAGGAAAATCTCTGGTTCCCTCAGACTCAGTCAGATTTCCAGTAATCTGGAGGTCTGTACATTCAGGGTGTAAGAGGCTGTGTTAATTTTCATAATCCTGGCAGGCTCTCTGAGATAAATGCTGTAGGCAGCATTTTCAGGGACTTAAAACAAGGCTCTAGGAGCTGAGAAGAGATGGAGCTACGAGGCCCTGCTCTTTGTACAACATTCTGCCACCACTTAATTATGTAAGAAATAACCACAACCCGGGGTCAGAAGAAAAAGGAAATTCTGTCTGGTCAGGGGAAGTTAGGAAGGCTTGAGGATAAATGGCAGCTGACCAGGCTGAGGAAGGACAGTCAGGAGAGTGCTCCAGGGATCCAATGTGAAGGAAGCTCCTAGAAGGGCCAACCAACTGCAGGGACCTAGAGGACACCAGGGCAGGGAGGAGGGAGAGGAAGGCGGAGACGAGGCGTGAAGCCAGATGGTGAATGTTCTTGAAAGTTACTTTGCAGATAAAAGTAGCAGCTTGAGTACATTTGAGTCCCAATTAGGATCCAAACTGCTTTGGCAGATGGTCCTGGGAGCCAGTGTGGGTGGATTGGAAGGAGGCGGGACACAGGTAGGGGCAGGCGGTGGGAATGGGGAATGTGGAATGCCCAGACTCAGCAGGATGCGGCTTACCATGCAGCCCCAGCTCCCATTCCGCTTTACCCACCTCTCCCAAGCAAACCCTGGTTCTTGCAATGATCTGAGCCTGCTTCTCCAGGAGGCCAGCCCCCACATCCCACCTGGGAACTCCATGGAGTCCTTTCCTGTCGCCTGCCTCCCAGAGACACGGAAGGCTTCTGGTTGGTTTTGTGATTATTTATGTAGCCATGTTCTGTATCATATAACAGATACATGTAGATAGATAGATGACTAATATATATCATGGATGTAGAATTATATATATAATGCAGTCATATATATGCTATGTTAAATATTACATATAGTATCTAGACAACACATACGATATATAACATCAGTATGTATAAATTATATAATATATAATAGATGTATATGGTTTATATAGATATATAATTATATGCACACAAATATGTAAATCACATATTTGTATCATCTTATACATATATATATATATACCTACAGAACAAGGTATCATAGACACTTTGACAGCCCTCCAAACTTCAGATGTCATGTTCGATGACTTCATAACATTGCATTGTATAAATATGACACTTTTTAAGCAACATTTTATAGTATTTCACACTTCAGCTATATCCAATTTTGTTATAAATAATATTGGAGTTTCTATCTTCATATGTAGAGCTTTTTTTTTAAGGAAAAGTGTAAGCAGGAATGAAGGCGAGGAGACAGGCAGGCAGGAAGAGAGAGGAGAAAGAAGCACTTCATTTTATTTAGTTGTTTATCTTGCTTGTCTACCCCAGCACCACACCCAGGTCTGGAACCTGGGTCCTAGGGATGTATGTAGACTGTGTCAGAGCACTTCATGGCTAAGCCACCTTTAAAAATAAATGTTTTTCTATAAGCTGGATTCCTACAGTGGAATTATTGACTCATAGGATGCAGTAAGTTTTTTAGCATCTTGGCCAATTGCTTTCAGAATTGGTTGAGGACCTCAGTCTTAATAGACTGAGCATCATGTATAAAAATACACACACATCTATATGCATATTAATAAGTGACTTTTGTGGTTGTGTGCAATATTTATGACTGATGGGAGAAATACCCAAATAATCAGAACTTCTGATCCTTTCTCCAGGCTCAGCATGTGGAGGGACTGGTGAGGACTGATGGACAGCTGCAGCGGCACCTTGGCGAAGCCTTATTTCCTGGCCTGGAGCTGTCTGCACCAGGGAAATTAATCTCTACTTTTTGGTTTGGGGAACTATGTATGTTCTGAGTTTATGCAAGGAAATCATTAGAGGTGATTTGGGAATAAGAGGGAATACACATTTTAGGTAGCAAAGACTTTTTACATAAAGAAGACTGCCTATGTGATTATTTTGAATGTTCCTAGAGTAAAACGTTTCTCTGATCCCTGACACTGATAGCGACGAATAATGAAAGTTTAAAGAATCAACTGATAAGCTGCAATTTTTTAATGTCCAGATTTCATTACTTATCATCCCATATTTTAGGAGAATTGAAAACAACAGGTTTCCTGATTTTCCTTTACCCATTAACATATATTCCTGTTAATTAATCTTGACATGACTGTTGAATCCTATTGACTTTTCACTCATGTTTTTGACCTCATCATTATGGGACCAGGCTGTACTTGAAATTATTTTAAAGACCTTGTTTTTATATTCACTAACACCTCAATTAAACCACATGAAAGGTCATCTCTGTTGAAGTGCCAGAAACACCACCAAGAATCCCAAGAATGATAAAGAAGAGAAGATGATTGAAAAGAGAATGGAATTTTGAACACTGTAGAGGAAGCATAAACATATTTTTCTTCAGATCCAAAAAATTTTTTGTTAACAGAAAAAGGAATGTATTTTGATATGACTAAACAGAGCTTCTCACTGAAATAATACACATATGAATTAACCCACTTAGAATGTTGTGGTTTCTTTGATATTAATAAATGTGAATCTCAGTTGTACCTTTTCTTTGGTACTGATGAGTCTGCTTTCAGGGATCTTCCCATTTTGTATTAGAACTTTAGCCATGGTCTTTCTGTTTTCATTGCCCTTCTGATGGGCCCGACAAACATGGCCTCCTGTCTGGTGGTGGTGGAGGCATGACCCGCAGACATCAAGGTGACTCCAAGAAGACTTCCCAGAGCCTAGTGAGGAGCAGGTGTTCCTTCTCCATTTTCCCAGACTTGGTGAAAGGGCCTTTGGTTCCTCTCCCATCATTGATCAACAGAAAATGGAGGACGAGAGTTGATATTGAGAGGAAAGTCTATTGAGAGGGAAGTCTTTTTATTGAAGTTATTGATAACTTGGGGGATTGGTGGACTCATGTCCAAAAATAACCATCTCATTCCCCAGGTGGGGTGGAGGGTTTCTAAAGGGGCAAGGAAAGTGGGTACAGCCTGAAGGGGCAGGAAAAGGAATTTGGGAAGAAAAAAGGCTGGCAGTCATTCTTTATTATTTTGATGGATAGGGCTTGGCTTTCTGCATTAGTGGTTTGACTTGATCTTAGTGCTTTGCTCAGGTGTTGGATTTTCACCAGCAATAAGATGGATTCTAAGCAAATTTCAAGGAAAAAAAAAAAGGGAGAAAAGGAAGCATGCTATTTTTGTTAAGCTTTGACTTTGTAAAGTCTCCTTCACTGGATTGAACTCCCCCCGCCCCATCCCCAGACCCTATGAGGTTAACTGCCTTCAATATCCCTGGGTCAATGGGATATGGAGAATGATGACACTGAAAAAGCAGGCTAACTGTAAAGTCAAACCTGAACATAGAGAAGCAACGTTTTCCTTTCAGTTTTCTGAGGGAAGTTAGGAGGGAGATAAACAGAAATATAGAAAAGGTAATGCCTCTGACCCATCTTTTCTGGGGAGAAAATGGAGCTTGTGTCCTGCTGGGGACCCAGAGGTGTTGCTCCTCATTCTAAACCCCCATGGCCTGCATCACCATCGTCAACATTTCTCCTGGGGGAGGGCAAGCCAGATTTACCCAAGTCTCTTTTCCCTCCAGCATGCCCCTGGAAGAGGTACCCCAACAGCTGAAGCAACACTAACCTCTGGATTTTTGGATTTCCCAGGAGTGGGAAGAGGAGGAGAGTAACCTGGGGTTGGAAGAGAAAAGAATAGGATAGATATAATCCCTGTAGACCTAAAGAATATGACAATGAGCCATGTTCAAGGGCAGATCTTTTCTGAGTAGTGTGGGGCCCTGGAGAGTTGTAACTGGGAAAACAGATTCTCTCCTTACCCACTTTCTCTGATACAAGGCACCCTCCATCTTCATGGATGATTTGGGGAGGAGTCTTGAATTGTACTGAACTGGATCTGACAGCAACTCTGTCCTTGACCAAACTTTAGTCGGGATCCTCTAAGCTCTCTTCTTTAGAGGACTTGACCTTGGCCAGCAAAAAACGATTTTATATCACCCTGCTGAGTCAGTGCAGAATCCTCACATTTTATCTGATCATACTCAAGATGTCATCAACTATTTCCTCCCCCACATTTGATGACCTGGATCCGCATGCAGCAAGACTCATGTTGTCAGTGTCTCGAGAACCCTACCCTTGAGTCTCCTTAGCCATTTCCATGCACTGATCCTTCTGTACCTTGGTTGTAAATCCCCAGCTGACTTTGCTGCAGTCAACTGATCACTACTGTGATCACTGTTTCCACAGTAGCCTTATAGTTGTAATTGACAAACAGCAGCGGATTAGTGTAAGGTCTGTAACAGAAGAATTTAATATATGCAAGTTTTATGCAGTGATGTGCACAATAAGTTTAGTTACTATTCATCACCTCACATAGTACAAATTATTTTTTCTTAAGCTGAGAACTTATACACTGTCTAATCTTAGGAACTTGTAAATGTATAAAGTAGGATTGTTAACTATAGTCACTATGCTGTGTATTACAGACCCAGGACTTACTACCAACTGAACGTTTGTCCTTTTTGATTCCCTTCACACATTTTAACTCCTCCCCCCCACCTCTGCTAGTCACCATCTATTCACTGTATCTATGAGTTTGATTTTTCCAGGTTCCTTATATAAGTGATACCATACAGCATTTGTCTTTCTCTGGTTTATTCCATTTGTAACAAAGCTCAAGTTCCACCGATGTTGTTGCAAATAGTAGGATTTCCTTCTTTCTCATGGCTGAATAATATTATATCATATACATGCATATATATATATATATATATGTATCTCACATCTTCTTTATCCATTTATCCATAGACAGACATTCAGCTTATTTCCACATCTTGACTATTGTAAATAAGGCTGCAATGAACGTGACCCGTAGATGTCTTTTTGAGTTAGTAATTTCATTTCCTTCAGCTAAAGGGAATTGCTGGATCGTTTGGTAGTTCTGTTTTAGTTTATTGAGGGACTTCTATACTGTCTTCCATAGTTGTTACACCAATTTACATTCCCACCAACAATCTACAGGGTTCCCTTTGTCTGCATCCTCATTACCCCTTGTTACCTTTCTTACTTGTGGTGGTAATATTTCACTGTGACTTTGATTTGCATTTTTCTGATGATCAAAGAAGTTGAGCACCTATTCATTTACCTGTTGGCCATTTGTAGGTCTTCTTTGAAAAAAATATTTAGTTCCTCTGTCCATTTTTAAATCTGATTTTTTTCCTGTTGATTTTAATGTGCTCTTTGTGTATTTGGGGGTACTAATCCCTTATCAGATACATATAATTTGCTAATATTGTCTCCTATTCTGTAGGTTCATTTTCTTTTGTTGATGGTTTATTTTGCTGTGTAGAAACATTTTAGTTTGATATAATTCTTTATTTTTCATTGGCTTCTTTTTTTCTTTTTTTCTTTTTTTTTTTTTTTTGCCTTGGTTATCATTGCTTTTTTTGACAAGTCACACACACAAAAATCATTGTCCAAAGAGTTTACTGTCTTATGTTTTCTTCTAGAAGTATGGCTTCAAGTTATACATTCCAGTGTTTAATCCATTTAAGTCGATTTTGTGTATAGTTTGATATAGAGGTCCAGTTTAATTCTGTTGCATATAGCTGTTCATCTTTGCCAACACCTTATATTGAAGAGACTCCTCTTTCATTGTATAGTCTTGGTTACCTTGTCATAAATTAGTTGATGATATATATGAGGGTCATTTCTGGGCTCTCGATCCTGTTCCATTGGTCTATCTATGTGTTTATATTAATGCCAATACCACATTATTTTGATTACGATAAATGGAATATAAATTTGTTACCGGGTTTGTCATTTCCTCGGCTCTATCCTGTCGGTCAAAGATTTCAAATGAAACGGGAATGTGTAGCAAAGTGAACAAGTTTATTGAAGCAAAGCACACTCCCAGAGATGGAAGCAGGGGGCTCCCAGTTTGGGAGAGCGCCCCCACCGCTTTCTTCCTTGGGGTTTATGTTTCTGAGGTCCTTTCTTGGGCCCGTCTCTGTGGACTGGTCTTACTCTTGTCTCTCAAGGTAATTGACAGATGCAGTTATATAACCGGGTTTTTACTGCGCATGTTTTTTTTGGGGGGGGCATAATAATTTTATGCTAATTATCTAATTATTCCTACTAGTTACCCAAGATTGTTCTAGGTTGTTCCCAGATAGTGTGTGCATTCCAGGGAGTTTGGGAAGTCCTCCAGATCTTTGAAAAGTCCTTGACTAGCCTCCAGGTCCCTGTGGGAAGGAGATAACTCCTCCTCCTCCCCCCCACCTATCAGGATCCTCCCAGGGCCCCACTAGCTAGCTACCCACTAACAAACTGGTATCGGGAGAGTGAGTTCTTAGTTTTGTTCTCCTGTCTCAAGATCGTTTTGGCTATTTTGGGTGGTCTTTGGTTCCTTCGGAGTGTTAGGATTTTTTTGTTTGTTTCTAGAAAATGCATTTGCAATATTGATAGAGATGCTTTGAATATGTAATTTCTTTGGGTAGATGCTTTGGATTTGTCATTTCTTTAGGTAGAAGAAATGTTATTTTAACAATATTAGTTCTTCCAATCCGTGAACATGGGATATACCGTTTATTTGTATCTTTAATTTATTTCATCAAAGTCTTGCAGGTTTTTTCAACGCACAGGCGCTTCCCTTGGTTAGATTTTTCCCCCCTGGGTATTCTATTCTTTTTGGTGCAGTTTTAAATAGGATTGTTTTCTTAATTTCACTTTCTGATAGTTTGGTGTTAGTTTATAGAAATGAAACCGATTTTTGTATATTCAACTGTACCTGACCGTTTACTGAATCCATTTAGTTCTTACAGTTTTGTGGTGGGTTTTTTATAGATGCTATCATGCCATCTGCAAACGACCGTTTTACTTTGAATTTGGAGCCCTTATCTTCCTATGTGTTTGGCCAGGACTTCCATACGACGTCGAGCTGAAGCAGCCAGTGAACATTCTTGTCTTTTCCAGATCTTAAAGGAGCAGAGGCCTTGCATAAAGTCTTCTTTATGGTTTTAATAAGTGTTAGAATAAATTTTTCTCTAATCACCAACAAAGTCCGTTTCTGAATCCACCCTCGCTCCGGTGCAAACCTCTTGTTGTTTGAACCTTGACCAGAATTGGAATGACAAATCACTGGGATCAGCGCCTTCAGATCTGGGCGGTACTCCTCCTGCCTCAAAGGAGCCTCGGAGTCTTGTGCTTGTACCCACCTTCCGGGAGGCAGCCCCAGCGAAAGCAGTTCCAGCGCTTAGGCGGCGCGCCGGGGTTGCGGGGTGGCGCGGGTCGGGGGTCGTGGCGAGGGTAGCGGAGCGTGTCCCGAGCCCTGCAGAGGGCGCTCTCCGCAGCCGGTCGCGGCTCTCAGTCTTACCTGGAGAATCAGCGACCACGGATTCCTCCCGGAGCCTGTTCCCAGGCCCTGAGGTTAAGTTGCATTCCTCCGCTTCCAGATTCCAACCCACCCTCCCCGATCCCCAAGAGATCCACCCGCTGCCTGATTTCTAATTTCGAAATCACGCTTTGTCTTGCAAGTTTTGAGTCTTTGTCTATTTTAGGTTAAGCAATCCACAAATACGAAAATAAACAAACTGGCCACTTGCAGTTGCAGGGGAGGAGAGCAAAGATCCGAGGCCACCCCCCCCCCCCCGCCCAATCCCCCGCCTAACGACTGGGGCCACTTTTCAGCAGAAGGACGCGAGGCTTTGATCTGCTCCAGAGGGTCCGCGGCTGCACTTCACTGGCAGCGGGGCGGCGGGGCGGCGCGCTGGGCCCCTCCTGAACTCGACCTCGCTCGGCCCGGTTCGGCATGGGCGCCGCGCTGGCCCGCCCGCGCCTCCCCGCGTCGCCCCGGGACTCCTGGCTGCCGCTCGCCACGCTCGGCCTGGCCGCCGTGGCGCTGGGGGCCGTGGCCTGGCGGCGCGCGCGACCCGAGCGGCGGCGGCGGCGGCGGCTGCAGCAGGTGGGCACCGTGGCGCAGCTCTGGATCTACCCGATCAAGTCCTGCAAGGGCGTGCAGGTGCGCGCGGCCGAGTGCACCGGCCTGGGGCTGCGCAGAGGCCACCTGCGGGACAGGTACGCGGGCGCGGGGAGAGAGGGACCCGACCGCAGGCGGGAGCAGACAGGTCTACAGAGTCCGCTAACCGGCCTGCTCGGCACAGAGACCCAGGAAGCGGTGGGGGAAGGACGGAGCGACCTTCGTCTCCCCACCCGGAGCAGAACCGGGCCGGGACGCTGGGGCCTGCACCTGCACCTCCGGAGACGCGCACCTCGCGCCGCACCCCGCCCCCCCCGCCCCCAGGAAGTGTAGTGTCGGCCCCCCTTGTGGCTGCCATTGCGACGCCAACTTCTTAAACCCCGACTAGTAGAGGCGCGAAGCCCCAAAGCATTGGTGCCACCGCCTTCTAGGGAACCGTCTGTGAACTTGAAACTCCAGTCGCCTTAGAATGCCACGCGTACTAATAATGACAGCAGTGGGAGCGTAGTTCTTTTACTTCTTTTGAAGAAAGAAAGGAAGAGGAGGATAAAAATAGGCTTTTTAAATTTGTTTTTTGTCACCAAGCCCCTGCCCCCACCCCAAGCGGGTCCTTGGACTTAACACGGTACACACCCCTGTGTCTCAACCGCCTGAGTCACCGAGTCACCGGGACGCTCCTGCACTCAAGCTTCTTGCAGCTTGAACAATGCTCTTGCTTCTATTACCTCCCCTGATTTTCTCAGGCCCTCTTTTAGCCGGTGCTTTCTTTGTAAATTATTATTTTATTCCTGGCTTACCTGACTAGTCACCATCCGTTGAATTCCTAGGGTACAGGAGAGGTTGGAAAGCTCCCTGACAAGTCCTGGTCCTCCTCTGGGCCTCATTGTAAAGAAAAGTCCTTCCTGCCAGACCAGGCCTCCCAACTTGGCAGGACCATGCGGGGTTGTTTGGATTGTAACTTACGCCTGAGCAGAGGAGGCAGTTCAGGACCTGCTGAGATGGAATCCAGGCTGCTTCAGGAAGGAAGCCAAGCATCCTAGCGATGACTTGGTTTGTACGGTGGACTCTGAAAGGTGACAGAATTTATTGGATTTATTTGTTTTTGGCTTCAGAGGCAGGCAAAAGAATTATGATTTTTACTATATAGATACTATAGCTCATATGATAATGATTAGTAACGAGAGCTGACACCTGTATCACACTATGGTCCATTCTTTTCCCCATTGCGCTCCACCAGAGAGAGAATGTGATCCCAAGAAACAAAGGCTTCCAGTCTGTTGAGGAGGAAGCTAATCTTCCTCTAGTTTTCTAAGGTCTATAGAGTAGGAGACAGTCACAATGATACCAAAGAGGTTAGCATGCAAAAAGATAAACTTTCCTTGAGGTCTGAACCCTTGGAGGTCCATATATATGATAATGGAGACTGTTACCTGGTCATTCCAGAGAGGTGACTTCCTTGTGACTTCCTTTCTAGAAAGGGGGCAGTAAATTTTGGAGGGACTAACAGAATATTTAAGGTCCTAACGCTACAACCAGGCTGTCTCCCACCTCACAGCCACCAACTACCAGAGAGTCCCTGTTTTTAGGGAGGTAGGTAACTAGGTTAAACATCAGTCAGGGATCTTCTGTCTCTCAGTCTCTTTGAATTTAAAATCATCAGCATGAGGTCTATGTGACAACTGACTCTATATGACAAGGACACAGAGGAAGGGGCACCAGAAATGGTTTGGGTTGGTTGGAATGAGTTCTTAGCTTGAACTGAAAACTTAAACCTGATTAGGAATTTTCCAGGTAGAAAGGAGAGATCTATGCTTCCCTCCTGTGCAGAGAAGAAGCCCACACATCATTTCCCATGTGAGTTTCCTCCCTGGGAGTCTCCTGACCACACAGGACACTGCTGGTTGCCACATATAGAGAGCTTGTCCCTAGACCAAGCCATTCTCTGTAACACTGCCTGGGTGTCCTGAAACAGATTAGGAGACTGATGCCAAAAACAGGATGGACACTAAATAAAAATATCTGACCCTGCAGAGGATCAGAAGAGAAAATAATCAATTAACAAAGGGGAGGGGGCACCTATGAGGAAGAGACATCACTGAAATAATTACCCAGTAGCTGCCTATATAAAGTCTGGAGATAGTGCCAGATCCTACAGGTGAAATGTTCAGTTCACTGTCCCCCGCCCCCAGACACACACTTCGCATATTGTCACCTGTGCTTCTAACCAACAAGGAGGTTCCAGTGATCCCCTTGGGTTCATCAGTTTCCCAGAGAGGCTCACAGAACTCAGGGAGACACTCAAACATTGATCAGTTTATTAAAGACATGATAAAGGGATTTGCAGGGGAGGTTGGGAGGGTCCCTAGAGCAGGAATTTCTGTCCTATGGAGTGGGGATGTATTTGCCCACCTGAAAACTCTGATCCCTGCTGTTGAGATTTTATGTAGGCCTGATCAACTGTTAAGCACCTCCAACCCTCATCTCTCTCTAGAGAAACTGAGGAGGGAAGGGGCAGAAAATTCCAAGCTCCTACTTGCTCTTCCTGTGAGTAGAGAATCCCCAGAATCCCCTCAGGAGAACAAAGGTGTCCCTAGTGCTCTTTTACAAGGGTATCTGGAGCCAGGAGCCGGGAACAGAAACCAATATGTATTTTTTCCATTACCTCACACCAGACAAATGAATTGGAGATGAACTTTCTAGAGAGAGAATAAGCTGGGTAAAGATACTGGGCCTGAGGAGACAGGTGTGCTGGGGGGAAAAGCTGGCGCACACACAGATATTTACCATAAGGAACCCAAAACAGGAACTCAAACAGATGTTAGTGTTCATGACTGCATTATTCACAACACCAAGCGGTGGAAACTTCCCAGATGTTCCACTGGGGAGCAATGGTACAACCTGTATGTTCCAGATGGAGTTATATTCAGCTGTACAGTTCTGAGACAGAATATAGCACAGAGAAATCTTGAAAATCTGATGTGAAGTGAAATGTGTCACAAATATCGTGTGATTCCGATGATCTAGAATATCTAGAATAGGCGGGTTTATAGAGACGAAGTGGATGAGAGGTTACCAGGGCTTAGGGGGCAAAGGGGGCTGAGGAGTTATTGCTTAATGGGTTCAGAGTTTCTGTTTGGGGTGATGAAAGGCTTAGAACACAGAACTAGTCGTGATGGTGATGTAACATTGTGAATGTGCTTAATGCCACTGACTTGTGCACTTAAAAATGGTTAAAATCACATCCTCAGAAATATCCCGTCTCTGTTGGTGGACACCTGAGTTGTTTCTGCCTTTCGGTGTTGTGAATAAGGTACGATGAGCACTGGTCTAGAAGTAGCTGCTTGGATCTCCCTCTCAATTGTTTTGGGCATATACCTGAGTATGCCGGGTATTTAATATTATATATTTGTGCTGGTGTCTATGGATTTCAAATCACCAACTCCTTCATCTAATTGTAATCATTCCATCTAGCATGAATAGAAATGACCAAAATGTTCATGAGTTGAGCTTTTTTGTTCCCTAGAGGTAAAGTATGCATGCATGGTGCTTTTTCTGGAAATGGTTCTTTCTGCTGTGCTTCTTTCCCCACTGATCTTTGTTTTCCGGGAAGTACCTCTAGGCCATGAATACTGGGCCAGAAAAAAATATTGTCTGTATAAACAACAGACCTCTGAGTATATTGAAACATTGCTCCTTTAGAAAGGAGTTGGCACGTTTGACAAGGTTGAGTGGCCTTGCACACGGCTCAGATGAACCCCATGCTCTACAAACAGGACAGCAGCGGTCTTATTATTTTCACCACTGGGAGCCTGGCTGGGGCTTCCTGGTCCCTTCCAGTCTTTCCATGGAATAGATTCTTGTCATATCTTCAGAGCATGTTTAATGAACATGATCAGACTTCCTGGCAATTGAGACAAAATACATTTACCATCTTTGATTTCTGGGCCATCAAGGAGCCTGGGGTGTCCTATAGATAATCTATATTGGATGCTTGAGTCATCAGAAAACCCTTTGAAATCAACTGAAGACTCAGTCTGGCTGTGCTGCCATGGTGGTGCTTAGGACAGACAGACAGACAGACACATGCTCAACAACTCCCAACCCAGCTCATGGTGAGCGCCCGCCAAGATGGCAGTCCTGCGCAGCAGTCCATGAAGATCTTCTGTTTTGAAAATGGCAGGTTTTGGCTAGTGATCAATGAGGAGGGGAACATGGTCACCGCCCGGCAGGAGCCTCGCCTGGTCCTGATTTCCCTGACCTGTGAGAGCGACAGCCTGATCCTCAGCGCAGCCTACACGAAGGACTTGCTGTTACCCATCAAAACGCCCCCCACCAATGTGCTGCACAGGTGCAGGTAAGGAGGGGGCTCTTCTGACTGGCACTAGTATTTGTTCCTGCGGCTTTGAGGAAGCATGAACTCTGGAGGGAGTCCTGAAGCTCTTGTGCATCATTCAGCGAGCATTACCCGTGGCTGTCTCTAGGGTCAGGTCTTCAACATCATGACAGCGAGGAAGCAACTTTCAATGCTTATGCTGATGTGGCTTTGAGAGATGTCAAAGTCCCCTCAGAAACCATGGGAACAGAGGCACATTGACAGGGTAGCAGGAGATGACAACAGCCCCAAAGTAAGACAGAATGGGGGTGGGGAGGCTGGGGGGTCCAGGAATAGGTGAGGTTAGAGCCATGTGATAGGGACTTTCTCTTCTCTGCCTAGGAAGACTGGGAACCTCCTAAAAAGTTGGAAGGAGTTGCAAGAAGCTATGTGACCCATGGTACTTCATTCCAATGACAGGAAGTTCCAAAATAAAAACAACAGCTGACATCAAAAGAGTCATCTGACCTGCAGATGGCCAGGGTCCCTGTCCAGGAGGGCGAGGTTCAGCTGGAAGGCACTCTCTGCAGGGTCCTCCTCAACATCAGAGGGGCTGGGCTGTGAGGAAGTGTTCATTCCAGGAAAACCAATGTGGCCGCAAGAAATCACATCTAGAGTGGAATTTTTCATCCCATCCTGGGATAATGAAAATAGGGTCCAGTTATACTCGCGAAGGTTTCTGGCATTTTTGAATGAAAATGCAATAAAAATGCTAACTGTGGGCCACAGCCTGTCACAGCAAATAATAGCACATCCGATAGAGGAACTAGCTGGAAAATGTCTAAGGACCCTGAAAGTTCATGAAATGTTGTGTCAAATATAATTTCTAAAATACCCTAGTGTCTTGATAATATAGTTTTATTTAAAATGGGAGGTTGTTCTGAGTATAAAATGAATATATATATTTACAGCTGAAAAATGAGAAAATAACCAAAATGAAGGAAACACAAACCGCATCTGAGATAATATGTTGACATATTTTCTTTCTGTCTCTCTGGTTTTTTGAACTCAATTAAAATAATACAAAACACCAGAGTCACATCGCTCTGTGTTGAAGTTGATGTTTAAATATTTTTTCAGATTCTTTAATGATTTTAAGAGATCAGTAAAAAAGCGATTTTCATGTTTGCATGGTATTTCCTTCTGTGAGTGTCCTCTGGTGCATTTTAATATGTCCCATGAGTAAAGATTTGGATTTTTTTCAGTTTGTCCTGGGTGTGAAGAGGAACATGATGCCTAATTGACACCCATTTTTGTTCATATTTATTATCGCCTTAGGGAATGAACTTCTTCTTGAGTCTGTATGTCTGTTTTCTTCCCCTTATGGCTTTTCCTATATATGAATTTTTCCATGGGAATATCAGTGAAAAGTCTTTAAAAATCATGAACACTGAGCAGAACTAATCTAGCGGTTGATGTAGGAACCCAGGCCATACTAATAATACTTTCTCATTTTATATGAAGAACAATCAAATGAAATCACGTAGGTGTATCGTCAGCGTCATGACTGAAGGAGACGTCTCATCTCATCGGGCCCCCTCCTCAGCAACAGTGATCGGAGATTTGTCCGTGGACAAATTGCCTTTGCGGGGGCTCTGGGATCCAATACCACACACCAAGGGACCCTGGAACAGTGCCAGGTGACAGACAGAAAGACCATGATCCCGGCTGTGAACTGAGCAGGTTCTAACTCCTTGCGAATGTGATGTGGGAAGCACCGTTTCAGAAATCACCCAGAGGGGAGAGCCTTTGTAAAAATCCAGGTTTCTAGGGCAGAAGGTCCAGCTTACCATGGGAACAAGAAAAGATGAGTCTGAAGGCCCTGGAGAGGGTCAGAGGAGCAGTTTGACCTATGTCCCTGCCCCCAGGCAGCACAGCTCAGGATCAAAGAGCTTCTCGGCCTGTGATTTCTCTACCCTCAGCCAGGACAGGGAAAGTGTGAGGGAGTCCTTGCTTCCCCGGCTGTGGAAGGTCACCAAAGGGGCATATTTCTCACTCCCCATCTGAAGTACTGAATCATGAGAAACCCAACTGGGGCAGGGGGCAGGAAGAGCCAGGGAGAATGGCAGATGGGAGGTGGATCCTGGTCACTGCTTACAGATGCCATCAGGAAGACTACCTGCATGCCATTTGGGGATGTCTCACCCCATGTGCCCCCAGCGGGCCCACGCCCCCCCCCCCCCCCCCCCCCCCCCCCCCCCCCCCCCCCCCCCCCCCCCGAGCTTGGCACCTGGCTCCTTGTGCACGTTCCGGATGGCAGGCTTGGACAGAGGACTCATGAGCACACACACGAGGTGGGTGAGAAAAGCCACAAACCAGCATGAGAACTGCCTGTGGGGAAGCAGAAGGGAGGTTGGGTGCTCGGCCTGGTACTGCAGGGTGAGGGAAGCACACGCACTTCCAAACACACACAAGAGCGAGCAAGAAGCACGGAGGTGTGGCCACAGGTCTGAGAAGAACCCGGAATTCCCAGCAGAGCTGACGGGAAGAATTTCTCTCCCGATAGTAGTAACGACCAGAACCCGTGATTGAGGTTTTAGGTGTGAAGCCAGTGACACAGACCTCTAAGGAACATGTAAAATAAAGGAAACATTGCTCTGCTGATACTCTTCGAGCAACCTGCCCTAAAAACTCAGTGATCTGCTATGTACTCGATAACGAATGCCAAGCAGCCGTTTGAAGGAAACTCAATGAGATTACAGGAAGGCAGAGATAATTAAACAAAATTAGGCAAACAGCGTAAGAATGGCACTACCTGGTGGCCTAGCAGATAAGTCCACTGGACGTAGTCCGTAGGCATCCCAAGGACTCAGGTTTGTGTCCTGGAGCTGGGGATGAACAGCCAAGATGAACAAGTGAAATAAACAAAACACTGCTCCCACCTCTCTCTTCCTGCCTGCCTGCTTGCTTGCCTTCATTCTACACCTTTCCCTTAAAACAAACAGCAGACAACAGCAACAACAAAAAGAGGCAGCAAAGCTTGAAACTGTATGTCCCTTGAGCGCTGCGCTGTGGCTCGGAGGCTGGAATGATGTCTCTGAAAGTGAAGGAATTGTAGGGAGACCACAGCTTGGGGCAGCTTCTCTGAGGGTGTGTAGGGCCTGGGAGGTGCCCAGATTTTCATGTCATGCCTTTTCTTTGCTCCCACACCCCTGCAGAGTGCATGGCCTGGAGATCGAGGGCCGGGACTGTGGCGAGGCGGCCGCCCAGTGGATCACCAGCTTCCTGAAGACTGGACCCTACCGCCTGGTGCACTTCGAGCTGCACTTGCGCCCGAGATCTTCTCAACAGATAAAGGACGCCTTCAGGCCTGAAGACCAGGTCGGAAGAGTGTCCTAGACTTTCACTTCCAGCGTGTCCTGTGGAAGGCAGGCTCCCTCAGGTCTCTGCCAGGTGGTCTCCTGCCCATCAGGGAGGGTGGCCAGTCCCCTCAAGATTACTGTTTCATCAGCTGGTCTCTGGGCAGCTGGGCCTGGACGGCCACACACTGCAGTCAAAAGTGAAGCCCTTGCCTGAGAGGATGATGTAATGACACACATTTCCCATGGGCATCTACCTTCCGCTGTGTCAGCCTTCTGCTGGCAGAGGGCTCACCACCGTGTGTGCCATTGCCTTTCTCACCCCTTCTGTCACTGCACCGAGTCCGCCATTTTTAAAGTTGGTTTGCAGTGGTATGTCAGACCACAGTTGTGCAAATGAGTGTGGGTGTGGAGACCCCGCTCCGAATATTGCAGTAAATTTTGACTCTTACAATAAAGCGAGTCACACACATTTTTTGTTTTCCCAGTACTTGTAGACTACTATTCTGTAGTCTATTAACTGTGTAATAGTGTACTTCAAGACGAGACTGACCTTGAAAGGAACAGGCCAAAAGGATTCATCATAAAATAGGGTTGCTAGTACAATGTTATGTAGCACAATTACGATGACCACATAAAAAAAATTACGGTCAACGTAATGACTTAGCACTGATTCTCAGTTTGTATTAAAATAAGTATCCAATGGCATGCCCTTGTGTCTCAGGTTGCTGAGATGGCTAGGATTCAGACCACATAAATCCCAAGGACCCAGGTCTGTGACCCAGGGCGGGATGGAAAAAAAAAATTAAATAAATAAAAAATTGAAAAGATCCTCTCCTTCCTTCCTTCTTTCCTCTCTTTGAACAAAGAAAAATAGTGGTGCTCCTTGGTGGAGGAGTGGTTAGGTCTACTGCCTCCAGCAGAGTGCAATCCATATATATCCCAAGGACCTAGGTTCACATGCTGGGGCGGGGAGGAGCAACCAAGATGAATAAGTAACATAAAGTAAATAAAGTAGTTCTTCCTTCCCTCTTCCTGCCTGCTTGCCTACTCACCTTCAATCTTGCCTGTACCTTTTCTTAAAGGAAAAAAGAATCCATGAATATTTTTATCATATGTCGTGAGGTCATCAAACTAACTTGCTAAACATTTGAGAAATTGGATACTTAGTAGGGTGAGGTGACACTGGGTAACGGCTCTAGGATTTGGAGGCTGTGTTCTCTTACTTCCATCTTGCAAGGTGGTTTAAGGCTTCCAAATTGCTGTGACTTTTTAACAAAAAGAACGAGAGAGAGACACAAAATGTGTGTGTGTGTGTGTGTGTGTGTGTGTGTTTATCTCCAAGAGCCAGACCATGGCACCCCTGAGAACACCTCTGTGTGTATCAGGTTCTAACAATTCCCCTTCCTCGTCAGGTTACTTACTCAGACGCCAGCCCCTACCTGATCCTCTCAGAGGCGTCCTTGGCGGATCTTAACTCCAGGCTAGAGAAGAAAGTTAAAGCAACTAACTTCAGGCCCAACATCGTCATTTCAGACTGTGGTGTCTATGCAGAGGTAACAACATGCCTTCTTTGTCCTACTCCTTTAGGTGTCATTTAAGGTCTGAGAGTCCTTGATGATGTTGGGTGAGATTATTCTGAAGGATGCTTCCTTAGGGGTTCTTTCTTACACAGCAATCCTTTTGGATTCATGGAACCCCCGTTCTGCTCAGGTGCCTGACTGGAGGAAAGAGAGAAAAGAAGGAAGGAAGGGAGGGAGGGAGGAAGTGGGGAGGAAGGGCGGGAGGAAGGGAGAGAGGAAGGGAGGGAGGGAGGGAGGCATGAAAGAGGGAGGGAGGGAAGGAGGGAGGAAGGGAGGGAGCGAGGGGGAGGGAGGAATTCTAAAAATGATTCCTAAAACCCTCATTTGACAAATTTTGGATTTCTGATGTTTTATGACCACAGTGCCCCCTAGCGGATAAGTGGATGCTTAACAGGCTGGAGCTGCTCAAATCCCAGGTTAAGAGTTAAAGAGACCCATTCTAGCTAAAGACAAAATTAAAAGCCTGCAGTACGTATACATCTATGAAGAATCACACACACTATAAAAATGAAAACCCTGAGCCTGGGACTCTGTCTCGGGCTGTGATCAACAAGGTCTGGGCAGGCTCTTCTTAGCTCAGGATTCTTGCCTTTGACCCTTGGGTGGCTGGCTCTGAGGGTTAAGAAGGTCAGAACTAAAGTCAAATGGCCTTTGTCACCTCATTGTCCTTCCTTTTATTTATGTATTTATGTATGTCATTATTCATTTGTATTGAGTTACCTTTGATTTACAAAATAATATAAGCCATATCTGCAAGTTCCCCATTCCTCAAATATATGACATCATATACTGCCCACCACTAATTGCCAAAAGTCCTCCTGCACTGTCCATGGGACCCACCTCCGCTTGCTCTCACCCTGCTCCTTTCCCCGTTGGTAACCTCAGCATGCCTTCCTTTAACGATGGTGGCGTTCCCTCAGCCGGCTCTGTGCCTCTCCAAGTCTCCAGTGAGGCTCACTTCAGATCTGACCTTTCCTAACCCTCCCTGACCTGAACATCTTGAAGATGTGTTCCTCTAGATGGCCAGCAATTCTTGTCTGCACAGCTAAACTGACAGAGCGCTATCTTGTAAAGGCTTTTCTCAATTTTTCTGGAACTTCCTAAATGAACATTGATCATTCACATTTCAGTGAGTTGTGCCCTGCCTCCCTTGCTGATGGACTTCGTCCTGAAAGTTGGCCCCATTGACTCAGTAGGGACAGAAATGTCCGAGGAGCTTCCTGGGTGGATGCTTTGTAAGACAGCTGGGGGTACATGCTAGATACATACCAGGTTTAAGAATCTTTTTTTTTAACATTTAAGGAAAGGAGCATTAAGAGGAAGAAGAAACATCTTTACTTATTTAGTTGTTCATTTTGGTTTCCCATCCCAGCCCCAGGTCTTGAACTTGGATCCTTGGGATGTATGTGGATCACATGCCAGCATCTCCACCGCCTGAGCCACAAAGGCGCTCCAGGCTTAAGGATCTTATTCCATCATAGGTGTGGACAGAGGGACCTGCTGCATCTTAGAGTCACCGCTTCTCCATGCCCTCTTCCTGTGTCCCCTCTCCGTTCTGTCCCCCACCCCAGTTTCTGGGGGTCCATTAGAGAGACTTCCTGAAGGACATGAGTTTCAGCCACAGTTTTGCAAGTGAGAGAAGAGGGGGAGTACTTTCATTTCAGGGACGTGAAGGGACATACCAGGGACAGAGTGAACAAGACAGTGTGTGGCGTCTCAGGACCAGGGACTGTGTGTGGACTGATGTAAGTGACTGCATGGGTGCTGGCTCGTGATGCTCCTGCAGTGGCATGTAGAGCCAGGACTCAGAATGCTCCTGTGAACTGTGTGCTTTGTCCTCTAGGATTCGTGGGACAAGCTTCTGATTGGTGACGTGGAACTGAAGAGGGTGATGGCTTGTTCCAGGTGAGGTCCCCAACCCTGTGGGAGAAGGGGTCCCTCTTCCTTGTCCCCTGTGTGACGCTCTGTGTGTCCAGGTGCATCCTAACCACAGTCGACCCAGACACTGGCATCATGAACAGGAGGGAGCCGCTGGAGACGCTGAAGAGGTACGACAGCAACTTGGGGTTTCAGTGAAAGCCTGCCTAGTTCCAGCTGGGGTCCTAGTGCCAGTGATGCGGGAGTGGCCTGGGTCCCAGGGTGCCTGCCTGCACACAGAATTTTATTTTTCATTTAGAATTCATAATTTGAACAAACCATAGAAAAATGCTTTAGGTATTTTAGCAATTTTTTTAAGAGAGGAAAGAAGGAAGGAAGGAAGGGAGGGAGGAAGGGAGGGAGGAAGTGGGGAGGAAGGGAGGGAGGAAGGGAGGGAGGAAGGGAGGGAGGAAGGGAGGGAGGAAGTGGGGAGGAAGGGAGGGAGGAAGGGAAGCATGAAAGGGGGAGGGAGGGAAGGAGGGAGGAAGGGAGGGAGTGAGGGGGAGGGAGGAAGGAAGGAAGGAAGAAGCAGGCAGGGAGGTTTTCATTTATTTCTTTGTTTTGATTTTGATTTTCTCACCCCTTTCCCTGGCCTGGGGTCTTGAACCTGTGTCCCTGGGCTTTGTATGGTCCCAGCCTTAGCTCTGTCAGTTGCCTGAGTTAAAAGGGTGCATCCTTATCAATTTTATTATGGACAGAGTATTAGATGAGACCAGAGCTGTAGTAGGTGTGATAAGGGCTTTGTGGAGAAAAAATAAGTGTCCCTACATTCCAGAGAAATGTGTGGACATCTCCAGGAGTGAGGAACTGTGTGTTGGGGACGTGTTATGTCTTATTTTAGCAAAATAAAACCACATGTGCAAACAGGGCTAACACCTTGATAAATAGACTCTGGGAGATAATTCGGGGGAGTTGGGGTGATTCACTGCACTTTTCTTTCTACTTTTATGTTTACTTAAACATTTTTATAGTACAATTTTTAAGTGAAAGACATAATTACAGAGGATCATTTTACTTGTTTTTGCTTTAGGACCTCACATATATGTGGGATGTAAAAAAAGTCGAACTCACTGAAGCAGAAGGCAGAGCATTGGTTTCTAGGGGGATGGGAGCAGATGTTGGTTCAAGGGTGCAAACTTTCAGTTATAACATGAGTGCATTCCGGCGTGCCCTGGTGGAGTAGTGGTTTGGTCAGCTGCCTTTGGCTGGCGCAGTCCACAAACACCCCAAGGAGCCGAGTTTGCATCACGGCACTGGAGGAACAGCTAAGATGAACAACTGAAATAAAGTGCTTTAGGCGCAACCTGGTTGAATAACCCACGTGCCTCCCAGGGATTTCTACTCCCATCCTGGGACCAGTGGTAACAACCAACATGAAGAAATAAATTAAAACATGAAGTGCTTCTTCTTCCTCTCTTCCTTACCTGCCTGCTCGCACCTTTCTCTTACAGAAAGAAGGACAGGTGCCTTCTGGGGCTCTAACTTGTAACACGATGACTGTAGCTGACGGTCCTGCTCTGTACACTTGAATTTGCTGAGGAAATAGACCTTCCGTGTCAGACAACAACTTTGAATTGTGTAGAAAGAGATTCAGGAGGACTTTTATTTCAAAAAGTAGATGACAAAGCAGCATTTGTGATAGTTGCCATTTTGGTTTTGTTGGCTTGTGCTTCTTTGTAATAGATCAGGGCACCCAGTGGCTGAAAGACTGGAGGTGTGACCCAGGTAGCGGGATCCTTGGGGACAGGTCTTTCTCCCCTGGGTCCTCTCACCCTCCCCACATCAACCTGCATGCTTTTCTCGAACAACGATTCAGCATCCATGCGTGTTGGGGCTGATGTCCGCCACCGCTGGGGCTCAGATCTTGCTGGAACTGACCCTGAACTAACGAGGCCCGTCTTCATTGGTCCCTTCCAGGCTGAGCACTGGGTCACAAGGGAGGTGTCTGGTCTTGTCTCTGCAGCCCCCGTGACCCTGGGCTTCCATCTCGACATGGGTCCTGGTGTCGCTGTGGGTGGGAAGGTGGTGCCACTGCTTTGGGCAAAGCTCTGGGAGGCTCGGAAGGAGGCAGCTGGGGTGTGGGCCTCTGGCACCGCACCGGACGAAAGAATCCAAAGAGAGGTGACGCTGGTGGGTGTGTGGCCACACTCGCTCCTTCCTTCCGCCCCTCATGGACTCATGGCCTTGTGGGACCCACAGTCTAGACTCTGTCAGCGCCAGCCCCTCAGCAGTTCTGTCCCGGAAGCTACTCTCTGGCTTCTTCCTGGCAAACTGAGGGCTGGGGTGAGTGCTGTCCTCCCAGCTGGCACTATGTCCTCAAACTTCAGGCTCTGGCCTGGCCTCTGCCCAGCACAGGCAGCCATGGACACATGCCCTGCATGAGGGCCCAGCCGCACAGGGAGCGCTGGCACTGAAGCGAGGGACTTCAGGAGAAAGGCCAGGCTGGGGCCTGTGGAGGACAAGAGGAGTTCTTCTTTTTTAAAATTTTTACGGAGGTAAGTTTGCTTTACAAAGTAATGCCAGCCCATGTGTGCAGGCTCACTATCCATCACATATCCAGCACAGCCTGCCCACCCCGAAACTGCCAAAGTCCTCCCCACTGACCACTGGACCCCACCCCAGTGGGAACCTCAGTTCTCGTCAGTGTCCAAGGATTGGTTCTTGTTCAGTCTGTTCCTTTGCTTTTTTCTTAATATTCCACATATAAGTAAGGTCATCGATATTTGTCTTTTTCCTTTTGACTTATTTCCCTTAGCATCATCCCCTTGAATTCCATCCATGTTGTTGCAAATGACAAGATTTCACCCTTTTTAGGGCCATGTATATACCATTGTATATACATATACATATCACATCTTTATTAGAGGAATTTTTTTTTCTTTTAAAGGAAAGTTGCAGTCAGGAATGAAGGCGAGTAGTCAGGCAGGGAGAGAGGAGGAAGCAGCATTTTATTTTATTTTATTTTTTATTTAGTTGTTCACACTGGCAGTTTCCCCCGGGACCTGGGACTTGAACCCAGGGGTATGTGGCCTGTGCTCCTTCAGAGGCTAATGACCCAACAGCTACTCCATGGGAATTCTTGAATTAAGGAGCAATGACTGCTGTTCTCTGGACTCTCCAGCAGGGGGAGCGGCTTTTTTCAAAGAGGGAGCACAGACCAACCTAATGAGAATTCCATCATTTGGGGGTGTTGTGTTTTTTCAGTGCTCAAGACAGCATGAGTTATCTTTTCTCTGAAAAGTGAATATGCTGGCACGCTTGGGGTCTGTACATCCAGCGTCTGTCTTACCCCCTTGTAAAATAGAGCTTTAGTTCTCTGAGAAGCCCAACTGTTAGAGGCAATGTCAGCAACGTTTGGAAGCGCAAAAAAAATGGTGACAGATTTCTAGAGAGATAACGGAGATAAAGGAAGTCGAGTAAAATGTTAAGTTCAGAGTTCACGTGGCTGGGCAGTGGGCGTTCGCTGTAAAGTTAGTTTGATTTGTTTGCGTGCTTGAGTGAGATGTGTGTGGGGGGTGGGGACGTTTCAGGTGTGATGGGATGTGGGAAGGGAAGCAGGGTCTCAGGAAGCATCAACGACCAACTCCTAGTCCAAGTGCTCCTCTCACCCTCAGAACAACCAGCTCCCATTCTGGTGGAAGAGGAGCGCAGGGCGGGCTGGGGCCAGAGCGGGAGGGAGGCGGCGCCCCTGACTCAGGCCCTGGTGCCCTCCTGGTGAAAGGATCCAGAAAGGGCAGAACTACTTGCTTCTGAGAGCAAACAAATCAAGCGACTTGGGAGCTGTCCCTTTGCTATACATCTGTTCCCTCTCTGCCTCCACACCTTGCTTTGTGTCTGGACGCCGGTCCCTCTGGATTTAGAAAGTGCTGTGCGCCTTGCCCCGCAAAAGGACAGTGCGCCCAGCACAAAGTAAGGCAGCAGCGGGGTCCAACAGTCAGCGTCAGCGTCCCACCCTCATGACTCTAAGACCCCAGGAGTCCAGCAGCCTTCCGCAGAGTCTCCTCCAGTGGCATTCTCCCAGGACAGGTGGCCACTCCTTGGGAGAAGCGAGGTAGGCTCAAGAAGAGATGGTGGAAACCATGCCAGTCCCTCCTGGGGGCTCAGAGCTGTGTCCTTTCTTGGAGACTGCAGTTCTCAGCAGGGACACCTCTGCTGCCTTCCCTGTGGTGTGGCAGCCTGTCTGTCAAAGGTCCCCTTCTCCCAGGTGGGCGGAGTTGTTGATGAGAGGACACAGGACATGGGAGGACACTGCTCTGTTCTGTCCTGAGGGAGTGTGGTTTCCCTGCAGCTGATGGCAGCAGTCTCCCCCTGTAGCTCCTGTGATATCCTGATCCGAATAAAAAGAACAGAGCAAAAGTTGATCCCTGCAGGGGCCACTGTTCTGTGGGATGTATGAATCCAGAGACAGTAAGTTTTTCGCTAGTCCCTGCTGTGACTGCTGTGCTGAGCTGAAGTGGTGGTGGTGACACTGGAGAGGACGGACTCCTCCCATCTGCCTTGACCCTACACAGAGTGCAGTGTGCATCACTTAGCTTCTGGAAATCTGTTTGTAAGAATGGGACTAGAAATGTCTCTCCTGGGGGATCAGAGTAAAACTATAAACCTTTAAAATAGACAATAAAAGAGGACAGCACCTCCTAGAGTGTAATGCCTCGACCCAGGCCCCCAAGTTCCAGGCCTGAGCCTCTTTGCCATTACACAGAGGAGCTAATGCATTCCCTTAGATTTTTTTTTTTTTCTTAAAAAAAAAATACTAAAGTGCTGCCCTCATTGACCATGTGGACCGTGGTCACCCACAGGCTCGGTTTCTGAGCCTGAACTTCTGAGACGCCTGAAAACAGATCCCTCATCCTTGGCTGGACTGAGTGAGACCAACCCTGACCTACAGCCATTGCCCTGGAGACAGTGGGTTCCCAGCAGTGACAGAGACACTGCCTCATCATAGCCAGCCATTGACCAGTCCTGAGCAAAGCAGGCAGAGAAAGTAATGAGCAGACTGGCTGGTGCACAGCCCTTTACAGGTAGCAGCGCTCCCATTCATACTACCCCCTTCAGTCTGGAGATCCCTGCGCGCCACACAGAATGGCTTACAGCAGGGCTGTTGCCTATTCGTTGAAGGAGAACATACGCTAAAACAGGAACTTTAAAATGAGCTTGCAGTGTATTACTATATATATATATATATATATACACATACATATACACACATATACATATGTGTATCTATATCTGTCTTATCAGCCTATCTATCTATCTATCTATCTATCTATCTATCTATCTATCTATCTATCTATCTATCTATCTATCTATCTATCTATCTATCTATCTATCTATTTTCATAGCTAGAGCCCTTGGTGGCTCAAGTGCTAAGCCCTTGCCTGGAGCGCAAATCACATACAGCCCAAAGACCTAGCTTCACTGCTAGGGTTGTGGGGTGGGGGAATAACTAAACAAAAAGCACCCTTCCTCCTCTCTCTTCCTTCCTGCCTGTCTTCCTTCCTGCCTGCTTTCTTTAAAAACAAAAACTGAAAAACTCATAGAAGATCCCCTTGTGAGACTAGGCTGTGAGAGCCTGGTAAAGTCTGAACAGACCGCGCTTGCAGTACCCCCTCTTCCCCACAAGAGGCCGCTGGTGACCTTGTAGTTCTTTGCATCCTGGCCGGGGCGGTGACTTGGGGAGCTGGAAATGGCTCCAGAGTTGGGGATGGCCCTCTGACCCAGCCAAGAGCCACTTCTCTGCTCACTCCCCACTTTTCTTTCTTTCTTTTTCTTTTCTCTCTCTCTTTCTGTCTCCCTCTTTCTCCTCCCTTTTTCTTTTTTTAGAGAGGCAGAAGAAGCAGCTTGTTTCTTTTATTTACTTTTCATCTTGTTTGTTTCTCCACTCCCTGGAGGCAAACCAACATCCTGGGGGTGCATGTGGATTGTGCTGGTGGTTGCTGGGGGATCTAACACCTGCTCCACCAGGGCACGCCTTGCTCCCTGTTTCTATTCCTAGACAGTGAAATGTACTGCTACTGTGTCCAGGTGAGCAGGTCTGCTGGTGCCAAACACCCCCTGTCCCGTCCCCCACCGATGGGCCGGTGGCTCCCTGGACCCTCCGCTTAAGGCCGCATGTGTGCTGAGTGAGTGTGAGAGGTGCGGGATGGCGGCTGAGACCCATGAGAGGCTAAGCCTTTGTGAAGGATGCATATTGTATTGCCCCCAGTTCTTCGCAGAGCTATGTGTGCTGCACCCCAAGGCGTATAGACGAGCAGGGGTCCCCACCTGGCCTCTGGCCCCAGCTGGCATCTGTGGTTTTGGAAATGTGGTTACTCCTCTGAGACTCACTAGTGACGTGGGGATTATAAATTCCATGTGGATTTGTTGAAGGGACTAATGGAGATGGGAGGTACGTGCTCTTTATAAGCTGTATTTAGGCACAGACCTGGGACTCCCAATACCCCAGGGAGAATCAGAGCCCACCCAGCTTACAGAGTTGGGTGCATCAGGAAGAAATCCCAAACCCTGAAAAGGTGATCTGCCCCAACTCTCAGAGAGGCCCTCACAGCACCCCAAGGTGTGAGGGGTGAGGGGTGGAGCAGACTCCTGGGCAGGCCTGGGCTCCCAGCGTCCAAGGTCCCTTGGACTAGGGAGCAGGAAGCGCCCAGGGCCCAGGGCCGGGTGAATCAGCAGCTCATGTTGTCATCGGTTCATTGATTTATTCATTTGTTTACTCAGTCAGCGAGTGAATATGTGTGTGTGTACGCGTGTGCGCTCGTGCATGTGTGTGCACGTGTAGGTGTGTGTGTGCAGTGTGCCGAGCTCTGCACCAGGAATGCAGGCCAGCTGCTGTGGGCTGCGGGCAGTTCAGGGAGGGCCTGGTCCCAGGCAGGGCCACTAGCTGTGACCCTCTCTGTCTGTTCATTTGCCATTTCTGATTTGAAGAACATTTAGACAAAAATGAGGCAATAGTTTCTTTTTAAAGCAGAGTAGAATGAAATGAATGCTTTCTGTATAAATGTTTTCCATCTAGCAATGTTAGCTTAAAGGAGAAACCGAAGGAGAGCTTCCTCCTGGTGGCCAGGCAGGGGAGAATCTTATCTCCAGGCCTGTGCTCACGTCCACTCCTCCTGGGGCATGCTCTGTTTTCTGCCTGGCAGAGATGTTCACACTGCTTCTCCGAGGGGCTTCACTCGCTAGTACATTAATCTGTTTAATGAGGCATTCATCTGTTAATGTGAATCAGCTGTGTGGGGGTTGGGGGGCAGCTTTGGCGTCAAGCGGGACAGGGAGATAGAGGGGTTCCTGCCCTTTGGGAACCCTGTCTTGAGGCAGGTAGATGTGATATGGGATGTAGAGGGGACCCTGTTCTAGAAGTGCTGGAGGCTGTCAGGGGAAGGAGGAGGGAGGGATGCCTCAGGTTTAGTGGGTCACCCAGCTTGGCCTTGGTTTCTGCCTGGTTCCAGGAGGGGCATCTGCCTCCCCAGTCCTGCCTGTACCCTTGTCTCATCTTCCTGGTCCTTCCTTGCCCTGCCATATTAAGTTCTTGAGTTCTCAAGTATTTCAGTACCACTCAAATCATTCAGAGTAAGAAAAGTTTTATTGAAGGAGGAAAAATAAAAACAGGAAAAAGAAAAAAGCACGTTTAAGAATGAAAGTGGGCCCTCCTCTTGAAAGGAGACAGAGTCAAGAGATGACCCCTGACTTTATACAGGCAGGTAGTGGGGAGTTATTTTAGTGCTGTGTCTTCCTCCTGCCTGCCTCCATCCCTTTTGTTAATTGACTGGTTTTTCTGCTCTCTGACCTTATGCAGGTATTTTTACTTAATGTTTATCCTGCTTGTCAGTTTCAGCCTCCTAGTCTGTCCCTTTCAGGCACATATCCAGGCGCTGCAGGAGGAGATAAATGCATGTTCTAGCAAAGAAAACCTTGAGGGTGATATTACTCCAGCGGGGGATCCTGGGCTTCCTTCCCACTTGGTCTGGGTCTTGAAGAAAAGGTAGAATTGCAATGCAAGGGGGATCGGGGAGGGTAGGCCCTGGGAACCAGAGACAGAATGCACAGCAAGGTGGGCAGGCATTGAGAAACCTGAGGAGTATGTGGGTTGTGTTAGGGGACAGAGGGGATAGGCTGGGAAAAGCCAGCTGGGGTCAGGAAGAGGTTGTTGACCAAGAAGAACATGATGAGGCTAAAATAAAGCAATAACATTGATTTGGGGTCATAGATTTGTAAATTGGGAAACACAAACTTGGGTGCCAATCCAGAGGGTGTCCTGTGGTGCCTTTGTTTAGAGGGGTTTTAAAGGAAAAAGATGGGAGAAGAAGGATAGACTTGGCTAAGAACTGAAATTGGTTACAGCCTGCATTCCTTAGCGTCCATTGGCTTTTAATGGAGCTGGCCTTGGTTAAAGTGGAGAGAAGAAATAGAAAAACATCTTTGCACAGTTTTCAGGGAAATCTGTCTAGATGGATATGGGTTATTAATCAGTGATTTTTTATTTTAAATTGAAAGTCCATCAACAGAATTCTAGGCAGTTACAGAAAAAGATGAAATTGTGCTTTTGCAACGACCTGGATGGAACTGGGAGGGATCATGTTAAGTGAAATATGTCAGAAAGAAAAAGAGAAGTGCACGAAGGTTTTACTCATATGTGGAATATAAAGAAACTAAACAAACCAACAGACGAATCTCAACAACATTCACAGAATGCAAGACGGTGGCTCCCAGTGGGCTTGAGGAGGAGAAAGAACAAGGTTGGGAAGGAATAAATATAGTGTAGTGAAGGGCTCTAGAATGCTCAAAAAATGAAAAAAAAAAAAAAAAAAAGTAGTTCGATAAACTGTAGTTTCAGGCACAAGATGAGTTGGTTTTGCCTGTCTTGAACATCCTTCTCACAAGGATTTTGCACTCCGGGCTGATGAGTCAGAATGCTGTTCTTTGGACCATGGGAAACTGTGGAAAGTTCCTGAGCCTGGGACTGATAAGACCAGAGCAAAATTCATCAAGTAATATAGTGTAGTGGCAACAATGAGATGAAAGGGAGTAGGGAGGGGAGAATGAGCAGGAGAGGCTGGTTAAGAAATTGTCACAGGAGTCTGAGCATTCTTGAATCAAGATGGCAACAGTGCAGGTACCCTGGTGGCTCAGGTGACTGAGGTGCAGTGCAGGCCATGTGAAACCTGCAGACCCATGTTCAAGACCGGGGCTGAGAGTTAAAAATAAATACATAAAAGTTTGTGTTGGAGGGAGAAAAGTGAGCATTTGCAAATTCAAATAAATGGTGAAGGAAGAACTTCAGGTTCTGGCAACTAAGCACAAACTATGGAGGTGGAGGGAAGATGTGAAAGATGACTTGGGGGCTCCAAGGTGGGGTGATGGGCAGGTTGTGGCTTTAAATGACAGACATGGAAGACTTAGAAGGGAAGATCTCTCTGGAGGTAAAAGGAACTAGAGTCTGTGTGAACATCCTGCATACCTAGCATCTTAATGTGAAACAGGAAGTGGTACATGGAGAAAAGATGGGGGACATCGCCCTGGGTTATGTTTCTGCTGGTGTGCTGGGCCGACTGTGACCTGGGCTTGGGCAGCATGGCGTCTCTGTGTGGGGTGAGCCCTTTCCTTGGGTGAGAAGCATGGACGTGCTGTTTGAGATCTTGCTTCTCTGGGGCTGAGACTCATCATGATCCTTTCTCCTATTACAGTTATCGCCTGTGTGATCCTTCTGAACAGAAGTTGTATGGAAAATCACCTCTCTTTGGACAGTATTTTGTTCTGGAACAACCAGGGACAATCCAAGTGGGAGATCCTGTGTACCTGCTGGGTCAGTCCTAGGAATCATATCTCTTGGATTATCTGATCCGATCCCTTTAAAAAAAATGTATATATCTTAAAAAAGCCAACACTGGAATCAGTGTTTTGGAACTGACATCTCCACGTTTTCTAATTTAGCTTTAGGATTTACAAGATTTTCCTCTTTTTGTGTTTCCTTTGTCTCAGTGCTTCCAGTGCCCCAGGGCACACAGCAAAAACATAGAGTCTTGATAACTTAGTAGGACTTCAGAAAGTCACTTAATTGAGAAGATAGGATTCCAAAAACTGTTTAACTGGTTGTGGAATAATTGTCTTTCTTCTTCATTCACCTACCAGAGTGCTAACCCCCACCATCTTAGTGAAAGAGGGAGATAGGGATAGTGAGAAGAATGTTCTGGAATGTTTTGTTACCCCATGAATGGGGCATGCAGTGGAAGTTAAGTCATTCCCCACCTAAGACTGGAAATACACTTTGCCTTTCTCCTTGAGCGCTGGGCTAACTTTTGAAAAGGCATGCAGACCCTGCCCATCAGGAAACCCTGAAGATGTAAATTTTCCTGGATCTGCTTGGATCTGGCACTGTCACCTCTCAGATAGTGTCCAAGAGGATTTGATGAATCCTTCCGAACACAGTCTCTCAATATTTAAGAGCAGAAATGTTAGTGTAGAAAAATCAACTCATCAGAGGAGCGTTGCCGTGAGACTCTGACACGGGACATATGAAAAACAAGACAAATAGATACATAGTCTTCCATGTGTCTATAGAAACATATCCCATTCGTGATCCGAAACATTTCTCCCATATGAGATACAGTTTATGGCTGTCTGAGATGCTATTTGATACTGTCCAGGGAAATGATGGTGCCCATCTGCACAAAAGAGCGGAATCCATCTGAGAGATGGCGTCGCCTAGTGGCACAGTACATGCTGTTGAAAAATGAAAACAATACCTGTGGATGGTTTTAGTTTTCTTCTTTCCCCCTTCCCTTTTCTTCCTCCTTCCTCCCCTCTCCCACCCTCCCCTCCCCTTCTCCTCCCTCCCCTCCTCACTCCTCTTCCTCTCTCTTTCCCTCTCCCTCTCCCCCCACTCTCTCTCCCTGCCCCCTTCCCCCGCCCCTTGATCTTGGCTGTTCCCATCCAGACAGCTTCCTTCTCTCTGAAGTCCAAGTAGAAGATGCTGGATCCTGTGCTTTGAAATAAACCACTGAAAACCTTCCCCAAAAGAAAAGGAAAACATGTCAGTTTGTTTAAAACCAGTATCTCATTTTTCTGCTGATCAAATTATATAACTGAAGATCCGATGACATTTATCCTTTTGCCATGTTGTCCTTTGATTGTATTAAGATGCTGATGAAATCATGAAAAAAATATTTCAAAACTGTAAATAAACAGAAGCAACTTTGACTAGTTTCAGACCTTACTAACTTCTTGGCACAGAGGCAGACCTTGAAATCTGACTCAGGTTAATGGTCAAAGCCAGTAATTCTGCCCTGGGGCCAGATCTGGGGTTCTTACAAAGGAACTGGCTCCCTGGGTCAACACCATCCTTGAAGGGCTGTCACGTAAACACACCTTTTATCAAAAGCTATGCACTTTTCACTTTGATTCTATGAAAGGTCAGAAGTAACTGGACTCTCCCCTAGCTCTGAGGTAAACTTCCAAATTAACAGGTGCCTGGGAATATGTTTTCTGGTGGCTGAATGATTGCAATTTGCTACCCACTTGGCATGAAGTGAAGAATCAAAACAACTAATCAGATAACCTGGCCCAGCTTTTCCCTAGTTGATCTGCTTTATGCTGAAACTGCAAGTAGATTAAGACAGAAGTGAGAGTCCAGCAAGTGTGTTGAATGAAGTTTAGGTGTCCACAGAGTTAGAATGCTCTCTGCACCTGGGCTGAGCAGCCAGTAGTTAGGGACCGATGAGGACTTGAGATCAGGGTGGCGGCTATTCCTAGATATGTGTGATCTGCAGAAAGCTGAATACCTGAGACCTGCATGTCTAACCCTTTGTAAGTAGTGATACCCACTTGTCCATTACCCAGCCTGTATCACGCTGCCCGTCCTGCAGACCACGTCATCGTCTGCATTGCAGGGTGACCCTCCACTGGACGAGGGTACCAGACACCCCTTCATTGTCATGAGTCCCCTTCTACTGCTCAGGGTGTGAGGAAGAGGTGAGAAAGAGAGGTTCCAGTGGCTTCCAGAATCTCAGAGCAGTTGCCCAGCTTTCTGTCAGCGAGATTTAAAAGCCATTTACTTGTGTTTATTTTATACTGAACGAGCTGGTTAATGCCAAAGGCAGCGCTGATGTTTCGTTTATTTTGGATCCTGAATGTTTGCACACAATCCCACTTGAAATGTAAGGTCAGGAACATAGACCATCCCAGACCCCAGAAAAGTCTCCTCGCAGCTGTGCGTGATGGACATTCCAGGTCACCCCAAAATATCCACCCTTGTGGGGTTTCATGCAGGGTGGCAACTCCACACTACAATCACAGCAAAGAGGTCCAGCTGAGAGGATCGTGTGGCTATGACTCTGGAAAGTCTGCTCAGAGTCCCGTGTTCATGGCTCTTCCATGGAAAAAGTCAGATATTCTCCATCGGGAGAGCCGAATGGTTACCTGTACACACTGGCAGAAAGACGTCAGTGTGGGCTGCCGGAAAGTAGGCCGGCCTTCAAGAAGAAAGACACTTGCCTTCTGCCCTCAGTAGCAGCAGACAGGAGGGTTACCAGTTGGACCCACCTGTACGTGGAGGCATGTGGGCTTGATGATCCAGGTGAGGCTTCAGGAAGCTGTGTGTGAGGCTGTCAGTGAGTCACTGGAGCTGGGCACCCAGTAAGCTGTGCAAGTGCGCAGTGAGAGGCATCTGCAATGGAAGAGACTTTGAGGAGGCACTGAGCAGCTCCAGACCAGGCCTCCAGGGAGGTGAAGCCAGGGTCTTGGTGCCGCGCCTTACACTGCACTTCCCTAGGCTCTGTGGGCCCATGGAGCTCTGAAATTTTGCTGGGGGCGGGGGTCCTAAAAGAAATTCTGCAGACCACTACCTGGGAAGCTCTGTGTACCTCACTCTTCAAAGGTGCTGTAGCTGGTGGAAATTTTTGGAGACCTGAAGGGAAGAGTTCTGTTCTCCCCAGAAGTTCTATTTCTGGTTCCCTTTTGAGAAACACTGCTCTGACCCTTAGGGAGCATCACCAGGGTCATCACCTGGCTTAGATGAGCAGGAGTGGAGCGCTCATGGGAAGGGTGCAGGCATTAGCCATGAGGCCGGGTTGCAGGAGACATCCTGGGAGGATTCCCCATCTCCCTCATTCCTCTGACAGAGGCAGAGGGATGGAGCTGAGGTTTAAAAGGTTAAAGGAGGCGCAGAAAGGGTGTCTTAGTTGGCACGCCTGTTATGGCCCCTAGGGAGAAGCATTCCCTTCCTTTCACTCATATTCTGAACCAGCTCATGGACAAATAGGGAGGATGGGGGTGGAGCAGATGGGGGATAGGGGTGTCCATAGGACAGCACCATGGGGTATAAGCACTCCAGATGCCCCCCATCTGCTAACCTGACCTTTCCATGGCCACTTCTCCCAACCAGAGCTGCCTCTCACCACATGGAGCAGAATACCCTACCTGACATGTGTGTTCACCTGATATCGTGATCTCATATCAGCCAGAGCAGGTACTGTGGCTGCTACCTCTTTCTCAGACATGGACAGTGTTAGGAAAGCATTCAGATTTGCCCGTTTTGGGCCAGAGGGAGAATCTAGTTCAGTACTGCAAAGGCTCTTGGGACTGGGATACTCACCAGGTGCCTGAGGCTCCTCTGTGTACTCTGGCTTCACCTCTCCTGAGGAAGAGGCCGGGGTCACAGCTATGACTCTAATTCTGTTCTCTCTCAAAACACACCTGAGAGGGCGTCAGTGAGGCCATCTGGTGCATGCCCTCTGTTCTGCCGCGGAGAGGAGTTCCCTGGCCACATTATTATTAGTCTTTGGGACAGGCTGTGGATTCAGTTCAGTAACCAAAGGGACTGAGAAATGACTTCCCATCCAACTTCTCCCAAGGCTGACATTTATGGGCAGGTCAAGTTCACTCATCTTTGACTATTGACCGATCTCATCTATACACACTTGGTGCTCCTCATGTTCCTTTACTTTCACAGCATTTGAGACTGTTCCTGCTGCCTCCCAAGGCCTTTCCCTCATTCTCTTCATTCCTTTCTCCCTCCATCCCAAATCTTTGACCTGTGTCTTCTATAGTCCAGACTCCAGTCCTGGTGGAGCCCTGCGGCAGGGAAGCCAAGTCCAAGTCCTCTCTGTCTTGGTGGGGGAAGTTGCCGGGAGAATGGTAAATTAAGTATTGTTGTCATAATTGTTTCTGATGAATATTTTTGCACCTAATAAAGTCTTAGAGAGATTGTGTTTACTTGGTCTGGAGGAGGGGCACCTCCAGATGACTTGCCTAGCAATTAAAGCAGCTTGTTAGTCCGGGGGCCCCCAACGACAACGACCCAGGACAGCTGGAGAGCGCGCCTCTGTTCTCGGCTCTGGTTAACATCAACCAGAGAAGCGCTCTGTAAACACATGAATAATTGATCGTCCAGCGCTCACATAGCTACTGAGGATCTGAGCCTGAATGACTCATTTGCCAACCATTCCTGTCGTCTGGATGCCATAACATTGGAGGAATGATGATCGTGTCTTGGAGATTCTTCTGGCCAGAGTTGCCAAGACCAAGTCTGTAATGGTTTGTTATGATGACCTTTGTTATTCCATTAGGCTCAATTGCTTTAAAAAATGATGTGTGCATACTTCAGGAACGTTTCTACCCTTTACATTGACCTGACACCATAGTTTATATTACAAAATGTATTAATGACAGAGGAGTGTTTTCATGTCCCAAGGACAAATTTTAACAACCATAATCTACCCTTAGTCATCATAAATACAAATGTATTGGTCAAACAGATCTCGTTAATGTGGCCAAGATAAATGTAAGTCTATATTTTAAGGCAGTTGAAGTCCTAGAGGATATATTTGGAGCTTTTTGTGGGCTAAGAGATCTTGTAGACATGCTATCAAAAGACTGAGAAAATTAACACGTTTCCCCCTCTGGTTGCGAGTTGGACAGATATAAACGTCTTGGGGATGTCAAGTCAGATTGTTCACATAGTTTCTGGACGCCATTAATGCCTGTGGGGTGAATCTTAGTTCTTAAAGCTATATTCTTCTCATTTGGCTCGCAGGGCTTTTGAAAGAAACTAAATAAAGATTTCTAAGTCTTAGCAATGTGTTGCTCAACCATATTTTCCTGAGTTTAATTGTATTAACCCTCTCCCGGCAACATTTTGCTTCCTGTGGGAGGAGACCCTTGTACGTAGATGAAATTCTGTCATGTTCCCATTGGCAATCCTGATGTTGGCAGATAGTGTTCTGGGCAGAAGCTGAAAGAGGGTCAGCCTCTCTGTTTTCCTCTTGGTTATGCTGCACTTGGTGCCCACATTTGATATTTCTCAGGCAGAAAATCCATCCTTCAGACACCCTTTTTGATCATGTTTTTATTTTGAGCCATGAAAACTGGTCAAGGCAGCAAAGTCAAATGCTACTTTCTGAGAGCGCAGACTATGTGCGGAAGCGTTCATCTGCCCAGGTGTGGCTGGCCAGGTGTCACAGCTAACCTCCACAGGGATGATGGCCACGTGGCCATGATTGATGAGAACTTCAAATAAAACCATTTCTCCTCTTCCCTTCGAAGAGCCGTCCGTTGTGAAACTGCTCTGACCTTTGGAGAACCACATAACAGGCTTTAGAACATTATTTTCCCAGGTAACTTCTCTGGAACTGGGATTGGGGTCGTCAACTTGATAGTTTGTGGACGTGCTGTGATGATCTGTGCTATTGAATCTTTATGATCTATTTTAAAGATGAGGCACACGCAGTCACATTCTGAGAGTTGCTGAGAGCCCCCAACACCGACAGATAGGCACCACGAATAAATAAACATTGTGGCAGAACATTGCTCAGCCTTAGACAGGAAGAAACTTCTGAAACATGCTGCAACATGCATGAAGCGTGAGGAAACAATGTTAAATAGAGTAAGTCAGACACAAAAAGACTGATTTCATTCATAGAGGCACCTAGTGTAGACAGATGCAGAGACACAGAAAGCAGAGTGGAGATTGCTGGCAGGTGTGGGGAGGGAGAAGGGGAGGTTAGCGTTTAAAGGTAAAGAGCTTCAGTTTTGCAGGATGAAAGATGAAAAGTGCTCTGGAGATGGATGGTGGTGATGGCTGTAAACTGTGAATGTTCTTACTAATACTGAATTGTTCGTTTAAAAATAAGAGAGCACATTTTAAGTTATGTGTATTTTATCATGATTAAAAGCTAATAAAGAAAAATAGTGAGGCACCTCAGAGACTCGGAGTTGATTTCATTCAAACTCTAAATTCCCCTTCTGGGAAAACAGCTCAGGCTGCTGTCGAGGACAAAGCCTCCACCCCAGCTGGAACAAGAGCTCTCTTTTCCTGAGGCTGAAAAGAATAAGAAATTGAACTCAGTCTTGATTGAATGTCAGGTCAGAATTTAATTTCTTGTTGAAACTTCTTTGGGCCTTCTCTTATAATGTTGGGCTTGGGGCTCCTGGATAATTTGATATTGAGGTGTGTGGGGTCTTCAGTTCAGATGTAGAACATCTTACCGTAGGCGTTTTTCTTGTGGTATCTTACCCTTGCATTTCACTGTATATAACCACTGATCAGTTATGTTGGTCAATGGGACTGAAAATAATCAGAATTGGAAAATACTGAAGGATCTACATTTTTCCATCATGACTGCAGAAGGGCCTCAAAGAACAAATGTTCTCCACTGACCCATCTCAGAACTGTATGGGGCAAAAATCCACACGCCTTCTGGGGAAGGTCTACCAGGGAGCAGTAGCTGGTGTTGGGAGTGAGGGCCGACCCCTCTGTGAAAAGGCTGTTCCCACTTCCATTGATCACAGGCACAACAGCTAAGTACAGTGGTTCAAAGAACAAAAACCTGGGGAATTTGGGGCAGAGTTGGTAACTTCCTTGCAAACCGCCTCAGTATTTTAAACACATGTACCCCTAATATTCCAGTGAAGAGACACTAACTGGTCTCGGCTCCTTCCTGCATCCTCACCTTCTTCTACTCACGGAGAAATCTTGCTGATGAATTTGGGAGCCACAGTTGAGTTCTTTTTCTCTTCTTCCTCCCCCTCTGCCTTCAGGTGTGGGGACTGGTGTCCGTGGTCCCAGAGGTGAGCTTGGAGGAACAGCCTGCACGTGTGGGGAGAGACTGCCATGGTCCACTGCTCCCGAAGCTGAGCAGACCAAGTCAATATGAAATTCTGTGTTAGACATTCTCTGTCCTAAGTCGCATCTTTTGGCCTAGCTTTGATCAATAATAAACAGATCTTTGGATCTCCAAAAATAGGACTTTTGCACTAAAACTATGCTGACATTGGAATGGTGCCTTCATCTGTGTGCTGTGAAATCCACACAGCATTTTGCCTACTCTCCGATACCTGATCTTCCTAACCGTCCAGTGAGGTGGGTGGCTTTGAAAGCCTACGTGTTCAGCCTCACCCTTATCCACAATTGTATAACTCGTGCTGTGCCCAGGAGGTAAGGAATGTATCCACGTGCTCGCTGATGGACTAGAATTCGAACTCAAGACTTTCGACCTCTGGTAATGTGCAGGGAAAGAAGGAATTCAAATTTGGGTAGTGCGTTCAACTGGAAACTGGTTAAGCCTACTACCTTGAAACGTTTGCTTTTGGTTGAAGAAGGGCCCACTCAGACAGGTGTATATAAACTGCAAGGTGTTTCTGAGCCTTTGGGAACCTTATTTAAAGTGGATCTTCCCGCATCTGACACCGGAATAGCCAGATAGCCTGATGTGGTGGGACTGCATTTCTCTAAGAGCTCCAACTCTTCTAAGCTCTTACCTGATTTTCTGTGGCTCAATTCTCACTCCCACTTTTATATCGACATTCGTCTTACTGGTATGCCAAGAAATGGTGGGGAGTCAAATCTTGGCTTTCTTGGGAAAACAGAACTCACTAGAATACATCTTTGTTAAACGTGGATATGCTCATTAGGGTGACGGGCTCACAGTGACCCAAACACATGTCCCCTGGTCCTCGGGGGATCTTGGTCACCTCTTCTGCACTCCGTGGAGGCCAGCTGTGCTTTGAAAGAGATGGAATCTTTGAAGTCACCCAACCTCCAAGCTGTGCCTTTCAAGCAGCCGAGTCAGCTCCTGCATCATCAACCACCCCGAGTCCACGGGCCAGGAAGAGAGGATGCTTGGGTGTCACAGCCGTGTACACACCGTGTAACATCTGCTGATATGTGTGTGCAGGGGAATAGAGGAGAAATGCGTTTTGTAAGAACGTTTTCTTCTATTTAGAAAACAATCAATGAGTGCCTTGGTGAGTCAACCAATAAGGAGACTCCCAACACTGCTTTAAAAGCGAAAGGGACACGAGAGTCAATGGTATGATTTTTCAGTGATATGTTTTATTTATTTATTTTTAAGACAGGTGACTATTAGGATTGCTGAACAGGGACTGTCACCCTATCTCCTTGCTCAGGGAGAGTCAGACCACTGGTTCTCCTCTGTCTCACCTCTCAGCCAAGGTGCAGAGGAAGCTCCTCATGTGGACTGGAAAAGATGGCTTTCCAGCTTCATTGAAAGCCTGAAATCTAAAATCCTTCTTGAAAATAACCTGCCGCTCTGGAATCGTGGTCCCAGTGAATTATAAAGCTTCTCCCTGGGCTGGGGACAGGGAGTTATTCACTGTGATTACTTAAGTCTGAATAAAAGGAGGTAATAAATCGAAAAGCATTTGCTCTGGTTTGTGACTAAGCACTACTGTGTAATACTTAATCAGATGTTGTTATAAACACATGAAATGGCACACCTACCCCCAACTTGGGGCATTTTGGTCTGAAGCTTCTGGGAACCTAAAAAGAAATGTTTTGACATTCTTGGATGCTGAATCTGGTTTTGATGAAGTTTTCTTCTTTTTGAGTGTGAATGCTAAAGGAACGTGCCTCTGTGTATCTCTGTTGTCCTGGTAAGTAGTGGGCTGAGGAGGGCGAGCTTCCTCTGAAGGCTGTTCTGGGGAACTGGGCCATGTAGGGGTGTGTGTGTGTGTGTGTGTGTGTGTGTGTGTGTGTGTGTGTGTGTGTGTAAATGTCCATGCACATCTCTGTGTGTTTGTGTCTGTATAAATGTGTGTGTGTTTGTGTGTCTCTGCATGTGTGACTGTGTATGCCTCTGTGTATATTTGTCTGTGTGGGGGGGATGCATTTCTGTCTGTATTGTGTGTCTGAGTGTGTCTCTGTGTGTGTGTACATGTCTATGCATACCTGGGTGTCTGTATATGTGTCTATGCGACTCTGATGTTTGTGTCTCTGTATATGAGCCTATGTGTGTCTGTTTCTCTGTATGTGTGTTTCTGTGTCTGTATGTGTCTGTGTATTTGTCTCTGTGTGTGTGCATATATCTGTGTGTGTGTGCGTGTGTGTGTGTGTGTGTGTGTGTGTGTGCCTGTCAGTTGGGGCAGGTCCATGAGGTTCTGTACCCTGGAATGTTCAGGTTCAGTTAGGGAGGGATCTTGCATGCAAGCTAGTTAACTTACCTCCCATAACCTCGGTCATGTTTTCCACCTTAGACTCACGTGTGCAGGAATCTCAGGTTCTGGAGGGGTAGGCCCCCGACACAGTTCTTTCTCTCAGGTTGTCAGCGAGTGGTCATCTACCTCTTGGAGCTTCTTCAGGAAGGACTCACATGCTCAGGAAGCACCAGCAACTAGATGTGTCACCGTTGGAGAGGGCAGCACAGGGGCAGACCGCCCACAGTGCCCTGGCCTCAAAGGAAAGGTCATCCTGAGCCCTGAAACTGCTGGGTGGTTCCAGGATGTGCGCTGGGATCCAAGTTCAAGATTTGCCTCCACTAGCTCTTGCTTTGCTAGAGAACTGCCTGTAGGACCAACGGTTGCCAGCCACACGACAGCCTGCCGCTGCATCAGGGGCTGCCAGGCCTGTGTAAAGATGGCGCCCACGACAGAGTTTGGGCGTTGCTGGAGGCTGGTTGGCCTTCAGTTTTCACCTCCCTGAGTCCCTCTCGCTGCTGTCTGGTGGCACAGAGACGACAGACCTAGAGGAAATCACAGACAATAGGTCATGTGCGCAGGTGCTTCTGGGTCACATCCCTTTTGGCAGTTTCCAAATCTATTGCTTTTTATCACTAAGAAAATGCATTTATGTTAAATGTTAAATCATTGCCTCAGAACATGTGTGCATTTAAAAATCCCCTTGAAGAGAAGCCTTGGGAGAGCGACAGCATCCCACACGGTGAGAGCGGCCCTGTTGATCCAGCGGCCATCAGGCACACAAGCTCACTGAGGTGGAGGATGCTGTGTGTAAGTGTGACCAGCCTGTGGCGACTTACCACCAGCAGAAGACTTAGAAATATGTGTGCTGTCTCCACCGTTGTCCTTAGTCTGATTCCACGTTAAATGACAACAGGTTGGATAGAGTGTGCTAAAAAAATTTATTAGAAGTGATTTCATTTATTTCTCTTTTATCTTTATAATGTGGCTACTGAAAAATGTCAAATAATGTATGTGACTGTTGTCTGAAGGAGAGAAAGTTAACTGTCCCCTTGACAAGGATGAGGGGGCCCGAGGGATGGACCACACAGAGGAGGCATCACCACCTGCTTGGTTTTGAGCAAGGACAGTGGGTCTCGTCAGTGGGTTTCCCTCTGGTGTGACGAAAGTGTGCTGGACACAGAGAGTGACGAGGGTTGCCTGGTGTTATGAAAGGACCAGGTGTCACTAATGGTAAAGTTCCTGTCATGGGTAGGTTGCCACAATACAATATGACGTAGGTGGCTCACATTAGGCTTCTATTGCTCACTTTTTGTTTCATGTAAAGGGGTGATGGTGTGGCTTTACTTAAAACAGTGTCCTTAGAAATAGGGGAAAGTAGAAAAGACCAGGATGGTGGAGACCTGTGGGGAGGACGGAGCCGTTAGCCTTTGGTGAAAAGATGCGACTTGTGTTCGGTTTCCCGCTGTCCTTCCCGCCCTGTCCCCGTGGTCTCCGCTCCCTTCTCCTCCATACTCGGCAGCCGGTCCATTGCCCGGTTCCTCACAAAGATGACTCTTTCTGGAAAATTCCTCCCAGCGTATGTGGTGTTAAGGATTCAGGGGTCTTGACCGTTGGAAACGAGAGAACCTATGGTCAGGCTCAGCAAGCCCCCCGCCTCCCAGTTACTAGTGAGTAAGAAACATGGGTGTCTTTTCCACGCATCTCTGGAATCCAGCTTCTTAAAAGCAAAGTCACATCCTGGTGGAGCAGCAGTTAGGTCAATCGCTTCTGAAGGAGCACAGGCCACACACCCCTGCATTCAAGTCCCAGGTCTGGGGCAGAGTGGGATGGGAGTGGGGATGGAAAACTACCATTGTGAGTAACTTAATAAAAGCAAAATAAAATGTTTCTTCCTGCTCTCTGTTTCTGCCTGCCAGCTCATCTTCATTCCTGCCTGCACCTTTCCTTAAAAAAGAGTAACAAAAAACAGGCAAAACCCACCCCAATCTCATCTGTGGTGTCAGAATTCAGGGAGGTGGTTTGGGGCTGGCTGGGAGGGCCACAGGAGGGGAGTTTCTGGATGCTGGGAACATTCTTTCATTGATCCAGCTGCTCGTTTCCCCAGCGTGCTCACTGTGTGAAACTTTGCTCTGACGTATGTCCTCTTTGGAAAACGTAGTTGTCACAAAGCAATAAAAGTTAACAGAATTAAACCCCTCCCCCTGCGAGATACATGCTATTTTGAGGGTTAACTGGCCTGGCCTTCAGGGGATATGGAGTCGGGGTGCATGATCCCTGAGGATGGGGACAGAAGATGCTGTATCCTCTTCCTGTGGGTACTGGAAGCCTCTGGGTCCCTTCCCACCATCCAAGAGATTTGTGAGTGAGTGATCTTCCTCGGAGAATTCACCTTCCTACTTTATGTATTGTCTTCCATTTGGGGCACCCACCCCACACAGACAGGGGTGAGGGGTGGCGTGGCTGTGAGCCATTGCTTACCCAGAGGCTCAGTGGTTGGCGCAGGGACATTGGATGGATGAGCATTTCCCCGCAAGGACAGGAAGGACCCCTCTGACTGGGCAGGCCCAGTGGTCATCACCTATGGAAACCCTGGTATGATAGAGGCAGCCGCAGGAGACCTGGGGAAGAGATTCCTGTTTGCAGAGGGGCTGGGAGTGCTTACGTGGGAGGCTGTTGGCAGATAGTGGCCAGGAAAACAGAGGCTGGGGGATTGGACTGGAGGCAGATAAGCGGAAATTTGGGAGGAAAAATAAATAAACGAGATAAGTAGCTTCATGGGCTTCCTCTCCAGTTCCCTAAGATCTTATCTTCTGGGGACAACCACCTGGAGGCTGGTTCTGAAAGCCAGGCCTCCTTATCTGTACTCACCTCCTACAGTGATCTCCACTGGTGGCCGTGGTGCTGGTGGCCACAGCTAGACCCCACCTCCATCTCCAGAGGCTCAGAGTTCTGCCCCCATGTCTACAAGAGCGATGAGCACAGGGCCACATGTCCAGCCAGACCCCCACACCTCCACATGCTGGACAGACCTAACATTGGGGTCACTGGGGGCGACAGCAACACTGTTGACCTGTGTATGGGGGCTCCCTTCCTTGCTTCACAACCAGAAGGGATCACATTGGACCCCTCAGTGTATGTCCAGTGTGCCTGCCCCTCAGGAAGGGGGTGATCTCGGTTCCCTTGGAAGATCTTCCGACCTCCTGGGGTGGGGGAGAGGGAACGGGCAGGTGGCAGGAGAATGGACTGTCCGCCCCCAGCTGTGACACTGGTGACTGTGGCCCCAGGCAGGTTTCGGCCTCCAGTGGGCCTCTCCAGGACAACCATGAGACAGGCTGTGTTAGCCTCAATCTTACAGTATTGCACAGTGGTCCCGGAGGGTCTCAGAGCACAGTGCCCAATGCAGGTGTCAGCCAGGGTGCCACCAAGAGTGAAAATAAGCTATTACTAAGAACGTTGTTTGCGAATGGTCAACTCTGACTTGACAAAATCCTTTTTTTTTTTTTTTAAGGAAAGGTGCAGGCGGGAATGAAGGCAAGCAGGCAGGCAGAGAGAGAGCGGGGGTGGGGGGGGAGGATGAAGCACTTTATTTAGTTGTACATCTTGGTTGCTCTGGGCCCTGGGATGAACCAGATCCTCAGGATGTATGTGAACTGTGCCCGGCAAATTTATCCACTAGGCCACCAGGTTGTACCAACTTTACAGAATCTTTAAGGGAGACTTGCCTGATCAGATCTGTCCCCACCACTTGCCAGTTGCTGATGCCCAGAGATACAGAGAGAAACCCTAGAGAGACAACTCAATGGAAACTCAAGTCCTGTCCTGGCCAGCACCTGGTTTGGGGGATGCACTTTAGGGCGCATGTCGGAAATCGTTTCCTTTTCAGTCCACCCGTGGGCATTTCTACCCTGCGCAGCCACACATCCACACGGGCGAGGGGAATACCCCACTGGGCTTACTTCTACAACCGTCATCAGCTCCTAAGTGATCCTACTTTGCCAGCACGAGCCCAGGCCAGTGAACTCCTCTCCGCCCCACCTGCCTTTTCCAGCCCGGCACTCAGCCTCCAGGTGCGCCAGTCACAGCATCCTGGTGGGGCCTCTCACAGCCCACTGCCTTCTGCACGGCCACAGAAAGACAGCTAGTGCTGGAAGCTGGGAAGTTGTCTCACAGTTGCTCATTAAATACACACTGTGGGCTGCCCTGATGGAGTAGCAGCTGGGTCTGTTGCCTTCGGCCGAGTGCACAACCCTCCCAAGGACCCAGTTCTCATCCTGGGGCCAGGGAACCAACCAAGATGAAGAAGTAAAATAAATTTTTTTTTAATGAAAATGCTTCTTCCTCCTCTCTTCCTGCCTACCTGCTTGCCTTCCTTCCTGTCTGTACCATTCCTTGGAAAAGAAAATTAAACACCTGTTGCGTACTGAGATCTGCTGTCACGTGCATGACAGACAGGTGGGCACTGCCTTCTGCTGTCATCTTGACGTGCCCCTGTGATGGGGCTCAGTGGGAAGCTACGACAACACAAGCATTTAATTGCTAGTGTGACATGTACTGCAAAAGGGATAGTCAGGGTGCCGGGGAGCTTTCTTTTTTTGTTATTCTTTTTCTTTGTTCTAGTTTTCCTCTAGTTTACGTTACCATCTGCTTTTTAGGAAACTGAAGTAGCACCTCTGTCTGTGTGCATCTCACACCACACCCTTCACCACAGTCACGGCATCCTTCATCTGAACCTGGTTCCCATCTGCGTTTTCTCCTCCACTCCACTGGGAGCCACAGTCCTGTGTTTTGTGAGTTCTGTTGAAATTTGTCTGTTTGTCTTGCTTCTTCATACGTCACAGAGGAGTGAAAACGTCCCGTACTTCTTTTTCTTTCTGGCTTATTTCGCTCCCTTATTTACAAAGGGCCATATCAACAGAGCCCTGAAGGATGATGACCTCAGCCCAGTGACGAGTATGGTGGTGGTTAGAGTAAGAGTGGGGACAAGTCTTCCCAGCTTGGGGTCATGCATGTACGCAGGTTTCTCTAAGAGAAGCCATATGTACCAGCCCCACGCGACTCCTTTGTCCCAACACTTCCCTCCTCTGGACACAGCAAATGCCTTTGCTCACTAGCTGCAGAATCCAGGCTCAAGCACAGAGCCATTCCAATGTGCACATTGTCTTACGATACTCATAAAACTTGCTTCTTCCCAGTGTACACTGCTGGCTAAAGCACTAAGGAGCAGGCTGGGGTGTAGACCACAAAAAGCCCAAGGACATGAGTTTGTGAACCAAGGGCGCTGGGAACCAACTTAGATAAGTAAATAGCTTCCTTCTCTCCCTCTCTCCCTCCCTCCCTCTGTTCCTTCCTTCCTTCCTTCCTTCCTTCCCGCCCTTCTTATTCCTCTCCCTTTCTTCCTCTCTTAAAAAAAAAAAAACCAAAAAAACAATAAACAAGTTTGCCTCTCCCTTCTGCCGCCTCCTCGCTCTCCCTGCCAAGACTAGTCAAAAGAAAAACCCTAAGAAAACACACTCCCCGAGTTTATTATAGCTATTATGACTCAGACAGATTATAAGACCATAATTTAATGGAGGTTTTCCTAACATTTCTTGGGAACTTGAAGGGGTCCCCCCTCCACCCACCATGAAAATAAGATTATGAAAACACATTTATTTCTTAAAATCAAAGAAGAAACCCTTTGACTTTTGTTATTTTTTATTTTTTTTTAAAGGAAAGTGGTTGGCAGCGATAAAGGCAAGCAGAGGAAGGCAGGACGATTGGGGAGGAAGAAGTATTGATTTATTTTACATCAGCTATTTGTCTTGGTGTTCCCCTGGCCCCTGGACATGAACCTGGGTCCTTGGAATGCAAGCAGACTGCACTGGCTGGGGGAAACAGACTTAACTGCTACTCCCCAGAGTGTGCAGAAACCCTTTGAATTTCAAGTTCTGATTATTCAAAAGGCAGAGCACTTGTTTCAGATTTTCTTATGGCCTCCCCTTTCCTATCCTTTCTTCCTCCTTCCCTTTTTCCTTATTTCTCCGCTGTCCCAACAGCAGAATATAGGAGTGAGTTTCAACCTTGGCTCCTGACCTTGCTCTATGCCTTTGGCCAAGACCCCCCCACACACACACACACACCTCTCTCAGCCTCAGTTTCTTCCAAGGGGAAACTGGGGATGAGCCACAGGCCATAGGGTCCTAACTTACAACCGTAGTTCCTGTGGGGGAAATGGCAAGCAGGCAAATCTCATCAGCTCCTGGTCCTACATGCCAAGTGAGGGGTGGCAGAAAATCTCCTTTCTAGGGAGGGACCCTGAAGAAAGGTCTTCCTTCACCTTGGGGATGTAGGTGCCAGTGAGGGATCTGTCTCCCTCGGCAGCTGTCCTCTCCCCAAATGACCTTGTCACACACGCTGCATATCTTTAGAACTTCAGGAACATGTCCCAGTTCTTGAAAGTATCCCTGCTCTTCCCCACATGCAGCTCCACTTCTGGAATTAAATGCCCTGGGGACCCGCACAAGTGAGGAAGGCATGGGTGAGGGGCACCCAGCATGCGCAGCCCCACGGCCACCTCTGTTCCCTCCAAGGATCTAGTCCACTTGGTTCAGACAGGCAGGAGTCCTGGAATAAGTGTGCAGTGTTACCAAATACTCTGCTGATTTTACAGGAGAAGCTAGATGTCTGCATTTGAAAGACAAGCGGGGCTTGATTTTTAAATCATGACATGGACCAAAGACAAAAGTCTGTGGATGTGATTCTGCCAGAGCTGCTGGTGTGCTGCCCAGGTGTGCAAGTCAAGGATTGGGTCCTGCATAATTCTGCTCAGTTTTACAAAGCCTGAACATTCATTCATTGAATAACGATTTGTCACCCAACATGCACTGGCCCACAGGGCACTGGATGGGGAAGGGGTCAGGACCAGGATGCAGCATTTTCATCATAAGGAGTGACGCGATGGAGCCTGCTGGGTAGGTGGCTCCCTCTGTGTGCCCATGACCATGTTCTCTCCATCATTGTACTTAACTCACTGGTTGGAAATTCACGATTTGCTGGGCTGTGTCTTCTCAAATCCCCAGTGACTTACTTCCCAGCTACCTACCTCCCGCACCATGTCCCGGTTGTGTGTGCCCAGTATTTGGCAGACCCTGGTACCTTCTCATGACTTGGAACACAGACTGGCTGAATAAACACTGAATAAACAGCCGGCTCACTGTGTGACCTTCAGGCTGTGAAACAGGGGTCTTCCTTTGCCCTCCCTCAATTGTTCTCTCAAACCAGGCTTTCGAAATTCTTCGGAAAAAAAAAATGGTTAATGCCTAGGTGGCACCCTGGTGGAGTGGTGGTTATGTCAGCCCCTTCTGAAGGAGTACAGTCTGTGCACATCCCTAGGACTTGGGTTCAAGTCCCATCTCAGGGCAGAGGAACCAACCGATGTGAACACCTCAATAAAAATAAATACAATGCTCTTCTTCTCTCTTCCTGCCTGCCTGCTCACTCGCTTTCATTCCTGCCTGCACCTTTCCTTTAAAATAAAAGGTTAATGTTAATTGTTCCAACTCGAGCTACTTTATTTCTACCCTTCCCCTTCCTAAGAAAAAAATAATGGAAATAAACAAAACCATAGGAATAAATAAGAATGAAAGCATTATCTCTAAAAGCCAAGGTTATTCATTCACTGAAAACATGGCATGGTGAGTAACATAACTCCATTTAACAAGAGAGAGTTAAAGGGCAGATTTAAAAAATCAGTACGAATGCAAAGTCTCATGGAGAGAAAAAAGCAACATTGGTTTAGGGGTCCGATCACCTGGCTGCTTGTCTCCCTAAGTGATGGTGAGCTCTTGAGGAAACTAAAAACTTCATCTGGACCTCAGTTCACCCTGTCCCCAGGAAATGAGGAGTATTTTAGAGTATTCCCGGGGTTACTTTTGGTTTTAGTGGCCTGTGATTCCTAGCAACCAGCTGCCTCTTCTGGGACCACCTAGCCTGGCAGGAAGAGAAGCATAAAGAAGTGTACAAGCAAACCTAAACATGTTTCCCTCTTCAAGACAGGCCAGAGGTCTGCTCTCTATGGAACAGGAGACTGAGAAATGACACCAAGGAAATCTTACCTCCTTCCTTCTCCTTTGAGATTTGGGGGATAGTTCAAGCACATCGGAATGCAACATAAAAACACAAGGTGGCTCAGGTGATAAACTGGTGGCTGGGTTGTGAACCATGTGATCCCAGGGACCTGGGTTCAAGACACAGGACTGGGGAGAGCAACCAAAATAAAAACAAATTAAGTTTCCTCCCTCCCTCCCTCCCTTCTTCCTTCCTTCCTTCCTTCCTTCCTTCCTTCCTTCCTTCCTTCCTTCCTCCCTTCTGATGTTTCTTCTTTCTTTCCCTTCCTCTCTTAACAGTATTTTTTTAAATATAAGCAGACTACATTATAGCCCAGCTCAAAGTTAAAACAGCAGTGTGATGCTTGGTGTACTTTTCTTGAGTTCAGTTTTTTAAGGTTGAATCTCTGTACCTCTCCATCACCCTGTAGCATTCTTTAACTAAGGCTTGGAGATTCCACCAGGAAAAAGAGGAGTGGTAAACATGGGAGGTTTGCATGAAGGACTGAGAAATGCTCTCTTAGAGCAAGGGGAAATCTGGCACCATCAATAATATGGAATCAGTAAAATCTTTTGGGATTAAAGCTAACTCAATGTATTAATATTTATCATTCTGTGACTCTTAAAACAATGAGCAAAAAAACCCAACAAACAGATGCTACTTTGTAATTAATAAGTCCATTTTTTTCTACTTTACTTTCCTTAAGATTAGAGAAATGTTAAGAAAGGTGCTAATGACGTTTCCACACCTTTTACAGAAATGTCTTAGAGTAAGCCCACATGAGAGGGTTCCCAATATGGTGGAAATTAAATACTTCGAAAGGTTCCAGTTCCACCAAAGATGGCAGAGTAGCACAGCCTGCTGGCTCCCCCACTGAACATGATCTTGGAGAAGTTAGGGTGTGAATGGGTCCCAGAGCCTAAGAGAAAGTGGTGGGGACTGTGGGTGCACAGAGTGGAAGAGAGCAGTGTCACAGGCAGGGTGTGACAGTTAATTTTCTGCATCAACTTGACTGGGTGAGGGGTGCTCAGATATGCAGTCAAACTTTCTTCTGGATGTGTCTTTGAAGATGACTCTGGATGAGTTAAAATTTAAACAGCAGACTGAGCAAAGAAGATTGACCTCCCTATCATGGGTGTCCTCTTCCAAAGACACAAATAGAACAAAAAAAATGCTGAGTAAGAGGAAACTCCTTCTGTCTGAATGCTTGAGCTGAGACATGGTCTTTTCTGGTCTTAAAACTGTAATTGAAACATAAGCTCTTCCTGGGTCTTAAATTTGTTGGTATTTGGACTAGAACTTACACCACTGGTTCTCCTGGTTCTCAGGCCCTTGGTCTAGACCTATGCATCAGCTTTTCCAGATTTCTATCTTGCCAACTGCAGATCTTGAGACTACTAGTCTCCATAAATACATGAGCCAATTAATTATAAAACCTACTGATCTACCTATCTACCTACTTGTCTATCTATCATCTATCTAATCTATCATCTGTCTCCCATTGGCTGTTTCTCTGGAGAACCCTGACTGAGGCAAGAGAATTATGTTTGGGGCACGCCCTGGTGGAAGAGTGATTTGGTCAACTGCCTCTAGCTGAAGCACAGTCCACCTAAGTCCCCAGGACTTAGGTTCATGTCCTGGGCTAGGGAGAACAACAAAGATGTACAACTAAATAAAAATAAATAAAGCACTTCTTTCTTCTTTCTCTTCCTGCCTCCTTGCCTTCATTCTGACCTGCACTTTTCCTTAAAAATAAAAATAAAAAAAGAAAAGTAATTATACTTGGAAAGTGCTTTCCAATTGGGTTCTTTTCCCTCCCTCATATTTATATGGGTGAACGTCTGTTCACTACATGGAAAATAATTAATTGTGCATCTCAAAGGCAGCAGAGCAAGACCCTAGGCTTTGCCTAGGATGCAAGTGAAGGTTAGAAAGACAACCCCCTCTGAGAATTCCCTCAGAAAAGCATCTGTACCAGTGCTTTGGATTTGGGGATAATAGATTGTATAAAAGAGCAGTGCCAAGGTGGAGGTTCTAGGCGTTTCCATGTGGGGCAGGGAGGTGATGACAGTGGAGGTGTAGCCACCATCTGCCATGCCTTCAGGCATGCTCCCTCTCCCAACTCACTTGGACGTCATGACATCTAGATAGAGGCCTTTTGAGTGCCCAGTGGATATGAGTTTGGAAGAAAAAAGAAATGAGACAGCTAAGGAACACACGCATAAGGAAATGAAGGCCCAAACTGAAGAGCATGAAACAGAATGAATGGATTGTTAAACACAGGAATATAAGACAAAATAAATACCTTCAAAGTCCTCATGAGGGGTATGAGAAACATGAAGGAGGAATAATAACTTAGAAACAATGGGTCCAATTGAAACATGGAATGTGAAAAATATAGTGGTTGAATTAGAGAACTTATTGGCTGCATTGAAAGTGCTATTTTCCTTATCTTAATTTCTTTAAAATAGATGACCATTTAAAGCAAAAAATCGTAGTACTCTATTTAGGGGTTTATAATAGAGATGTAATATGTATTAACAATAGCACTAAGAGTAGAGGATGCCTCATTGGAATTATATTGCTAAAACGTTCTTGTATTTCAAGTGGTGTTAACTACAAATGATTAGAAGTGCACATGTAACAGTCTAAAACAACTGATATAAAAAATGCAGAAAGGCAAAGCTAAAAGGCCAATAGAAGAATCATTGCTAGAAAAACATGTTCAATCAACCACCAGCAGACAGGCAAGGACAACAGGAAATAAAAATAAATGCAAGGTGCGCCCTGATGGAGCAGTGGTGAGGTCGATCACCCCCGAAGGATGCAGGCCACAGGTTTGAGCCTTGGGTCCAGGAGGAAATAACCAATGTAAACAGCTAAATGAAAAATCACAGTGCTGCTTCCTCCTCTCTCTTCCTGCCTGCCTGCCTTCTTGCCTTCATTCCTGACTAAACCTTCCCTTTAATAAATAAATAAATAAATGGGAGGGAGGAATAAAAATCAAAAGCAAATAATGTGAATCCAAATACATCAATAACTAAACTAAATGTAAATGGATTAATTAAATGGGCAAAGTTTGTCAGAGCAGATTAAAAAAAAAGAAAGCCAAACTATTTGCTGTCTATGAATAGGAATATATTTACTATAAGAACACAGATCCAGTCATGTGTCTCTTAATGGTGGGGACACATTCTGAAAAATGTGGGCAAGTGATTAAGTGTGTCATTACACAAACTTAGTTAGTATAACTAGATGATAGTATAATTAGATGATAGTACAACTAGATAGTACAACTAGATAGTATAACTAGATAGTATAACTAGGTGACAGCACAACTAGATAGTACAACTAGATAGTATAACTAGATAGTACAACTAGATAGTATAACTAAATAGTATAACTAGATAGTATAAGTCATCGACTATATGGTATAGCCCACAGGGACAACCACCATCATATGCTGATAATTGTGTACAGTGCAAACAATGAGCATAAGAAAACTTGAATGACTATATTATTATCAGGCAAAATGGACTTCAAGGCAAGACATGGTGCTAACAATAAGAGAGATGGCATGCTCTCATGGAGTAGCCAAGTGGTTAGGTCAGTTGCCTCCAAAGGAGCACAGGCCACATACCTGTGGGTTCGAGTTCCAGGTTAGAGGGAAACAACCATTGTGAACAACTAACTAAAAATAAAATAAAGCACTTCTTCCTCCCCTCCCTGCCTGCTTCTGACCACCCTTCCAAAACAAAAACAAAAAGAGAGAAACATTTTATAAAAACAAAATGATTAGTTCATCAGGAAAACATAATAATCCTAAATATGCATGCATATAATAAAAGAGCTACAAAATGCAGGGAGCAAAATTTGACAGAATTAAAGAGACAAACAATCCCATAATTATAATTGCAGTTATTTTACCCCTCTCTTAAAAAGTGACTAACTAGATAAAAATAAATAATTAAGGGTAGGGAAGTTCTGAACAGTACTATTGGCACACCTTGATATAAATGACATTTATAGAATGAACAACCAACACTAGATCACAACAGTAGATCACACATTCATTTCAAATGCATATAGAGCCTTTACTTAGAGGGAGACTATATACTGACCTGTGTCATAAATCTGAACAAATTTCAAAAGATTGAAATCTTGCTGATATGTTTTCTTCCACAATATAGTTACATTAGAAATTATGAACTATATTATAAACAAATATAATAAATTACATATATACGTATATAGTTTTCATGATTTCGCTGGGAAAAAACCTAATATAAAACCTAAGCTTCCGCTTTAAAAAAATAGAAAGAGATGAGCAAATTAAATCCATAGTAAATAGAAGGAAAGAAGGAATAAAGATAAGAGAAGAAATCAATAACCTAGGAAATAGAAAAATAATAGAGAAATTTAAAGAAACTAAAATTTTGTTCTTATGAAAGATTGATAAAGTGAAACAAGTTTACAAAAACTTTCACAAGTCACTTTATTCATAATAGACAATAGCTGGAAACACCTCAAATATCTAATCACTAGAAAGTAGATAAATCAATGATGTATATTCATATAATGGAATATGTCTGAACAATAAAAAAGAAGGAATCACTAGCTCATGCGATAGCAATAACATGGATGACTCTCTCAGACAAGCTTAGCAAAAGAAGTTGAGTACAAAGGAGTAGATGTCACATGATGCCATTTTGATGACTCCAAGAATGGATAAATAGCCAAAAACCTTTGGTAAAGACTCAGAAACAGTTGCTAGTGGTAAACGTTTGGTGAGGGAACTTTCTGGGGTCACAAATACTTTCTATCTTGACAGCCGTGTGAGTTAGATGGTGTGGCTACCTTCTACAACACATCAAATTGTACACCTAAAACTAGTACACTTCACTCATAAAAATTTCATTTAAGAAAGAATCGTAAATGAATATCATAGTAAGTTTACATATTGAAGTGATATGGGTTAGTAAACATATGGAGGATAATAGGAGCAAGGTTTCCCATTCTTGGAGTTACAAATATGAGATATGTTAAAGTGATACTAGAGTTAGTCTGAAGTGCCTGTCACTAGCCAAATCCATGACAATTTTATAAACAAAATAGAGACTAATAGTAATGAATTAAACTCATTAAACAAAATGAGAATCCACTAATCCATATGAATATTAATAGGTACATTAATAGATGAATAAATGCAAGCACAAACTCTTCTTTATAATGGAAGAAATGATGGAGTTAGAAATTTATCAATGGATGCTAAGACTAATGAATGAATGCTTGGTGAGAAACAATATTATCTCTGTTTCTGTTTTTTAACAGGGTGTATGCTGAAATGAAGGTGAGTAGGTAGGCAGGCAGAAAGAGAGAAGGAAGAAGCATTTTTAAAATTTTTATTTAGTTGTTCAGTTTGATAGTGTCCCTGGCGCCTGAACCCAGGTATGTGGGATGTATATGAACTGCTCTTGGCTGGAGCCAGTGGACCAAATCACTACTCTACCAGGGCACACCCAGATTATAATCTCAAAGAATCTTCCAATATGTTACTTATTATTTGCAAAGGACTTACTATCACAGTGGAGAAATACAGTGGACACCGCTTTCATCATGAAATCTTAGACCTGTGTGAACAACTAAAAAAAAAAAGAAGAAAAGAAATCTTAGATTATAACCAAACTGAAGAACATTCTATAAAATAAATGGCCTATACTCTTCAAGCTGAGAAAAGAGGCTGAAGCAATGTTTCAAATAAAAGAGATTAAACAATCATGCCAACACAATAAGGGAGTGGATAAGTAGAAGACTGTATGCACAGGCCCGCCCTGGTGGAGGAGTGGTTAAGTCTAGTGCCGCTGACCTAGTGCAGTCCGCATACATCCCAAGGACTCGAGGTTCACATCCTGGGGACCGGGGGAAACAACCAAGATGAACAACTAAATAAAATAAAAATGCTTCCTCCTCTCTCTTCCTCTTGCCTGCCTGCTAACCTTCATTCCTGCCTGCATCTTTCCTTAAAAAAAAATTGTATGATAGCATACACAAATAATGGAGTACAGTACTTATTAGAATTAAATATATATATGTACATATAAGACATGACTAGGTCTTTAAAATACACTATTGCATGACAAAACTAAGGACTAGAATGAGATCCACAGTTAAATACTATTTGTATAAATTAAATCAATTGATGCAATAATACCATGATATTTACAAGGATGCACATAACTAAGAACATAGACTAGATACTTGAAGGTGGAGGCTTATGGGGGTATCAGGTTGGAGGAACAGGGATAGAAATAATAAAGAAAAACTAAAGAAAAGAGGTTTTCAGGGACTGATAAGCTGGCATGACATGGATTGAAAAATACAAGTAGCTTAAATATTTACCACTGGTCTCCAAAAACAACAAGGAAGTGGTAGAAGATAGGGAAAGAAATGCTAACTCCTTTTTAAGATGCTTCTTAGATTCAGGTTTTTATTCATCGCTTCATTCGTATGACATATAATCACTGTGCAACAAACATTTTTCTAGAAACTGAGTGACCAGTCTGAAGAAGATAGCATTCCCTGTCCTCAGTGTGTACTGTAGGACTTGAATTCAGTTGAGCTAATGTTAATCATAGGACACTGGAGAAGGCCTGGTGTCTGAGATGTCTGAGATGAAGAAAGCCAAGAACAACCACTTTTTGCTGGATTCATTCCATGATTACTTCTGCTCCCATGAATGGATCACAAGAAACCACATTTCCCTTCCATTTATTCTTGCCATTTGCAATATCCCTTCTAAATTCCTGGTGTCTAGAATGTGTGATCTATTTTGCTTTGATTCTCATGATCTGTTGAAAGAGGAGCGATCTGTGTTGTTGGTGGGGGGGCACTGAGAAATTCTAGAATCCATTTGACGTTGATGTTCCTTGTTTGTACAACAGCTCATGTGTCCTTGGAACTAGCCTTTATTGGGTAGACAGGTTGGGCCCTCCCTGTGAGGATGCAGACCCCACCTTTATCATAGTATTTGCAGATCCTATACTCTCTACAAGCAGTATTAACTTAACAACTAAACAAAGGTGTGCTTGCATTAAGTCTGGAATCATCTAGGTGTGACATCCTGACCTTGGTTTCTACGGAGGTATCATTCATGCTCTTGTACACCGTTTAGAAGGAAAAAGACTTGAAAGCATTTTTCCCAGTCTTGTCATGAATGACTATGTCCTTTTGTCAGTGGTCAGCCGCTCAGGATCCAACTAATGAGAAATATATTTTCCCACAGACAGTCTAGGATGCAAAACACATGCATGTTCATACTTTTGGGGAAAAAAAGAATAATTAAAGTAAGATTATGAGAGCTTTGAAGTGCCTAGGGCAAAATGGCATTTTCCTTGGTTAACGCTGGATTTTCCTTGTGCTACTCAGCTAGATTCTTATCAAACATTTCTGAGTAGGAGAGCATGAAAAGGAGTCAGCATGAATAAAAGAACAGATGAGAAGTGTGCTGTGATAAAGGCTGTGCCTGGGTCCTCACTGAAAACAAATAGCCCGAGGTGGGGAGAGAGGCTCACGGCTTTATCTTCAGCTTTCTTTTTATAGCTCTCATCTGGAATTGTTTTCCCTTGGAAATGAATGGAGTGCTAGGGGACGCCGTGTGGCCCTGCTCTCTGGCCTTTTCGTTGCACAGCGCAGCCATTTTAATGAGTTATTTCTCACAGTTGCCCTACTAGGCAGATGGTCATCAATATTCTTGCTTTAGAGGCAGAGCGTAAGTGAGGCAAGGGCTGCAGGGTGACTCAGTAATGGGCCTTAAATATGTGAGGGTCATGTGGCTGAGGATGGGGAGCAGCTGTCCTGAGCTCTGAGGAGAGGATGTGAACAGAACAAAGACAGAAAGTGGCATGAGAGTGAAAAAGAGTTTCCTATGATCCATGAAGCTTTCTGAGGGCAAGAATTGTCTTCTACCTCTTGGTTTGTACTATCCCAGCATGTATTAGATACATGTATTTCCAGAAAATAAACATCCAATTGGTTGATTGATGAATCATGAATGGTATGGACAACTTATGTTGGGATCTTTCAACCATAGCTGGAGACACACTGATCTGGGTTGACTTGATTTACCAAGAATGAAGGACCAGCTGATTCTGCCAAGTTACTACTGTTTCCTGGGTTCCATAATTATCTCCTAGCTACTATTGACTCTGTTCAATTCAACTGAACATTCAGCTAAGTGAATAATTCTCTATTATCCACTATGTGAAAGGCAAGAGGTGAGGTTTTAGTTAGTTATGACTTCTGCCCTCAGCAAGCAAAAAGTAGAATGAGGGTGAAAGAAATGCATCTCATTTCTTACAATGCAGATATTTGAGGCTATGAGATGTGCTCTCTTAGAAATCCAGTCAAAGTTCATGAGGCCATAGAAGAGGGGTAAGCAACCAGTTTGGGAACTGGGAGTGGAGTGGTAATAACAAACTAGCTTTGCTATGTTCTATGCAGGTGATAAGTGCTTTACTCCTTACTCTAACCCAGACACAATAATTAAGAGTGCTATTTTAATCTTACTCATGACAGAAGGAGAGAGAAGTTAAATAACGTACCAGAAAGCAGCAGAGGCAGATTCAGAGCTAGCAGTCTGACAGAGCAGAAGCTACATCTTGAAGGAAATGAACATATTTAGCTTATGTTATATTTCAGTGTCTGGGTCAGTTGTTTCATATATATAATTTACTTCTCACACTAACCCTGGAAATTATCTTATTGTCCTCATCTGACAGGTGTGAGACTCAAAGACAGGAAATTATCAAGTTATATGACTATAAATATCAATAGGAACTTTCGAACCCAGGCAGGTCTTGAAATAATTTTCTCCACTATTCACAATGCTGCCTCAGGAAAGAAATCCTTCAGGGCTTTAAGATTTGAGGAAGGCAGCCATGTCTAGCTGAAGACAATGGGAGGTCTCAGGCATGGACCCTGAAAAGTCTGCACACCCCTGTAGGTCTATCTCCATACCAAAGACGATGTCCATCTGTAGATCTGCAGCAAGAACTGACTTCCGGTTTCTTCCAGCATTTCAAAACTGGTCAAGTTGCCCCTAGGGCAGTTGAATTTGTCATCTATTGTTACATAACAAATTACCACAAATTTAGAAGCTTAAAACAATGCCCCTTACTATCTCACAGTTTCTGTGTGCCAAGAGTTTGAACATAGCTTAGCTGGTCCACTGTGCAAGGTTTCACAGGCTACAACCGCACTTGGCCTGGAGCTCAGGCTTTGCTCCAGGCTCATTCAGAATGTTGCCAGGTCCTTGCAGCTGTAGGACTCCTCGGCTCCTTGATGCTACCCTTCTTCTTAGGCCGTTCACAACTTAGCTGCTTGCTTCTTCAAGGCCAGTAGGAAAGAGAAAAGACCTGGCTCCCTGTCTAAGGGCTTTGACTTGATTAAGTCAGACACATTCCAAATAATCTCCCTTTTGATTAACTCAAAACAAATTGATTTGAGATCTCAGTCACATCTGCAAAATCTCTTTATCTTTGCTATATAATAAACCTAATAAAGGGTGATTTCCCACCCTATTTGCAGGTCTTGTATACACTCAAGGGGAGGGGATGACATAGGATACACATACCTGAGGACTGGAATTTGGGGGCCATTTTGGAATTTTACTCAACATGTGGAGCTCATTCCTGGTGCCTGTGGATGCTTTGTCTCTTTCTGATTAAAACAGGACTCCATTATCTAGGGAGGGCCAGAGCTCTGTCTCTGAGCTGCATGTATTTAGAATTCCATGTTTCTTTGTCCTTGTATCCACAACTCATCTACCACCCATCAGTCCATTTTGGCCATGGGTCAGAATTTCTGATGAAGGATTTCATGGGAAAGGGTAGCATTTGTGTCTAAAGTTGATTTAGTAATTAGCTTTTTGTGATCTCTGTTTCTCCTCTCCCTCGTTGTTGTTGACAGTCAAGATTTCATTGTACATATTATTTATTGAGAGTAGAAGAGAAAAAGGACAGGGCTCATGCCTAATAATTGAAAGGAAGCAACAAGTCTGAGAACATCTAAACGTCAATTGATGGAATCAGTTTCTAGACTTGAAGATTTTGTCTTTAAACAATCTGGGAAGTCACATTTTAATTCAGTCAAGGAACTCTTGTTAGTGAAAGAGTTCCTTTTGTTTATTTTGCTTTAGTCCGTTTATCATTTTCATGTGGGCATGCTTAGCTCTTGACTTGACTGAACAGCACTGAACAGTAAAAGAAAAGCCAAGCCTGTGACAGTAAGCTCATTTATAAGAAAGCAATTTAAGGATTTCAATTTCATTTAGAAATGTCCAACAGTTCAGTATCTTTTGACAGTTTGTGCAATAGTACAGTCTAAATAGAGAGAACTTTTGCTCCAAAGTCAACTCTGATGGGGAGCCAGTTTTTAATGAACAAAACAAAACAAAAACAAAACAACACCTGCCCCCCACCACTTCTGATCAATGACTGATCTGTTCCTACCACCTTGCTCTGCTTGAATGACCCGACTCTGCTCAGAACACAACAAGCTCATCAAAACTCAGCTCCAACAGCTGGGTGAGAAGGGCTTTGACAAGAGAGTAGGGTAGAAAGACTTTTGTGAACTTGACATCTGGACCTAGATTGAGACCAGTGTAAGTCCGGAATATTCTTTCAGTCCTTCTCCCTCCTCCTAATCACCCATTCCAAACACCCTGAGCCCTGATGACTTTAAATATCTTTCTGGATCTGTAATGAAGATGCTTACAAATATTACAAGAGATTTATCACTTCAGTGTGAAATTCTCTGATACCAGCAGGGAGTTTTTAAACACAACTGGCCACAAGAAGCATATGGTCAGAGATTCAAGTTACCGCATTTCTTTCTCTCTTTTTTTTTTTTATTGTTGTCTGCCAAGGACAATATATTTTTTTCCTTTCTTCAAAATAAACACTGTGCAGGAATGTGCCTTAGCAAATGGCTGGGGTTCTATTATATTTCATGCAGCTTTCTAAACAATTTCCAGCCCTGGGTTGGCCTGGTGTCAAACAGAAGGCAACCAACAATAGCGAAATCCCATTAAAGCTGAGAAGGTTCCTTCCTGAGGTGAGCCTGGCCAGAAATAGTCATCTTGGCTCCTTCTCTTGTTTGGCACTGGGGACTAATAATGCACAGTCTCCTAATGGAAATTATCTAATTTCATCCAAGAGCTCCTCCAGAGAGAGCCGGGCTGACGCACTAACAGTCAATATAACAACATTCTTCTTGAAGTACTGAACAATGGGCCTTTGGAGAGACTGTGATAAACCACGTCAGAATCTGGACAAACACGAGTGTAAAAATAGTCATCAGAGACATTGACATAGCCACCTAATTTCTCAGGAGGGAGGCCTACAAAGGTGGGCTTGTTCAGAGTACTTTGGGGAAACTACTTCAAAAGACTTGGTGGGAGAAAACTGGTGAAGAACGGGAAAGGAATAGGAGAGAGAGAAAGAAAAGGCAGAATAAGATTAAGAAATGGGGGAAAGTTAAGAAAGTAATAAAGGAAAGGAGTTAATTCTCCATCTTGGTACAGAGTATTTAATTAACATAAACCATGCTTTGGGTGATTTCCATTAACACCAGGAGGCTGCTTTTCAAATGCTATGTGCAAGGGACAATCAATAAGAAGTAATGCTCCATTTAAAGATATATATTGCAAATCTGTAAATGCAACATATATGCATAAAAGAGTTCTGTAATACTATTTAATACATAGAAATACAACTCTATATCCATCCATCCATCCATCCATCCATCCATCCATCCATCTATCCAATCATCCACCAGCTTTGTAAACTATCTGACTAGCACTTTGTTAAGCTTCAGCCAAAGGTATACACCTTGTTTATGACTTTCTTCCTGTCATCACTTGTTGTTTCATGAATATTTCTGACCCCATCTAAATTTTAAGCTCCCCAAGAGTAGGAACTGACTCATGTCTGTAATATTATTCACATCAAGACAATAAGCATCAGTCAGAGCTTTTAGTTGATTAATTGATTGGCTGCTATAGCCGTGAAGTGTCAGAAAGTCTCTTATATGTCGGCATTTCAAGAAATAGAAACTGGAAAACTTCAACATGGGGTAAGTCAAAGCTCAAATCTGTAACAATATTCCACACACATTTTCCTTTCCCTTTGTCCCCCACTATCAAACTAGACAACCATCTGGGTCTATTTCCTGTGGTTTAATGTGAGAATTTGAAGCTCTAAGCTAAAGTAAGGGAACATAGCTCCATTCACACCACTAGAATTTTTTATGGAGACTGAGTCAAGATGGCAGCTCAGGCATTTGAGTCTGCCCACCTGCCCACCCCCAATACAGATACTCTTAAATCACTGATAGCACTTTGGTCTGGGGGTGGAAATTCTGTGGTTGGAGAAGAGTAAAAAGGCAACTTACCTGAATATGATTTTCTTTTCAAGGTTAGAATGTGTGAATACAATATTCAAATTTTAACTGAAATTAAATAAGTGATTAGAGAATTCATATGAGATAAAAATGTAATTCAGTACAAAAGCATTAAAAGGAAAATGGAGACAGATTCATATTGATTAAAAGGAAAATCCACCAAGAATTTGTTAAACTCATCACTTAACAACTTCAAAATATGCAAAGCTAAACCAATAAAAATGCAGAACTAAACCACACAAAAAATAAGGTTCTCACTGTAAAAAATAAGTAATATAATAATAGTCTTTGAAAAACATACATAGCTAACAGATATGTATAAAACCTAACATTCAACAGAAACAACACACACTACTTTTAAAAACAATCACAAAATTAGAACATAGGTTGAGCCAGAGAAAATATTAACAAATTACAAAACGAATGGGATCATGCAAGCTATATTCTCTGTGTGCAATGCAGTGAAAGTTAAAATGGACAAAAATGATGGTCACACACATATAAATCTTTCCCCTTGGAAATTTTTAAAATACCTTTCCATTTCTTGAGTTTAAAAGCAGATAAATATTATTTAGAAATAAATTATAAGAATATCAGCTGTTAAAACAACATGGTCAAAGCAATAAATTTTAAGGAAATATGCAGGCAAGAATGAAGGAGCAGAGGCAGGCAGGAAGAGAGGAGGAAGAACAATTTTATTTATTTGTGCATCTGATGTTCCCCTGGCCCTGGAACCGAACCCAGATCTTTGCGTGTACGTAGACTTTGCTCTTGCATGAAGGCAGCTAACCAAACTGACAATCCACCAGAATGCACCAAATTTCCCAGTTTTAAAATGCATTTTCAAGAAAAAAAACCTGAAAAATAATTTAAAAATTCAACTTAAAGTAATAAAATTAATAAAAAAAGAAATAATAAAATAGAAATGTATCAACATGCATATGTTCCCAAACATTTTTAAAGGAAGGTATTGTGTTTGGGGCTAATTTTTCTGAAGAATATATCAAAATGGAAATGTCAAGTATCTAAAGAATCAGTAAGAATGATTTCTGGTATGCTTTGCACAAAATATTGCTAGGATTAAATGATACAAGGAGTGCAAAAAATTTGATCCAGTGCCTGGCACCAGAAAAAAGTACTATTTATCTACAATTAGTACCATCAATTTTTTAATGTGAGGGGAAAACCACAAAAAAAGGATCAATTAACAAAAATTACTGAGCTGAAATCTGCTTTCAGATTATGTTCCTCTCATAAGTTCTATTAATGGTTGCCTTCGTCTTTGTCCTCAACCCCCCAGTCTCAAGACTTGGAGTCAGTTTATGATTTTATGAGGATACATTTCAAATATATGTCCAAATATTCATCATTCCTGGGTATATTTCTCATTTCTCTTACAGGGTTAATTAAGCATACCCAATTTTTCATCTTTTCCTTATGTTTGATGGACTCCAAGAATTTTAATGTCTGTGTTATTTAGCACCATTATTTGTTCTTCCCTATGTGAGAACATATCTGATGGTTTGGTTAATGCACAATGGAAGATTTTAATGCAATCTACTTTTTTTGTTTATTTATTTTTAAGAAAAGGTACAGGAAGGAATGAAGGTGAGTAGTCAGAAAGGAACAGACAGGAGGAAGAAGCATTTTATTTATGTTATTTAGTTACTCATCTTGATTGTTCCCTCGGCCCTGTGATAAGAATCTGGGTCCTTGGGGTGTAAGTGGCCTACACCAGGCCAGAGGCTGCAGACCCAACTGCTATTCTACTAGGGTGAGACTGGCTTGTATATTTTAACTCTTTTTAAAAAAGTCATTTCAGTAGCACTGTTAGCTCAATCGTCACCGAAATCATTTATTAGGCATCTCTCTGTCCACATTAAGTATCGAGAAACACACTGGTAAAACCTATGAAATGATTTTTTAGTGAGTATATAGTAAGCTCAATATAATCATTTATCTGTTTACCCCTCCTGCTCAGCTCTGTGCACTTAAATTTTTTCTCTAGAAAATACTGTGATTTCATTTACCCATGAATATTTATTGATGAAGCAATGAAGCAGGGAAGGAGAGCACAGCTTTCTCCCCAAGTTTGGCTGACTCAGTGTTATTGCTTATAATGTGGAGCCATTGCTATTGATGCGGTAACCAGCATGTCTCATCTTCTTGGGTTACTGGAGAAAGAGCACCCACAAGAAATATTCTGTAGAAGGTAAACAATGGCAGTAGGGAATGGCATCAGAAAAGTGACACATGAGCAAGGGGACAAGCAGGGAACGAAAGTATTCTGTAGATTTTTAGAAAAGGGACATTGAATGGTTATCAGTAGGAGGGACTAATCCAGATGATCTTCTCAAACATAGTTTAAAAGGAAAATGCATATGTAACCATCAAAGTGGTTTGTTCACAGTTTCAAATACAAACTCAAGAAGCACTGTAGGTCTCTATCCTATATTTGAAAAACAAGAGTGACAGGCTATTAATGAATTTCAAAGCCATTTCATGCTTACTTGAATGTGAAAGGATTGGTGGATGTTGATTTGGAACGGTGCAAATATTTTTTTGCGGGGGGAGGTGGGTTAGTAGAATGAGCAAGACACTAAGATGCTCTCTGGTCATCAGTGAATAGCCATTGAACATTTACTACACGATCTGTGCAGTTTAGAGAAGCAGCAGTGCTGAGCCCACAGTTCAAGACTTGACCTTAAGGAGTGTGGAGTCTAGGCAATAAATGTGCGAAAAATACAGAGCATAGTTCCAGGTATTTCAAACTGCTCTGAAGAAAATAAAGGAGGACACTGTCACAGGGAGTAACAGATGTTTCAGCCATGACCTCGTCTATGAGTTGAGTTGAGTTCTGAGTGACATGAAGCAGTCATGAAAACTCAGGTAAGGGCTCCTAAGCAGAAGGAACAGCAAGTGCAAAATCACTGAATGCCTCATGTTGCAGGGACAGACAAAAGGCCCCTAGGCCAAAAGACAATGTAAGAGAGAGCATGGAGGGAGATGAAGTCAGGGGACCAGACCTTGTGTGACTGCACCAGATAATGCCCAATCAGGAGAGAGGAGCAGAGGACAGACAGGGTGGAGGGAAATCGGTGAGTCAACGGAAATGAAGAACTTTAGATAAAAAAGACTGGCAAAGATTCTTGAGCACCACACTGTTCTGGGGGCAGTGGTGTCTGGGAGAGAATTTGGACTCATTTTTCTATAGAAAGAAGAACAAAGAAAGACTGAGAAGATCTAAGCAAGGGACTCTGGCCAAAAAGCAAGTTCATGTCATTATACACCGCTTTCTAATTGTTAACATAGACAAATGACTTGACCATTTAAAACTCTGTTCACTCGAGTAAAATGAAAATATTCATGTTTTGTTTTTAGAATAAGTGAAATCATGTCAACACATGCTCTGCATGTCTCTGGTCCCTGGGATCACATTTTTATCCATCTAAGCATGAAACAAGGAGACTGAGGTGGGAGGTGGGTAATAGGCTTAATACTTTCTGAGAGAAATTTCAGAGGAATATTCTCCATGGCCTTGAAGCTTAAATTGTATAAGGGAGGAAAAGAAGGGCAATGGTTGACAAGTCCTGGTGGAGTCTGGCTGACGCAGTCTAAATAAATGCTTCTTCCTCCTCTCTCTTATTTGTCTGTCTCTGCTCACCTTCATTCCTTCCAGAATCATAAAAAAAAAAAAAAAAAGAGGACAAAGGAAGGGAGAATCATCCCTCAGGTGACCGGGGCCACAGGCCATGTCCTGCCTGTGCATAGGGAAGTCTGCCTCTGGGCGCTTGTGCCGAAACCTCTTAAAATTCACTCACAGAATAGCTATTAGTCAAGAGCTGGAAATAACCGGTGTCCATCCACAGATGAGTAGATAAAGAAGATGCGGTGTATACACACAGTGGAGTACTACTCAGCTATAAAAAAAAAGGAAGAAGAAGAAATCCTGCCATTTGCAACAACATGGCTGGACCTAAAGGATATTGTGCTCAGTGAAGTAAGTCAGATGGAGAAAGACAAACACCATATGATTTCACTTATATGTGGAAAATAAAAAAAACAAACAAAGCAAATGAGCAAACAAAAAACAAAGGCTAAGACTATAAAAACAAAATAATGGTTACCAGAAAGAAAGAGGGGGAGGTGGTCAAATGGGACATAAGGGGTCAGTGGTGTGGTGAAGGCTGCAAACTGGCCTTTGGTGGCAGACATGATGCAGTATGTACAAGTGTTGTTTATGACACTCTACACCTGGAACCTAGATAATGCTGTCGACTAAAGTTACTTCAGTAAAAGATAAAATGGGAAAGCAAAATGATCAAATCCACTCACAGGTTTCTGGAACACCTCAGATGCCACTTTTCCTGGAACTCTCCACTGCTCGTGGCCGGTAGGGTCAGCAATGTGGGCAGGGAGAGGAGGGACGCTGCTGAGAGGAGGAAGCATCTGAGGCTGCGAGGCCTCCTCAGAGCCCCTCAGATTGGAGCTGGAGTTGGGGTTTTGCTGGCAACCAGAATAGACTCAGCTCTCATGTTGCAAAGGCAAGTGGTGACCCAGACGTTATCACTGAGGGCAAGAGGGGAGGTTCGTGTTCACATAAATGCCTTCTTAGAGCTGCTCTCCAAATTGTCCCAAGTTGACTGAATATTTCGAATATTTAGTCAGATGGAGATTCATCTTTAGCAATGGCAGACACCACCATTTAAAATGAGGGCCTGCTTTTCATGTGCACGTATGACGTGGACAAGTCTCATGTCCCTTACTGGGCAACTGATGCCTAAGGTAGGGACACTGAATGTTGGAGAGAAAGCGCGTCCTGCTAGTGGAAGTCTCCTGGACTGGAATACCTCCTGAGGGGGGCAAGTTGAGCTCAGGGGCATGTGAAGCGTGACTATGTTTTTGCCAATTAGAGCAACACAGGTTAAAACCATGACCATCTTCTGTGAGAGTAAGGACATTGGCCCTCTCACCAGGAGTCAGGAGATGCAGGTTGGAATCATAATGAGGTCTCTATCTGCGTCCTTAGGCAAAAATTAAAAGGATCAGTAACAACCATTTCTGGCAGGGATACGAACAAGAGTGTGGAAATGTGACTTCTTCCAGACTTCGGAGGAAACATCTGACAGCACCCACTGATATCTCTCTCCATATGTATTTGTATATATGCACAGATACATGCACGCATATATACTCATACACACACATAAATATACTATACTCTTACATGCATATATGTGCATATGCACATACATATATACTCGTGTATACATATATTAATATAAACACATATAAATACACCTATATACTCATATAAACATATATTCATAATACATACTCATACATACACATATACTCATAGATACATGTCCGCATGCTCTCACATATGGGCATGTATATATACACATACATGTGTGCTCTTACATGCATATACATACACACATCTAGTCAAAAACTCTATTTTTAGGATTTTATTTTATAGAACTAGAGACTCCAGTATATAAGGACCAATACACAAGGGTGTTGACTGCAAACCTAATCATTGGTCACAACAGAAAATATGGGAAGTCTTGTAAATGTACATCAACACAGAAATGACACATTATCATAATTCACATTATGGCCTGATCCCTTTCAATTCCATCTAGATTGTTGCAAAGGGAACAATTTAATTTTTCAGTAGCTTCATAAGGTTACATTTAGCATATGGAGCACAGTTTCTTTATCCAGTCATCTACTGATGGACATTTAGGTTGTTTCCCTGTCTTGACTGTCGTAAATGGTGCTGCTGTGAGCACAGGAGTGCAGATACTTTTTCTGACTAGGGATTTTGCATTCTCTGGACATATGCCCAAGAGTGAGATTGCTGGATCGAATGGTAGATCCATCTCCATTTGTCTGAGGAATCTCCACTGTTTTCCAAAGAGGCTGCACCAATTGACATTCCCACCAACAAACAGGAGGGTCCTTTCCTCTGCACCCCTCCAACACCTGCTATTCCCGTCTTTTTTATGCAGGCCATTCTCACTAGTGGAGGCAACATCTCGTTGTGGTTTTTATTTGCATTTCTTGAATGATGAGTGATATAGAACTTTTTTTTTCACGTGCTTGTAGGCCATCTGTGTGTCTTCACTAGATAAGCACTACCTCCCCCTCTGAGTTCTGGTCAGTTTTTTTAGCCAGGCTTTCCCCTCCTAACAGTGTGGTGGGCATCCAGGCACCCATTTTCCTCTGAACTGGGAATTCTAGAGAAAGCAGAGATCCTCTCTTCTCTCACCATCTCCATCAGACTTGAAAGAGGAGTTGGCTGGTACCACTCCTGTCTTATGCTCACTTGCCATGTGTCTACCTGTGGCACACTTGTCCTGTGCAGGATCCCAGGATTCCCCACCCACGGCTCTTGAGATAAAGGGGGCAGTTCCCAAAAGGAAAAGTGCCAGGCAGATCAAAAAGCAAAAAGATGCCCACTACAATTCCTACCTAACCTTTTCTCTGTGTATCTATGTACATAGTCCAACTTTTGTGGTTAATGAAAATATTTTAGCCTGTAAAGCAGTCTCCCATGCAACTGAAAGCTATTCATAACCTTCCATTTTTACTGATACTGATTATAGAAAGAAGGGGGCTCTCTACCTTTTGTCCCTCATTTTTCTGCTTCCTCGAAACTGTGATCTAGAGCCAGGCATCTTGGGGAAGGGGAAGACCCCTGTATGAGGGAGCAGGCTCTCCCATCAAAAAAATAACTCCATTTAGTGGCAAGAATTAAGGAGACTATCAAGTTACAAGAAAGGAAGTAGAGGGAACATTGCTCATTGCAAAATAAATCAACCTAGGTCTGAAAGCAATGAGTCAATTCATAATTTTAGCTATTCATGATTCTACACATATTTCTTGAGCCCTAATATAATAGACATCTGCCACTTTCACAAGATGCCCAAACATGGAAAGGCCATAAGAGTTTAGAGTTTGTTGTGGATAGACAGAGGACAGAGAATAAACAAATGATGACCAATGATGAGGATTACTTACTTCAAAGAGGTACAGACAGTATTTGACTTAATGTTTCAACTTAATCATTTTTCGATTTTATACTGATGGTGCAAAAGTGATAGATACTCAGTGGATGTTAAACTTCAAATTTGAATAAGGACATTCTGATTTTCACTTTCAGAGCAGGATTCAATCAATGACATGAGATATTGACCACTATCATAGACAGACTTTATGTTAGATGACCTTTCCCAACTGGAGAAAGTGTTCTGAACACATAAAAGGTAGACCAGGTTAAGCTATGATGCTTGGTAGGTTGGGTGTAGTAAGGTATTTTCAACCAATGACATGTGGATTGGGAAGTGACCCATCATAAGTTAAGCAAGATCTGTACTTAGAGCTACAGGAGGGAGCAAAGAAGAGGCAGACCTAACTTAGCCAAAGACTAAAGGTGGGCTTCTGGGGGAAAGTGTCAATTACATTGACAGCTGGAAGAGAAAGGAGAGTTGCCTCAGCAGGAGGAGAGAGGAAGAAGGCTGCCCCAACATCCAGAAACAGTGCCTGCATAGCAGAGAGGGTACCCACCTCTGCACCTAGAGAAGGCAACTCAGCTCTCAGGAAGTGATGATGCCAAAGTCAGAGGGGGATGAATAAGTGGATTGAGCCTTCATCATGCAGAACATTCTATGTGATATGTAAGGTTAGGACTGTAGGCTGAGGGTGGTAGAAAGTCATTGCAGGATTTTGGACAGAGACATAAGGGAATTATAAATGAGACATTAATAAGATCACCTGGGGCATGCCCTGGTGGGGTCTAAGTTGGGAGCAGTTCATATGCATCCCAGGGACCCAGGTTCATGTCCTGGGGCCAAGAGAACAACCAGGTTGAACAACTAAATAATATAGATAAATGTGGCGTGCCCTGGAGGCACAGTGGTTAGGTTGATCACCTCTGAAGGAGCAAGCCACATACCTTTGGGTTTGAGCCCTGGGTCTGATGGGAAGCAACCGGTATGAACAACTAAATTTAAAAAAATAATAATAAAGATGCTTCTTCCTCCTCTCTCTTCCTGCCTGCCTGCCTACTCACCCTTATATCTGCCTTCACTTTTCCTTTTTAAAAAAAAGATAAATGCTACTTCTTCCTCTCCCTACTGGCCTTCATTCATGCCAGGAGAGCGCACGCGAGAGAGAGAGAGAGAGAGAGAGAGAGAGAGAGAGAGAGAGAGAGAGAGAGAGAGAGAGAGAGAGAGAGAGAGAGGATAATTTGGTTTGTAGAATATACTAGATTGAAGGGAGGCAAGAGTGCCTGCAGAGAGGCCAGTCAGGAGGCAGGTATAAAGCTCAGGGGAGAGATATGGTGGCCTTAATTGAGATAGTGACTAGGGAATTGAGAGACATGGACTGAGTTAATGTCTTGTGAGAGCTGGAGGATCCGATGTAGAGAATGGCAGAAAACCAGTTCAGGAAGACTGTCTGGATGACTGGACTTGGAAAAACCAAAGTGAGGTATTTGATGTCATTACCAAGAACCTGGGAGGAGAGACAATCTGGTGGGCAGGTTAATGGAGAGTTCAGTTTGGGGGCATGTTGAGTTTGAGGAACTGATGGCATAAACCAGGAAAGGTTTGGAGTGACCAGATACACATGAGTTCATTCACATGAACTCATAATGTCAAACCCACTTTTTCTGAGAGTTTGGACCTGGGTCAAGCGGCTAAATGTTGACCCATCACCCAGTCTGCTGTGTGAAGGAAATCCCTTACAGGTGTCATATTAACAGTTGTGCTCTTTTCCTGCTCACATGGTTGCCAGCAAAGACAAGTTGTCATTCAGTAATAAGAATTCTCATCTGAAACCTTAGTATTCTTGAAATAGAATGTTTGTCTTTTCTGGAAAACACAACTAGCAACCCATCAAGTGAAGCCCATAAGAGATCATAGGGAAGGAGCTAATGACCTAAAATGGCACTGGTTCTGTCATGGTTTTTCCTCCTCATCAAGAGGTCTCAGGCATTCATAGTGATGTGACTTTTTGTTTTCCTGGTAAAGCTCTGTTGAAGTTAACCTCTCAGTGAAAAGTAAGGCAAACCTCCTGAAGACCAATTATTTTATTTTCTACAAAGGGTGGGGGGAGTGTGTGTGATTATAATGCAATCGTGTCCCATATCTTGCCTTCCTCAAGGCCAGGGAATGACCATTCCAAATCATCAAATTGTGCTTTTTTGTAAATAATGGTTTTAAATCCAACAGTTTATTAATAGTAAGGAAACCTAACAGTTAGTCCTGAGTTCAAAAATATAAGCTCAAACACAGCTGATCACTTTGGAGAAGCAAACGTTTTGCTAGCATCTCCCCATAAAAGAAGCAGCCACACAAGTGAAAAAATACCAGAAAACTAGGTATTAAATTATCATCAGATGGGTCACCTACACGTTTATGTTTGAATATGACTATCGACACATTCTTTTTTAATATACAAGTAAATCTATTATTCTGTAACTATTTACTTTTATAACAACTTTATAACTTCTTTTGTTTACATGACTATAAGCATTTTAGGATATTGAAATCACACCTCAGTCTGCATGTATTTCACACCACACCCACCACCAGAGTTCTTTGCCCTTTACCACCACCTTATTCCATCCTTCCTTCCCTCTCCCCTCCCACCCAGCCGGCAATCACTGTGTCCCCATTCTAATACAGTATGTTCTCTCATTGGGACTGTTGAAAGATGAAATCACCAAGTACCCTGTCAATTTTATCTCCTAAACATCTTAAATTGTTTCCCTTATATTTATCTTTCTGTAGTTTAGGCTATGCTCAGCACTCATTTCTGTAAGGGGACTGAGATGGGGGCACACTGGTTAGCAGGAGGACCCTGAGCCCTTTGTGACTGGGACTTGCCTTTTTACTTCTTTACATCTTTGATTCTCTTTCCAGACCTGTGAAGACTAGTCTTAAGGGCTTTTCTAATACTTAGACTCAGACATGGGAACCCCTCTGTGGGCCATGAGATTCCTGTATCAACATAAAATAACTGTTGAATATATTTATATTGGGATATAAAGAGGAGCTTCAAAAGTGGAAGGTTTCTAGTGTGTGGTTACAATCTTCCAGACTGGTTAATGCTGGTGGGGGAGTGGACGGCAGAGTCTGGGGCGTGTAATATTCATCTTGGCTCCCCTCTTGCCAGAGAGCACAGGTGGACATGGAGGACAGACCCCAGACTCCAAAGTGCACCCTTCAGTCCCCTCTTTATGCCTCATGAGGAGCCCGTGATGAAGGCTCCCACGTGTTCCCGTGTGTCTCCAAAGTCCTGTGTCCTTGGTTGTGTCTCATGCTTAGAATCTCCTTCTGTTTTCCCCCTCCAAGACAGGTCCCTGTCCTCAGACAGTTATATAGTTCTCATGAATTCGCAGCACAGTGACTCACCTCCAAAGAAGGGTAAGGATTTCATAGAGCTTGAGGGGAAAGGAAGAGAAATGTTGTGAACCTCGGGTCTTCCTAATATTTGCAGTCACAAATTACTGATGTCACCCACCCTTGTTGAACAGTGTTCCTGTGACAACTTCTGGGTAAGACAGGATTCTGTTCTCTAGCATCTTGCCTGGTCTGAGGACCCTGTGGATCAACTATTTCCCTGAAGCAGCTGGCCCACCGGTAAGCACGTGCTGAATGTCAGAAAGCCCAGACTGCAACACCATTTCCTTTCTCTGTAACCCGGGGAAGCCACTTAACCTCTCTGAGGATCAGCTTCCTAAACTCAAACCAGGACAGTGACGCCTCCTCTGCATCCTTACACTGGTTATTTTAGCGAGCCAGTGAGATAACAAAGGCAAGCTGGCCTTCAGATATGTCAAATGTATTATTCCCGAAGGATGACAGCTTCCCTCACCCTGCGGAATGATTTGAACACCTCATGCACGCACTTTCCATATTGTTGACAATTTGGAAGGAAACAGCTGCCCGCCAAAGCCAATTTTAGAAACCGAGTTCTCACAAAAGGAAGAGTCAACTTTCATCACATCGCTGGCACAGGAGAGCAGAGCAGACAACGCAGACATAGCCCAGCAGGTGTCAGCAGAGAACTGATTTTTGGGATGAGGCGGGCTCCACTGTGGAAGGAGATGCCGTCAGGGCGTGGAGAGAGGGCTGCTAGCATCTGCCGTCATCCAGAGCAGTCCCGAGTCTGTGGGGTTGCAGGTGGGCGTGTGGACACTCTGAAATAGGACCCCACTTTAGCTCTAGCTACAAAGCTCCTCTCAAGACTGCAGAACTCACACCTTCCCTCTTAGTCTGGGTCTATGTCCCCTTCTCCGCCCAGAATCGGTGCTGTAACTTGAGAAACTTGTCTCAAGGAAAGCAAGGTTTTGTTTGCTTGTTTGTTGAGATAAATACTGTTTGGGGAGTGACTTTTCTCTCCAGCTCTCAACACTTGAGAGTTGTTCTGAATGTATGATTTTCCTTACATCTCCTTAACACTCAACTCGCTCACCAGAGCCAAAGCCCTAGCTAGTCAGTCAATAACTCAGGCAACAAATCCAGTCTCTACACAGCAAAAGGCTAATTTGTGGCAACTGGTGAGCTCTTTCCAGCTACCAAAGAGAAGTCTGTTGAAGGAAGTATTGAATGTCCTGCATGTTAATGTACTCTTAGGGGGATATCATTTCACTGCAAATAATGTGAATCTTCATAACAATGCGCCATGTGGAAATGAGCTCTATGATTTAGTCTTCTGAGTTCTAAGGTCTTTCTTGACTGAATATGGAGAAGAGGATTTCCAGGGGTGGATAATTCTTTGTAACAGGAGCAAATCTGAAATACCTGTCTTAACCTGTACTTCACCCCCGTGTCTATCTTTAAGATCGAGAGAGAGAAACTTGTATGCAAAGTGGTATATCCCAGTAAGGGGGGGTGTTGAAGGAAATATTTGAGAGACTCTGTGAGGGGAGAGAACAAATGGAATCTGACCCAAAGGGGTGTGTGAGGCCAGATTTGTGGTCAAGAGGTCAGTAGAAGCCATGGTCACATAATTAGATGGCCACCTACAAATGTGCCACACCTGGGAAACAGGGAAAGGAAAAGGAAAAGATCAAGCAGTCTGAACCTTGTGATCCTCCCACATTGTCAAAGCCTAATGATTTTCAAAAACTTGGAAATGTGATTTCATTCTGCAACGACTGAAGTCTCTGGGAGAAGGGAGTTGGGGACTACTTAGAATAATCCAAAGAATGTATGTTTGTGTGTATACCTAAAGTCTACATGTAGCATCCACAAGGAACAGAAATCCTGCCTCTACCACTAAATATGAGCAGAACATTGAGCCTGGCAGTCTATAAATCTTCAGCCGGTGGAATGACAGGCAGAATACAGCAGATTCCTGCCTTGCTGCAAATCTCTGAAATCCTCGGGTAGCTGGATAAACGACATTTCCTTCTTGTTCTGACTGTGAATACTGAATTATCTCCATAGCTTTTTCTGAACTTGGGAGGTATTATGTTTGAAAGAACACAAAATTAAAGGAGGGGGGTGATCCCAACTTCACAGTGCAACTGCTTGGCACATTATTTTGTCCAGAGTCTCCAAGGAAAACCCAACACAAGACAGCAGATTTGGATAGCTTAAGTTCCTGCAGAATTCTGTTATCTTAGTAAGTAAAACTCAGCGTTCACTTTCTCTCCGCTTTTCTGTTTAATCTGTGGATATGTGTCCCCAAGTTAGAACGACAATGTGTACTGGTGATTGAAGTATGGAGTCTCTGAAGGCAGCGACAAACCAAGGTAAGAAGAATCATCTTAAACAATGCAGACACCTTTTAGTCAGGCTCCTTCTTTCAACCCTAAATCCCCATCCTGTTACCTTTTACAACGGACCTTCTGTGACATTGTCAGTTCCCCGAGCTTTGCCTCTGTCTCCCCAGAAAAAGCAAAGGGGAGAGAAAAATACACTAAAGACAGCCTTCAGAATTGATCAGAAACCCCTGCCATTGCGGTTTCTTGCAAAACAAAAACAAAGCTGTTTAATCTTTTAGTATTAAATTACCACCTCTCTTGCTCTATTGTCAATTGTAATTTGCCAGTGCAGCTAAGACAGCCTCAGATTTTTCGGTCTTTACCACTGAGCATCCTCAAAGGACCGCGCAGCCACATTAAAGCTCAAGTTAAAGCGGGTTAGTCGGAACGTCTTCACTCCAGTTGGAGTCAGGAGTCGGGTGGCCGCCGGGCGGCCGCCGGGCCTGTGAGCCCGCGCCTCTGCCCCAGGGCCTTCCCGCCCTCTCAGTAGCTCTGGACCAGTTTTTTGCGCCACAGCCCCGAGCCTCTCAAAAGCCAAGATTAAAGGGGAAAGTCGCAGCTGTGTATTTATATTTTCATTGCTAGAAAGGAATTGATTTCCGCGCATTTATTTTGGTAGTTGTAATACACAAGGGCGGATTTGCGTCACCCGCGCAACTTGTCGGTGGAGATAAAGTTGCACAAATATTGAAAGGGGAAGTGCTAGGAGTCATTATAGAGTTTTTCTCCGGAAGAAATAAGGATTTCTGCAGTATCCTAAAATACTAAGGCCGCTTCTATTTTGAGCCCAATCTCGCAGGCACATCCGCTCATTTAGTCCGAGTTAGAGCCCATCAAAAAACAGGAGATGACCTGAACTCCAGCGAGCCCTAGGCTTCCTGCTTTCTGGGTTCGGAGAGGTGGGGAGTAAGGAAGAGGGGAGCCTGAGGCTCAGAGCAAGGCGAAGGGCCCGCAGAGACGAAGCCTGGGCTGGGGAGAAAGGGGGCGGCAAGCAGAGGGTCGTTCCATAGGTTGTTGTTTTTTTTCCTCCCTTGTTTCTCTTCGCGAACTCGGGGTAGGCCCGGGCGGCGCGAATGCGGGTGCACTAGGTCGCCGGACTAGGGGAACAAACGGGTGCGCGCACCAAGCCGCAACTAGCAGTCGCGGGCTGTGCAGGGCCCAGTAGTGAGCCGCTGGGCGAGGGTCAGCTGGAAATCCCGCCCTCTGAGCCTGCCCTTTGCCCCGCCTGCGCCACGTTCAGGGGCTTCTAACGTGCCTGCTGCGGATCCCGGGTTCTACGGGTAACCCGAGGGCCAGCCTTCCGCGGAGCTCGCACCCGGCACCTAGTCCGAGGGTCTTGTCTTACCCAGATGCAGGAAAGGGCGGAATCCCGTTGCGTACCTTAAAGACGCCTCTTTTAGCACTCAGAGTTTGGGCTTAGGCCAAATTTAGGTTGAACGTTTGCAATCAAATTGGAATTGCAACGTAATTGGAAAAGACACTAGGAAATAAAGTATTTAGCCGCCCCTAGGTACACTTGTGCCCACACTTCCCCGAGGGCTATGAGGTTATAGAGAGGCTGCGTCCTCCCTCCCGAGTCTCCCCAGAACTCTCACCCTTGGTACCCTGGAGTCTTTCAGGGAGGGTCCAAGGCTTCAGGCGGCTTTGTGCCTGTTACTCCTTGGGCTCTGGATTGAAATTGGACTGGTCCTCTAGCCTTATCGCCTCCAGGTGCGATCACACCCCACGCCATCTTTAGAAACAACATCTCTGTCCTGGCTGCAAGGTGTTGGGCAAGAAATTCTTTATTTAAGGGGTGGGAAGGTGGAGAGTGCTGGCTGGTCCGAGGAGATTGATTAGTTCCCTGGAGAAAGTCAAAAGCTTAAAACGAGAGCATCTGCAACAAAAGGCTTGAAACTACTAGTAATGACTGTAAGTAACCCAAATCCTGACAAGTTCATTTGCCTTCCTCGGTTTGGTAAGACAACTTAGTATTGAAGTTAAATAAAAATGCCACCGAAGCTCTGTGAGGAGATACTTATTAGGACCAACGAAAACAAGAGACTTCGTGGTTTCTTTACTGATACTATTTTATTTTCTTCCTGAAAATGTGCAAGATGAGCTCATTTGGGTGGCCTGTGGTTTGTTTAGGAGAGGGGTGGGGAAATCCATTCTGACTATAATTTAAAAGAGAACGAATTCTTAAAATAGAGATGTTGGCGTTGCAGAGCCCCTCACTACACCCACTCTTCGCTCTAGTGGAAGACTTGAGCCACCAAAGCAGCCGCTCCTGAGACCAGGCCTGAGAGGTTTCTGGGGAGACTCAGTGAATTAAAAGTAATATTTTTAACCCGGGGGAAATCTGCTCTTGCAAAACAACGGATCCCACGTGATCAGGGATGTGTTTAAGGAGGGAGGGTGGCATTTCCTATGAGGGGCAGTCGAGGAGGGTACAAGAGTGAGGGCCGCTATCCCGGATTTCGGACGGCAGCCTTTGGTCTCCCGGGCTTTGTAGGGGAAAGCTTCACTGAATCCAAGGGAGAAGTTCGGTGACATCCATCATATTTTGTTTGAAGTGTTACTCGTTCAAGTTGCCACTGTGTGATAGTTTGGAATAAAGCTAATTTGCAAAGGACCCTTCGGGCATCCTCGAGGGTCTGGGAGGCAGCGTGGCGCCCGCAGATGCAAAAATCGGAAGAGGACTCAAGACCGGGCAGCGTGGGCGTGGGGACCTACGAAAGATGGAGCTTCGCAGAGAACATCGACTCTTGGGATAAAGGCTGAGCGAGGAAAAATTGGGCCGAATAAGGCAAAGAGGAGGGACCTAGGGGCCTTCGGAGCGTTCCGGGAGGCGGGCTTTGCAACCCGCGGTACCAAGGAGCGTACCAGCTCTCCAGGGCAAGCACTCCAGGGGCTCTGTGACCAACTCTCCACCCTCAGTGCCAGTTATAAGCTGCAGAAGTTAACGGCGGGTCAGAACTCCCGAGAGCCGCGGTCTGAGACCCTGCACAACCCAGCAGAGCCAAGCTCGCGCAGCCCACGCGGCAGCCGCTAGCGCTGGGGCGTAGCCGGGGCGTGGCCGAGGGACGGGTCACGCCCCTCGTTCCAAGTCCCTCCACTCCCGGCTCCCATTGGTCACAAGAGTGACCAATGAGCACGCGGATCGAGGTCCTACCCTGAGCCTGACTCGAAAGCTTCTGCCAAAACTTTGGAAGTTTTTAGAGAGTAGTTTTTTTTTTTTCCTCATTACTTTTTTTTTTTTTTAAACTAACGGATTATTATTGTTGTTGTTTTAAATTTAGCTCTCAGGGCTTAGCTGTTTGGGTTTTTCTTTCGGTGCCCGGCCCCGATCTCCCCGGCTTCCCTGCGTGAGCGGAGCCGCGGCCCCCGCTCCCGGGCGCCCCAGCAACGCAGCTCAACTCCAGCCGCGGGGAGCGCGGGCGCCGCGCCGCCTTTAAAGTGAGGCCGGGAACCCGGGCTGTACCGAACCGGGACCGGCCCTCGCCTCCTGTCCTCGGGTGTGCTCGGGCTCCGCGGTCGCTCTTCCGGGCGGACGGAGAAGCGAAAGCGGATCGTCCTCTGCGGGGCTGCCGCCTCCTCCAGGACTCAGCGCGCCCCTCCCCGAGCACACACCCCACTCCCTACCCGGCCCGGCCAGGCCGCGGCGGCCGCTCGGCGCACCCCACCAGGATGTTCGCCGCCGGGCTGGCTCCCTTCTACGCCTCCAACTTCAGCCTCTGGTCGGCCGCCTACTGCTCTTCGGCCGGCCCCGGCGGCTGCGCTTTCCCACTGGACCCTGCCGCGGTCAAAAAACCCTCATTCTGCATCGCGGACATCCTGCACGCCGGCGTGGGGGAGCCGGGGACGGCCCCGGAGGGCCTGGCGGGGGCCTCGGCCGCCGCCCTCACCGCGCACTTGGGCTCGGCTCACCCGCACTCCTCTTTCCAAGCTGCTGCCAGGTCCCCGCTTCGACCCACCCCGGTGGTGGCGCCCTCCGAAGTCGCGGCTGGCTTCCCGCAGCGGCTGTCTCCGCTTTCAGCTTACCACCACCATCACCCACAGCAACAGCAGCAGCAAGCGCCTCCGCAACCGCCTCCGCCGCCACCGCGGGCCGGCGCCCTGCAGCCTCTGGCCTGCGGGGCCCGGGCGGCCCCGAACCTCCACCACAGTGGCGCGGCCCCGGCTCCCTCCAGCAAGGACCTCAAATTTGGGATTGACCGAATTTTGTCGGCAGAATTTGACCCCAAAGTCAAGGAAGGCAACACTCTGAGAGGTAGGTCTTTGGTGAGAAAGGTCACAGGCCTCTCCGACCGCGGCCCTGATGTGATTCTCCATCCCTGGGCGGGTTTGAGTGCCTATAATGTTTTTACAACTAAGGAGAAATCGGTAAAATAAGAGAAAAGCAAATTGGAAGAAAACTATGAAACATGAGGTTAAAACTCACTGGCACTGCACTACATTTTTAAAAAGCTCCAGGGATGCTTTTACAAACAGATGTCAGAACATCAGTAGCTATAAAAAGGGTTGGTGTAAATTTTGCGAAAATGAGTGTTGTCTGTCATTCTCAATAGCATATCTAGAGAGAGACCGATATTATCTGACAGAGGAAGTCCTTTGGGGGTACACTTTTCTGTCCATTTATCTGATTTCTAGTGAAATGCCACCCAAAGAATGGAGATAAACAAAATTGACTTTAAACTCCCAGGAGGAGAGGTGGCCTCCAAAGGGAAGAGGGTTTAGGCACCTGGAAGTGACTTGGTTTCCATCATTTAATGTAATACCCTTTCATGAATGGATGTGGACGTGGATGTGAGTGACACAGACAGGAACATTTCTGTGCCTGGTGATTTGGATGGTGTCAGGAGAGAGGGTTTTCAGAATAGATCATGGGGTCTCTCAGGACTTTGCTCTAGAAAACCGAATGGAGGATAAGGATTGGAGAAAAAAAGTCATCTTGGGAGTGAGTTTGCCCGAAGTATAACCAGCTTTTTTCCCCTTGTCCTCAGACCTTACATCCCTGTTAACTGGAGGGCGACCCACGGGGGTGCACCTTTCCAGCCTGCAGCCCACTGGCCAGTTCTTCGCATCTCTGGATCCCATTAACGACACTTCTGCCATCCTGAGTCCCTTGAGCTCCAACCCAAGGAATTCAGTTCAGCATCAATTTCAAGACACATTTCCAGGTAGGGAACCCTCCACAGGTAGACTGAGGGAAAGCTCAGACTGACATCGAGTGTGGTCACTTCCATGTGGTAGTCCCAGAGAGGAGGGAAAAACTGAAGATATTTTAGTGAGCTAGTTCATTCTGGTGGTTCATTCCTTCTTTCCGGAAGGAAAGAAGTTGAGAGTTAGAAAAGTATGAGTAAGGGCAGATGGGGGAATATTTTCAAAGAGAATTGTCTGAAAACGCAGATGTTGATTATCACCATACGCAAATTTTGGAATGACCTCAAATGATTGCCCAGTGAGGTTTTTCTGTCCACAGCATGGACGTGGGCACATATTTGCGCACACACATATTCAAACATACAGGCATGTATGCACAGGAGCACATAACGCAGCAGAGAATCAAGGCTGTCATCGCTGGATCCTTCAGGACTGAGGGACATTTTTGCTACTCTGACTGACTGATGAGTGTGCATTAGTTTTATGTTTTCTCTTGGAATTACTCGAGGAACTGCTAGGCTTCTAGACACCACTCTAACTTTAGGTCTTCAGCCTGCCATCTTAAGAGCTGTAAAATTCCTCCTAAGAGAGGCCATCCGGTGTCTGCCGGGGAGGGCTTTCTGAATGCTAATGCAAGACCATTTTAAGCCTCCGTGAGTCCCAGGCTATTTGGTTGAGGGCTGCCACTGACCTTCTGGTGTGTCTTTCTTGCTTTTGCTGGTGGCAGGTCCCTATGCTGTGCTCACGAAGGACACCATGCCGCAGACGTACAAAAGGAAGCGTTCATGGTCAAGGGCAGTCTTCTCCAATCTGCAGAGGAAAGGCCTGGAGAAAAGGTTTGAGATTCAGAAGTACGTGACCAAGCCAGACCGAAAGCAGCTGGCAGCGATGCTGGGACTCACAGATGCACAGGTAAGCTGGGGCTCCAGGGCTCATAGGGCAGGCCAGCAGGCATAGCTTAGTCCCAGGGCCCCCTCCCACCTGGCCCACTCCTTTTCTACCAGGAAATATCAGGTCTTGAGTTTATGGAGACTTTATGGACTTCTTGGAGAGTGAGGCAGGAGAGAGAAGAGGGGCGAGAAGGAAAAGCATGGAAAGAAAACAGCCCATCCCCAAAGACATATGTCAACAAGCGCTGAGTGTTTATTTTGGCCAACAGGCAAAAGAACCACGGAGAAAGCAAATAGGCTGCGGGAGATAATAATTATGTACTGTAGTGCAATTCGCTGTAGGAGGCAGTTTATTTCAGAAGAGATAATAATCCAAAGTCAAGAGATTGTTGTTAGTTTGCTTTTTTTTCCCTCCTGCCACCTCCTCCTCTTGCTGCTGTTGGATTGTGAAATCCCCAGTTGTGAGGAAGTGAAAACATCATTTCAAACGGAATTACTTAGCCCCAGTAGGGCGAGGAGTCGCTTGGAGCGGCCACGCATTCAGATTTCCTAAAGGCAGAAGCACTGAAGAAAACCTCCCTTGGAAGGAGGGAGGGAGTGAGGGAGAGAAAGGAAAAGAGATTTTCTTAGAATGCACAAGAGCATTCCAGCAGGCTCTACCTAGTTGATATTTTTTTCAGGACAATAGCGAATCTATTGTGCCTGCATTCAATTGTCTTTAATTTCTCAAGTCAAGAACTGTACTTTTTTTCTTGATTGTTGAAAATAGCAGAGACACAGTCTTTACAGTCCCACCAAGGTCCCTGGCCCTGGGGCAACTGTCCTATGGGGCAGAAGCCAAAGGCAGGCTATTGTACGACCCCCATGCCCTCTGTCTTAGCGGTTTTTTTTTCGTGGTTCCTTACACAAGTCCACTCCCTAACACACACGGAAAGGGCCCAGCCATTTTCCACCAGCTGTGGATGTTATTTTTAAAAGGGAAGCTGGAACTAGTGAGAACGCATCACTACTCCCAGGGGATCATATATTTTTATATAGATTCTCCCACCCGATCCTGACCCCCTTCCTCTGTGGACAGGTTTAATTTCAGCATTTTCTGGGCCCACAGAAATATTTGGAGATCCTAGGCAGAGGTGGGGTCCTTATCAGTTTCTGATACACACAAACACTAAGGAAATACCCTTCTATTGAAGGTCCAGGGGGCCCCCATTTCATGGAGATTAACCCTTTGGACCCCTTTCCTGTTCTCTGCTTTCCAGGGTTCCTCCTTAAAAAGAATTGTTTGTGGGGACTTACCTTGGATAGTGGCAGACTTTGAGCAGGCATTCTAACATTGGATCCAAGCCCTAGATATTGTGTGCAAAATCTTAAGAATAAGCTTGCAACTATGGGCCAGAGGTCCTTAATTTTAATCATATTCTCAGGAAGTCCTGACTCAAGTGGGGTTAAGAAGCCCCCATTTAGAATACAGGGCCTCCCTGTTTGGTGGGGGAGGGGGGAGTGCAGAAATCTGTCTTTCTGACAGGCGTCAGAGTCACTTCAGGCTCTTGATCCTCAGGGGCCACGTTTTGAGAAATGGACCTAGCAAGTTCCACACCAGGATTCCTCGATCGCACTGTGTCTCTGAGCTCCAGCTTGGTGTCTGGCCCCTGGCGGACCTGCTGGGGACCCTGGTTATGCCGGCCCACCTTGTGGGTGGCTGGGATTGGAGGAGACTGGGTCTCTTCTCAGTGCCCCTCTTTTCTCGGTTAGGTGAAGGTGTGGTTCCAGAACCGGCGAATGAAGTGGCGGCATTCCAAGGAGGCCCAGGCCCAGAAGGACAAAGACAAGGAGGCGGGCGAGAAGTCGTCGGGCGGAGCCGCAGCTGCCGAAGGCGAGCAGGAGGAGCGGAGCCCCAGCCGTTCGGAGGGCGAGGCCGAGAGCGAGACCAGCGACTCCGAGTCTCTGGATATGGCCTCCAGCGACACGGAGCGGACTGAGGGTGCGGAGCGGTCTTTGCACCAAACGACGGTCATCAAGACCTCTGTCACCGGTGCTCTGCTCCCGGCCAGCGGCTCGGGAAGTGGCGGAAGCGCCGGCGGCTTTAGCTTCAGCAGCCTGGGCAGCGGCAGCAGCAGCAGCGTGGGGAGCGCCGGCAGCCTGGGCAGCGGCGGCGGCGCAGCGGAGCTGCCGTCTGTGTCCCAGCCCACCCTGGGCAGCGCGCCCCAAAGCCCGGAGCCCGCTGCGGTGCCTCTTGGTGGCCTATAGGCCAGACGAGGCGGAGGGGCCCTGGTACGTTGTGCAACCGTCTGCCTGCCTGGCGCCCTGAACTCTGCGCCTACGAAGGTCCGTGGGGCTGAACTGGAGACGCACAAGGAACCTCTTTCCTCACGTTCACACCTCACCCTGTGCGCCCCGCTGGTGTAACCTGAGCTGCACGAAGCCTGAGGGTCTCCGTGCTCGGGGGCCACGGGTACCCAGCTCCCACTTGCATGGGATACAAGCAACTCACACTGTGAAGTGTTTGACTGAAGTGTCCTTCCTTGCACCAGGAGTCGTGGTGCAAAGGCGTGCTGCACCCAGGACGCCTTCGACTTGTAAATAAAATGTTTACTACCATTTGTAAAGGCCGTTTGGCTTGCTGGGGCTTGCTGGGGCAATGAGGTTAAAAGCTGGGACTTCAGCTGCACTGAAGGTCGCAGTGGGTGGAGAGCTGGAGCTTTGCAGGGAATCTGTAACCCCAGAGCCACTTTGTGGCAGAGTCAGGGTAGAAGCATAGAGGATTGACTAGGTCTGGCCCAATCCAACCACCACTGAACAGACCTTCCAGGACTCCAAGTGTGGCTGAGAATGAGTTGGCTATGGAATCTGCTAGGCCCCATGATGCAGAAGTCATTACCACCTGAGTCTGGATACCAAGCACTGGTTGCCAGCTTTCAGTGGCTCAGTAGCAAAGAGAGTGTGTGCAAAACCCCCCCCCCCCACCTTCCATTGTAAGTGGCAGACACTGGGTAACTGGGTGCCAGGCTTGGAACCTCCAGGCATTCCCAGAGCCAACTGCCTGGAAAGGGAGGAGACATGGTAGGTCTGTGTTGAACTGGAGGGAAAGAACAGACTGGCCACAGGGGTTAGGCTCAGCAGTCTGGGTCTAAGGGGACTTTAAAGATGCAGAAACAATTGCTGGACAGGGAAGTGAGTAATTCAAGGTCAGAGGGAGTCCATCCCGGAACTTGGACCCCTTGGCTCACTTTTGACTGTGCTAGTTCTAGAAAACTGTCCCCAGTCCATCTAGGAGCACACGTTCTGCTTTGGCATTTAGGTGGAGGAAGTGCCTTGTTCAGCTCTTTGCCCTTATGCTGCCCTGGTGAATCTCCCTGTCCTGCTGCAGCTGGAGAAGAAAACAAACCTACTTAGCTTCTGCTGCTCCTGGGATGGACCATTCCAAGTTTTTGTTTGTTTGTTTTAAAGGTTTAAAAGTCCTCCCTGGATCTTCTTCCCTCCAATCTACAAAATGTCTGGAGTTGGTAAAAAAAAAAAATTCTCAAAGATTTGAAAATAAGTAGACCTTTCTGAAGAAGCTGATCTCCTGGGTCAGTGGCACTGATCCAGGACACAAGGTGTCTTAAGGGCCCAACACCCCTGGGCTCCAGGGGACTCGTGGAGCTGTTGCTTCTTTGGAGATGCTGAGGTCCTTAAGACAGTCTAGGCTGCTGCTGGTGGGAGTGAGAAGGCTCCTAGCAGTGTCCTTTCTTGATTACCTTCTTCCTCACTTTGGCCCACTCCCTGGAGCACATTCAAAGATCTCTGTTCTAGTTTGGGAATGCAAGTGGAGTGGAGACCCCAGATTTAGCCTTCTCTGGCTTGGCCCAAATGCTAGCATAAGTCCCAGAGCATGGCCCAGGGGATAGAAAACTGACCATTCCTGGCTCCAGTCAGCCTCCCAGGCCCCCAAAAGGAGCTGAACCCCTAGAGAAATGTGCACAGTGGGGAGGGGGAGGGAGGAAAGGGAAAAGGGGTGGAGAAGGGGAGAGAGAGAGAGAGAGAGAGAGAGAGAGAGAGAGAGAGAGAGAGAGAGAGAGAGAGAGAGAGAGAGAGAGAGAGAGAGAACAACACAACATGCATGCACAACCTGGGTGGTCAGGAGAGAAAGGCAAAGGAAAGGCAGAGGCCTTGGGAGAGATTTCAAGTTAAAGGGGATTATAAACCAGTTGTTATCCCTAAGTGCACCATGAATTTGAATTTCAGGGTGATGCAGTGCCCTCAGTTCAGGACCTAGCCTGGACAGATTCTTCCCATCCTTACACAAGCTCTGCTGCTCCAACTTCAGTATGCCCTACGCACTTGTCTTTCCTTCATTACCAAGATTTGTTTCCTCTGACTGCCAAATATTAAACCAGAGAGTCCTGAAATATGGAATGTGGAGGCACTTAAGCTCAGTTTTAGAGTTAAGGAGAATATGAGGCTATATTTATACCTGGCGGAGGGGCCAGGGGGGAAGGGGCAGAGGAAGAGTTAGTGCTTCATGCAAACTGCAGCCAACTCCTCACATAGCCGCCCCCCAAACTCCCACCTTATTTCTTCACAGGATGGGGACTTTAAAAGTGAAGACATCACCGTCTAGGGTTTGTGATTTCAGGTAGAATTCGGCTTATCAGGGCCAGATTCCGCCAGATCAGGGGGAAGGGAAGCTGGGTGGTCGTGGTGAGGTAGCTAGGAAGCAAGTGAGCAGGGTAGTGGGTTCCTAGGGGTGGGAGTTGGATGCTGCAGGGGAGCTCGAAGGGGGAGAGCCCTTCTTCCTTCTCCCCACCTCTGGCTCCTAAACCGTTTTCCCCAGGAGACTCTACCGGTGCTTTACTCTGGGCAGTGGAGTTAGTTCTTCCGCGTTTTCATCAGGAACACTCTCAAGCCCCGAGGAGTTGGAAGTGGCGCCGGCAAAGGACCAAGGGTCCTCTTTAGGTGGGTAGGGTGGCGGGAGAAAAAGCCACGTTGGGGCCGGGTCGCATCATCCTGGGACTGCTCGCTTGGCTCCGGGTGCTGAAGTCTCCCCGGTGGCGCTGCTGCATGTTAGCTAGAGCGGTGCGGGAAGTCAGAACATCTAGAACCCAGGCGGAGCTTTCTTAGGCACCGAGGGGACCGCCTGCGCGCAACAGGCCCGCCGAGACGCGCAGGGCTGGCTGGAGCTGGGAGGCGAGCGCGTGGATCTGGAGTAGCGGAGGGGCTCCGAGCGCCGCCCAGGGCTTGTGCGTTTCTAAAAGCTGTAACTCCTTCCTCCAAGCCGGACTCTGCTTCGCCAGCAGCGGAGTTCTGATGGTGCTCAACCCGCAAGCCGGACACCCAGCTCTCGAGAGCTGGGGGCTAGAGGGATGGCAACCAGCAGGCAAGGCGGAGAGTGGGTGTCGAGCCCTCCTCGGGTGCGCGCGCAGCTCCCCCCTCCCTCACTCCAGCCACATCAAACAAACACATCCACAAAGAAGCTCAGACTCAGACATGCTGGACAGTCTACTGGCTATTTCAGTATGTTGTGGGTAAAACCACGCAATAAAGTTTCCTGTTCTCCTCCATAAGGCAAAGCACCGTGAGGAACCTCATAAGGTCTGTTCCTGCCTGTGCCTGGGCGTTGGGATTCTTGTCTTTAGAAAAATTTCCAAGAGCCAAGCTTCTCAGACCAAACCACAGAAGCCGGTTCCACAGTCCTTCCATTCATCTGGCTTGGGGAGTGGGCAGCAGCTTCCACTCCAGGTCTGATGTCCAGGGTAGTTGGGGCAGTTTCTGTCCTGCCCCTGGTGGAGCCAAAGCTGTCTCCTGGGTCCTATGGCATGTGAAGACGGGGTCTGACCTGAACATCCCTGAGGCAGATCAGCCCGGAATCCTCACCCCACAAGGATTCCTTGGTCAGTTGTGGGTGGGGGGAGGAGCGGGAGGGGGCGGAGTTGTCACAGATAGCTCAGACTCCTCCACATCTCACAGGGGACTAGCCATCTTGTGGCTGATCCCAGACCCTAAGTGGAATGTACTGGCAGGGTTCTGGTTTGCCAGCAGGAGAGGTAGAAGTGCCCAGCTGGAAGGCCCCTCCAGTTCTAGGCACCTACGTGGGGTAGGAACCAGCGCCCTGGATGGGATTTTCTGGGGCCACTTTAGACTTGAGCTTTAACCTGTGACTTTGTCTAGGATCTGCCTCCACTTTCCCTCAAGCAGATGCAGACCTCAGACTCTAGGCATGCAGGAGGGGCCTGAGGCAGCTCTGGAGCAAAAAATGGAGACGAGAAGCCAGTCACAGGTGGACATGTATTCTCCTGGCTCATGCACAGGCCCTAGTCCCACCTCAGACCCTCAGACTTTGTTCTCTTTTAAGAAGGAAGAACTGGCACAGGGACTGGGAGCAGAGTGCACCACATCCTTTAAAGCAGGTCAAGGGACTCCTAAACACCTTGGGCCTTCTCATTCCTCCTTTGCTAACCTCTGGGGGAGGGGAAACACACTCCAAAATCTTTGTGAAGGTGCCAGGATTGAGTTTTAAGGACTTTGATTTCAGGCATTGGAGCTGGGGGAGACACACTCTGATTTAACAGTGTTCATGCTTATGTCTGGCTGACACCTCGCCTTGAGCTTGTGATGGGATTGGCAGGTGTCCCAAAGACAGATGGCCTTCTGTGCGATTTTATTCACGTGCGGGTATTAGAACTCTCGCGCAGTGTGCGGTACACTAACTGCTTACACAGGCAGGCGCACTTCACAAAAATACACCCCACCCCCCTTTTTAACTTAGCACTGGCTCTTCCTGGACTGGCCCTGGGCTTCTGGGTGCTTAGGTCAGGAGACATTGGAAAATCACTGGTCCTTGGATCCCTAGCTGCCCTACCCTTTGACACTTTGGGTTCAAAGGTTAGAAGTCAGTCCCACAGGTGCAACTACTTTGGACCACTTCATTAAAGGGTGAGGTAAGGGGCCCAGAGCCTTGGCATGGACACGAGGTCTCATGGAGAGTGAGTTACCAAATCGTGGGTGCTGGGGTTAGTGATTCTCTTGTGCGCAGAACAGGAGGATCTCCTTCCAGACACAACAGATTGACCAGATTCCTATCTAGATTATCAAAGCTCAATGACATTTTAAAAAGAACCTAAGAGGCTTTGTGCCCTTCTGCCTGCGCACCTCCTTCACAGGTTTTTCTGAGTTGCGTCTAAGATCTGGGTACAGTTTGCACACAGTCATGGCAGCATCGGTACTGTTGTACTTCCGTACATCGTTGCTCGCATTTGGGATTCCAGACAGGACTCGAGGGGTTGAGGCCTGATCAGGTGGGATTGAACCTGCCCAGCAGCTGCTGCCTGGTCCCCAGTGTGTGACCAAGGAGGGACTGGAGGCTCAACTACAAGACCTGAGGCAGGCTCAAAAGTCCTGACTCCTGTGACCCTGGAGACTTTCTTTGGGGGCAGCATATGGGAAGAGGCCAGTGGGTAGATGGGAGTCCAGTGCACTTGAAGGAAGATGCTTGATTTCCTCTAGGGTAGGGACTTCCCAAATTAGCCCAGGAAACCTTCCTTGATTCATTCACCAATCACTAATGGAATAACTTTGGGAAATGTATTCATTTGGTTTCAATCCCTCATCTGTATACTAGAAAATAATGAAAGGTACTTAACTCATAAATTGCTGTGAGAATTAATTGCCCTTAACAAGCATGAAATGAGAACAGTGAAGGGCATAGAATCAGTGCTAAAGATTCAGATGTTTTCATTTCTTCCTTGTGTGTAGCCATTGCAGTATTTATTGAAGTTCTTGTTAGTATTTGCAGAGTTGGAAAAATATTTCTTACTCTTCAAGAAATTCAATCCTCAGATGGAGACTCTTGAGTGTGGTGCAATTACAGTGGTGGGGAAAACCCTTTAAAGGAGTAGCCCAGACTGTTAGGACTGGTTGCCTGGTGATGTCAAGGGCTGCCTGGGACTGGCTGACTCCCCGGGTGTTCCTTGGTTCTTCTTCTCCTGGGTATCAGAGCGCAGCCCAGCACCAGGTGCTCACAGCAGGCATTCAGCACATTTTTAACTGCTAGGGAGTTTTTTGGGTGCTGAAAGGGAAAGAAGCTAGAAGCTAGAGTTTTATGATACTTAGGGTCTGAAAGAAGCTTAGGTGGGTGTCCAAGTTTCCTGAGGGTGGGGGTGGGGAGAATTTGTGCAATCAGGACAAAAGATACTTCAGTTTTATTAAGAGGGAGGACATTCAAAACGAAAACGAAGCATCAGAATCCCTTTCAGGGGAAAGACACCCTCTGCCTCCTGAGGGCAGGCCTGACTGCTGCAGATGTGCAGAAATGTGAGCAGTGCCCACCACAGATGAGATACCTCAACAAATGTTTGTTGAGTAAACGAATAACACGATTAGCGCGGCTCTCGGGGGTTTTTGTTTTTGTTTTTTTTTTGATAGTATCAGAGAATCCTTAGAAACAATATAATCGGAGTGGGCAGTATTGCAAAAGCCTAAGGAAAATGAGCAACATGGCACGGAGCTCCTGTGGAGTGGTGACCTCGGGAGGAGTGTACTGGAAAGCCCCAAATCATCTAGCCAAGGGCCCCCAGTGTTCCCGGTAGGAAGTCGGTCGCAGAGCATCAAAAGAACAGGAGAACGAGTTCACAGCAGCCCTCTACAGAAGCCCAAAAGGCTGGTTCCTGCAAATCCCCTTGAAAGACTCGGTGACCTCTGTAATAGTCAATGTACAGGCCGGGGGAAGCCCATAGTTTTCTGGGCTTTCTGGTGCCCCGGACGCCAGCAAGATCACTGGAGCACACAGATCTCTTCTCCAGGAAGCCGAAGGCAGAGCTGGAGCGAAAAGCCCTGGAGTCGGCAGCGGGGAGTGCGCCACGCCTCCACTCTCTGGGCGCAGGGGCTTCGGTACCCAGGATTTCCTCGTGGCCTTCAGGCGAGTCCCTGGTCAACAAAGTTCAGCCTCACTTGCATTTGTCAGAGCTGTTTTATTGTTGCGTCTCCGAATAAGGGCGAAGCGTGCATCCAGCACAATTTCCAGCACGTGGGAAACTCAAAAATGAGCGAATGAGCCAACAAACGAAGGAACAGATGAGGTTTCCTTATCTAGGGATCCTGCTTAGAGAACGGTCCACGCATTCAGTTGTGTTCTGGAGAGTCGCCCGCTAGCAAAGTGTCCCGGCTTTCCCCGCCCTTAAGCGGAGCAGAGCGGGAGCTCCAAGTCTTTTGCCCTTGGTGTTCACCTGGCCTTCGGTTCTTGGCTCCTTTGAGTCTAGAGCAGCATCTTGGATCCTCTATCTTTTGCCATCCACAATCCGCCGGCCCTTACCCTGCTCAAGATCAGCGAGGGCCTCAGGCCTGATGTCTCCTCGGCTGGTCCAGAGGTCAGCCCCGAGTGTTGCGTAGTGCCTCGGAAAGGGTCCCTCTCCAAGGCTGTCCCGAGTCGCCGCTGCAATCTAAGCCCGATCCCTCAGGCCCCGCCTCCCGCGGGGTCCTGCCGCCCTGGTACAGCTCTCCTGGGCCCGGAAGGTAGTTCTGTAGTTGAACTAATGTGTGAAAAGCTAGAGAGGGAAGGCGGCAATTAAGGCTTGCTCTTTTACACACGTTTCAAAATCGAACGTCGGCTTTAATTTTAAATTTCCCACTCTCTGTTCCTACTCTCCTGGGACCTCCTACCTGCTTTGGTTATCCCCACTTCTCCTCATTTCTGTTTCCCCTCACCACTCCGTACTCTCCAGTGTTTCCACCCAGGATTTCACGCGGACCTGAGCCAGCTAGTTCTGGAGACTTGGAGGAAGAGTGTGCCACTTGATAGGAGGGACCAGGAGCCAGGCAGCACAAAGGTGGTGGCCTCCAGTATCTTCTGTAAATCAAAATGTAACGAAAGGCAGTGATTTATTTTTGTTATCAAAACCCGAATGGTCTGCGTAATTAAAAAAGACCCTCAAAGATGCTATCTTCTACGGAGGTGCCCAGAGCTGAGGTGTCAGAGACAGTGGGTCCCATGTCACCTTGGTGTCATCCATCAACAGGAGCGCACACATTTTAGCGCTGGATGGGCTCAGGGTTTGGCACTTTCAGTTGCGGCTGGATTCCTCTGAGTGTGTTCAGAGGCGTCCCCAGAACCAAAAGGTGTAGCAATTGGAACGTTTCTTTCACACTTTCCCCACTTCTCTGCTGGTTTTCTCAGGGCAAGGAAAGGTCTTGAGGAGACCCAGCCTTCTCCCAAGTCCTCTCCACTTTCTTCCCACTTTCTGCAACCCAGAGGCGGTACCCTCTTACATGGGTCCTGAGGTGGCTGGTACTGAGCAGTCCCAGACGACTGTCCGGCGGGTGGGTTTTTCTGTTAAACAGAAGGCGCTCAAAAAGGGGGAATTGTTATTAAACCATCACTACTCAAATCATCCTTACCCCCTCATTTCTTCTAAAATAGGGCATGGCATCTTTACCTGAGGCTTGAAATCACCCAAGGTGAGAGGTATAAGTGAAAATGGATGAGAGATTCACATTTCTGTCTCATTTTAAAAGCAAGAGTGGACAGTGTTGCATCTCATTTAACCTCACAGCGACAAGGCTGGGGTGGGGGGCGGGGCGGGAAGAGTCTGTGCGTCCACTATAAGAGAAAACCACTTTGAGAAGTGAAGTAATTTGATCCCGGTACTCACCTGATAAAGGGCATGGCCAAGCCTCTGGCTCAAAATCCAGGGTTTTCTGGTTCCAATTCCTGAAACTAAGGATTTCTGCGATTCTGTCTTTAAAGAAAAAGAAATGTTCAAAGAGAAGCGTTGCTCTCTTTTAAGACGAATGATTCTGACCATTGTTTCAAATTTCGACCTTAGATTGTGAGTGTAGACGTAATCACCGCACTTAACAGTTCTGGTCAAAAGGGAAACAATAGTCCTCTAGAAGCTGCAGACACTTTCTCCAAGGGGTTCCTAGTCACCCCTTTCTTTTTTCCAGTCCCACCTGGCCTCCCTCCCTCTGATCCTGATCCCTCTCAAGCCCCCTAGCTCCCCGCCTCCAAGCAGCCGCGCCCCTCATCCCGATTGGTGTCTATGGGGCTCTTGCAACAGCTTGACCCGGCCAGGCGCCGCTGCCGGGACCTGGGCTCCTGCCGCGGGTCCGGCCGCAGTTACCAAGCTCCGTAGTAAGGCCCGGCGGGCGGGGAGGCAGGCTGGCGGGGACTCACGGCTCGCAGCGGCGGCGCGCCGCAGGAAAATTTATGGTCTGTGTATACTTTCTGGCTCCAGAGCCCCGCACTCCAGCTGGACTGGGCCCTGCCAGCCCAGGCCGCGAGCTGGGGCCGCAGGCGCCGGGACCTTGCGTGATGCCCTCCAGCCTTCCGTCCTTTCCGTCATCAAGGCGGTAAATTTCCTGGAGCGCGAGGCTGAAAACAGCAGTCTGAGTTGGAGGCGGGTTCGAGCTCAGGACCCGTGCTCCCAGGCCTGCACCCCGTGGCAGATAGACCCCGTCTCTCCTGGCGGTTTGGACCCGGCGGTGGGAGAACCGTGGAATCCGGGTCTGAGTGGCCCCAAGTCCCCCCCACCAATCCCTTCGGAGTTGGCCCTGGGGGTCCAGACTAATAATAAGTTTGTCACCACCGCCAGGCCCGTGGCATATAAAAGGGCCCTTCAAAAAGTCCCGGCAGAATGAATTCCTTTGTTCTTGGGTGCTGATCATCCGATTGGAGCAGGCTGCCCAATTCGGGTCGAAGCGTGTCCATCACGCACTGTGAGTTAAGCAGGCGGTGGACCGTGGCAGGTACCTTTACTCAAGAGGTCTACAGGACTGGTGTCAAGGGTGGAACTGCCTGAGGCATCTAGAGTGTGACGCACCCATAGTCTTCTGCCTTAGTCACTGTTCTAAAAGCGTTCTATATCACTCACTGCTTTTACACCAAATTCCAGTTAGGCGACTGCTTACATTATCCCCATTATACAGATGAGCAAACTGTGGGAAAGACAGTGAAATGAACTGCCCGAAGGACAGTTAGCAAGTTCTGCTTTCATCTCCCTCCTTCCAGACCCTCATTAACTAAATCATCTTTAGAACTAAGGAAAAAAGTACTCATCTGAGTGTCAAGAGTCAGGCAGGCGCCAGCGGCAGAATTCCCACTAAAAGCACGGTTCATTGTGCCCATGCTGATTTTCTGCCAGAGGGTTGGCGCTGCAGGCAAGCCAGGTGGCCCAGTCGATAAATTCCATTTAGCAATTATCCCTAGGCATGCTTTCTGTGCTAAGCAGTAGAAACTGCTTTGTTCCGAGTTACACTTCAGGCTCAGTCTACACAGGGACGTAGTGTGGGAAACCAGGCTTGGGCAAACTCAGGCTACCCAGGGACTGCTGGCCGGCTGTGGGCAGCTCCTGCTTCTCCGAGATCTTGTATAATCCTATGGTCTTAATTTTACCAGGAGGAGGTGGGGAGTCGCACACCCAAAACTTTAGACACGCTGATTGCCTGGAGTGCTCCAGACATTTTTCCTGGGAGGAGGGTCGAAGTGTGGACTCATGGTGGGGGAGGTCTTAAAAGAGGGATAAAGAGAGGCCTGTGGAGTGTGGTAGAATGACAACAAAGATGGAAATGGTGAAAATAAGTGGAATTTTGAAGACTTTCTCACACTTTTTAAAAAGGTGGTGGGTGGGGTTGACACACTGCTTTGGGCTTAGGCCATAAATTAATAGATTTATTCCTCAATCTGGAAAAAGCCATTAAGATATTCTTGGCTTCGTCTGTGGGAAAATAATTTCTTTGATTAAGTTGCCCCAGAAGACCCTCTGAAGTCCTCTCCTCTCTGCCTGGAGGCCTCCTCTTTCCTGTCGGCTGGAAGGAGGGGAGAAGACAGAGACCGCTGGGGGAAAGGCCTCTCCATCTTTTCCAGCATCTTGAATTTCACTTTGTGCTTTTCTTTCTCCTTCTTGATTTTATCCGGCTGCCTTGGGGATGAGGCTCCTTGAGGGAGAATTCTCCAGCAGCAAGTCCAGGAGGCCTCTGGTCTTCCCTTAGGAAGCCTGACTTGGTCTTAAGTGGGCCTAGCTTCTCAATTTCCCCAGAAGAATTTGCCTCTTGTGAACTGGAGACACCAAACTTTCTGGGAGGTGGGCAAAAGGAAAGGTCACCAAAACTGGAAGGAAGGCACTTGGGAGTGTGTGTATAAGGGATTGTCCCCGTGGAGCTTGGAGGAGTTGAGTTCTATTTGTCAGTCCCTTAAGACTCAAAGTGTGGTCCTGGGACCCTTCAAAGTCTTTCAGACCCTTTAAAAGAATCCCTGAGGTCAAAACTATTTTCACAATGAAAGGTTATTGACTTTTCCACAAGTGTGCAAAGGAGTTTCCCCAGAGGTCCCATCAGGCCTGGTGATATCAAGGCTCAGATGGCCTGTAGGATATGTACATATCTGAGGTTTCAAAAATATTTTCATTTTCTATCTCTCCTTAATAACAAATCCATTTCAGAAATATTTTTTGGTTTTAGATCTAAAAACTAGATCTGTGCTGTGTGATAATCAAATTAATTAAAATGGAATACTTATTTTCTTGGCCACGTTTCAGTTAGTCAGTGGCCCTAGTGTCCACTGGTACTGTGGACAGAGCAGATATAGAATACTTCCATCAGCACAGAAAGCTCCATTGGACAGCACTGATCTAGGAGGTAAATATATAAATAGACAAACTCACACAAGCAATGCCTTTCAGCATCCTCTATACATTTTAAGATTGTGAAGGCATTCTGAGTCCAAGAGTTCTTGAGATTCTACCTGCAGAACATTCTCAAGATTACATCTTCGACAAGGCACTGGAACTAGAAAGGCTAAATTTGTGTCTAGGTCCTGTGCTTTCTATCTTCATGATCTCGGACCATTTTCTTAATTCTGAGAGTCAATTCCCGCTTCTGTCAAATGGGGGAAATAGTTCCTGATAATAAACTATGAGAGAGGAGGTCATGAAAATCATAAAACCTGGGGGGGAAACTGAATGACCTTGTAGCTCAACTCAGTTCAGCCCAGATGACTGTGGGTTGGTTTCAAAACTCCAGAGCTGCTACCTTACCAATAAATAGTAATAATAATAGGGAATAGTAATAATAATATCTGTCTTGGAGTGTTGTGAAATTACTTTGGATACTAATTGAAAAGCACTCAAGAACCAGTAACTGGCACTTTGAAACTAATGACTACTTTATGTGAGTTTTATATATTTATTATTTATTATTATTTATTTATTTATTTTATTATTATTATTAATTATTATTATTATTGCTAATATTTACAAAGTATAAGCCTTACTGGGTGACAATAAAATTTAATTATCTCCTTCCTCTCTCTCTAATATATACATATATGTATATATGTATGGATATATGTACAATATACATAAATGTGATAAAATATGCATAACATAAAATTTGCCATCCTAATCATTTTTAAGTGCACTGTTCAATAGTGTTAAGACATCCAATCTCCTTAACTTATCCCTTTGCAAAACTGAAATACTATATCCATTAAATAATAATTCCCCATCAGTAATTTTTTGTTTTTTAAAGGAGGGGTACAGACAGAAATGGAGGAAAGTAGGCAGGCACACAGGAAGAGAGAGGAAGAAGAAGCATTTTATTTTTATTTTTATTGAGTTGTTCACACTGGTTGTTTCCCCCCAGATCCAGGATTCGAACCCAGGGGTATGTGGACTTCATTCCTTCAGAAGCAATTGACCTAATTCCTAGGCCACCAAGGCACACCCATCAGTAATCTTTGTGTTTTGGTCTTCAGGATTTAGAATTTTAGTCAATGCTTTTGACTAAATATAATCATTCCAGTTAAACATTCAGTGTCAGTTAAAATAGCTGAACTGGTTGGGAAAGGTCAACATTTCTAAAATGGAATCAGATTCCATTAAATATGCAATTTTCATTGATTCTTGTCTTTTCCTCCTAAGGTCCTAATAGTCATCTGCCAGACCCCCTGACTACCTGCTAGATATTCCCTGGGTTGAAGATGGTGTGATGTCCCTCAAATGACTACTTATCCTAGGTTTAGGGAGGTAATAAAGGCTTGTGTCTTAGGTCACTGAATTTTTGAAATGAGAAGTGCTGGAGAGGTTAATGTCACAATGGCGGATAAAGAAAGATAAACTCAAGATTAAGCTCTGGTTGCCTCTAAAGGCCTGGTGATGGCTGTCAACCAAGGACCAGGAGGAGGAGACACACTAGAACACTTAGCGAACTTTTGGTTCAGTGAGGGAGAGGAGGAAAAAAATGCTCCCCAAAATAACAGTAGTCACTAAAAAGAATCAAGTGCTTTCTTTTGGTAGAACTTTTCTCTTCCAAGTATTTAATTTTTGGTAATTTTTCTGATAGTGGATTTCCAGTTAAAATTATTAGACAGATAAATTAGTGCATGGGATGCTTACAGAGGCAAGTGAAAACTAACTTCAGAGGCCATAAGGAAATTTATTGCTGTGCATGATTGAAAAAGTATAGAACTGGAGTGGGTTTCATGAATGGCATGGTCAGGGCTCTGAATATGTTTTACGTGGGTTTCTTACCCTGGCACTTCTCTCTGCATCTACTTCATACTCTGCTTCTCACCAAGTCGTTTCTTCTCTCACATTCCCCTTTGCCTTTCTCTTGCAAGCACATTGTGTTTGCATTTAGCGCCCACCCAGTAATCTGGAGTAAGGTGCCATCTCAGGATCCTTAACTTAATGCTGCCTGTCAGGTCCCATGGCCTTATGAACTAAACTGTCACAGGTTTCCACCTTAGAAGCTGGTTTTCTCTGGGGGTTATTATTCAGTCTCCTACAGGAGATAGGGCTGAGGGCGCAGTAACTGTCATAATGCTGTCCCTTGTACCGGTTGGGAGGGAGCAGGAGGAAGGGATACACTGGTTTCTCTATCCTTTTGCCCTTCACCCTGATCTCCAGGCTGTATAGATGTCACCTCCTGGGGACAGAGCAGGGAATGCAGAGACTGCATCAGGGGAGAAGGCAGCCAGCAGGTATGCATTAATGCCAGACCCCTGCCAAACTGGGGTGCATGCTGTCCTACTCTAAAAAGGTCTCCTTGGAGATGGAGGCTCTGCAGAGACATGGGTTCTTATGTGCCCCAGGAGACTTGCATCCTTTTTGGGAAGAGGAGGCAGTCTGAGAGTTTGAGGCCAAGATCAGTTCAGGTGTTGGGTTTCCCTTTATCACCCCAGCGTCCCAGGCCAGTCTCAGGAAAGGACTGTTTGGTTGACATTCAAGGGACTGAGCAGAAATTGGATCCCGGGCATTCAGGAAACCACAATAAAATGAGCACCAGTTCTCTCACTCCAACAGAAGATTCAAGTCCCAGGAGATGATGCTGCATATTTTGTCTTCGGGAGCCCCATGCTCTTCTGGAGACTTGAGTGAGATTATGATCCTTGCTTACTGTAGCTGCCACCTCCATAGAGAAATTGGAAACCCAACTTGGTGCAGCAAGGGCTGGGGGCCTGCCAGGCTTATGGGGAGGAGCCTATTGGTCTACACCAGAGCCCCAGCTCACACAGTTTACAGCATCTCTTCCTCTTTGTCATTTCCTAGTGGGTACCCCTTTCTTCCTCTGTGAGGCCCACCTACCAGCCATTCCCCGCACCCTCCTCTTTCTCCTCCTCCTTTTCTTCCTCCTCCTCATTTCTCCACTTGAGACCAGATCTGTCCTTCCTGGCAAAGGCTGGGATTGACATCAGGTGCTTGGGGAAGTTCCCATATACAAATTCCTGCCTTCTAATGATCACCCTGAGTTTTTTAAAATCGACATTTGAAACTAAAGACAAAACCAGCTGCTTCTTAAGGAGTAAAAAAAGTCAAACATGAAAAGAATCTCCCATATAACCCACTGTCCCCTGAAGCCCACACCAATAAAATGAGTTGAACCAATAATTCAAACTCCCTGCCCAGCTCACTGTGACTAAAGGCAGCAGAGGCAGCCCAGTAGGGAACCCTCATTGATGAGAAATTTATCATTTGTGATTTTATTAGGTTTAATGTAGCCAACAGGGGTTACTGATAGTTTCAGTGTTCTTTTTCTTGAGAGAATTCTACCCCAACCACCCTCCTCCCCCCAAAAAAGGACAACAGTTCTCTAGTATTGCTGTTTCATTGTCTTCCTAATTTAAGGTCATTTGGCTGAATGATAAACTTTTCAAAATGCCATCATTGAGAAAGGTTTCCAGAGTTTTTCATCTATTGACATTTGCTACTTGTAGCTTTCTTTTAACAATTTCTCAGGGCTTAGAAACCTATCTACCATAATTATTATAATAATCCTCAAAAGGGGGCATCTATCTGTCATGGGTAAAGCAATGTCTTTTAAGTGGGAATGCTTTAAAAAGTCTTCTTTGGATAGGAATGGCCATCCATTAGTTGGTCATTTACGTAAGTTACTTAATATCAGGCAATTAGGTTAATGAGACAGTTGGCCTTTTGAAGTTGGATGGGAGCAGGGATGATGAGCTCACTTCTCAAAAAGACATTAAATCAATTTGGTGTAAAAAGGTAGCGGGACCTCTCTCCCTCCTATGGTTTCAAGGAAAGATCATGCACACACAGATTTCACTCCAAGCATGGAAATTCGATGGTGGGCCTCTTTGGCTTTCTGGCAGCTACCAGACCATGGAGGAGGAGACAACAGCTGCTTCAGCCATCACTGGGAAAGATGACAGGCCTGGATTAGGCCTTGTGTGGAGGCCAGAAACTTGTGAGGGAGCAGTCCCAGACTGCTACATGACAGAGACATGGACACATGGAATGCCCCAAACTGAAGCAGATGGGATTGCTGATAAATGAGTTTAAATGGTAGAGGATCCTACAGAGAGAACCTGCTGGCTTGACAGAGTGAGGGCCGACAGACTGCCTTTAGATGTTAATCAGAGGCATTCATTTGTCCTGTCGTTCACCCTTCAAAGGGAGGTGTCAAATGTCTTGATGAAATACCTCTAGTGCTTACTCAGACATGGAACATCAACTATCTTGTTGATATATGACTCAGGGCAAATCGATAGACTGAGGGTCAGGCTTGGCTAGACCCATGGACACAGGGCAGGAGTAATTATGTCATAACCAGTCAATGGGGCAGCATCCAGTCAAGACCAAGGTCCATGTTTGAAGTCAACATCTGAAATTGGGGGTGGGCTGGAAGTTTTTAAAGGTGCTAGGAACTCTGATGGCAGCCAGCTCTGATCAAATCCTTTTATTGCAATAATCCAGTCACTGCAAGTGGCTGTTTGGATGTGAGAAGCAGTAGAATTGCATAGAGATATCACTGTACAAGGGTTTATCAAAGGATACAAGTTGGGGAGGTCTCCTGTCAGAAGGGGGACACACTTAGCTGAGGAGAAGTGTATGCTTTATGACGAGAAAAATGTTGGTGCCGTTATGCAGAAACATGGTGGATTTGAACTCTACTACTGGGAGGGTCCATTTTTTCTGAGACTGGCCTCTCTATTGTCCCCTCTTGTTTCTGTCTCTACCTGTGACCTTCATGCACTACAGAATAGTCGAATAAGCTGTCCTCTTTGGGAGGCACCAGCATGCACCCTCTAAATTTGGATAGATGGAATTATTTTCTTCATGGTTCTGACAGAGGAAGAAGAGGGTGGGGCAAAGAAAAATTTCAGCATTCAGGATATTTCTAGGACATCATCCTGGGGTTTCTGCCTTGGGGGGACTTATGTTGTTTATGTCACTGGGAAGTGATTCAGATGATAGCTGTGATGAGGGAGGAGGCCATCGCTATGGCAACCAGTGCTCAAATCTCTGGGGCCATGTGCACTATGTTGACTGATGCTGCCTGCCTCTCATGGTTGGACACTCATGTCTCTGTTTTCCGACCTTCTTTCCAAAAGTTGCCCATTTGTGCCTTCTTTCCTACCCCAGAACTGTCCAGATGTTCCTTTAACCCGATGTCCCCGGGAACCCATTCAAGTGCCCAGTGTGATTGTGTAGGGCTCTGGGTCCTTCTAGAGTTACTTCTTCCTGCCCGAACCCTTATTGGGTTTGTTTTCTTTTTGTTGGAGTTCGAGGATCAGGGAGAGCTCTTCCCTCATTAAGAATGAGACTCTGGGACCACTGTGCATAGTCTTGGTCCGCCTTGGCCAACATTGTCATTGAAACACCATATCCAGTTCAACTGCCAAGGTTGTTGAACATATGGTAGGGTGTTCACTGTGGGATGAGCGGCAAGGGAACTGGATCAACCCCACATCTAGTTGAGATAAACTCATAGGAAAGGTGGGGATATATTGGCCAATGTTAACCCTGCTAAGATGGTGCCAGACTGATCAGCAACCTCGACCTGTACCAAACAGGTATCAGAAGGCCGCACTTTGGAAACAGATGGGCATTTTTCAGGGTGGCCTCTCTCCCAAGTTTCTTCACTTTTTTGGTTTTGCAGAACTACTTAGATGGGGTTCGACTACTCTCTTAACGTCAACAGAAATCATTATTTTGTACCTTTAATGTGCCAGGCACTATACTAGGTCCTGGGGAAATGGTAGAGAGCAAGAGGAATGTTGCTTCTGCCTTCATGATACTTAAGAATCAAACTGATGTAGACAGGAGGCCAAGAAATTATGATATGATGCAGCAAAAAACTCTGAGGTAAGGGATCATTGGGTGGCAGAGTGGGGTCAAGAGAAGGCCTTTTGGAAGAAGCCATGTCTCATCTGGGACCCTTGCAGTATTTTCCAGGCAGAAGAAGTATCTGTGAAGATCTAGCAGAAAGAGAGGAGATGATACATCCCAGAACGTGCATGGGGCAGGATGGAGAGTGGGGGTGTAACTTTGTTAGGGGAGAGTCTCAGAAAAGGTCTGCATCTCATGGCCCCTGACCCATCAATAATTGATACATTGTAAGGATGGAGCTTTCAGTCATTTCTGATCTTTGGTTTTGCAGTTTCTTGAGTTTAGCTGTCTTTTCACTTTTGCTGTTGTGTATGTGATTTTGAGTCCCCTGCACCAGAAACCTTGCTGCCCAGTGTAATCTCTGATCTCTACCTGCCAGGTGGGGAAGCCGACTTCCACATGGTGCCTGGAGCGCTTCCCAACCAAAATGGGCAGAACAGCACCTTTATCTTCGGGGAGCAACCTCTGCCCTTGACCATTATGCACAAGAAGAAGCAGTTCCACCCTCTTATGAGACTCTGCCATGATGGTCTCACATCGCAGCTTCCAGCACCTTCTGTACCAGAGAGCAAGTCTGGACCAAAGGGAAGACACTCACAAATGAGAGCTTGTGTGCTTGCCCACCATCCACTGGCTGTCCCGGAGATGTGCCACCTGGAGGGGTGGCTTGCATCCAAGCTTCCGGTCTCTCTTATTTTCTTCTGTGATCAAAGGACCTGACAGATTACCATATTGGACTGGGTTAACACTCCAGTTGACATAATTTGAAGCCTCCAAGATTTTTCTCTTTGGCTTTCCCCACCCTCCTCCGGCCCCCCCCCACCCCCACCCCCATCCGCTTTTCACAGGAAATTGTTCTTTCCAATCAGCCCACTTCCTTTTTCCCTTCCCAAAGTAAGGTGTACTTCTTCCAGGAAGTTTGCCCTGATGAATTCTACCCATCATCCTGGCATCACCCATGGCCTCCAGTCCAAGGATAACTGATGCATTTTAAAGTTGGGGTTTTCAGTCATTTCTGAACTTTGGTTTTGCCATTTCCCGAGCTGAGCTGTCTTAGCACCTTTGCTGCTGTGTATGTAGTTTTGAGTCCTGTACACCAGGTGGTGGTAGTTTCCTCAGGCTCTGATTATGCATCTGAATAATCTGCAGAGGAGGCAAATGGAAGGGGAGAAGCAGTTATTGATTGAGTACCTACTATGCGCTAGGTCTTTGTACTATATTTAATTTAGCCATGAAAATATTCTATAAGAGGTAGGTGTTATTGTTTTCATTTTCCAGTTAAAGAAATTGAATTCTGGGAGAAGGAAACTAACTTCCCCAAACTCACATCCTTCACAGTGACGCTGAATGTGACACCTGGGTCTGAGCGCTCTGATGAAGACATGCAGACACACCCCGGTGGGGTAGTGGTTGGCCGCAGGTCACATACATCCCACAGTCCCAGGCTTGTGTCCCGGGGCCACAGGGAGCAACCAAGATGAAAAACTAAAATAAGATAAAATGAATGCTTCATCTTCCCCTCTCTTCCTGCCTGCCTCTGTTTCTTCTTTCCTGCCTGCAACTTTCCTTTAAAAAAAAATGAAACAAGGAGATTTTCTCTGTTTGGTTATGAAAACAAAAAATAGAATTACCCACCCTTTCAGGCAGCCGTTTAACACCATCTCTGGGATGCTTTGGAATCTTCCTCACTAAATCTTGTAATAACCCAAAAGATTTGTAGATGTAACTGCCTTGGACAGTTTTTCTCAACTCTGGCTACCTTTTTCCCATCAATCATTCCGGATTTAGGTATCTGGATGATTTGAAAGGATCTCTGGGGAGATCTTTATGTACTACCGTGGCTTGGAGAGGGCTGATGGGAGACAGATGTATTCATGACCTTAACTCAGGAGTTAAAGTTCTATGGTTCAGGGGGTTAGAGAGATGGGGGAAAGTTGGGAACTAGGCTGGGAGGGCAAGTGGGACTTCCAAGCCCAAGGGCAAACTGAGGGTCTCAGGATTAGCATTCAAAGCAGAGAAAAGAAAACACTTAGCCTCTGATCTCAAGGAAGAGATTCCAGGAGTCCCAGCAGAGCATTTGGTAACACAGGTGTTCCTTGACCCTCAGAGGTCAGAGGGCTGTCATTTGACTTTCACCCTAGGATCCAGAGAGTTGTGATAGGTCATAGACACTCTCTTCAGAGTGGGCCCAGTGCAGCTCCAGATGTGTTCAGATGATTAGAGGCAGAGAATGGAGGACAGGGAGGACAGGAAGGAGAGCAGGAGGGAAGCCTTGCACCATTTTCCTTTCCCAGTTAATGGCACCATATCCCCTTTATTGAACAAAGCAGATCACAGGCAACACATACACACACACACACACACAGAGACACATACACACGTGTGCAAACACTTGAAGCATCTCATGTCAAAAAATGTTTATTCCCCACAGCCAAGTTCTCTGAAATTTCTAAACATTTTGCTGATTTGTCACATTGCTTTCGTTTTGAGGTAGGAATTCCCTCTCCAGCTAGGAGACTCAGGGTCTCAGTTCCTCAGGTAATTGGAAATGTTTCTTGCTGTATGTCTCTTCAAGAGAGACATAAGGCTTCAACTCCTCTATGTGCGAAATAAGGGGGTTAGAGTAAAGGCCATTTTTCTCTCTTCTAGAATCTCACCGGATATTTGGCGGATACAGTACATACAGAGACGGGCCACCACCAGGGCCTGGCAGTTTTTAGCTCATTTTGTACTTCAGTAATTAAAGTAAATAAGCCAGCTTCTTCTAGTGGAACTTGTTTCACAGTTAAAGGTGATTTTCTGGATATCCTGTTTAGATCATCTTGCTACCTTCCCACCCCCCAGTTCATGCACCTATTTCCATGAGCAAATCGTGTCACTTCTCTAGTGAACAATCTTCCTCATGTGCTTGGTTCTTCCCATTATATATGTTTTCATGTATCATGTATGTATGAGTGGATATATATATGCATGCATATATATAGAGAGAGTCGGATATCCTGAGAATTGTGTCATTAGGCAGTTGTGTTGTGTGAGTGTCATAAAGTATAATTAAAGTATAATTATTTTTTATTAGATGTATTGTATTGTAGCCACTTGTAACACAATAGTATTTGTGTGTCTCAACATACCTAGCATGAGAAGGTCCAGTAAATAGGAATTTGGGGACCACCATTATATATGTGGGTCAGTGTTGACTTAAGTGTGGTTATGTGGGGTGTGGCTGTACATACATGTGTGTATATGTATGTATATGCATTCATATACATGTTATATATGCATGCATGCATGTATGCATTCTTCTTCTCCATCTTGCAGCAGGGGTGCCTGTAATGCTCATTTCTTCTCTGTCATTTGGTTGTATGCTCCTGTTTCCTGACTTTTCATGGGGGTGCTGAGGGCCCCACTGAGGAGCACCTCTCTCCCTGCAGCATTGCACTGCCTCGGGTGTGAGGGAGGGAGAGGAACTAGATGTGGTGCTCAAAGCACAGAGAAGGAGGAGTGCAGAGAAGTGGAATGAGCAAGTTGCAGGTCATGGTGCACCTGGAGGTGAGAGTGTGTGCCCTGAATGTGTGTCCCCTACCCCCGGGAACATTGAGGAGGGAAGTGAAACTGCTGGACTTTGGAGAACAATGCAGGACAAAGATGACTGCAGGGAGAAGACACTGGATGGGGCCTCAGAGGATGATTGGCTCTCCTGACCAGAGAGAAAATGGGAGAGAGGTGTCCCAGTCACCTGGGAAGTGTATGAGGCCTGGGGTGGAGAGAACAGATGTCTGTCATGATAGAAGTTAGACAAAGTAGACATGAATCATGTGGTTTTTTTAATTTCCTGTGAAAGAGGTTCCTGAGATCATCCTGCAGGAGGCCATTAGCTAAAGAGGAAGTGTTTACTGAACATGGAATAACTGTATTTTCAGCTCCCCTTGCTGGTGTCTGGCACAGTTAAGGAGAAAGGTTTGTAGGGAATCAAACATAGAGACCAATTTGGTGGTTCTAGCTGAGCTATAACACCCTGCGTGGCTTGTCTCTTCAATAGGGGTCATGCCAATAGCCTGGACTCTGTGAATGCCACTGAGGAGGCCCACCTTCCACTAGGGAGGAGCTGGCAGAGGATACACCACTCTTTTGGAGCTGAGGAACAGAACAGATGGAGTGCAGGAGAATCTTCAGGGCGTGCCAGAGCTGGGAGAGATCTGGGTAGTGACTGGACCCCAGGGTCACAGCTCTGGGGAGTCATGGAGTTAAGGGGACTCATTCACAGGTCCATGCCTCAACCCGAGTTTTGCAAAGGGGCCAAAGTTTGCAGGAACCCCAGTCTTGCTGTTATGATCTTCTCTCTGGACAAATCTCTGGTACATTCTGTGTCCAGTTTGGCCTTCCTCAGAAGGTTCTCGTAGAGTTATGCAAGATGACATCTGTGTAAGGGGTTGTGGATAGGAAAACTTTGCCATTTTTACTAACAGAATTTGTTCTAACTAGCTTATTATTGATTCATATTCTTTTTTTTTTTTCTATATTGTTGCTAGGTGTATATGTGCTAATGTTACAATATGACCAGGAACTAATGTGCTATGATTAAAAGATCATTGGGGACAGCACTCTACTGGTAGACTGATCATAGTGCCATTTTAAATGAGACAGTACCATTTTTTCTTGTTTTCCAACTGTCCCATCATTTTAATATAAATGTCAACTTTGTAAATAAACCAGGGCTGGCTTTAATGCAGGGTGAATGGGACAGTTGACTTGCCCTGGTCCCAGTCTGTTGAGGGGGCTCAAAAGTGCCCCTTTGCCCCATGTTAAGGACAGCCCTGGCTGGTGCTGACTGCAGTGGGCTGTGGCCACTACTGTAGTTCCTGCCCCTGTGAAGAAACAGGAGCAGCTCAGGAAGAAGATTCCTGTATGTGCCGCCCCATATGCACCGGTTTTTTCAAAGGGAGTAGAACACTGAAGGGTGGTCCAACCACAGGTGAGTACCATCGCGGTTATTTCTGGCTTTCTGGGCTTATCTCTGGCATGGTGGTGGTTATTGAACAGAATTTAGAAGCTACAGAACAGATGGAAAAAATAATTCCATGATATTATTACCTCACTACCAACTTCCATTTTATAAGAAGGAGTTTGTACTAGTTCATGACTTGTTTTCTTTGTTGGAACAATGCCTTCAATGCAGAAATGCACAACTAACTTGATCAATTTCATCAGAAAAACACATCCTTCTGGTTATGGTGTATGCAAATTGGGAGAAAGTTCTGGGAGAGGATGCTGAGTAACAGTAGTAGTAATAATAGTAGTAACAGCCTTAGGCATGCAGAAGTTTCTTAGAAGTAAAAGATCCAGTTTTTAATCTTTTTTTTTTTAGGAAGGGTACAGGCAGGAATGAAAACCCATAGGCAGGCAGGCAGGAAGAGAAAAGAGTAAGAAATATTTATTTTATTTAAATTTGTTTGTTCACATTGGTTGTTCCCTCCACTCCTGGCATGTGAACCAGGATCCTTGGGAGGTATGTGGACAGTGCTCCTCCAGAGACAGTGTACTTAACTGCTACTCTGCCAGGGCGTACTTTCTTCATTAGTTCTGATGCGTTATCACACTAAGGTAAGACACTCTTTTCTATCTTCTTTTCTTCATCCCACAAGCATTTGATAGATGACTATTTATGGACTAGATTCCACAGAAGACTCAAGCATACACGTTGCTTTTCTCCTTGAGCTTCTCATAATCTGGTGGGAGTGATGAAAGGGGAATGCTTTTAGCTCCGAGACACAAAGTACTGACATGAACTCTAACGACAAGTGTGTTGATATACTCTCACTGAGGCTCCTTTTGTGGACTGAAGATGTCAAGAGGTTTTTGATGTTCTTGGTCTTCCTCCTCGCTGAAAAAGGCTGCTGATCCTCCAGTCTTTGACTCTCCCCCATCCAAAGCCGGGCCGTGAGAAATAGCATAGCTGCCCCTCCCGGTGTCCTCTCGTCTCATGGTGGGAAAGCTCCCTGAACCCTCTTGCACCTTTTCTATTGTCTCATGGGTAAGAAATGGGTAATAGGATTATTCTTGGACCAGAAATATGTTCATTTCTGGGACAGATGCATCTCCGAGCAGTATTGAAACAAGTTCAGGGTCTGTGAGCAAGGAAAAGGGGGACCTTTAATAGGGCCTGCCACAGAGGGGAATTCACACACACACACACATACACACATATAATATTATGCAATATATATTCAATATTCTATATAGTAGATACAGCATATTAATATAAATATAATGCAATATAATGCAATTATAGTAATTATATATATACAATATATGAAACTATATAAAATGTATAGCAACAGAATATAATTATATGACATAATATGTATCACATATCATAAGTCATATAATATGTTATATACTGTAAATTAGCAGACATATGATATAATTGAAAATGTATGTAAATTATAAAATGGAATATATATTCATATTCACTATATATTTACTTATACATATAGATGTTATATAGTATGTAATATAATATATATTCTAAAACTGTATCTAAAGCTTATATATAGCTTCATATATACATATACATAATACGCACACACTAAAATGAATGCTAAAGTAAAATAAGTGTTCATTAGTGTTCTCATATCTGTTCTGCTTCTTAAAAGCTTGGGAAACAGAACCTCTGAGTGTGTTCTCATTCATAAAGGGGAGAAATGAATACTTGCTCTGTGCAAGTACAGGTCACATTAGACGAGTGCTTTGTAAATCTGAAGGCATTAAATGCCTATAGGTTTCATGATGCCTTGTTTGGTCCTCGTTTGGAATGACTGTGGTTCTGCTCATGGTAGCTTGCTTTGGCCAAAGGGGCCACATAAAAGGGTGAGGATGAGGTCTGCCAGAGCTGGGATGGGTCACACAAGTCACAGAGCGGGGATAGTGTTTTTTTTGTACACAGATCCTGAGACCATGAGTGTGGAAAGTGAAGGCTTTCCTCTCAGGTGCCTTGACTTTAGGGACAGCTTGTCAAAGGCCTGGGTTGCTTTGACTTCAATGTTGAAAAGCAGATACCTAGGAAATGTCCCCGATAGAGACTCTGTGGTGGATACGACAGAGGAAGTCCCATCTTTGTGGGTACTTTCTTTCCCAGGGGTGGGTGGGAGACCTCGGGTGGTGGCAGATCTGCTTTTTGCCCCTCCCCCGATCCCAAAGAGCTATAGTTCAGCCTTCAAAAACAACTTGAATAGGAGGTGAAATCAAGTAAGTTGCAAGGGGAGGAGGTCAGTCGGGGAGAAATTTCAGGGGGATGTAGGTGATTAAGTTCAACTGTTTCCCTTTTGTGGGTGTGGAAGAGAAATGTTTCTGAATTTGCCTTGACCTTTTAAACTTTAGCCTGCTGTGAAGCTGAGTGAAGCCCAAGTTCCTTTTCTAACCACAAAAGTCCTTTGCTTTCTCCCTGCAAATGTGGAGCCTTGCCATTACATTACCCGCATCTGCCAGAAACTCCCCTCCATAAACCTCACTGGAAACTTGGTCTGTGTTGAACCAACCTGCGTCCATTAGTGGAGGCAGCTTGGTAAACACACAGCTCTGGGAGCAGTTAATAATCTTGTCATTTTTACCTTGTGGTCCTTTATATCTACCCCACCCATCCAGTTAAATTAAATCACCATCAGTCTCTTCCCTGCCAAGGGTGAAGATTAATGGGCCTTCTGCTGTCCCCATAGAACACATGGAGTTGTCATGTCCTGAAGAGAAACGTAGTGGTTAATACATCATGGGCCTGTCATCACAGAAGATGGGCAACTCTAGAATCCTTGGTTCATAAGAGTTTGAATTGGGCACAGATAGGGGCAAAGATGGGCATCATGTCTTCAGTGTGGATGCTTCTGGTGAATGCAGAGGAAGGTGAAATATTGGGACCATGGGATGTGCATGGCCAGTGAACAGTTTCTAATATTGAGACTTTAGGTGGTTTGGGACAGGTGAGTCTTTCCCCAGATGTGTGGCTTTCCAGCTGGTTACTAGAGGGGAGTGGCTTAGTTTCAGCCATTCCAAGGACTTGTCCCAATTCTGCAGAAGGCTTGTCCTTTTTGCCCATCGAATGGGACTTTCTACACCATTGCATTTGTGTCTCTTGAACCTTCACTAAGTACCTATGGGTTTCTCAGGATCATTCCAAAAAATCATCATACCATGAGCTCCAACTGGGCTTGCAAAATGTAAGGTGGTCCCCTGAACTCTCAGGTCTCCCCATTCTCTCCTGCTGGCCTGCTGTGGAGAAAACTTGCAAAGTCATCAGAGGACATGAGCCCATGTTGACTTCAGCAGAATGGATTCATATTGCAGTTGTTCATTCTTCCATGGATGGATGAAGTTCTAAGGGGTCATCAATGTTTTACAATAGACATCTTACTGAGACTAATTAGCCTTCCTGAGGTACGTTAGAAGTAAAACCAGGAGCACAGTTGGTAAAGCAATTCTCTTGATCCAAGCTGTGCATTTGAATGTTTTTCCTTATTTCCTCCGTGATGGTAAAATCTCAGGGAAATGTTGACCTTCTCCAGGACTTTCACTCTGTTCTAGGAAGCATTTCCCCTGCTGGTTGGGTCCCACTGGAGGAAAAACTGGTTCCTAAAGGGAGGTGGGTGGACATCACATACCTGAGGATCCAATAGCTATTATCTTGTCCTATACTTATCAACAAATCATTTTATAAAGCTACATAATTTTAATTAGAATGCATATTGATTCAGAAGAGCTGTGTGATCTTGAATATGTCATTTCAGTGTTTGACCCTTAGTCTCTTCATAAGCAGAGTGTGAAGATATAAATGACTGACTGCCCGATTGTTTCATAATTTGGTTCAAAAGAAGCTATGAAATTGGTGTGCCCTAGTGGAGTGGTGGTTTGGTCAACTGCCTCTACATCAAGCTCAGTCCACATCTCTCTCAAGGACCTGGGTTTACATCCTGGGCTGGGGAGAATAGCCAAGATGTGCAACTAGATAGAAGTGAGTAAGTAAATGCTCCTTCCTCTCTTCCTGCCTGCTTTCCTACTTGCCTTCATTCTTTCCTGTTCCTTTCCTTAAAAAAAACAAAAACAAAAAAAAACAAAAGCTATAAAAATCAATCTAGTTGAGACTAGGGATATAATGGCGATCTTGATGGGCTGCGTTTCGGTCAGTGAGGGAAGGCTTTTGCGTAGCAGGCCATATCATACAAAGATCTTCATATGCTTTGTCTGATGTTTGTTTTTACATTATAGATCTGTAGTAGGTATAAAATCTTATCTCCTTTACAGAGCATAGTAAGATAACCTTTACTTTTTTTCTCTATGCAAGCATTATTTTAAGCAATCTTTATGATTCAACTTATTTAATCTTTACTTCAACTTTATGAGTTGTACGCACTATTACTATTCCATTCCACAGATAACATCAACATGCAGTGAGGTTAAGCATCTTGCCTGAGATGACATGGACTATAAGTCATGAACTAGGAATACAATGTAGGTGGTTTGGCTCCTGATTTCTCACTTTTAAGATGCTAATTTATATAAGCAGGGGAGACCAGCCAGTGAAGGCCCAGATCCTATTTCACATCCCAAGTCTTTGTTCTATCCATGCTACCTCTTGTTTATCTGATACCCAGGGCATTTAGAAATAGTTTAAAAAATCGTTATGGAAACTATACGTACATGTGGTACATAAACATACTTATCTCTGTCTATTTAGACAATGTCCCTCGAATATGTTTGTACTAAGAATCCAACAGACGCTTCCCATTCAGATTAGAACTAGAAAGAAGTGATAATGCACTTTCAACCGGAGACCTCACCATCTTGACAGTCACCGTTTATGCTGAAATGTGCACTGTTTTCAGCAAGAAGTATGATCCCAGTTTTCAAGGGTCAAATAAATCACCTTTAAAGTCGTGAAAAGATAAACAGACTGATGCCTGGGCAGCTCTCCTGAGTTTATGAGGTCTTCTGGCAACAGGGAGATACAAAAAATCCCATCAATCACTCCCACCCTCACTTCCCAAAGCATTTATTCCTAGGGGGGATCATTCTACCACTCAGAGTAATTTCTCCTGAAACTATTCTGAGAGAAATATGAAATCAAATTAAACCAGAAATCCCCAGAGTAAACATACTTTCATAGAAAAGCATTTTCCCTCCAGCCAAATTTGAAAAATGTCCCTGTGATTCCAGGAGGCAAGAGGGTGGCAAGAGTATTGGACTGGGTAGAAGGAGGGAAGTGAGGAGAGAAGGGAGGTAAAAGGAGTGCGAGTTATCTGGGAAAGCTTGGGTGACATGACATAAACAAAATCATTGTCGCCGCTGAAAAATGTCACAAAAAATTGGTTTTATGCCAATTTCCTCTTCACTGTTACCCTCTTTTAAGGCACCTATTTACCTTCTTTCAGCACATTCTTAAACACAGCTAGAAAGAGCTTCCCGTAAATCACTAAGTCATCCTGGAAAACACCTGAATGTACAAGGAAATAAATGTCTTTTAAAGACTTTTCATCAGAGCACTTGAAATCTGTGCTATCATTTTGCCAGTGTGATGAGAGCTTGCCTGGGGTAACAGAAAGAAGTGATTACACTTTCACCTTGAGTGCTACCCAATGGAACCTTGACCATTCAGCTATATTGAAGTCCATTCCAAGACCCTGTGGTGATTTCAGCCTCCTCCAATTTTCCTTCCGGTGTAATAAACCTAAGATGGCTTCTTTCTTCTGGAGATGCTTCCTTAAACTTAAATGTCCTATGCTTCCCACCTCAACTCCCTCAAGTCATGGTGGAGACATTGGGAAGGAGCCACCCCAGTGTTCTAGAATTTTGTAAGAATTCAATTTCAGAATTTTATTGATTTGTTTTTGAGCTGGGAAAAAAAGATAAGAGAAAGAGGGTCAGGAGGGAAGATGAAAACTTAAGGTCTTGTACTCTTATTTCTTTTGAAATTCAATGGTGCTCTATTAAATCAATCTTATGCAAATTTGATTTCTGATTTTTTTTTTTTTTTTTTTTTTTTTTGCAAGTGAACGTCCCTTGAGTTTTGTCTAAGTTGGGCTGGAGAGACCACCAAGTGTTCTCATCAACCAGACCTAATTGTGGTCATTTATTATAGTCACTTATCTGATAGCAGCTTCATTATCTGTGATAGTTTTACAGGGACAAAATCCACCAGGCGTCCAGTGGAGTATATAAACATGTTACCTTGTGACAGGGTGTCTGTTACTTACTGTCAGCACACACTGGCCTGAGCCACATATCTGCTGCTTATATGAAGTAAAGACGAGTTTAATAAGAGCTAGTGAAACCTGCAATGTAAACATGGCATCAGGAATGTTTGTCTTGTCAGGCCTCTTAAACAAATAAAGGTGATGGAGAAGCACAAACAGAACTGGACTGGAGCCTAATGAGATGACCATGGGGTGACTGAGGTAGATGCCATGTCTGCTTCACTGTAGACTAGATCATCACTGCAGACAACGCATTTGTATTTGTAACACTGCAAGGGGTGCCACCAGAAAATCTCAATTGCAGTGCACCCCACTTGGCTGAATCCAACAACCATTTGGGGGAAAATAGATGCCTATTTCTCAAAATTATTATCTTCAGATGATACTATCAAGCAAATCGTATGGTTTTGAAAGATGCCAAGTAGGGCATGATATTGCTAGCTTTCCATGAGTATAACCTTTTGTTAGAAAACTTTCATGTAGATGGGCAGTAGGTTTTAATTCGGCTCCATTGGAATCAAACTATACACCAAGTTATTAATAGATGTGGTCTGCACAAAGCAGACCATCCAGAGATATTTATATATAGTCCCACTCCATAGCTGTCCTGACAAATAAATATGTGGCTATTTGCATATTCTCACAACCTTCTCATGGAGGAGGAGACAAGGTACCCTTGCCAGACAGACAGGCACAACTTTCCTTGCACCCATGGGGAGAAGGAGGGGCTGTCATATGAAAGGCATAAAAGAAGACTAGTCTCCCCAAGCCTCCCTCTTTCCTGGCTTTCTGCAAGCCCTTCAAGATTCCTACTGCTAGGGATTCATGGCATTCTTCTGGGATTAAAGTATTTTTGTTCTCTTTGACTTAAAATGTAAACAAAGCTTTATAAAGGGGAAATATTAACCCCTTAGTGGCAGAGGAACTAACATTAAGGAAATTGTAAGAAGATCTGACTTCAAATCTATTTGACTTGACACCTACTGGTGGTTGGGTGACACTTGAGAAAGTTCTTTCCCTTCTTTATTTCTCAGTTTCTCCTGTAAAATGGAGATAATCTGGCATGCCCTAGTAGCTTCATTATCTGTGCTAATTTAGTGGAATAGCAGAGAAGTCCACCACTGACAGTCAAGCACAGCCCACAGGCATCCCAAGGACTGGGGTTTGTGTCCTGGGGCTGGGGCAGCAACCTAGATGTACAACTAAATAAAAATAAATTGAAATGATTCTTCCTCTTCCTCTCTCTGCCTGCCTGCCTGTTTGCTTTCATTCCTGCCTACACATTTCCTCAAAAAAAGGATAGGTTGGGGGATGGTCACAGTATTCTAGGGAGTAGGAGTAGGAACTGGTGCCAAGCAAGGCACTGTTAGTATTAACAGGTCATTATTAGCCTGTGATCTGTACCCTGAAAGAATGAGGTACACAGTGGAGGGCTTTGATGGCGGGGAGGAGCTCACAGAGGAAGTCAGTCTGCAGAAGTTTCTCAGAGTTTATTCTGTGTGCTAGGAAAGCCTTCTGCTACCGTTAGGTTCTGTGAACGTGGGGACTGGGTCAAATGCATTTGGGAGTCAGGTTAGATATGTGTCTCTAATGAGGGAATTCTCAACATTGAGATTTCTCTCTCTCTCTCTCTCTCTCTCTCATAATTTATTGAGGGTAAGAATTCTGTAAAGTTCCAGTTGGAGATTCAGGCCTAAAGCATTACTTTGGAAAATGTAAACTCTCTATCAGGGGCAGGGGAGGGTGATTCTCTGTCTGTCTCATTAAGTGTCTGAATCTCAGGGACTAGGTGTAGAGCAGGGATAGAGTTGATGTACAGTGGTTACCAAGAGTGAGGAGAAGTACTTAGGAAGGTGAAATAAGAGGGCACTGAAGACAGACCCCATCATCTTTAGAGTCAAGTGACCTGGTTCAAATCATTGGATCCTGATCAGTAACCCCTGAAGTAGGTTGATCATATGTACCATTTTAAACGGGACAGTACTGTTTTTTTCTTATTTCATAACCATCCTGTAATTCTAATATAAATGTCAATTTTGCCCCATTTTCAATAAACCGAGGCCATCTTTAATGCAGGACAAAAGGGGCAGTTGATTTCCTCTGGGCCCAGTCTGTTGAGGAGATCCCAAAGCAACTGCCCCTCATGCCCTGCATTAAGATGTCCCTTGCCAGCACTGACTGCAGTGGGCCATGGCCATTACGGCTGTTCCTGCTCCCTGAGAAGAGCCATGAGAAGAGGATTCTCCCCACCCTGTATGCCTGCTTCTTTAAAGGGAGCAAACACCACAGAATGGTTGAGTCATAGGCAAGTACTCTAGGGGTTACTTCTGGCATCGTGGGATCTCTCTCTGACACTAGGTCAGTTATTGGGTATTCCTGGCACTGATGATTAAAGCAGCATGTGTTTTAGGTAGGACATTTAGAGTGGGACTTATAGGAGAGCCAAATTTGGTTTGTGCCTAAGGTACCAAAATACCTTGTATCAGTCCTGGATGTTTGTATGAAATCCCCAGGGACCACTCATCATTGCTACTACCTCATTACTGATGGTCAATACATAGTATTTTCTTGTTTATGGCCTGGAAATCTCTGCTCCTGCTCAGATTGCTCCACCTTCTCCCCTCTCTTTGGTCTCCAGAGCATAACCCTGTTCCATTTTGTCACCCCAATGTACCATTTTAGTATAAAGGAAATATGGTCATCTTACTTGGAAGTCTCTCCTAGATTTACGCACTGCCAGGGGAAAGAAGCCCACTAAGGAAATATTGGGTTCAATAAGTCTCTTTGTTGCAAGATTTCTCACTCATAAATATTGTTGAGTATACAAGAAGGTACCCCCTTTAAAGCATTGACAACTGAGAGTTGACAGTAGAGAGCAGTAGAGAGAGGAAGACGGAAAGAGGAGAATGATCTGGCGTGGTGGGAAACTCATGGGCTCTTGAGGGACATGGTCACCACCATCTCTGCTGATGGACTTCTTCAGTAGTGTGCAAGCTTTTCCCACTCTAGCCCCACAGGGGCAGGGCTCATGGGACACACTAGCCCAGGTCTGTGCGCCATCAGGCTGAGCCTCAAGAGCACAGCGTGTGGGTGGAGACAGTGAAGCCCTGTGGCAAATAATCAACTCTTTAAACCCCAGCAGGCTGTGTCAGTGCCTCGAATAATCTCTGGCCTGTAGTAGCTGTTGAATAAATGTTGGCTGAATTGCATAGAAAGTATGCAGAATCCGAGAGGGCGACAGAACCTTGGCTTTTCCTTCTCCATGACCTTAGAGCACTATTTTTCTTTAAATAAGAAAAATGGAACTGTACAAAACAACACTATAATGCTAAGAATAATAACAACCATAAGGAACATTTGGCCTTATTTTAGTCACAGAGTCATTCCAGAAACATTGGGGAGAGCTCAGAGTTCATCTGCCATTGTCCTGGGTCATCATTTTAACCTCTCCTTTTCCTCATTTCAAATAACTTTCCAATTTCCAAACCCTTCCTCACTCAATAACTCCTGCCTCTCTTAACAATTTATAGAGCCTTTGTCACCAAAGGGATCCTTTGTAAGGGAATAATCCTTCAAAATGTACATTTGAAATCAAGAAAGGACTCTTTAGAAGGAGGACACGCCTATAATCACAAGGGAGGGTAGAACTTGAATCGAGAACTTCTAGTGAGTCAGAGGCCCCTGGGTCACCCTGTCTTGAAGCATGCAATGTGTGGAAAGACGCCCCCATCTAGGCTACCATAAGGGGCCTGCAGAAAGAGCAAGTTCTTTAGCAGGGCTATGGATGAGATTACAAACCCCTCAAATTCGTATATTGAAGCCCTAACCCCCAGTGAGATTATATTTAAAGCTAGAACCTATGATGAAGTAATTAAGGTTACATGAGGTTGTAAGGGTGGGGCCCTGACCCAATGGGATTAGTGTCTGTATGAGAAAGCCTAGTGTGTTCACTCCCCAACTCCAGTGTGAGAACACGGAGAAGACTGTCACCTGTAAGCCAGAAGCGAGCCCTCATTAGGAATAGAATAGTCTGGTATCTTGATCTTGGAATTCCAACCTCTAAAACTGTGAGAAAGTACACTTCTGTTGCTTAAGTAACATAGTCTGTGATATTTTATTAAAACAACCTGGGCTGGCAACACAAGCAGCAAGTTTGCCTTTGTTTTTGAAGTTTGCCATTACACAATCAATTCTAAGGAACCTTCTTTTAATCAGTGCTGGTCTTGAAGGGCAGTTCCTTTTGATTTTGCCTTTGTCTACATTCTTTCTCCTACTTTTCTCAGCTAAGAAGACATTGCTCCACAGATCCTTGGGACTCTCAAGGAGGATTTTCTCTCTCCATCTTTTCTCTCCTTCTTACTTCATTTCTCCACCACTTTCAATTACATCCAACCGTCATATATTAAGCACACAGGAGCGGATGTGTGGGAGCACACGGGTGTTTGATGTCAGAGTAACATGCCTTGTTTAGAGAACAATCATGAAAAAATATGTGCTGAGGTTCATCCCCAGCATCAGCAGCCTACCCATACTTCCTAGCAGGAAGCCCAGGTTGATGCCGTGGTTTAAAACTCAGGAAGGACATCTGTGGTGACAAAGCTCAAAAAAAGCAGATGGTTTCTGAGTTGTTAGAGGCTAAGTTGATTATCTGTTTGGAAAAAAATAGTATCTGTTTATATATGCAAATATGTTCAGTCATTTAAAGAGTCAATGAATTCATAGCTGTGCTTATACACTGTCATTTGAATTAAATCTGAGTTCGACATTTCCCTGAGATGGCTTGTCTCTCCTCGGGTCCTCGGTTAACCTCATGCTTAGTCAGGAACAGTGTGGGTGACAACGACCTGAATTATGAGAAAAATGTCAACATCTCTATTGGTTTTTATTTTTTTATGATAGTGGGCATAAAGCAATTAAAGATGGCGCTAAGTGCCTTCTGTTTCCTCATAAATGTCAGATCAGAGTCCAAATGACTTATTTTTAACAGCACAAACTGCTGACCCGTCTCCAGAGAATCAGAGTTTTCACTGGAATTCTCAGGAGTGGGGCTGTGGGCAGGGGGAGGGAGAGAGGAAAACTTGATGTCCTTGGCAGCTGAGTTACCACACCAATTTAGATTTTGGAAACCCTGGAGCAATTAGCAGGTCACCATGCCATCTGCAGCATTAATTGACTGGCCAGGCCACCTGCTGCTGAGGGTTTCTTTATTTGACAAGTGGCAAGTGAGAGTGGAAGGTCAAATAGCGAGGAAGATTAGCCTCCCATTGACTGAGGTATCTGTGAGATGCTAGCCATTATAGACATATTTTGTCTAAGGTTTGTAACAAGCGTTAGTATTCTAGTCCTATAGAGCAATAGGGAAATTTCTATCTTGCCCATTTTTTGATGAGAAAACTGAGACTCAGGAAGTGACTTGCCAAAGGATCTATGGCTAATAAGTGACCAAGATGGGATAAGTAGGTCTGTCTGTACTTTTCAACATTGCCTAATTGTCACTATAAAGAAGATGAATGGCCTGTATTTTAATGGAACACAGAATTAATAGGAATTCTGTTATTTGTTTTATTCTTCAAAGTTGATATACCCAATAGAGATAAGATACAGCCTTATAAGAATATTTACAGACAATAGACATAAACTATAAAGTTGTAGAATGTAGGGACACAGTCCTGCCAGCAGGGATACAGAGAATCAGAAATAAAACTCCTGAAAATTTAGGGCAATGGACTCTTTGGGCCTAAAGGCCACATCCACTGTTTTTAAATTCCATGAGAACAGGGACTTTGTCTTAGCCATGCTTGTAAAATGCTGCCAGATACATATGACATACTATGCTAGTGCTCAGCCTGTCCATGTTTGTGGTCCATTTTGAAAAAAAACTAATAATAATGATACACAATTACTACTATAGGACAACAAAAAATCACACTGTTTTAATGAGCATCCACTGTTTTCGACACCACTTACTCACCGTGCAGATATACTATTTTGGTGTAACTCATCTCTTATCACAGAAGCTGAAAATGACACTCACCCTTGTTTTCTTACACTCCCTCATAACTAGGCCTGGCCACACGATTCTGTATTGGCAAATGGGACTTGAGAAATGTAACTTTAGAAACAGAGATCCACAGGAAGCTGTTTGCAGAATATTGTTATGTCTACCCATTATACTGGAACCATGGCAGGCATTTTACAATTATGAAGCTAGATGTTCAGAGGCTCAGTCAATGGGCTTATGTTTAAAGGTTGTAAAGAAGGAATGAGTCTGGGGTTTGACGATGTAATTGAATTGCTGGACTAACATTTGAGCCACCTTCCTCCAGACTTTCGTTAGGCAATATAATACATTCTCTTGTATTTCAACCATTTTAGTTGAGTACTATATTACCAGACAAAAGTATCCTTCTGTACTCTCATTATGTGCATAAAACTTGAACTACTTGTGGTTCAGGAACATTTTCTTATACACTAATGAGATACTTTTCTTACCTTTTCTAGTAATATGTGATTTTTTTCAGTGTAAGGTTAGCATTGTTCCCCATTCCCCATAGGATTTTCTGTGCACTCAGCTTAATTATTTAACTGAGAAACATAGCTGTTACCTACACTCTATGAGGTAAACGTTCCCTTCCAACATTGTTCACAATTTGACAGTGTACCTGTCAAGTACTTGGTGGGTATCATTGTGTCATGAGTGACTATTGAGAAACAGGGTTGTGTTGAAATGCTGCCTTGGGTCTTTTCCTCCATCGGCTGCATTTTCTAGAGGGCAGGAGAACCACTTACTGCTCACTGACCCCCCAGGCACTAGATGAGTGCCCACCATGTAATCATTATCATGCATTATCATGACAAATAGCTGTTGATGTTTATTTTTTGTTAGTTATAGTTCCAATCATTTTGGATGTAGTACATTGGTTACCTTTCAAATATCCAGAGACAGTGGCTCAAATGTGAACCAGGCAGGATGGCTCAGAGCTTATGTTTGAACCCATTCCACCCCACCTCTCACAAGTCAAGGTTTCTAAATAAACATTAGCTGAATTGAACAGAACTGAAATGGCCCCTTGACATCATGATTTCCATGTAATAGGCACTCAGTAAATATTGTTGAGCGCAGTCCAGGCCCTTCTCAATGACTCAGGATAAACCAGGGAGTCTCTGGAGAGACTTACTTTGAGCAGGGCTCCGAAGGAGACAGCTGCTCATGGGCACATCAGAGCCATCTCCTTCGGGTCACCTGCTCAGGGTCAGTCCAGGCCCTGACACAGCAGATGCTGGTATCAGTCTGTGCAACAGGCCAAGGGAATGAATGGTGACTTTAGCCTAATGCCTGCTGCAAAAGAATCTCTCTCTTTTGGAAAACAAAAATTTTATTGCTTATTTTGTTTACATTGCCATGTTTATTTTAAGATTTAAAATTGCTTCTCTATCTGACTATTTCACACACATTCACCACTGGAGTTCTAGGGCCTTGCACCACCAGTTTGCTCCCTCCTTCCTTCCCTCTCCCCTAGCACCTTCCTGGTAACCACGGTCTTGTGTCCTATGAATTTTGTTGAGGTTTGTCCATTCATAAGCTTTGTTTCTTTATATTCCACAAATGAGTGAAACCATCCCGTACTTCTCTTTTTCTTTCTGGCTTATTTTGTTTGGCATAATCACTTCTGGTTCCATACAGGTTGTTGCAAAGGGCATGAATGCAGATATTTGTCTTACTAGAAATTTTGTCTTCCCTGGGTTTATGCCAAGGAGTGGGATTGCTGGGCCAAATGGCAGATCTTTATTTTTCATTTTTCTTTCCTGTAGATGTTTTTAAGTATATAACATCCTTATGTCATTATATATCCCTATTGTAAATGTTTAAAATACAGTGGTGCAGTTAGGGACAGAAAAGCCAGAGGGTTTCATTAATTTAGATCATGGTACTGTACTTATATGACATTTATCAAATGTCATATATAGATATTGTTGTTAAAGGGTTTACAATATGGAATATATACTGATATATGAAAGATTAGTGTTAAAAAGCATCTTGAGGGAAGAAAAATGAAGGTGGGTTTACCATTCAATCCAGCAATTCCACTCTCAGGCATAAACTCAAAGAAAACGAAATCTCTAATCAGGAAAAAAATATCTATGCCACTTCGTTCATATTAGCACAGTTCACAATAACCAGGACGGGGAAACAACCTAAATGCCTATCAACAGGTGACTGAATAAAAATGTGGTGAGTACACTCAATGGAAATTTATGCAATTATTGAAAAATGGAAAGGAATCTCTTTGGCAAATCTAAATTCTCTGCAGCCTGAGTAGAGGGCAGAAAAACTATTTGGTTCTTCTTGTTGCCTAGAGTTGAGATTTCCTTGAAATCAAATGAAGTCTGCTCTCATCTTTGTTGCCAGTGCTTTAAGACTGGTGGAGAGATGTGGGTGAGGGGGAGCTAGGAGAGGCTGTCTCTGGTGTACCTCACTCATCGATGGGGAAGAAGGCATCGGTGTCTACTTAGTGTAAAGGAACACAGTGGTGCAGCTAGGACAGAGCAGTCTGAGGGTTTCATTCATCTAGCTCATGGTTCCGTACTACATGACATTGTTTTTTAAGAGTTTATAATGTGGGCTATATAGAGGTATAAGGATGATATGTATTGAAAACCTTTATAGGGAAGAAAAACGCATATTTGGTTGAGGATAATTTGTTAGAAATGGAGGAGGTGGCTAGGTGGTTGGTGGTAGGTGGTTGGGCTGGAGAAAACCCCGTTTGCTCTAATAATGAGAGCATCATTATACGCCTATGCTTCTGCCCATGCCTGACAAATAGACTGTGCCTTGTAAAATCTCGTTTTTGTCCTGGAGGGTGGAGGGCACACCCACTGTCATGTTGGACAAGCCAACAGGCTGCTTCTTCCATAGCTTGAACATGGGCACGAGGGAGCCCTGAGGTACCCTCTTACTCTCTCCATTTATCATGACTTCCTTAGTTCCAAACAGCTGTGATAGGCTGTCCACTTTATAGATTGCTGGGATGATTTAACACTTCTGAAATATGTGACGGGAGTGTAGCCACCGGCTACAACCGTCTGAGCTAGCAAGCAATTGTACTCATTGCACTCAAGCGGATGGAGCTGTTTTCCTAGGACCCCTGGGACATTTCTATTTCCAAAGCTCAGTCACTTCACCTGCACAGGGGTCCGTGTGGGCACAGGTGACTCAGGTGCTTACTGGCAGCCCTACTTGCGGCCTTCGCTGCTGGGCTATTGTTTCCCTGCCATGTGACCACAGCCTCTCACTGTCTAGAGCTGATAACATGACCATAAATCTTCCTTCTGGCTGCAACTTGACACCTGAAACCTCAGGCCAGGCTTGATGTGAGAAAACAAGTTAAGACCTCGTGATGGGGTGTTTTCAAATTATCCAAGGAGGCACAGAAAAATTTTGGAAGGTCAGCGCAGCCATTGCATTCCTTGAGGCTCTGTCTATCCTGCCAAGTCCATCTCAAGAGTGAGATGAATGGTTACTTGTTGCTATCATTTACCTGCTGGCTCAGCATTGGTTTTCTAAACTTGTCAGCAGTCTGTCATGCTTCTCTTCAAAATAATGTAACAGCATTCAGGAGAATCAGAGGAGAATATGCTTAGGATTGTTCTGGCACTGCAGAGAGCTAGGGAGCTGATTGATTTTTCACTCTGCAAGCCATAATACAAATGTCTCGATCTAGGTTTCAAGGTTCCCCACAATCTGGTTCTTCCTTCATACCCAGAGGATGACCCTCTAGCAGGGAGGGCTCTTAACCAGTGTTTGCTGCTTCTGATGGTTGAACTGCTCCCTTTGCTTGTCGACTCCCTTCCAGTATCTCACTTGGAATCCATGACTAAGAAGGGGAAGTTGAGCTCAAATTTATAAAAGGGCTCTCCATTTTGAGATCCTATGACTCAATCCTATAGTTGTAATAAATTTTGAGGCCTTAGTAAGTGAGGTTCAGTGAGAGAATTAATCCCTAATGCACAATGATTCATTGTATGTAATGATTTAACTTTTTTTCACTGCATCTAGAACCATACTGATCATGTGTTATCCTTGGGCAGAGAAGAGAGTCGCTGGAGCATTTTCTGTGTTCTGTGATTCAGAGGAGGAATAATGATGGAGAATGTCATGGTCTTTAAGAGAAAAGGCCAAACTTTATCTACAATAAGGAATTACTACCAATTATTACCATAGAACTGCTTGGTGCATGGGGTGGGTGGAGAGAGGGGAGAGAGTAAAACTATTTTTATGCTGCAGATCAGCTCAGAAATGCAAGCCCTCATAGTAGAGTCTGGTGACGTTCAATGACAGAGTATGGTATCTCCATGGATTTGGTCATTGATGAAGTTGGTTAGAGGCAGATGTGACTAGTAAAGTTTCGCTAAACTCCAGGTCGTGCCATCTTCTCATGTTAATATCTAGGAATGATTCCTTCTCTACTGCTGGTCCAGATCGTAATAGTAAATGTTCTAAGGACCTTCAGAGAGGAAGGCCTGTAGTGTGTCTCCCATCAGGACAGCACCTTGAAGGAATTTTGATGTCTTCATCTCAATTAGATTAAACCCACAAAAATAGTGTCAAAGGGGAGCACACCCGGAATGTGTTGGGAGATCATGATAAACTCTCCTGATGCTTTGCAGCTGGACTCATATCTGCATTTCACAATAAAACTTTATGATGCTTCCAGACACCCAGATGCTTGTGTTCATGGGGACAGTATTTCCTCCACTACACAATTTGGATCTGTCCTGCCTAGGATTCATTTTCTTTTTCTCCCAACCTCTTTCAAATGACAATGAGCTTCATTATCACACAACTCCTAGGACAGAATTTGAGAAATGTCATATCCAGGAAAATGTTCTATAGCATCAACTTCATTTTATTAGACACAGAGAGACTATCCCATGGTAGCCAAGAAGCCATAGGGCTAATTAAAAACTCAGGGAAGCATTTTATTTTATTTTTTAAATTAATTATATTGAAGGAACATTGCATCATAACATTATATAAGCTTAAGGTATACATGATTGTAAATCAACATCTCTTATGTATATGTTAAGACAACCATAACTATCCAATTAGAAAAGACTGTGTTTTCCTTTTTTAACTATAAAAACTCCAACCACATCCAGTGGGCAGAGTTCTTTAATTTCTAATGCATTATAGTAGAGTGGACTTTGAAATGAGACAGACTTGGATTTATATCTCAGCTCATGACCTAGTCTGAACTTGGAGTACTCATTTATAGATTCAGAGTAGCTCTGAAGACCTGCAGGGTTATGATCATTGATGGAGGTTTGCATGTAAAGCCATGAGCATGGTCCTGGACACACACAAGCCTCTATAGATTGTGACCTTTTTGTTACATACTAAATGATTATATTGTAATCTAGGAATGAAACATTAAAGGGTATTGACTCCAACTTTCTAACCAACAAATAGCATCTCTTCCCACTGAAGAAGTCTTAGAGCGAAGTGTTTATACTTTGAACTGGAGTCTTAACAGTGTATTCATGGAACCACACCATCCTTCCCATATAAAGGATCACACCATCTCTAACAGGTGCTCTTTCCTGCTAACTCAATTCAATAGCCTTCCTTCCCCTGTGGACCAGAGAGGTAGAGTTTTTCTTTTTTGTCTTTTAAAATTTAATTTTGTTTTTAAAAGGAAAGATACAGGCAGAATGAAGGAAAGCAGAGGCAGGCAGGCAAGAAGAGAAAGGAGAAAGCACTGTATTTAATTTAGTAGTTCATCTTGGCTGTTCCCACATCCCAGGATGAGAACCTAGGTCCGTGGGATGCCTGCGAACTGAACTCAACCTCTACTCCATCAGGGCATGCCTTACATTTAATTTTTTATTTTGCAAGGTATACATGAATATTTTCTCCCTGTGAAAACAAAAATGTTACACACAAGACTGCACCCTTTCCTGACCAATACCCTCAGTTCCTATCCTCTCTACTCTCAACCCCAAGGCAACCACTGTTAATAGATGGATATACATCTTTCCACACATTTCACAATTGGTTTACATATTTAGTGTTATGTTAGTAGAAAATGTTTAGGATTTATGTTTGTGAGCAAGTATGAGTGTTTATTTTAAGCTAATGGGTCCTTACTGTGTTATTATGTCTTAGACACCCTCCCATGTTAGTACAAAGAGGTGAATTACACTTCAGCTGCTGCATGGAGCAAGAATTTTTAGTATGAATCACATCCCTTTATTTTGTCCTTCCCGTCAATAGGCTCTTGGTTTGTTCCCAGTTTTCCAGCATTATAAGCAACACCGCAGTAAGTAAATCCTTGTGTATGCTTTATTACTTTTATTACTCCACACATGTGTTTTCCAAGGGAGAATTAGAATACTAGGTTATAAGGTTAGACCATTTAAAATTCTAATGGATGTTGCCCAAGTGTTTTCCAAGGTTGCTCTACCAATTTTAGTCCATTAGTTGAAGGCCTGGATCTTTCTACTGTCTTATCTTTGAAAGAAAATACGGCTTGAAAAAGATATTTTGAATTAAAACATGAAGAAGTTACAGCCAGTGTGGACCCAAACACAGGCTACATCTTCTGGAATTCACTGTCAATCTGCTGACATGCCAGGAATTTGGCTGACAGTTGAAGGCATTTTCAGCTGACTGGTAGAATGAAGCTCTAAGCAAAAACCTTCCTCAGCTCCAGCCTGAGTGCATAGATTCCTCATGACTTGGAAATGGGTTTTGGTACCTTGACTGGTAGGGAAGGTGGGTGAGCATGTGGCCTGTAGTTACAAGTTGCTAGGGTCTAGTGGGTTCTACAAGCTGCCTCCCAGCTCTAAGAGGCTTGGAAAGAAGTGTGGAGAAAAGCCAGTCGTTGAGAACTTGCATTGATATGCGGTTAAATGCAACAAATGCAGGGCGAAAAATGGCGGTTCTTGGAAACATTTGTCAGGTTTATCCAGGGTGAAGATGGTTACACTTCTGTCTGGAGCAAGTATCTGGAACTTGTACCTCCTTTTACCTGGTCTTCCTGGCACCGATGCAGAGATGGCAAAATTTGGAAACGATGCTTCCACTCTCTACTCCTCTATATTATAAAGTACCCATGGAGTACCTATTCTGTTCCAGGCACTGTGGCCTCTCCAGAGAAAGTAAAGGGGAACACACACACACACACACACACACACACACACACACACACACACACACACACGCTCGCCAGCTGCCATGGAGCTGATGGTCAGATGGAGAAGTCAAAATGATGCTGTGTAATGTAAGGGGGACCTGAATAGAGAGATGCTTGTGCTAAGAGGAAGAGTGTCTGGACAGTTTGAATATTTCCATCCAGTGTCTGTGAGAATGCACTACAGCTGGCAGCTGCCAGGTTCTTACCCTGAAGGTCACTGAGCCTGGGAGAAGGTTCAGGTGATCGTTCCTACCGGGACTCAGAGTCAGTGATACATCTCACTTGAGTCTGAATGGAGATGCTGCAAAGAGGATTTGGGGGGCGGTGGAAGATTTGGTTTTGGGGAGACCAAAGGATACTTCTGGCTAAGGCAATATCCTCAGGGACACCAGTTTCCACTTGAGGGACATTTCTGGTTCTCTCACATCTCACTAGAAATGCAGGCTCTGCTGAGTGACAGCCCCTCCTAGAGGAGTGTGGCCAATATCATGCATGACAACAGGGGTCACTCATCCAGGAAAGTCTCTGCAGCCACAATGACAACATGGAGCATCACACCAACATTGGCTGCCTTAGCATCTTAGACTAAATGTAGAATTTTGGATCAGCTTCCTCTTAGCACTTTCCCCAGAACTCTGGTAGGTCTAGAGATGGCTTTTGCACGTCTTACTGAAAATCACGGAGATGTGAGTCACTCAAGTTGGGGATAATTAGACAAAGGAGGAAAGCTGGTTTTGAGAGTAGAAAAGAGCCCTTATGCCATATGTGGAGTGGGAGAGAACACTCAGGAGGGCCTTTGGAACAATGTGAATTTGTGCAGAAAAAGGTCTTTATAATCCTCTGTGTGTGTGTGTGTGTGGGTGTGTGTGTGTGTGTGTGGGTGTGTGTGTGTGTGTAGGAGGTGGGTGAAAACATATAAACAGACACTTGATCATATTATTTAGATCAATTCTGTCTTCAGCTCCAAGTTTTCTGTGTTTCTTCTAGCATGTGGAGCTGCCAGAATACTTGAACCATTAAGCCAGAGTGCTCCTACGTGTCTGGGATATGTGCTCCTTATTGTCTGCCCGGGACAAAGAGGAAGAATCTATGAGCATCTCACTGAAATGCTGGGAAAGGACACACGGAAAAGAGTATGGTGCAGTATGCTCCCGGAGGGGATTTGGAGACTTTTTGATTGGAGAGAGAGCTTGCTGTTGACGTCTAGTGGGTGGAGGTCAGGGATGCTCTGAAAAGGACCTTCCCTAAATGGTGAAACCATGGTCTGGTAAGAAAGGAATGGGCAATAAATACTTAATCTTGTGGAGCCAATGATTATTTGTTGAAATTATTTAAAAAGTTAAACAATTTATTTATTCTGATTTTTTGTATTTCCTTAAGTATGAACAGATTTAGAAGATTTTTGTTTTTGTTTTTTTTAAGTTCTTTTAGGAAGCTCTATTTCCTAGTGCTCATTTAAAAAAAATTTTAAGTCCTTCAATTTTCATATCATTGGGATTTTATTACCACTGGGACTTTAATAATTTAATTATTGCAAATGATGAAGGACTACCATATAGTAATTATTGATTAAAAAGTGAAAAAAGAGTTCTGTCGGAAACATTGCATCAGTGTCTACATATTGGGCTTTCCAATGAAAAGATTTTCCTCAAGTCAGATAATCATTACTGTGGCATGTTCACAATTTAATAAGCTTTATTTATTTGTCTTTTGTTCAGAGTTGTCTGAAACCAAGCACATATAGGTGTTAAAGTTCTGAAAAAATGTCCTTAATAGGCATTTTACCTCTTTTCCCCAAAGTTTATAATACAAAATTCCCTAACATAGGTTGAAAGAATTCTATAGGGATCACCATTGTGCATATATATACCACATCTTTTTTACGCATCTGTTAAGTACTAAAGTTGTTGCCAATTCTTGGTTATTGCAAATAATGTGGCAATCAACATGGGGGTGCACATATCTTTCTTAATTAGTATTGTTGTGTTTTTTGGGTAAATACCTGGAAGTGCTATAGCTGTACTTCCATTCCAATGGGATTTCCAGTCTCAATTTTTTCTAAGGAATCTACATAATGCTTTCTTTCCATAATGTTTGCACCAATCTACATTCCTACCAACAGTTATAAGGGTTCCTTTTTCTCTGCCTCCTTGCTAATGCTTGTTGTGTCCAGTCTTTAGGATAGCAGCCATTTTAGAGGTGTGAGATGTTATCTCATTGTTGTTTTGCTTTGCATTTCTTTAATAACAAGAGAGGTGAAACATCTTTCCATGTGCTTGTTGCCGCTCTCTGTGTCTTCTTTGGAGAAGTATCTATTAATATCTGCTAATTTTTTAAGTTGACTTGCTTGCTTTTCTTTTGTTGGTTTTATGAACTCTTCATATATTTTAGATATTAACCCCTCGTCGAATGTATGATGTGCAAGTGTCTTCTCCCATTCTGTGGGATGTCTTTTCATCAGTTTCTATGGCTATGCAGAAGTTTTAGTTTGATGCAGTCACGTTTGTTTATTTTGAATTTTATTTTCCTTGACAGAGGAGTTGAGTTTTCAAAGATATCTCTTATACCAATGTCAAGAAGAGTTTTACCTATGTCTTATTCTATTTTTTATAGTGTTAAGCCCTTTTGTCTAGAAGGTGAATTTTGCATAGTCAAAGACACAATTTTATAGTATACTACTTGGTAAATTTTGACAAATTCATAAATACCTATATCACCTGAATCCCTATCAAGAAACAGAACACAACCACTACTCTAGAAAGTTCTTTCATGCTCTTCATTGTCTCTCACAATACCAATCTGTTCCCCCTCCCCAATCATTGGGGGCTGTTTTGGCTACCTTTGCAAGACATTTTGACAGAACAGGAGTGAAATTTGGCTCTTCTCCAAATTCATTTGGCCAAGCATATCAGAATCCCTAAATGGGAATCCCCCTCTGCCCCCTCCGCCAACACACAGTCTCCCTCCCGTGACTCTCCACTGCTCCATAGGTTTCTCTACATGCCACCTGAGAAACTGTGGGCTTTGTCTGCTGTACACAGGGTTTCTGCTCTGCTTCTGCCCACCATTCCCATGGGATCTTACTTCACATCAAATCCCCTGCTCTCCTCTCCACCTCATGGCAGGCATACATTCCTTCAGTTGCCTTCTTTGGACTGGATCTGGTTATTTCCTTTTCCTTAGTTCTGTTTCTGATAACCCCAGCCTGGCTTTGTGCGCCCTAAGCCTGGTCACAGGAAAGACTCCCTGAGTAGGAGGAGAAAGGATCCAGGACATTGCTAAGGTGTATAGATCCCTGGGAAGGAGCAGCAGACCTTAATGACCAGAGAGGAGGGCTGTAGTTGCCCATCCACCATCTATAGTTATGGCTGCCTCTCCCACATCTGCAGACTCAGCTTCCTGCTGCATTGGCACCAACCTTATTCTTAACTAGAGGATATGTAAAAGCAACCAATGACTCAACTTCAAGACAACCAATTACTCAACATCAGTCAGCTTTGCTGCTCACCTCACTCTGACACTGCTTGGGTGACTTGACAAAGGTACTCTGAGCTCAGTTTCTGCATTTGTAAGATGGAGATAATATTATATATATATTGAGTGTCCAAGCTCTGGTTGGTGCTGCCTTGTATGTTAAGTCATTTCATCTTTACAATAACCATACTAGCAAAATTTTGTCAATTTTCCAAAAGTGAATACTGAGGGCCAGAGAATAAGTAATAATTCCTATGCAACCTAACTGACAAGAACTTATAAGATTTACAGTAGACACGGCATGCTAAATTTGTGAATAATAAGTACTTTGTAGACACAAGTTGGATGATTGCAGTAGTCTGGACTCCAAATCAGGAAGCTAAGGTTATAAAGGATAGACCACCTAACCACAAGTGAACTTGTTTTCTGAACTGATTGATTAACCACAAATGAGATTAATTTCAACATTTGTTTTTGTTTTTGCATATTTATTGTACTAGAATCAAAGTACACACATTTTCTGGCTTTGCTGTCCCATCTCATTTTTGATTCCGACAGTGTAGCTTGAATTATTCATGCGATAAGTCTGTGTTTTAGTTGTTTATAATAAACAAAAACAAATGAAACCTCATAAGCCAGATTTGCTTTTCCTTAAGATATTTGTAAGAGCATTCTCAACACTGGGAGGGGAAACCCAAAGCAGCATTATTAGAAGAGTGTAGCTGCAACAAGAACTCAAGTGGAAGGGAAAATGCACCTTTGTGTGTCTGAGTTTAAATATAATAGAAAGGCAGCTAAGGTACTTGTTTGACAATTTATACTTAGCAATTTCTCATATTGAACTTTCACTTCGTATTCAATCTTGGTTTTAATGGAATTAGGAAATTCTGAAACAGCAGTACCTGTGGGTTTTTCACATTTTCAAGTTGGGTCTATGGTCAACATGATGGCAGACAGCTGGGGATCTGGGAATCTTGAACTTACATTTGGAGGATTGAACTCTCAGCTCCTTGACCACGTGGAGACTGGAGCTTGTCTTGCTGCCTGGATTCCTTTTCCTTTATGTCTGAGAGGTCCCAAATCTCTAGCCTTCTAACAAGCAATGTCAACTGTGCTTGTTCAACCCTCCTGTCTCTTAAGAGGGCTTACCATCTTTGATGTCATCCCCATTAAAACCACCCTTCACTCCTCAGTCATGATGACCTTTGTAAAGTGCAAATATAAGCTTGTTATTCTTCTGTTTACAAACCTGTTTACAGACACAGCACTAACTGATACAAGAGTCAAGCTACTATTTTCCTTTGTTAAGAGCATTGTAATTTTTCTCAAGAATAAAGTGGAACTGTGCTCGGAGCAGTAAGGCTCTGAGTGCCAGCTGATCTGAACCAAGCATGTTACTTTTATTAGTCTAAGCCAGTGATTGACTCAGGAGTTGGATAGTAACTCAGTTCTGGGCAATGCAAAATGGAGAGGGGGAGAGAGGGAGGAGGAGGAGGGGAGAGAAAGAGAGAGAGAGAGAGAGAAAGGAGAGAGAGAGAGAGAGAGAGAGAGAGAGAGAGAGAGAGAGAGAGAGAGAGAGAGAGAGAGAGAGAGAGAGAGGAGAAACCCTTTCTTATCTCTGATATGGCTGCCTGAGGATTTCAGGTTTTGAGCTGTAGTAGTGATTTTGTAACACAAAGCAGATAAGCATGACGACAGAAGTCACCATGATGAGAACAGTACAACAGAAAGATAGGACAGTGTCCATGATGATGCTGCTGAACCAACCCTGAAGACATCTATGTCTGTATTGATTGTTATGTGAAGTATGGAAAAGTATATGATGTTCCCCAAATTTTCTATTCCACTACCTATAAGAGGATTGTACATTCCCACCTATAGCTGAAGTAGCTCCATGAATGGGTGTACTTATTAGCACCACTGTTATAAAATTTAGCTTGACTTGAATTTGCCCATGGAATGTGAGTAGAAATGACATTATATTCATGCAAAAATTTTAAATTTCATTGCATGACTCATCATTTTCTTCTGCCCTCTGGCACAAGAATGGCAGGTCTCTCCTAAGAATGGAAAGAAATGCTCCTTTGACCCAGATCCTAGAAGAAGGAGACACCTGTTGCAAAACAAGGGCAATTGTCAACTGACAGTTGGCATGTATGGGCAAGAATTCATTTCTCCAGTGTAAGCCACTTAGATTTTGGGGATATTTGTTGCTACATTAGAGCTGACTAACATGAATCAATAGACATCCATGTTTTTCAAATCACTATTGGATAATCCTTGCGTCACTTGTAGTCAAATATAAATTATTGTCTTTAGGAAAAAATTCTTTGGAATTAAACCACAATCCTTTAAAAATCAAATGACTACCCACTTTTCCATTTTCCTCTCTTACCAGCGTCAGTTAGGCATCCTATATTCTGATCATATTAAGTAACTGACAATTATCCTAAAATGTTAAGCTCTTTCATATTCCAATAGCTTTACACAATTTGAATATTTCTTTGGGAATACCATATTTCCCTTGTTTGCTTAGGAAATTCCTACTTATACTTCAAAGTTAATCCCACACATCACCATGAAACATAGCGCCTCATCCTAAATCAGTGTTTCTTTCTCACTGGTAACTCAATTCTGCCAGATCCTACACTCTTAGAGATAGTCACTGTTATCAAACTGATGAATCCTTGCAGAACTGTATCAATGAATGAATGTACATACTTGCTGTCTATCTATCTAACAATCTATCTATCTGTCAATCTATCTATCTGATTTTCTGCAATCAGATATTTGCATAGTCTCCAATTCACCAACCATGGGTCCATGTTGCTTTTCCTACACCTTTGGGATGTTATTTGGGTATGACTTGCCTAGAAGAACTATAGGGAATAAAGATTCTGGTCATGTTGCTATTTTCACAGGAAATTCAATTTGGGTCCTTAACTCTCAGTGCCTTTCTTCCTCTATATCATCTGACTTCTTAAAGCTTCAGCATGTGTTAACAAGTATACCACAAGGAAACTGGATTTGGCGACAGTCACAAGACCCCAGTCAATGGACCTGAACAGGGCTGCCTCACACTGAGGCATTCCAATACCAAAAAAGTAGTTGATTCAGAAAGGCTTGCAGCTAGGTCCTATAGATGCTGTGTGGCTGGTCAACTGCTTCCTGAGTCTCCTCTTGGTCTGACTGGACCCCAAACCCAAGAACCCTCACCCTATACCTGCTCCGCCTAACTTGTGTTCACACAGCTTCAAGAGTAATCTCACTCTCTGCCTCTAATAGATTCTCTTAAGATAAAAACAGATGCTCAGGAACAAAGTCATTTTTCCCTTCTATTTTATATCATTATATTTAAAGACGAACTGCCTTGGGTATTAAGATTCTGCTATCTCCATCTGTTTGCATCATTTAGTTTCCTGCCAAAAATACATACGCTAACATGATTTTTAAGGGGTAAAACTAAAGCTACAGTCTTCTCTCATGCAAGGCAGGCCAATGATGTTCGTTTTCCACTACCCTTCTCCATGCCTCTGTCACATGAGCTCATCTGATGATTCTTGCTTATACTCTGGAAGGAAAAACTTTATTTAGAATTTTTTTTATAGATCCTGGGGCTTAAGGGAAGCCAAATTTCCTAAGGGATATGGTTTGATTTTCATCTTGAGCTTGCTGTCTTACTTTGAAGATTCCTCAGAAACATGAGGAGTTCATTCCTACGATATTTGAATCTCTTTTGTAATCTTTTATAATATTTTGAAATTATTGATATGATAGGGTCTAAAAGAAGCATCCCTACTGGGTAATGTATTGTCCTCCTCTCATACTTGTCAAGTCACTAAGGTTTAATCTTCTATGATTAAATTCAACCTTCCATGGGGACATCTCTGGGAGCCACAAAGTACCAATCAGTTCTAGAAGACCACTAAGTTTTGTCTGTGGTGAAATAGAATTTATTTACCTAAGTCTCAGACATTCTTGCATTTCTTGAAACAGAAGTCCTTAAACTACTGCTAGCTTTCAGTCATACTTTGAGCATTGGAGAACATGTATCACTTCTAGGAAGTTATCCTGATGAACTTCAACTTCCAATGATTCCATATGTCATGAACCCAGTGGAAGCAGACTGAAAGCATGCTAGGGCTTCACCACCAGATTTGAAGACCAACCGGAGCAAGCTGCATCTAGTAAGGGACTTGGGATGGGAGAGCCTGACCTAGCTAAAGACACTAATTGCATCAAGGGTAGGAGGTCAAACTTGAGTATACAACGGCGATGCTCAGGGCAGGAGTGATTCAGGTCAATAATCCATAGGGTTGTTCAGGCAAGTTAGTGCTCTGGTCTGCCTGCTGTCAGAGGCTAGAACATTTGGATGCTGGACTCCTGAGGGCTAAAAACTGGATTTCTTCTGATCATGCTTTCATGATAGGAGCTCAGTAGATGCTGAAACGTAGGGTTTGGAGCACAGGAAGCAAATGCAACCTCTAGGGACAAGGTTAGAATGGATTAGGAGTTTGGTGGTGGTAAGTTCTATTCACTTCACAAACTGGTTCAAAGAAGCACTCTGTAGAGGGGTTGCCCAAGAGCAGAAATGGAGGAATGTTTATTAAAGTCCTTAGTTTATTTTAAGTAATATTTGCCCTGCAAATGGGTAACTAAAATCAAATCATGATCAGTGTATACAATTTGTAAACAACTCATAGAAAAACACAAAGAAGAAAACAGTTTCATCCAAGAAATAAATATTATTCACAATTGGTACAAGTCCTTAAAATACTCTCTTTAGTTTAAGATCAGTATTATATATATGTATATATGTATATCATTTTATATAATATGAAGTCCATAGTATTAGTTGCTCAGTTGTTTTTATGGATACTTTTATATTCACCTCTATTCTTTAGCATATATATCTTTAAGGGGAATTTTTCTGAATCAAAAGGAAGACTCTAGAAAGTGATACAAATTATACTTGCAGAACCAGTGTCCTATTCGTCGCCCAAGTGTCTTTCCTGAGTTGAGCAACGTGGGAAATTCAAGACAAGTTGGGATGCATGGACTTGGAGTACATGTCATTGTGAAAGTTCTCTGACTGGGGAGTGAAATGTTCTCGAGGCATCTGATGTTGGCACTGTCTCATACCCGCTCTGTGATTTTAGGCCAATAACTAACTCTCTAGCCTTTGTTTCCTCATCTGTATAACAGCGTGGTTAGATCTGATCATCTCTAAGTTCCCTTCCAACTTTGACCTTTTCTTATCCTCAATGGCAGTAAAAACACTGAGTGCATCACCCAGATATGGGAGTCAAATATTCACACTGAAACTTGGTGAATTCGGCTGGTCTTTCAGAAGAAGGACCTTGCTTAAAGAAGAAAGACCACCTTGGGATTCTGAAAAATAAACTCATCATTCCAGCTTCCATCCCAGATCTGAGACACGCAGCAGTTGTCACATTTTCCAGAATAAAGGACAGAATAACCACTCCCCTTCCTTTATCTTCCCCTATGCAGTGGAGACAGTAAATTCCTACTTCATGGGGTTCATTTCCTGGATCTTTTATTTTTTCCTTTCTTATGTGGCTGCTTCATATAACCAGGTGGGGAAAGGACAAAAATAAATGGTGGAAAACAAATATGAAAGCTTACAAATATGAAAATGCAAAAGTGAGATTTTGTGAATGAACTCAGATTATCAGGCAGAGGGCATGAGACTACAGAACCTGGGCTAGAGACCCACTTGAAACAGACCCCAGAAAGCCATGGAGGCAGCCTCGAGGTCTGTCCCTGATCAGGCTGCCTCTTTGCTCTAACTCAAATGCTAAGATTGTCTCTCAGCGTCTCAAGCTGCAAACAAAGCCTGCGGTGCAATCTGATAACTGAATCAATTCCTCCTGGTAGATTGGGCCAGGACATGAACCAGTTGTTCTTTTTCCTTGGTGTGGCCCAGGCACTATTAAAAAGTGCTCTAAGTACTTAGAATAAAGCAATTTGCACAAGCAAGCAGTGAAAACCTGGTAGAAGGTGGCCATCCCCATGGCTAATTTATTCCAAGTCACACCCAGGGAATTCAATTTACCTAAAAAAAAAAATCCTGGGTGAGGAGTTAGAGCCGAGGAGAGAGCAGCTACCCAGTATGAAGAATTGCTGAGTTGGGTTAAGGCAGGATGGGGAGATCCAATGACTATTTAAATGATTAGAGATGTAAACTCATCAGATGACATCTAATCCAGCCATATTTCCCTCAATTGTTTCTCCCCAGTAGGATTTACTTTCCCATCAGCACTGAATCCAGACCTGTCAGCTGGCGTTTTTGAAGGGTGATTTGTTGCTCTAATGATGATACTGAAATCTGTTTATGGTTGTTTATCTGAGGGTCATCTTTCTTTTGAGGCAGCGTTCTCCTGCTGGGATTTTGTTTGGGCGGTTTTCTTAAATTCCCCAAAGAGAACAACTGTCAGGACTTCATAAAGACCAAATATTCTATCCATGTTAATTTTATGACCTATGCCTGTATCATAGTAATTGAGCCAACTACGTGATTTGTGATGCCTTATACATTACTGTGGGTCTTCATATGATTACTTCCTGGACTTGCTTTCAATAGCACAGGGCTTATACATATATACATACATATATATATGTATATATATATATATATACATATATATATATATATATATATATATAGAGAGAGAGAGAGAGAGAGAGAGAGAGAGAGAGAGAGAGAGAGAGAGAGAGAGAGAGAGAGAACTAATGGCAAAAGCAGTAACAATATGTGTTGGACAGGTTACACAGCCTAAGCATTGTTCTTAGCAGCAAACCCTGGATGTGGGTACTACTATCATCGTTATTTTACAGGAGCAGAAATTAAGGCACAGAAAGGGCAAGCAACTTGCCCAAAGTCACACAGCTGATAAACTGGGCTGCTTACTGAAAACAGGGGCAGGAGAGTAGTAAGGTGTAGATCAGTGCTTCCCAGGCTTTTTAGTGAAAGTCTCCATTAGGGCAAAGGGGAATGAATATGTATTTCCACGGGAATTTGGTCCTAGGTAACAGTGGCTTTGAGAAAGTTCAACATTTCCTTTACATTGCGATTTTCCTATAATTTTGTGTGAAATTTGCACTCTGCAGTATAAAAGTTTGTTTTCTTCCAAATCCATACCACATTTCTGCTCAAAGATGTGCCTTGTTTATATTGAGGCCTCTGGTTGCCCTGACATGCCACTTGTCACCTGCCATGGAAGGACATTGGACACGGCAGGCAGTCTGAGAATTCCAGGTGTCATGGAGAGATCAGCGGGCTGTGAGTCAGGAGGGAACGAGGGTCTGGTTCCAGTGTTACCACAGAAGACCTCTGGGGCCCTGCACAAGTTGCGTGTAGGTCGGAGCTTAGAACTTCTTGTTCGTGAGATGAGGCTCCTACCAGTTGCTCCTGCAGTGCTCAGAGCTCTGGATGGGAGTGGGGGCGGGGTAGGGGCAGAAGTGAGACCCCTCCTCATTTCTGCTGCATGTTGACATTTGGGCTTTCTAGTAAGATATATATTGAACGATTGTATCTCATTCATTTCAAATATATGAATGAAAATGGGAAAATTAGCTACTGAACTAGGTGGTTTCCAAAGCCAGAACAGTCTGAATTTAAGAAGAGAAATCTAGCCTCCTGAGGAGTCTCTGCCTCTCTGCCAATCTAGATTCACCTGGGAATTCTTCACTGGGTGATGACTCAGTCATTTTATCACATTTTAGGGAATGTCCCCTGGGCTTTCCTTGCCATGACCAAGCCTAGGCCATATGCTTCTCCTTTGGAAATGGGACAGCCAGTCAGTTGAAAGGATAAGAGGATGTTAGTGTAATTTTGGACCTTATGCCAGTGCCTGTTAAGAACATCATGCAGGTTCTTCTGTCGTTAAGTTATTAATTAATTCATTCATTCCTTTGAAATGTATTCACCCAATAAGTAGTTTTACTGACTCATAGACTACAAGGTTGATCCTTAAGTTGCTGGTCATTCAGGAAAAAATGGCATAGGGACTGACACCATGACTGGCGACATCCTGAGGACAAGCGAGAACTTGAGGAAGCCTGGAGGCCAGCATTATATTTTTGCCTGCTAGAGACAGATGTCTTCTAAGGAGAGTGCTTAAGTAGATCAATTCCTCATACTGGCCTGGGAAGGAGGACTGAAATTTAAAGCTGCTTTACCCCAATAGTCTTCGTGGAGAGGATTACCATATTTGCTGTGCTCTTAGTCTTGCTAAGTTCAGAAATCTATTTTATCTCTTTACTTAGGAAAGTCCTGGCTTCTCTCTGTTGTCTCGGAATAGTTATTAGTTATTAGTTAATAGTTATTAGTTTTTATTATATAACTATATTGATGGTTAATAGCTATTAGTTTTATTAATAATTTCTACAAATAATAATTTCTATTATTAATAATTTTATTAACTTCACCCTCTTTCTTTCTTAAGAGTATCCTGGAGGGCGCACCCTGGGGGACTAGCCATTGGATATAGTCCACATGCATACCAAGGTCTCGGGTTTGTGTCCCGGCACTGGTAGGAATAATCCAGATGAACAACTAAATAAAACAAAGTGCTTCTTTCTCCTCTCTCTTCCTGCCTGCCTCTGCTCATCTCCATTCTTGCCCACACTTTTCCTTTAAAAGAAGAGTGTCCTGGATTAGACAATAAATGGCATGGTCATCTTAATGTGAGAAGGGGATGTGACAGGATGTATGAATCCACAGTCATACTCTGCATCCCCAGAATGTGTCTGTGGAATCTACTATCTGTGGGACTTCTCCAAAGAGAGAAGGAGGACACAGTCACAAGTGAGGAGGAATGGACTCACTGCCTTCATCAAGGAAGACTAACACATAGATTGGAAGGTGCATGCTCTGTGATTGCACTGGGCTGAATGGCCATTTGGAAAAAAAATCTTTTCCTTGGCTTGAGATCTGGGGGAACAGAGAGACTTCTTAGGAAAGCAGGCAATTGTGCAAGAAGCAGGAAGTGAGGGGCTATACTCAGTAACCAGTGCTTGGTCAAATAATCCCTAGAGCATAGCAGGTTTGAGGAGAACCTGATCCATGCTTGGAGGGATCTGTTCTTCACTGACAGCAGGGCTTGGCCTCATGACTTCGGATCTGTGTCGTTGGCTTGTAAGGGGTTCACGAATACATGGAAGTTGTATAAATGATTGTTATGTACATGGGAATACGTATTTTTCCTGGGAAGAGGCTCCATTATTTTCAGTAGCTTATCAAAGGACTCGTGACATGGAAAAGTTTATTTGAGACTAGTGTCTACATTGTCAGCTAATAGTCACAGGAGACTGGGGGGGTTTGGCAGTGTTTTGTATCAACAGGTAATTGTGGTGTTCTTTTGCTATTTGCTCATTGCATCCCAAAGTATAAATTGTTAAGCTTTTTATTAACAAAATGAAAAACTGACATTCAGCAAATTGTACTAACTTTTAAAAAAATAAAAGTACTCTTTATGTCAAAAAATTTCTCTGTGGCTTCACTTTAATGCAAGTGCATATTATTTTGTCTTACTTTCTTCCATGTTTTCACATAGTGTTAATACATACTGTAACTATACATAGGTATTTATACATATATGTAGTGATATACATAATTTATCTCCTATTTTTTTACGCACTAGTGTATCAAACTTTTAGTGAATTTCTGTAGTTTGAAATAAATATAACTTAAATAATTTGGAGTACTCCACCAAAGTGATGTTCCATTAGGTCTTATTTTTAATAGAATTTTTTGAAGTATGCACTCAGGAAAGTGCACAAATCACAATTGTACAGAATGATGAAGCACACAAAGTGAACACACCTAGGTAAACAGCGTTCAGGTCAAGGAGTAGAATATCCCTTTTATTACCTTCTCTTCCTTCTCAAAAGGGGCCATAATCATGTCTTCTAACACTGTGGATTTATTTTGCTTATCTATCTGTGTAGCTATCTACCACCTATCATCTATCTATTTATCTATTTTTAAAGGAATGAAGGTGAGTAGACAAATAGGAAGAGAGAAGAGGAAGATGCTAATCAACTGATTAATTTTTAAAGGAAAGTTACAGGCAGGAATGAAGGCAAGTAGGCAGGCAGGCATAAAGAGAAAGGAAGAAGAAGCACGTTTACTTATTTGTTTTTTATTTAGTTTCCCCCCAGACCCAGGGTTCAAACCCTGGAGTATGTGACCTGTGCTTCTTTGGAAGGGATTGACCTAACTGCTGCTCCACCAGGGCGTGCCTATTTATTTCATTTAATTGCTCATCTTGGTCGTTCCTCCTGGACCCAGGTCAGGAATTCAGGTCCTTGGGATGTATATGGGCTATGCCTGGTGGCCTTATCCACTATGCCACCAGGCTGCACCACATTTTGCCTGTTTTGGAAGTTTATCCTACGGTGGACACTATTGTCTGATTGTCTTGAACCATGTTGCCTGTGCAACTGCTGCTCATTTTCACGACTGCAGAATATTCTAAGATTTCGCTGCACTGTAGCTAAATTTTTCTGTTGTAGACATTTGGGTTATTTCCTATTTTGCGTTATTATGGGTCCTGCTGTTATGATCATTTTTATACATATATTTTTGTGCATATATGTAATAGTTTACTGTAAGCATAGCTCTAGGAGTAGAATTTACTCTCTCAGCAATGTGCGATAATTCATCTGCTTCTAGTATTTTACAAAATTTTCCAGGTTAAATAAATGGTTATGATGATTATGATGACAATAATGATTATGATGATGATAGGGGGAGAGAGAGAGAGAGAGAGAGAGAGAGAGAGAGAGAGAGAGAGAGAGAGAGAGAGAGAACTAGTCAATAGAAAGATCAGGAAATCTTGGACTTGGAGTTATACAAACATTTAATACAATTATGATTCATGTATCCAAGAAAAGGAGACTTGATTAAAATCTGCAAAAAAGAAAAAAATATAAATTTGAGAATGAGATCTACAATATCTGAAGTTCAGGATCAAATAAGCTAACTACTTGAAAATGGATTAAATACAGATAAAGAGAGGATGAATGAATTAGAAGATAAATTAGTAGGAAACATACAGGCTTAAGTATGGAGCAGTGAAAATAATGATACATACAGAAAATAATAGAACAAATCATTGGGATTTTTTGAAAAGATTCAATATAATTTGAAGCAGAGAAGAGTGAATGACACAGAACAAATGTTTGAAGAGAAAAGAAGACACAGATTTTCCCAAACTGATAAAAGGCATGAAGCTATAGATTAAAAAATTACTGCAAATCTCAAAAGAAATCCACAAAACAAAGTCTTATTTATATAAAAACAAGCAATTTGTCATTGGCATACCTACAGTAAAAATACTATATAGTGAGCTTACAGGTAAAAGTTATCCAAGATTGAGAAAAGTATAGCAAGGAACACAAAACAACAGAATATATAAATACATTGATAAATATAAATGACGTGTTTTTGCAAAACAATAATATTAATATCTTGTGGGGTTTGTGTATGTGTAACAAAATACATGACAACAAGTCTCAAAAAGAAGAGGGATGAAATTTAAAATGTTTTCAAGTTCATGATTTATTTGGGGAAATGAAAGTTCTAAATTGTGTCATGCTTTTCAAAGTCTGGTGGATACTGGTAGGTATTTTAATTTTAAGTGAACTGAATGTCACTTATTAAAAGACTAAGACAAAAGATGGGATTAAAAACCAAAACCAACAATCTGATGGGTTACAAGAGACAGAACTAAACATAGAAATAACATTTTTTAAATATCAAAGAGTGATGGGAAAAGATATGGTATAATTATCATTTAATGCATACTGATAGTTGAACTAATGAAAAAGTAAACATAAAGATAAAAAGTAGAACTTTAGCAAAATAAGGGTCGTTTATAACAATAAAGTATCAGTTCATTAGGGATATAGAACAATTCTAGAGTTTAATATAATTTATAATGTAGTCTAAAAATATATAAAGCACAACAGACCAAAATAACAAGACAGTAAACCAACACGCGAATCTGGAATATGCTAAATTCTCATGTGGTTCTTGAATATGTCAAGGATCAGTTGTACTTTTCTCACATATACACAACAGTAAAGAGAGTTTTAATATGCACAAAATGTTCTTTTTTCTTTTGAATCATTTCTTTGGAGTAAGGACAAATAAGAAGGTATCACTTTTTAACATAGACATCAATAAACACATTATTTTCCCAGAGAACTCTTTCTATTCCTAGTAAATGAGTGTCTTTATTTTTTTTTCTTTGTTTTTCCCCCCACTGAACCTCAGGTGCAGAGAAATGACTTATTTATATTCTTTAATTCAGAGCACATTGTCATCATCTATACAAGGCCCCTTTCTTGTTTAAATTTATTTTACTTTTCTCCTTTTAAAATTCCTACTTCCACTCAGACTCAAAATTTCACCATTTTTTTGGTCTGTTCTTTCCAAGTATCCTGGGAACTACAATTTTTAGAATCTCTTGATGGTTTTTCCACTTTGTTTTACCAATGAGAATTTTTTACCAATAAAAGATTTGGAAGGCAGAATAGATGCAGATGTCATTAATTTTCCTCCATCTGTGGCATGCAGACATCAGGGCTTAGGCAGATGAGATTTTACAGCATTTTTACAGTTTCAGCAGAGAACTTCAACAGTGATTTCCTACATTTGACCTGGTTGAAGGAAACCTCCTAGTTTTTTAAGAGGCAGAAACATTCTTCTTCAACCTTTACTCCTGTATCAATTCCATCAGTGTTTTTAATCAGTAAAATATTTTATTAAAATAAAACTATTCTCTAATTGTGTAATAATGGCATTAATTGTTTTCCTATGTATAAGAGACACTTTTGAAATAAAAATCGAAAGTCAAAGATGAGACAAAGATATATTGGGCAAATTAACTATTAACAATTCAGGAGTTGCATTCTAAATACCAGACAATGCAACTAAAATACATGAAATAATTACTTTATTAAAATTTGCAAATTACAATTAAGGTCTTACAGTTGTAACTCCATCAGTTTTTAAGTACTTAATTTCCTGTACACTTCTTGCTTGAAATATATAATGTTAGGTTTTTCTTAACTGCATCTTGACTGGTAAAATATTTGGTATCAGTACTGGTTGAGGGAAATGTAACTTTGTATATGGAAAACTGGGATTTGCTGTTTGGTCTAGTTATATTGAAAAAAAAGTGATGACATGGATGTTAACTATCCATGGTATGCAAGAGCAAAAAAGCAGTACTTAAATTATCACCTGTTATTGCCTATAACAAATTTTCTATTTAGACAAGACTTTGAGTGATTAAATAGCTGTTGAAGTAAACTTAATTGTGGGAGTATTGACTACTCATACTATGGAGTGGGACAATGATTTATGACTTTTAGAGGCAGTTTAGGTGTTTAGGAATGACAGGGTTTAGGAATGAGAGTGCTTAGGTGACAGAATGGAATCTCTTAGATACTGTAGCTGCAGGTCCAACTGCATACAAAATTCAAGTATATAATTTGCTCCTGCATATTATAGAATTGAATTGCGTAGACTTGCATGTCATATGTGAAAATTATGGCATTGCTTTGCAAAGGGTAAGACCATAAAAACTAAATTGGGAACGTGGGAAAGGTTGAAAGAACTGAATGCCCTAAGGTCTCACATCTGTCATTCTCTCACCTGCAGATCCTCCTCTTCTGTCTGAGTCAGCTATCCTTCTCTTGCTGGAAAGGCCTTCGATAGCTTTACCTGGAGCAGCTCTCTTATAAATAGATACAAGTTTTTCCTTGAGATCTGCTTCTGTCATCCTTCAGTAACTTCAAACCTGTAACTAAAGTCAGAGCCCAGCCTATCCCAGAGACACAAGTACTAGTCTGATTGGGGAAGATAGAGCTTATGCTTGAAGATCATTCCGTTTTATGAGAGAGGTAGATACCTATATGGAATTCACCAAAGTTATTGATTTGAGTGCTTTGTCCAGAAACTATGGTCTCACTATGCCTATTTCAGCTGTGGAGAATGGCTCTGCAGTTTTCTCTGTTGTTTGATTCTGCAGTAATTTATTTTTAAATTTACTCAATAATCCCTCCTGTTCCTGTACAGCCCTTTATAATGAGACTTTTCTACTTCTTGCATCAAAAGGGTTTCACTACTTCTCTGCTCCTTGTAATTGTACTTGGCAGTGTAACTTGCTTTGACCAGTATGGTCTTAGAGAATATGATCCAAGAGGAGGCTTGAGAAGTGTTTGTACATTGGCGCTATGCATCATATTCTCCATGAACTCTCCTGGTTAGTCTGTGCATCAGATAGAAATAAATATAGAAAGAAAGAATAGATTATTATCAATTAAATAATATGTTGACTCCATTTGCAACTGTCATTCTAGATATGTTCTCACACATGAAGCTAACATAACCCTGTGCTCACGGAAAGCTATTAACCTGATAATTTCAAGGGATTCCAGTGTAAGAGAAGGTTCTGCAACTAGTCCAGGCTTCAGTTCAAGTTGCTCTGCACTTGGGGTTTGCGATTCAGAAGACTCAATGGTAGTTGAAGTTTAGTAGGTAGTAATACTGTGTGGATTTTCTAAGCTACAATAAGACAAGTCACAATATGAGAAAGCCGGTACAGATTCTTAGAATTTGGGAGTACGCCATGTAACCTTAAATCCTATTTTCCTTTTGAGAAGCAGGTATTGTCTCGTTAGCTGGGCACAATGAAAACCCAGCAACTGATCCTGATATTACAAGTGTTCATGTGACTTGAGCAGCTCACCATGCACTAGGTATTATTTGATCCCCAAAATCAAATGCTGTGTATATGCAGCAGGACCTGATATAGTTGAGAGGTTATAAATATTTCCTAAGGTAACAAGTATATTGCATGGGCAGATGATTAGAGCTACTCTTGCTGCATTTTTACCTCTTTCTGGATCCATTACTGCGAACTCAATGAAAATTCTTCAAGATTGGATGATTGAGAAGGCAAAATTGAGTTTGACTTAAACATAGGGTAGCACTACCAAGAAATGGATTATTGCAAGGGTATCTGCAGGTATGAATTTAGGTCATTTGTAGGCAGACACTAGACTTCTGGCCAAGGACTGGGATCACAGAAACAAGAGTATGAGGGTGGATCTCCAAAACGGGGACAGAGCAAATATCTCTATCTGTATCTCTAAAGATGTGTGTGTATGTGTGTGTGTGTATACACATACATACATATATGTATATATACTTTTTATCAAGGCAACTTTGATTTACAAAATAAAACAAGCCCATATGTGCAGGTTTACCATTTATCAAACATATGGCAACACATTATGCCCACCACCAAATTACCAAAAGTTCTCCACCACTGTCCATTGGACCCCACCACCACATGCTCCCATCCCACTCTCTCCCATTCCCATTGGTAACCTCAGTTCTATTGTCAATGTTCAAGGGTGTTTTTTTCTTTAAGGAAAGGTGCAGACAGAAATGAAGATGAGCAGAGGCAGGCAGGTAGGAAGAGACAGGAGGAGGAAGCATTTTTAATTTATTTTATTTGGTTGTTTCTTGTTGGCCTCTGGATGCAAACCCAGGACTTTGGGATGTATTTGGACTGTGCCCAATCATTAATGCTCAACCAAGGCATGCCTGATTTTTGTTTTGTTTCTTTATGTGCCACATATGAGTGGGATCATCTGGTATCTGTCTTTCTCCTCTGGCAAAATGAGAAGATATTTGTATTCTATGTAAAAGATTACGGAAGGAAAACTAGGCACAATTTCAGAGAATATGACGCTCTTTTTTATGGATATCATGCACTCTCTTTTCCCTAGCCACCCCAGTTTTGGCTGAATGCACTCATGAGTGAAGCCATCACAGTGGTTAACGACAGGTTATGCATTGGCTCAACAACACTTAACTTCCTTTCACAATGACTAATCTGGTTTGTGACACTCCTGGATCCTCAATCTCCTAATAGCATAACCAAGTCTCAGCATGATATGGCATCATTCGTGAGATGAACACCTGGTGGCAGGTTGATTATATTGGACCACTTCAACCAAGAAGAGTACAGCATTTTACCCTAAGTGGAATGGACATTTTCCAAATACAGACTTCTTTTTCTTGTTTACAATGCTTCTGCCACTTTTGCCATCTGTAGACTTGGCAAATGCCTTCTTCACTGTATGGCATTTCATACTATATTGTTTTTGACCAAGGGACAAATTTTACAACAAAAAGTGTGGTAGTGCTTCCATGCCCCCCAAATTCACTGGTCCTATTTCGTATTCCACCTCGTAGAAGCATCTGGTTTTATGGAACGGTAGCATGACTTACTGATTACCCAATCATTCTGCCTATAGGAAGGGCAAAGCTTGTGTGGGTGGAGAGTTGGGCTACAAAACACACTGTACACCTTGAGCCAGTGACCAATCCATGATGCATCTTCTCCCACAGATAGAGTACATTGGTCTAGGAGCAAAGAGGGAGGAGGAGTTAGGCGTCTTGTACCATTCTGCCTAAAAACCATTATTCTTTATGGAGAACTCATAAAATCTTGCTTCACTTTTCTATATCTTTGGACTTTGCTTGTTGAAACATCTTAGCTCCCAAGCGAGAAAGGCTTTCTTTAGGGTATGTTACAATATAATGGAAGTTCTCCATTCTATTCTTTATGTGTCACTGAACCAAGAGACAAAGATGGGGGTTACTGTATTGTCTAAACTGACAAATTCTTAAATTGGGTTGCTGCATTAAAACAGAATTGGAAAGCATAGATGTGGAATCCTGGGGATTTGGGATGCCTGTTTGTACTTGTCAATGAAACATTGAATGGCAGACTATAGCATCTCAACATAGACAGGGCTATAATGATGCAGGATAATTAGGAACAAAGTTTTGGCTCACTGTACTAGATCAAGACTCATAGCCAACTGAAGGACAAAGAGAACATGGGAAAGGTAGTGGAATAAGAGTTATAAATACCTGTGATCTAGCGATCTGTTGTAGAAATGAAGACTGTGGCAGCTATTCATGATTTCATATTTTTGCTTATGTTATGCAGCATTTCCATTTTCCTTCCTATTTCATATAAAGGTATGCTTTTAGTGATTAAGTGCATAGTCTTTGGATTGGGTACATGCTATTGCAGGAGATTGTGATTGAAATCGATATGGTACATTGGGCAAAGTTTCAAGGCAGAGGGTGAATGCGTCTTTATTTGTACAAGAGATAATGCATCATATTAGGCAGAAAGTGTGCCGCTGATGTTATTTTTGTTTGTAAGTTAAATTTGGAAGTGTGTATATGGGTCATGAGCAGTCAGAAAAATGTTTATTGGCATTTAGCACCATTTCTATTTTGTTTGACATGCTCATCTACCGCCCGCAGCTAGAAGCTTATAGGTGGACGTGAAGACTTTGGCCAATGTGAAACTGTGTCCCAGCTTCAGGTCTTCTCCCATAAATTGCCTGTCTTGGTGCTAATACAGCTACACCACTGGTATCAGTTCCTTTTGCTGTTGTGGGCCAGAGTATCACCTTCCTGTTTTTTGTGAAGTCTGGTAGTGAATTTGGCTTTCATTGCCCTTCACATCTCTAACCCTTCAACAATAAAGCACCACAATCTTTGCATTAAGATCTTTCCTCTTTGATGGTTTTTATTTCCTTGACTGAATCCTCCTCGATAAACCCTTGGTAGAAAACCATTTTAACGTATCCTTAAATTTATGTTCTTATGAAATCCGTGCTATGGCTTTGTGTATGCACTTGATTTCTTTTGTTTGTTTACATTAATGGGATTGCATCTTAATTCATTTTGTTTCTGGTTTTTCATGCATTTTTGAGATTTATCCTTGCTTTTTAATTTATCACTGCATCGTAGGCCATAACGTGCATTTTCTATATATAACTTATTCATTCTCCTTGGCCATCAAAAACTAGATTGCCATTGACTTCCTGCAACTATAAATATTATTGTGAGAAACATTACTGTACATGCTTACTTATATGTTTACTCACTTTTCTGGGTCTTATACTTAGTTACTGTGTCAGAAAAATTAAGCATCTAGTTTTGCTCAATGCTGGTGAATTCTTCCTAGAATTGTAGTTGCAAGTACAAAATTACCGGTGCTTTTGCTTTCTGATGACTTTAAAAGTCACCATTTTGTATTTAATTGTGGTTTTAATTTGACTTCTCTATTAGTTAACTCTGAAATTTGATTTCTCTGATTATTAGGAAATTAGAATTAGCAAATTTCTTCATATGTTTGTTAACCATTTGTATTACTTCCTTTTGAATTAACTCTATATTTGTCAATGTTCTAAATAGATTCATAAGAATTGACTTCTACTAAAAATCTGTTTTTCCTTATTGTTTTTGTTTCCACCTTTACCATGTATCAAGCTTATACCACCCACCCACATCCCCACACACATAGATACTCCCTTCCTTACACACAGGCATAATAATTTCTGAGTTCTATTCTGCCTCATGGATGTATTCATGTGTTCCTAAAGCAGAGCTTCTGTTCTGATTCATCATAATTTATATTTCTTATTATATCAATGTCACTTTACTTGTCATTTATATTTTTGCTCATTAAAGAAAATATATTTATGTATTTTTGCTGTTTATACAATCTTTTGTGTGAATTATTTATTCATATCTCTACCCATTCTTATATTGACAGTATACATTTTTCTTATTTGAATTCTATTTTTATCTTATAGAAAATAACCTTTGTTGTATTAACGTAATAATTCTTTTGCTGGTAATATCAAAACTGACAGAAAATTGTTATGAGTTGAAAATAATGTGATTCATGATGAGTGGTTGTGTGTGTGTGTGTGTGTGTGTGTGTGTGTTGAGAAGCAAATGAATAGAATCACAGAGTAATCTTGATTAGAGGACCTGCTAGTCTAGTTCTTTTCAAATGAAGGTTCAGAAAATTCAAATCTTGAATAAAGTTCCCACCACTTACCACTGGCAGAATCCAACCTGGACCCCAGGTCCTGAATCCCAGCAAAGTTCCCTTATGAGGCACAGGCTGGTTCTCCTCCAGGGGTGTCAGCGACAAGTCTGGAGGGTAAGTGAGGCAGAGTGGGCTATGGGGGCCCTTCTGGGAAGGCCATAGGGCTTGAAATAGCAGCACTGTCTCCTCCACAGATTTCAGCTGCAGTTCTTCATTTCTGGCTCCACATTTTTTCTTTATGTGACTGTTTCATGACAGCTGGGTCCCCCACAGCTCTGACTATTATAACGTAGCCCAGGGCAGTGCCATAAGTAATAGCAGATCAAGAGACTCTCCAGGGGAGAGCAGACACCGACCAGTCACTCTGACTCCTACCTGCTCATGGCCACTGGATTCTTGCTGGCACTTTCCAAGTCCTTTGGAAGAAGGTCTGTTCTTTCCACAGGTGTAAATGCTAAGAAAATTCCAGAAAGCTGGGAGAGCCTAAAGGACAGGCAGTTTCTTAGATAACAGTTGTCCTGTAAGATGCAGGCAACTCGTGGAAGGAAGGGGAAGAGAAGATGAGTGACCATGTCTGGAGGCTTGTAGATTTGCACCTGGGGGAGCAGCAGGGAATCAAGTTAGTGGGGCAGTGCTGGGGATCATCTGGCGGTGCCTGGGAGGTTGGGGTCTTCACCACTGTCTCAACCCTTTATTGTGAATTGGTATTTTCCAAGGTCTGTGATACATGTTTTACTTGCATGATCTGATTACATACTCCATGGACGGTTAAGTCACACCTTTTCCAAAGTCACCAAACAGGGACAACACAAGGATAAAGACTTACTGAGTCTCTGTGCATCTAATGGATTCTCCAATTCATGTGAAAAGCTGCTATGATATAAAATTAATGCTTTTCTTATTTGATCTCAACTTGCAGGCAAACAGATGTTGCTTTCTTTCTATAAAGCTCAGAGCACGTCCATCCTCGTGGTCACCACATTAACCCTTGTGAGAAGTCTCCTCCCTGGACTCCTTACCTGCTATTGTTCGTTTCACTTATTTGGTGCACACAGTGTTACAAAACAATAAAGAGCAGGAAGAAGATAAAAAATTCTCTGTGCGTAATCGTGTGGTTCTTCCTTTCCAGGACTGGACAGTTTTTGAAGGCTCATCTCTGTACCTCCTCCCCTCACCTCTTCACACCATGACACCTGACACCAGATATGCTTTGTAATATGGATTTATTTAAAAAATAATACAGCATGACAGTGTTGGGGAGAAAAAAGAACCAGAATCCTAAAGGTCCAAAACTTAAAGGTGAATCCCGTCTACTTGTCACTGATTACTTTTGAAAACTCAGGCCTCTGTTTCCTTATGGATAATGCACCTCTACATTGTTGCTAAGAAAATGAATGAGGAGATTGTGGTGAATGTCCTTTTAAAATGAAAAATGATATGGATATATTGGTTTAGGAATTTATACTGCTTACACTAAAATAATGTGTACCTTAAAATGTCATGGTCTGGGTGAGGTGTTTTAACTCCCTCTCACTCTCCCCACTTCCAGGTGTCTCCAAAATACTTCTATATAGAGTACCACATTCTATTGTAACCCAAATCCTTTCAGCAAAACTCAGGAATCGTTTTCGTATCTCAGTAGATAACTAGTAAGTAAAGTGTGTGAATGCACTACTGGTTCCTAAGAAGACATTTTTGACTCTGATGTATGAGACAAGCAAGCCAGGGAGGGGAAATTTCTAAACTTCATCTAAAATGAAAAGGGCTTTTTCTAACCTGGTTGCTTATTTATTCACCAACTGGAATAAGTCACTACTCAAGTCCTACTCCTGTTCTAGAAGTTATGGTTTCATAAAGTGTGTTGAGTAGCCAAACAACTGTAAAAAGTTCAACCCAAACTATAAAATAGCCCATTTTTGATTTTACCAAAAGCTGGAACTATTTCTCCCTAGTTATTCATGTTTTATGTATTTTTAAAAGATAAAACGGGGACAAAAACAAGTAGCAGCATCTGTTCCCCACATTTCCCTCCCTCTGACGTCCTCAGGATATTTTCTTCTCTGTTATTTTTTTCAGATCACACACATCTGAGAATTAAAGGCTAAATGCTTCATTTACTGCTAACCAGCTTTTGGGGCTGCTTGTGAATAATGAGGGTGGGAGGAGGGAGGGACAAGCCCTCAGCTTGTGTTCCAGGCGGGGCAGAGCAGAGCCGGGTTGCTGTGTGTGTGTGTGTGTGTGTGTGTGTGTGTGTGTGTGTGTGTGTGTGTGTGTATGTGTAAGACTTGTTCTAGAAACAATCTGAGAAACCTCAGTACTTAACCTTATGGCAGGGCAGGACCATTTGCCTAAAGAAAATAGGAGTGGAGAATAGAACAGACTAGAAAGCCCAACAAATTTGTAACAGAAACTTCTGATGAAGCGTCTGGCCACTGCCATGTTCTGGGCATTCTTGAGGGCATGCTCTGCCAGCAACTTGATCAAGTCCAGACCATTATCTGGCATTTTCTGTGATAAGACTATGTGAATTCTCTTCTACCTCCGCCAGGAAGGGATCATCATTGAGGGTCTACCAGGCTGAGTGGGAAAGCTTTCAGGATCCTGTTGGAGGTTACTGAGCAGCGTGGTGACCCCGGTTTTAGGGTGTTTTCTGTCAATTCCAGTCTGCCTTTGCTACAAGCAGCCTCATGCATTCCATTCTTAAAATCTTAGCTTTTACTGCTTCTTCCTGAAACACTCTTCTCAATACTTCTTCCTAATAGAATCCTAGTTATTTGTAGGTATGAAGCTCAAATAACGCCCCTTCTGCAGGCATGACTGGAGACTCCGCCTTTTCTGGGCATGCTCAGGACCTACTCTCCCTTCTGTTCATGTGGGCTCACACATGCCCAGCTAGCTGCCCATGGTACTTCTTTGTTAACTTTTCCTTTCACATATCTCAGCCCTGGAGGGCAGGACTCTATTTCACTCAACACACATATGACAGAATCTGATCCTTGTCTCTTCTGTGACTGACAAGGTTCTGTTCTTTTCCACTCTGCTGGAAAACTATAGTGGTGGCCTCAGAGCTGACAGCTCCTCTCTCCAGTTTACCTACTCCATCAATCCACACTCTACACTTCAGGTCACCATGTGTCTGCGTTTGACCATGATTGTCCTGTCTGACAGTGTTGTTCTGGTGTCTAGCCCAGTTTGAAGTTCTATCCGAGTTTCAACCACATTTTGCTATAGGCTAATCAGCCCTGTCTAAATATAATGTACACATGAATATCAGAACTTTAATGGTTATCAGATAACAGATTTAATGTCACTAAGAAAAAATTCTACTTTTAAAGACCAGGGTATTCTGAGCTTCACATTTTGCCATGTGTAATGGTCTATTTGCATTCACACATAGTAATGGAACCTGCCTGTGATCCTCCAACTGGCCCCAGTTTCAAATCTAAAATTATGGCAAGTCGATCCAGACCACTCCCAAACCATCTTTCCAAGATCCAAATCTGATAAGACCTTTCTCTTGTAAAAGCACTTCTATGGACTACAGCTACATTTTGATAGAATTGCTGCATGCAGATCTCCCTATAATTGGGTTTCCAATCCATGGATCCCAAGTCTCCTCTTTCCTACAAGGACCTTATCATCTAGCTTTGGCAATATGCTTGTTTTTGCAGGAAGATTAAATTATTGCTTCTCTTTCCCTTCTTGATGCCATTCCCACCGCCTGGAATGTCCTTCCCAGTCTGCGTAACCAGGAACTCCTACACCATTTTTGAAAATCCAGTTTAAACATATCTTCCTTAGGAAAGTCTACCTCCTCTTGCTAATGATTAACTTTACAGAGTCCCTTTTTAATAAGGCACATTCCATAATGAGGATTGCATGAGACAATACACAGGAGGAGTTAAATGCAATGTCATGGTTAAGTTTGTCTATAATTATTAACTATTATTTTTTTAATCCTTCTTCTTAGGGACTGTACCAAGCCCCAGGGAATGAAAAATGGCAATACTAAAATGAAAAGCCATAATCTGAGTGTGAAACAGTCTAGAAAAAGATCTTCAGATATATTAATATGTTTACAACAACATCTTGCAATAGAAAGTAACTTGTTCATAGAACAAAAAGTGGTCAATTTTCCCTTTGCTATTTTATTCTCAAATTGAAAGAGGAGGCAGTGAGTCCCGCAATTATACTTAGGGGAGTCTTAGACTTACCTAGAAGCTCACTGGGGAGTCCTATCATTGCTCAATCAGTCAATCTGCCTGGACAGTATCCATCTTCTTCCCATCATTCAAGGTTGAGTTCCTTCCCCACCTCATTTACAAACTGTTCCCCAGTTATTCCAGCCCACTGGAATACTTTTTTATTCCTGCTGTTTTCTAAGTGTGGAGGATGAGGAAGAGAGGTGGAGAGGAAGAGAGGGAAGTCATTTTTGAAAGAGGACTGTATTTGCCAGGCTGGCAGTCTCTTTTGGAGCCAATGACTTACATACAGTCTTTGTTGAGACACAGCTCTGGACTTTCCCTGAAGCAGGGATGCTCTATCCAGATGTCAAATCCCTATAGAGAAGGAATTTCTCTGATTGCACCTTGACAGAGCTGAGCATCTAGTATATTCCAATCAGGGCTGGTTGAATGATTAATTGGATTGAGTTTACCACATCATATTCTTATATTTGTAGCAATTTTTTCTTGAAGTTCTCCCTTAGAGAATCTAGCATAGACCTGGACATGAAATAGGTGCTGTGCATATACGTGCTGCTAATGGCTTAAAGGAGTGGCTCAAATATCTTGATTCATTTTTTAGCTTGTGCTGTTATAGCTTGGTTGAAAGGTAAGAGGTAACAAGCAATGTTACAAGTCAATCTGGTCTCAATGTGTATCTCTAAAATAATGCTGATAATGCCAATTCTTACCAAGCTTGGCAGGTGTTATTAGAATTAAGCTTTTAAAGTCTCCCCTGACTCCCACAAGTAGCATTGGGTAGCATTTTACAAATAAATCTCATTTCAATTCACTTATTTGAGTTTCTCATATACCCTGAGATGTATTTATTATACTTATCCCCATTTTAGAGATGAGGAAACCAAGTTTCAAAGAAGTTGACCTACACTAGCCAAGGTCTTACTCACATAGTAAATAGCAAAGTTGGAATTTGAATCCAGTCTTAATTGAAGGGCATGTCAACTTAAGCAGTTAGTGGCAGCATACCAATCACTAGTATTCTAGTTTCAGAAGATCTGAAAATTTGCAAAGAATGAAGATGTGTTCTCATCAGTGGGAAGGAAAGATGAAAGTCTGGACTTCCATTGAATCAGATACCTCCTAGTTGAGAAAACACCGGTAGAACAGAATAGTTCCATCCTTCGTCGTGTTGTGGCATTAGTGATATGTGTACATTACTTGAAGGCTAGATATGGAGTCCATGATAAAACACAGAGCACAGTAACTTGAGTCTCTTTACAGCAAACTCATTCAGTATGAATCAGAAACAGAACAGGTTAGGATCCTATTTGAAATTTCTCAGAGGCTTCAGTAAATAGCATATGGAAAAAAGAAACAACAAAACAAACCAACCCCTGAACAGTCCAACTAGAACCAAGACTCTAAAAGAGCTGGGGGAACATTGCACTCTCAGAAAATTGTGTTTTTCAGGATTCTTAGGTAATTCAAAGCAGATCAGAGGAGGAATAATTAGATCTACCCCAATTTGGAAGAGTCAAGACTGTGATGGGGGCACACATTAGCCTCATGGGTTCTCAAAATTGGTTCTTTGTTGAAAGGACAAACAAGGGTGAGGGCCACAAAGTGTCTGCCCCTTTCTCTACCTTGCCTATTAGATAGTGGAGTGGAGTGGGGGTACCCAAGACAGCCAACAGAACTTTTGAAATCTAGAAATAAGCTGGCCCATGTGACTCGGCCTTGATTTTGCATTTGTTGCAGCTCATTGGAAGAGACAGGATGTGGATAATTGTGACTCCTCTTGTCTGAAGTTGAGAGAACTTTGACTCAATCAGTAGTGGTTGACAGGCATGTGCAATGCTTTCATGAAGATGGCTGACTTAGTTAAAATTAGTGAAATGTAATCATGACTTCATGTTGCCCAATATAATCCATCTTGTAAAGAGAGGGGATGATGTTTTTCAAGCAGTTTTTAGCAGCATCATCAGCAAGAACTTGTAATCAACTCTCAATCATCCCTCCTGAGGGAGACGAATGGAGTGTGGATGACACATTACCCCGGAATCTTTTACATTTGGCTCTGATTAATGTTTTTGTTTAATTGGAATGCAGGTGTTCCTAATGTTCTGGGAATTTAGATCATTTCAAACATAACACTGAAGGCACAGACAAGACTAGAACTATCTTGGAAAGGTTGAACAGTTCTCTCCAGAGAGAATGGGATGGAATCCTTCCCAGCTATGGCAGAGAGTACTCTACTTGTCATGAGCATGCAAAAATTACCCTCATAAATGAGATGACTCATACTTCTTCCGTTGAAAGGGATGGCTAAATGTCTATTTTAAGCGAACCTGTGCTAGATTACAGGGGAATAAAGTGTAAAGATATAGGGAATTGTCTTTATGGTGATGTTGAGGAAGCCAAACAACTTTTGGGTCAGATAACTGGTTTTGAATGTCATGTTAGGCACTACTTATATGATTATGGAGAGAATACTGAAGGTCTTTGAGTCAGTTTACATGTATACACAAAGGTTATAATGATATCTACCTTGGTTGCTATGGTACACAGTAAATGAGATTTTCTTGGTAGGTGTCCTGTAACCAGTGTCAAGAAATTATGATGAAGTACTTGACTCATCATAATAAGTGATATGCATGTGTGGAGGAAAGGGGTGTAGGAGAAATCTCTGTACCTTCTTCTCAATTTTTCTGTACCTCTAAAACTGCTCTAAAAAAGACAAAGTCCCCAAAGTACTTGAACCTAGCTTGATTTATTTCGTAAGCTAGGATGCCAACTAGCCCATGAACAAATGAGCATACATTCACATCATTATCCTGGACAAATAAATTAACCTTCACTAAGTAGTAGAGCAAGAGTAGCACACACCACAGACTCTTGGAGTAAAGTGGATGTTCATATCTGAAATGATCATTCACCCAAGTGCAAGACACCAAGTGAGAATCTGATACACTTCCCTCACTTATACCTTAAGTCATTCTTTGAAGAGGAATGGAGAATAGTGGCTTCACATGCAGTGAGGAGTCATTCTTACACTATAGAGAACTTTTTATAAGGAATTCAGTGTGTCGGTTCAGCAAGTCATTGATACTCTTCAACTTTTAGTGCAGTGTTTCTTTTCTACCTAATGGACATTGTATACATTTAAAGCAAATAGCATGTTGATTTGATATTCATATATTGCAATATGATTACTACCTTAGCATTATATAACACCTCCATTAACTTATATAATCATCACTGTGCTACGTACTGGAAATACATCAGCAAATAAACAATGAGCAAAATATCCAGCATGTTCATTAAGGAACACAGAATGGAGAGTCCTAAAAACAGTTAAGAATAGAAATACTATATGATCCAGCTATTCCTCTGCTGGATATTTGAATAGTACATGCCTATGAATTAGAAGAGATATTGGCAACATTATTCCCAATTAGTAAGAGATGGAAATGGCCAAAGTGCTCATCGATGGAGCAGTAAATGCAGAAGTGTGAAGTACAGTATATGTACAAATTGGAATCCTACTTAGCCATTAAAAAAAGATGAAATTCTACCAATTACAACAGCATGGATGGACCCAGAGGACATTATGCTTAGTGAAATAAGCCAGATAGAGAAAAACAGACATAGTATGATTTCACTCACATATGGTAAGTAAAGAAACATAACAAATGAACAAAGAAAAACAACTATAAACTCTTTACAGAACAACTGGTTATTAGAGGGAAAGGGGAAAGGAAAGGTATAGTAAATTAGATAAAGGGAGTCAACTGTATGGTGATAGACACAAATTAGACTTTTGGTGAAGAACATATTATATGATATACAGATCTTGATTTATAATGCTGTGCATCTGAAGTCTATATAATGTTATAACCAATGTTACTTCAGTTAAAAAGAATCCAGTGTGTTATATAGACTTAAGGTCAATGAAAAAAGAAACAGGAAAGGGAACCAAGGAGTTCAAGTGTCGGGCAGATAGCTTATTAGAGGGTACATTTTGATCTATCAGGAGATGCTGCTTTTTGAGTAAGCCGTCTGGATGTCTGCACAAAAATGTCCTGATTAAAATGCAATATCCTTGTTTTCTCTACCAAATAATATTTATAACAGACACTCGATTCTTACTCTGAATCTAACTCACAATTTATTTGTGGTTGCTTTTTTACCTTCTACTTAATTTATTTTCTGTATTGTTTGAATTACTTACAATTACATGTTATTATCATATTCATAAAAATAATAAACAGTTTTATACCATGAAAGAGACTGGTTTGACCTTTTAGGAATATACCACTTGTTACTCCCTACACTATTATTATAAAGGCAGTTAATGATATTATATTTAATATCTCTCTAGGAACAAAACGTATCTCAATTGAGAACAGTGATCAGTTTTTTTCTGAGAATTTCTTGTGTTGTATAGATTTAAGAATAAAAATAATATTTTGACTTTACTATCCTCCCTTCAATGTCTGATATTTACTCAGTCAAATCAGCACAACCTATTTCAATAGCCTGTGGTAAGCACAAAGGGAGAGGAAGATACTTAAAATTTTAAGAGCTTTATTATCAGTTAAACCCTCTTTAGTCTTTACATGTTTCATTAAGTCAATATACAAATCATTATAGATATTAGGTTTCCAACATTTAAAAAACATAATGTCAATTTAAAAGAGCATTTTGCGTAAAGTTGTGTATATACCTCAAGTTCAATTTAATGGTTTTGATTTATGTTCTAAAGAAAAGCAAATCACACAAAAATTAACAATATCCTTAGTTACAACCAGAATGAGATGGGTACTGGTATTGGTTTTAAGTGCCATTTTGTATTTTTCTCCATGTTCTCTATATAATACTAAGGAATTCCCAAAATTACTGGGCTGCTCTTTAAAACAAAGGAAAGAAAAAGTTCGACATTGTGTACTTATTTTTTGTTGATCAAATCACATAAGTAAATACATGTGATCCAACCAAGTGAAAATATCTATTAAAATCTTGGCTTAGTATTAATAATAAGCAGAGCTGCATATGGAGCAGTTACCAGATTGTCCTGTATTGAACCTTATGCTATCTGAATTACTGAATAAACTGATAATTCGCTAAAAAAGAGGTGTCCATTAAATGGAAAAGTAAATACTCTGTCAAGTCAAGCAAATGTACTAATTGAAAGTAACAGAGCATGCCCATTGTAAATTTGACGTGAAAATTTGAAAAAACAAGTGAATTCTCAAGAATTAACAGATATTTTTATAGAGGCTTCTGAGCTGAGCATCTGAAAACTTAACTTTTTTTTCTTGATTACATTTGGTTTGTCAGGACACTCAGTCTCTTTCTCATAAATATCCCCAATTCCTTAAGAGAATTGCATGGAAAGGAATCTAAACCTGTTTCCTGTAGCAGCACACGGAAACTCCTGCTTATAGGCAACAGTGAGGCAGAGTTGACCGTCTTTAGGGTTATTCTGGTGAAGAGAAAACATGTGTCTTTCCTCTGTGTCTCCAAATTGGTTTGGCTCAGGAATGATAATTTAGTTCCTGAAAACCCTTTCTAAAAAGTGCTTCTCTGTATCTGAATTACCTGGAGAACTCATCAGAAGTGCAAACTCCAGGGTCTCACCTCACTTCTTCAGTCACCATCCTTGTGTTGACGTTCCTTTTAATAAGTATAAATATTGATGCCTATGTTATCAGTTCTGACTCAGAGATTTATGATGTTAGATATCAGCAGGGGTAATTCAATTATACATGCATCAGTTTATATATTGTGTAATATATCTGAGCAAGGGAGGAAAATTGTCTCTAATGGAAGAAAATTTTGCTTAGGAATTCCAAGAGATTCTCAGAGGAGAGGTCCACATCCACCCAGACCACGTATCTCTAGAAGTCCTACAGTACCTCAGAGGCGCTATGGTGCTGATACCCCACTTCACTTCATGTGCTGGGTGAAGTTTGGTTTTTTGTCAGTTGTTCCTTTTTCTCTCTTGTCACCTCTAGGGGTGTCAAAGGGCTTATCTCCCTCTGGAGTGGCAGGTCACCCAGCTTATCACCACTTTACATGGCTTCTCCAAGCAGCCCTGAGACCACTTGACTGGGGCAGGAGCCTCAGGGGTGATTAGCTGCAGACAAGCATCTGGTTTTCATTATCAGGGTAGCAGACCCAAGCAGGATGCTGTTCTGGGTGGTATGGCCAATTCATGGCCCTCAAGATGAGCTATAAAGAAAATGTGATGGTCCTGTAATGACAGTCTGTTCTGCACAGAGGGCTCAGGCATCTGCAGGTCTGACTTCAGACCGGGAGGAAATGTTTATTGTATCTGTTCCACACATTTATTTACTCAGAGGTCAGGAGGCCATTGAAATTTGGCCACCCTGCCACTGGTGCAGCGCCTTCTTTTCAGGGCCTGGTGGCCAATTATGCTTTTGCAGGCTTTGGAATCTCGGAGGATGGAAATGGATGGGGGGATCTTGTTCAGGATGAACCCTCCTCACCGTCCACATGAGGTGTTCCATCAGGTGGGTGCCTGAACCCCTCTGGTGGCACCATGAAAGCCCTATTCTTGCTCTGGAGCTGTGATAGCCAAGTCAATGATGCAATAATGCTTGTAATTTAATCAGTTTCTCTTTCACTCCTCACAACTCTGTGTTAGGCATGATTATACCCATTTGCACACTTTTTAATCCATAAGACAAAATTAGTGGTCACCAGAGTGGGAGGGGAGATGGAGAATAGGTGGGGAGATTGGTGGAGGGGTCAACTATGGGGTACAAGATGGAACTGAACTGTTGGTGGTGGACTCTGTGGTCTCTGCAGATGCTGAATTGCAAAGACGCACACTTTAAACCTCTATACTTTTACTGAGCAATGTCCCTTCGATAAAATAGAAAAGAAGATAACTTGTCTTCTTTATTACTAGGAAGACAATTGAAAGTTTATTTTTCTTCTTTTTCATCTTTCCTTAAATTATTTCATAATAATGTAGTAGAGTCATAGTTTCCTATTTCTCCAATTCCAATGAGCAGTATTCAATCTTTAGATACGAAAGCATGACAAATTAGAAAATTACTAGTACACCCTGGTGACCTAGTGGTTTAGTTCACTGGGCATTGTCCACATAAATCCCAATGTCCCTGGTTCAAGACTCTGGGGGAGAGGAACAACCAGGAGATGAACTAAATGAGATAAAGTGCTTCTTCCTAAAGTTCCTAGCAAGTTGTAAAAATGGTAAAATAAAAACTAAAGGAGCTGAAGCTAAGAGCTGTTCCTCGGAAGAAACTCAATAGTGGGTTCCTAGACATAGCTGAGAAGAGAAACCTCCTTCTGGATTGGAAGGATAGTAGCCAGTTTATCACTAGGGGTCTTTGCTTATAGACTTTTTGACCAAATGACTCCTGGACCAGGGAGTGGAGAATTATTTGACAATTGCCAGAAGTGATATAAAAGTGGTATAAAAATGTGAACATCAATTAACGGGACACCTGACATTAAACTCTAAAATTGAGAAATCTGTGGAGAAGAGGAATAACCACAAATTAGCAATCAATAGAGTTCAGTGTTGGTTTGATCATTGAAGGAAGGCACGTGTGAAGGAGGGTAGGGCAGGGCTGGTCTTCAACCCAACTATGAAGTCAAGAAGGCTGGTTATTCTATTCTCTTTCCCCCCACTCTCAGCCCAAGTACTTGTAAACATTATTCTCTCTCCTATCAATGGCTGCCCTCAGAAAAACATGGAATGAGCTCACCCAAACAAATAAGTAGTTGAAATCAAGCAATGTATTTTGGAAGAGAGAATTTCATCAGTAGCTAGTTGACTAGGGAAGTGTACTAAGGCATGGGCCATTAACTTTCAGGGTGGGTGCCAGCTGCTGGGAATAAAGAAGATATAGAAGCTGCCCACTGGGCAAGTGGGCATGCACTGGGGAGAGATTGTACGAGGTTTCTGAGGAAAATGCCCTTATCTCTTCGAGAGATTGGGATCCGACACAAGCTGCAAGTAGAGATGAGGACACAGTTATCAGCACTGCCTGTGAGGGAAGCCTGGGGTAGAGCTTTTTTTTTCATATCTGGGGACAGGAGAGGGTGAGGCAAATGATAGGAAGCCTGACTTGATGCTAAGCCAGGGTTTCTTGAATCCTTTGTGGTCAGAGACCAGTCTGAGGAGGAGGCCAAATAACCATGAGTGAAGGAGGAGGGCACTTGGTCTTGACAGGTCCACCACACTTGCCCATCTCAAATAACTCCCTGCTGATTTCAAAGCAGGTGAGACTGAGGGATTGGAAGTTTGGAGAAAATGTTTACTTTATGAACATACCAAATAGTGTATGTGCACAGCTGCAAGGGTGCTCTTGTGATTTAGTTTGGGGTATAAAGGGTTCATTTGCCTTTGCAGCTTTCACATTAGTCATCAAGAGAGTCCCAGAATCCCTGAAATTTTTATAAAACAGAAAATCTAAGCTTATAATGCAGGTGCAAAAACAGTAATTATAATTTTATTTTATGTTCATAAGTACATTTGAAAAGCCAACAGAACCATGAATAGAGGGGAAATTTTAGTCAATAAATATTTAGGAGGTTCTGGTTAAATGTGATACCCCTCTCCAATTCCACTTATCAGATAAAAAGGTATATAAAAAAGGCACAAGTCTAGAGGAGAAAAGACAAGAACAAATTGTGGAAGGTAGAGAGTGAATAGACCAGTGTTACGACCCTGAACTTTGGAGAAAGTTGAAAATTAACTTCCTATAAGCAGGAAGGACCATCTGAAAGTAAGTTGTAGAACCTTGGAAAAAAACCCAAATTGAAGGCATCAATCTGAATAAGGAGCCCTAGATACACTTCACCAACCTGAGCAGTCAGGATTCTGCATGCCCCATTACATTGAGTCCATTCTCAGGAGAGGCAGTAAGACAGAGCCCCTGGGTTCAAGACTACCAGACCCAGTAGAAGAGGGTATTGCACAGAAATCAGGGGGATTAGGCAAAGGTTTACATACCACCCATCCACAGCCCCACCTTCCTTACCAGAAGCTGCTCTTGGAATGTGGATAGCTTGTGTTATTCTTTCCTAGAAGGACAGGGACTGCTTTGTCCTTGGGGAAACTGGTTAAAGAGAAAGCTCTAAAGATTCCATGAGAGGTTCTCTAAGGACATGACAACATCTCCGTCTTCAATGAAGCTGACAACTGAGAAGAATCCATGAAAAATATTATTAAATAATAGTAAGGTTCCACTCATATGTGAGTGGGTAATCAAAGAATCAAAGATCACCAGGAATTTGAGGAAAGTATTTTTTTTTTTGGGGGGGTGCAGTCTAAGCAATAATTAAAAAGAATTATTGATAATCATTCAATCTTTGTTCACAATGCTTCATTCATTTCTGAATATTGACAATGTATCTCAATCTCTATTTCATGCCATACCCTCCACCAGAGTTCCAGTGTCCTTTATCACCACATTTTCCCCTCTTTAAGGTGGAAATAGAATGTGTTTATATGTCTCCTTCAGAGAAAACTTTGTACTTCTAAAGGGCTCAGGTGATTATGGCAGAGCGTACACCACTCTGGAAAGAAATCTTGGGAAAAATCTTGGGCTCTTACCTAACAAAACTATCTTGGAAGAGTAAGAGTGTATTGACAAAGGAAGAGGGTGGTGGTGATGGTTAAGAGAGCTGAAATATCTTCTTCCATTGCAGAATGACAATAGATAATAACTAAAGGAGAAAATATAAAATTAGCCATATAAGTATGCTGTCAAAAAGATAAAGGTAAATATCTAAATAAACATTAAGAAAACAAAAAGGGGTTGCAAATGGAAAGCAGGCTTCAGGGATGGGGTGCTGAGGAGCAGAATGCTGTGTTTTTCATAATATGCCTTGAGGATTATTATAGCTAATTGATTCTAAGATCTTATGTTTATGGTACATACAGCTTTCAGGGATGTTCAGATGTGAAATGTGATTTACTTTACATAACTATGTATAGTTTATCTGTCATCTACCTATTCATCAATTCTCTCTCTCTCTCTCTCTCTCTCTCTCTCTCTCTCTCTCTCTCTCTCTCTCTCTTCTCTCTCACACACACATGCATTTTGATGAAAATAAAAATTAGAAGTAAATCAAATCAAAACAAACAAATAATCTCTGCTTTTGGTGTTAGTATGTTCTGACCTGGTGCAGAATATGTGGCATGTTATAAAACAGTATAAGACAATCCATGGATGTCAAGTAGGTCCCTTAGAAATTAATAAGCAAAAGGAAAGTTTAGGAAAGATAGTGACCAAAGGTATAAATATAAAATTGTTTTCCATTATTAAAACCCTTTTGTCTTTAAAAACTCCAAATTTAAGGAAAAGTGTGAATTTTAAACTGTAATAGAATAAATTTGCTCTCAAGTTTTCTGTTATCTATCTATCCATCTGTCTATCATCTATCTATCACAATTTCCAGCAGCTAGTGCATATAGCTATATATACTTTTATTTTTCACTTGTAAGCTATGGCCCAGTTACTGTGCTAGGTGTTAGTTGAAATTGTGGTGGAATCTTTGCCAGCAAGGACTTCATAATCTAGCAAGCTATGAAAAAATGCATGAAGACTATAAGAAGCTAACTCTGCTGGAGTAAGGGAAGCAATCTGAAATGACTGGAACAAAGAATAAGTGAAAGACAGCTGTGGGAAATAGAGTTGCAAAGTAGTACTTTCTAATCATATTTCATTAGGATTGATGTATGCATTTTTTCTATCATTTGCCAATCTTTACTTATTCAATTCAATCATTCAAATGTTTGTTGCTAATATATTCAAGGTTTTCTGACCTGGTGGCACATGTATGTGGTCAGTGTTCAGTGATATAGGGTGGAGTTTTGATAGATAATAACCCATCATTTCCCACTACTTTATATAATGAAAGATTTGATATTGTCAATATTTTTTCAAATCTTTCAGAGAGGCTGAAGACTTTTGATTGTAGAATGGTGAATGAGGAGACAAAAAAGAATGAAAGTCCTTTATCTTTTCAATGTAATTATCATTTCTGGTGCTATACTTTTCTTTGCGTAGATCTAGTATCATCTTTTTTTCTGTTTGAAAGTGCAAAAGGAAAATTGGAGGCAAGCAATTCTCTCAGTTAATAAAACTTTTGCTTCACCTTTATTCTTACTTTGTTTTTAAAGGCAAGGCGCTGGTAGGATTGAAGATGAACAGAGGCAGGCAGACAGGAAGAGAGAGGAGGAAGAAGCACCTCATTTTATTTTTATTTAGTTGTTCACCTTGGTTGTTCACTCTGGTCCTGGGACACAAACCTGCGTCCTTGGGAACATATGTGGATGGTTCCCAGTCAGAGGCAGCTGATGTAACCACTACTACACCAGGGCATACCACCTTTACTCTTTTTTTTTTGCTTTTAAAGAAAGGTGCAGGCAGAAATTAAGGTGAGTAGGCAGACAGGCAGAAATAGAGAAGAGAAAGAAACATTTTATCTTTATTTAGTTGTTCATATTGGTTGTTTCTCCCAGACCCAGAACTTAAGCCCAGGGGTATGTGGCTTGGGCTCCATTGAAGGCGACTGGCCTGACTGCTGCTTCACCAGGGCCCGCTTTCACTTTTATTCTTAAAATTTTTTTTGCTTGATATAGAATTCTTGGCTGACAATTTTTCCTTAAATGATTTAAGCACATAGCTGCACTGTCTTCTGTCATGCATCATTTCTAATTAGTCTGCTGTTGTGTGTGTTCTTTTTTCTCTGGCTATATTTAATATGTTCTTTTTATCACTGGTTTCAAGCAACTTTATTGTAATATAACTTGATGTGGGTTTTTTTATGTTTCTGGTGCTTGGGTCTTATTGACCTTTTTGGACTTGTTTGTTTATAGTTTTCAGCAGACTTGCACATTTTTAAAAGAGAGGAAGGGAGAGGAAGAAGAAACATCTTCACTTAATCATTTGTTCGTTTTCAGTGTTTCTCTCTGATCCCAGGGTCTGAACCCTGGGTCCTTGGCTGTATGTGGTTCCCACACGAGCGTCCTAGTCGCTTGAGTTACAAGGACGTGTTCCTGATTTGGGCATTTTGACCAATGTTTGTCTAATATTTATTTTGTCTCACTTTTCACTCCATTTTTGGTACTCAAATCACACATTTATTAAGTTTCTTGAAGTTGATACACAGCTCACTGATGTTTTATTCATTTATTTTTCATTATTTTTCCCTGTTTCATTTGGGCTCCATCACTTAGAGAATGGGGTTACCATTCACCCCGCTGCTCACACTAGCACCCTGAGAGCTAACTAAACTCCTCATTTTCCTTTTCCCCTCTATCCATTGTTCAAGTCCAGTAAATCCCATCTCCTAAAATATCTCTCCTACCTCTCATCACTATTCTAACTAAATAGAAACTGAGAGATTGCAATAGCCTCCTTCTTACTGGTCACAAACTTTCATTCACGTTTCTGAAATTATTCCCCAAAGCCAGACCTTTTCTTTCCAACAAATAAGTCTTGTCCATCTGCTCAAATTCTTTAGTGATTCCTCTTCCAATAAGATAAAATCTAGTCCTTTCTTCATTCTCTGGCCTCTTACCTTCCCAATCGCTTCTACTATTATTCCCCTTGAAATTGTTTTAAAGTATGGTGCCATGCATGTGGTTTATAATGAAGGAATGAATGAATGAACAACAGTTCCCCAAATACAAATGCACTGCACTCACATGCCTCTGTACAAACGCTGTTTCTGCTCTCTGGAATGCTTTTCTCCACTCCACTCCGTCAAACCTTCCATGATGCCTGCTCCCTCGCAGGCAGTGCCCACTCAGCTTTCTAATTGTTTATTTACTCCCTTTCTTTCTATTAGATCATTAACATTTGCATTCTGGGGACTCTGACTGCCAACTGTGGTGTCCTCCAGGGCTGAATACGGTGCCTGTATAGCACGGCTGCTCACTCTGTCCTCATTTTCTAAGTGCAAGCATCATGCTTTATCAATCATTAGAATGTAGAGATCTTTGTCCTTAATTGGTGGATTGAATACAAACCAGCATTTAGAAAGTGAAAGTGAGTGACTTCTGGTGAGTACAGATAAGTGGAAGACTAGCTTCATGTCTGGTGCTAGGACGGCAGACGGGCAGTAGAACCTCTTCCTCTCACCAGTCCTGAGAATTGCCACCCAATCTGACCATCCTTTTCCTCTTCTGCATCTTGTTGGTCTTTGGTTTTTGAGAAGGTAAGGGAAGGTGAACAAGATGGGAGAGTGAAGATCTGAGGTATTTGGAGGAGGTTTCTGTTAGCCAAAGTAGAGGATGAGATCTACTACTTCCAAAGAGAGGTGGCAAGAGTGTCCTCCAAGTGCCTGGGCTTGAGTACTCATGGAAATAACTTAAAACAGAGACATTCTTCCATTTACCCAGTCAGTGCTGCTTTGGACCAACTACATGATTTTCAAGGTTCAGTGGAAATTGAAAATATGGGTTTTGTTAAAAATTTATAAAGAATGCTAAGACAATGACAGCTGACACAAAACCAAGTGTGAGGCCATCCGAGTATGGGGACTCCTGGTGTTCCTCCATGGAGGTCCAAGTACTGGGTTTTGGAGATGAGCTTCTTTTACTTGTTAGATTTTTTTATGGATAAATGTGTTTATTTATTTAAAATTGATTTTATTGAAGGATTATTACATCTGAACATTAACTATGGATACATGATAGCAAATTGACATCTACCCATAACACAGTAGGCTTACCACTATTTCCTTTTTTTTCCCTTTTTTGTATAATTAATTCCCTTTACCCTGTTTGCCCTCACCTCTCCCCCTCTCTTCCTGTACCTTATGATATGCTTTTTTAAAAAGAGCTCCTATGAAATCTCATAGACATTCTGAAAGGGACAAAGAAAAATAAAAATCTTAATGTGCTCATCACCAGCTTAAGAAGTAAATGGTGCCAAATATATTTGAAATGCTTTGTGCAACCATGTTCTTCAGAGTAACCACTATCTGGAGGAACCACAGGCGTTATCATTGCTGTACAGGTCTATACTTCCACTCAGTATCCCTAATAAAGGTAAAATTTTAAAGAAATACAGGGGATTCTGAAGGCAAGACCAAACCCCATGAGACCCAGGGATTAACCAACTGCGAATCAGTCTGAGAGGGAGTTCTGGCTTGTACTTTGCACTTTTATTCATTGTTTTTATTTTCTTCAGCTCACATCTACCTCTCTTCCCATCCTCTCTACTCTGTAAGCATTTCCTCTTGTGTGGACAGTTGTCTTCTTCCACTGTGCTCTCCTTAGCACTCGCATCTGTAACACGAAGCACTAGAATTCAAACTCTGGTCCGACTTCCTTTCTGTGTCATAACTGAGATTCCCGGTTCTGTTGCTGAGGTCCGAATGGGTCCGCTGAGCTGTGACTTTTTAATGTTTTAAGTTCCAGAGGAAACAGGGCTCCAGGGAGATACAATGTGTTGGAATTAAAATAGATAAATATTTAAAAACTAGAATCAAGTGGGTTCACTAATGACTATTCAGCAAAAGTCACATTTGACAATTATAAAGAGGGATTGTGAAGGGCGAGAGAGCTGAGCTCAGCCCTGCCACTCTGGGCAGGGATTAAGGCAGCTGGAAATGTGGTGAATATTTTGCCAAAAAGAAGGGCGTGGCCTGCTAGAGTAGGTACTTGTAATCTGCAGTTGTCCCACATGATTACAATAATTAAAAGATTAATAGTTTGCATAGCCACCTACCTTTCAAATAATTAAAATCCCTTTAAGCTTGTTTTCCCATGAATATTAGGGACTGGGTCAAACTCAGCATTAGTAAAGAAAGATCCTTGTGAAGGGCTGGTCTTTCTGTTTTTAAGAATTTATCTACATAGCAACGATCAAATAGGTTAGGATGAGGACTTCAAGGATGGATTTTGGCACATTTTTGATCTGAACTGACTGAAAGAAAAGAAACAAAGTCATTTCTAATCGCCAGACCAGATTCCTAGCTCAGAAATAGTACAAGCTCATAGGACGAATACAGTCACAAAACGCCAGTATTAATGACCAGGATTTCCAGCACAGGGAGTGATTACAAGTCTGATGCATGTGCTGCCCCCCAAATCACTCTAGTCTAATGACTGTTAAAAACAGATGAAGATAAAAGTTAACAGGGCCCCAGTGAGTCATGGCGTCAGGGTTCACATTACAGAAACAGCCATTCTGGGAGGAGAATTGAGGACAAACTCTTTGAGAGTGACTGCAAATGATGGCAGAGAACAAGACTGTTAAAAAAGCTGTGTCTGGTTCCCAGGAACTCAGCACAAGATAACTATTCCACGGTCAGAGTGGCTCTTCATTAGTTATTTCCATTAATAAACACATGCGACCGCCATATGGAAATACAGTCTGTGGCCTCAATTCCTCCTAAAATAGAGCATTCCAAATCACAGTTATTTAATTTCCTTCAGAAATACTCTTCTTGCTTTTCCTTCAGTAAGACTTCTCAATTATTTAGGTTAGTCCAGCACAGGAGAGAGAAAGCAGGGGAACAGGCAGCAGGGAGGTGAGTAGTATTGGCCTCTTTTAGACGAAGACAATTAGGAAACAGAGGTAACCTAGAAGCAAATGTTCCTTTGTGCCTACAACTCTGAGCAGACAGGATAGTCAATACAGCAATGTCACATTGCTGGAAAGCACAGGAAATTTGGGTTTGAGTCTTGACAATGACACCGTTAGGTTGTGTGACTCTGGGAAAGATGTTTAACATTCTGAGCCTCAGTATTCTCACTGATAACTTGGGAGTGATGACACTCACCCTAAATCAATGTTGTGTTGCTTTCCTAGGGAAGTCTTAGTAAATAATTCTGCTCTATAGAAAAGAACTTGTTGGTGAGATCTGGGTGCAGATGGCCCTGTGTGCATGAAGTACCTCGACATGTCTTCCATGGACTCACAGCAGTTGTGTCTGCTTGTTCTACAGATATTCCGTAAGAAAGCAGACAATTTGTGAGAGGTCCTTTCCAATAGTATTCATGGTGAAATTATTGTTGTTTTCACACTGGGAGTTTTACTTCTTTTAAAGATTGATTTGACCTTCCTTTTTCCTTCTTACTCTTGGAATCTCTATATGTTCTCAGAATCATACAGGTTTAGAAGTAAAAATATCTCAGTACTACACTAAACTCATCTCAATTGCTAAGGAAAATAAAGATACAACATAAGGAATACAATATGAAATTTTAAAATAATATCAAAAATGGAGCTTATCATAGTTTATTTGTAATAGCAAAGAACTGGAAGTAACCTAAATATCCAACAATAGGGAATCACTTAAAGGATGGAATATTATGTAGTCATTATAACCTGGTGGTAGAAGACTATTTGATATCTTGGGAAATGTTAACAGTATGTGGGTAAGTGAATAAAGCCTTTTTAACCACAACATCAAAAATATTAAAAGATTTATACGTGTATGAAGAATTATGGATGTTTTGTTTCCATGTATTGCAAAATTTTGCATCTTAACTATTTTAAGAGTACAGTTCAGTATTATTAAGTATATTCACACAGTTGTGCATCCAATCAGAATCTTTTCATCTCACAAAACTGAAACTACCCGTTAAATAACAACTGACCCATTTCCCCCTCCATTCAGTACCTGGCATTCACTTTCTACTTTCTGTCCATATTAATTAAATTTGGTTACTCTATGTGTGTCATAAGTAGATGCATGCAGTATTTGTCCTTTTATGATGAGCTTAGTTCATTTAGCATGATGTCCTAAAGATTCACCCATGATGTTTCATGTGCCTGGATTTCTTTTTTTTTTTAAGACTGAACACTATTCCACTGTATATCAAGACCACATTGTGTTATCCATTCATTCATTTATTCACAGTTGGGTTTTTCACACATCCTGGTTTTTATGAATAATGGTATTATAAATACGATGTGCAAATATCTCTTTAAGATTCTACTTTAAATTCCTTGGGTCAGATGCCAATAAGTGGGGTTACTGGATCATATGGTAGTTCTATTTTAATTTTTTGTAACATCATACTGTTTTCCACCATTTTATATTCCCACCAGTTTCTCTTTTCTTTGTATCTTCACCACATTTGTTATTTTCTGTTTAACAAGTTGTTTTCTTTTTTGACTTTGATATATTTCCCAACTTACTTTTTACTCCAACTACTGTATTTTTAATCTGAGAATACATACTAAATGTAATGTAACAGGTATGGCGGAGGCATCAGTCTTGTCTGTGTCTTACTTCCAAGGACTAAAGCGCTAGATGGTCCTGGGATGCCATGCACATGAAGACTTTCCTTAGTCCGTAGCCATGAGTCTATCTGGGCATTAGCTACAGGTCTAGTAGGGTGGCTTGAGAGAAAATATTACAACATAGTGTCTGTACTCTTGTTTGCATGTTAGGAAGCAAAAGAGGTGGTTTTGGTTGTTTCTGTACTCACATGAAGGAACTAGTTGAATTTAGAAAATTAACAATATCAGTTATTTTCATGAAGAATATCAGTTAAACCATGTATCTTGTATTTTCATGAAACAATAAATGGATTTATTGAAGTGGAAGAAGGTAACTAACATGCTGTGTAGCTTCATAAAACACAATCACTATTCCTTTAGTGACATCTAGACATTGGTCAAAGTTAGCTTCAGCAGGGGAGACCTCATCATGCATTATTAATAAAGCTTCCCACACCACACAAGTCCACCACCATACAACCGTTAATTTGAAGTCCTACTAAGAGAGAGGAATTATCCTGTCCATAGACAGATGATTTTATTTTACAGACAAGAAATAAAGGTCTGGAGAGATGAATCCCTTTACTTGACTACTCGAATACGTGCAGAGATGTTAAAAGTTTGACTGAGGTGATGTCTTCCCATGACATTTCATACAGACGTGGACTCAGATGCTGAAAAGTTACCTTTAACATGCAAAATAAATGTTCATTATTTTAATGGAGGCCCTTGAGAAGAAACTGCCTCTGAATTCTTCTCTGTTTATATTCTATTGATTTTAAACCTGCATTGTGAAGTTAATTGATTTCTCAGTTTGATTAGGCTGTATTTAAAAGTAGTAAATGAAGGATCATTGATGCAGGGTCAATATATTCTAAGAGCTTTGAGAAGGCTCTTTTGAAATACATGGCTTTGGTTCCCTTTTCTCAATAATTCATCAACAGAGATTAACCCAAAGCCATTGGATGAATAATTTCAGGCTACTTAAGGAACAAATGAAGTCAGAGAATTTTGCTATATACTGCCTCCCTCCTTTCTTGGCTTTTTTTTCTGAAAGAATGTGAACATCCTTCAAATATGAGATTAAAAGATGGAAATCTTGAGTGTTCTTTATCTTAGCTCAATAGCAGTCCCTTTAGTCTATAAGGTAGTAACAAAAACCCAAGCCATCAATATGCAATAGGTTCTGGTGGATGTATATGCTGGTGAGGACTAGGAGAGAGAAACATACAACAGAATGAACACATTTTTAATCAAATTGAGATCTCAGTGCATAGACAGGAACTTTTCCTTTTTACTCTTGAACGGGAACAGGCATGAAACATGATTACAACAGGAGATACAACTTAGGCAGTTCTCAGGGAATTGCAGGGAGACCTTCATCTCCTTTTTCTTGAACTCTTCCCCTATGCTGGATACTATTATTAGCTACACTTTAATTTTGAGGAAGCTTAAAGTGATTATTCAAGGTCATCTAGTTGAGAAGGGCCAGACTGTAGAAACCAAGTCTGCAAAATCCAGAAATTGTGCTTATAATCAGAATGATGTTCTGTCTCAATCATGACGTCTCCTCAGGGAAGAGCTTATGTACTCCAAGCCAGCAGATGGATGAGAAAACCCTGAATGGAAGGATTACTGCATGAACTGACTCTCCCATGCTTTGACTCCATATTTGTCCAAGAGTTTGTGTGGCCACCGACCCTGCAGTGTTCCCTCCCACAAGTAAGCACCCTCCATTCACTTCACTGGAAGATCTTTGCTTTCTGTCCTCACTGGGAATAGGATGAGGGTAGATGAAGGGAGCTTTAGGTTGTCAGGTAAGCCAGCAGGGCAGTCCCAGGGCAGAGGAAGCAGCATCTAAGGGACAGACTAGTTAAAGCAGTAATACTTTATGGCTTACTAATGAATTCCATTTTATAGCTCAACTCCCTTAAGTTGTCTCTTCCTGTGATTAATTCCTGTTCCCCGAGTCCCCTGTAAGCGGACGGCTGTTGATAGGGAGTGTTTAGTGTTGAATGACTAAAACATACTAATGCATGTTCTCTTCAGCCAGAGATAACCTTGCTTTAAACATGATGGATGCAACTTTTACAAGGGAAGATACCATCAGAAAAGGGGCCTTTCACTTATGCTCAGACACTGGGGCATACTTTCATTGCCCAATAGCATTCCAAACTCTCTCTCTTTCTAGTTCTCATTTTGAATAACTTGATCTGTCTTTCCATGTCGTTAAAATGAAGCGATTAACTGATTCACTCTTGTAAATACCTCAACTGACAACTTTGTTCTGGATTTAATCAGTCTTCCCTCCTCTCTTCCCCCAAGTGCTCCACACCTTTTTCTTCCTCCCTTAACAATGAGACAAAGAAGCAAGATTCCTGGGAAAGTCATAGAGTTTAAAAGTCATTCAATTATGTGGGGTTAGAAATGACTCTTTTTGGGAGCCAGAGAACTTTAATTTGTGTGTGTGTGTGTGTGTGTGTGTGTGTGTGTGTGTGTGTGTGTGTGTGTGTGTGTGTGTAGACTTACATGGACTTGGAGAGAGAACACAGAATTTTCTGGTTCGGATTATACACACTGTATTTCAGCCCAAATTGCCTTGATCCCAGACGCCTTAATTTTGGCCCAGGCATCTGAAATACAGAGAATAAAGCTTGCAGTGACTGATGATTGCTATTTATTGGGATATTTCCAGAAGTGAAACAGTTCTAGATAAAAGGAGTGGCAGGCAATCGGGTTGGGGGTGAGCTGGTAACTAGGTTGGGACTCAGAGATGCCCACACAATGGCCGATGGATATGCCTATGTGGAAATAAAAGAGAAAAGCAAAACTAGCTTTGTGTGAACAAATTATTTACATGTCTGCGTTCATTCAGCTCCTACGAAGGAACTCTTCCACTTTGGCAGGAGAAGACTTTAGTTTAAAGAAGGGAAAAAAAAGTCTCTCTCCCAGAACTGATAACCAAATAAAATACTGTTATATTTTCTGTCTAATAAGCACAAGAAGTTCTGTAACTCCCTTGATTAAGTATATTATCCTTCTGCAGAAACTCAGCTTGATTTATGCAAAAAGTGATTTGGACATACTTTCTCCAGCCATGGAGATTTCATAATTCCGAGTGTATGTCTGGAAAATCTCCTCTCGTCCTGAGTCCAAACCAAATTAATGTCTTCCAGAGTGACCTGAGGAATTAATGAGGTTTTCGCTGTCAGTTCTACCCATCCAGGGTCAAGTAAATCATTTGCTGGCTCTCTGACTCCACGTTCAATGATAACAACATTGCAGATGCCTTTGAAATACGGCATAGCTGACACTCTCCGTCCATCTGCTGGACATATTTTAGGCTCTGCTTCTCTTTCTGCTGTAAACTTGGCCTTTAATGGAGTCAGTAATTGCTGATAAATGGGGTATCAATGAAGTCAGTGTACTGGAGGTTTCCCCATTCTTTTCTGCTGATGTGGACTATTTAAATCTCCTCTGATGTGAATTGAAATTATTGTGCCCAGTTGCTTAATCCTTCTTCCCTTCTCTTTTTGGACAGAGTAAAGCTGTATGGTAAAAAGCATTCTTGGGTGCTCTCATATCTTGTCCCTACAACTCTTTGGAGTCTGTTGGATCTTTCCAAAATCCCCAATCCTACCACCACCCAAGTGCTAGGACCCATTCCTTTGTGAACTTAACCTGTGAATTAATCGGAAGATTTCCAAAACTTTGAAAGGGGTTTATCTGGTATCTCTGTATTCAAAGTTTGGAGATTTCGTGTCTGCCATTCAATATCACCATTTATTTCTGTGTTTTTTAAGAACTTATGAATGAGAATTGAAAATACAGTGATTACTTCTCTCCTTTCTAGTCTTCTATATTGCATTTCCCATGAATATTTGGTTGGGATGTAGCTGAAAAAGGTTCCTGGACAGCACGGGTCTGTTCTTTATGGTTTGTTGGCCACATGACCACAGAAAAGAGGAGCCTGCTGTTCCCCATGGACCCTTTCAAAAAAAAAAACAAACGTGAAATTTATCAACTGCTGGGTTTCTGCTCCCAACCAGCTTCTGGATATAAATCTGTTCCAATAAGGCACAGAAGGTTAAAGCTGCAGTTGGAGCCTGAGTCTCCTTGACCTTTTCCAATCTCAGTTTCCACAACTGTAAAATGGGGATAACCACACCTGCCATACTTGTCACATAGGACTTGGTGATACGTCTTTTGCTGCATCTGTAGTTTTGTTTTAGCTCTCTTAGTATGCATTCAGTCTGGAGCTAAGAAGATTCCCTCTGTCTTTTCAATGAATAATTCTGTGAGGCAAGTACTATTCAATATCATCATTTTACTGACAAGAAAAGGGAGTCATCAGTATAATAGTGTTTTAAAAACTGTTTTACTGATCTTATTATTTTTGTAAAGGGGCAGGTGGGAATGAAGATGAGGCAGCAAGCAGGCAGGAAGAGAAAGGAGGAAGAAGCACTTCATTTTTATTTAATTGCACATATTGGTTGTTCTCCCCAGTCCAGGGATGCAAACCCAGGTCCTTGGGAGGAATGTGGGCTGTGATTTAGCCCAGGACATTTGACCAAACCACTATTCCACCCCAGATCTTTTTATTTTCAAAATACCCTTACATGTAATACTGTTTTTCTTCCTCAAAAACTGTTAGGTCTTTGTTATTTTAATTTTTTCTTTAGCATTTATGAGAGGATCGGAGACTTTCTGGTCATACAGGCAGGAATGAGACGTGATAATTGTATACATGCTCATGAAAATGAAAAACCATTCTAATAAGAACATTCGATGACCGCTCGTCTTTGTTATGATCCGATCCACTAACACAACTGGAAAGCAGCCTGTCACACTCATATTTTAGATTAGACCGTAAAACAAACAAACAGCAAGCCAAGCTATTATGGGTAAGTAAGTCATGATCAAGGAAAGACGGAATAGAGTAAAAATGTGAAGAAAATCGCCACCTAAGTGAGGAACTCTAGGGAATTTGGTGAAAATTTGGGCCAGAGGTAGAAAGGAAACCCTGATGAATACTTCTGATAAAATCTTGAAAATGTCAGGCAAACAAAACATCTCTGAAGCTTCTCATCCATTTTTTGATTTTGTTCAGCTGGGAAACACCACAGAAGTTTTTCTTCAGTTGTTTGCTTCCCATTTGTTGGAAACCAATGTGGGGCGTATATAGCTATTTCCATTTAAAGTCAAACAAAAAGTAAAAGAAATATTAGAATTCATTTTAGAGGACAGAATTAGGAGAGGCTCACTTTGAATTGTAGCTATTTGCTTTTTTGTGTGTTTTTAGATCTTCAGCATTGAACACCCTGTGAACGTCATCCAATGTGCTTCCCCAGGCAGGGTAAAGGCCAGCTGGAAAATGCACATGGTTTGTGAATGTGGGGAAGAGAAGCAGGTTTTTATCTCTCTAGAAGAGGGTGGCACTACTGGGCGAGAACCAAGTACAGGTTGGAGCGTGAAGCTGTAGGAAACTTGGAAATAATGGCCACAGGACCACTGCATCTGATGGATTGGAAAGCAAACTTCTTTGTGGGGAAACCTTAAGTTTTACCACTAGAGTAAAATTCTTAAGCGATTCCGTGGACGCTTGGGCCTCATTTATTTTTTTCACTTGGAAAATGGTGGTGAAATGGCACTCCTCCTCCCAGTCCCTGAGAGTGGCATAAACTTCTTCACTGATTCTCAGTCCAATGTAGATCGCCATGAGACTGAATGGAAGACTCTGTCTCGTAATTATCCCCAACAAAACCAGGAGAATATGGAACTTATAGGTCCATGGTGAATATTAAATGGGATTAAGTTGGGAAATTTTCAGGTATTAGCAATAGTTTGCTCATTGTTAGGAATCCCCTTCCCCAACATTTTCATATGTAAAATTATGGGAAAATTAAAATCAAGTACCCCCTTAAGACCACAAGCAGGCCAGCAAAAGTATGGAAGACATGGTTTGTTGGTAGTGGTGGTCCTCAGTGTGTTGTGGTTCATTCTATCCCCTGAAGGGTAACTAGGAAGGAGACTCATATCATGGGTTGAAATTTAAGGGGGCTGCTATCAGGAGTGGCCTTTCTCAGATGTCAGAACCCAGGGCTATCCAGTGGGGCTGAATCCATGGAGGAGTGAACAGGGGTTTGATTAGCCAACATGAGCCCTGGTGCGTAAGTAGAAATGTCCAAATACATACATGGTGCACCTGCCACTTTCTTTGCACAGTATCAAATCTCCAGTTATCTGTGGAGCTGCAAATTGCTATGAGGTTTACAAATTCTTTGGGGTATGTTTGGCAAGAGCAGTGGGCTGTTGGGACATCCTATAAGTGAGTGTGTCTCCTCTCCTCCCACTGTGTAATCTAGTTTTACAACCATTTAGCCAGTTAGGGATTAGAAAGGTAGAATTTAAATGCTACTTTGCAGCTCAAGAAATAATTGGTGACTAGCAGGCCTTAATTAAGTGTAAGTTTAGACTGACAAAAGCACAGTGACTCACTGACAGGTGTCTGAAAGTGCACCCCTCCTCCCCGTTCATAAGAGTGGCATAAACTTCTTCACTGGTTCTCAGTCCAATGTAGATTTCCATGAGACTGAATGGAAGACTCTGTCTCGTAATTATCCCCAACAAAACTAGGTCCATTCCAGGAAAGTTTCAAAATAAGAGAATTGGATAGGGGAAGCAATTGCTACATATTTATGGTCTTGTCACTATGCCATATCCTCTTGCGCATTTCCCCTTTTTCTTCTCAATTGTCATTGTAGTTTTACTTCACTTATTAAGAGAATCATTTGAGGAATCAATGGTCTAATTAAGGCATATGCAGCCCTGGCTAACTCCAGTAGGAGGGGGCTGAACTTCCAGGTGTCTGACAGCCAGATGACTAGAGGAAATCGAGTCCAATAGAACAGGTTGAAAACTGGCAGGTACCAGCATGAAAAGTCTCAACACAAAGTAACAGAGAATCTAGGAAGACAGCGGGACAAGCCCATGGGGATCAAGATGGAATGACAACAATGGCTAGCATTTATTTAGGTCCCCTATGTGCTGATCATTGTTAGATAATTTCCTTACATTTTCTCTCACTCTGATATAAAACTGATGCTCTAGCTAATTTAATATCATTTAATGTTCATATCAACCTTTCAAAGAAGAGATTATAGTCGATGCTTAAACAACATGGGAGTTAGGAGTTCTGACCCCACACAGGCGAAAATCGTTGTGTAATTTTGACTCCCCCAGCAAAAACTTAACTATGAAGAGCTGCTCAAGCCTTACCAATAAGAAAGTTGATGAACACATATTTTGTATATGTATTATATACTGTATTTTTGTGATAAAGAAAACTACAAAAAAAGAAGTGTTAAGAGACCCATAAGGAAGAGAAAATATATTCACAGTACTGGATACTCTATATTTACATCACCCTCTTAGAAGACAACCCATGTTTATGTGGACCCATGAAGTTTCAACCTGTGTTGTTCAAGGGTCAACTGTATTATTAACATGATTTTATAGATTAGGCACCTGAATCTTTGAGAGGTTAAGTGAGTCTCAGGCAACATGACCAGAAAGGGACAGGGCTGTCACTTAAAGCCAGGTTCAACTCCCAATGCTGCACTTGTCCCTATCACATGTTTCTGTCTCAAGGAGGAAGCTTCCAGTCCAATAAAAATCAATGATGCTCCACCAGTTTGACTAGGTGGTTTTTGCTGTGTAACAAAGAACCCCATATTTAGCGCTCAGCTTTCCTGGCCAGTTGGCACCCCTCTCTGTAGAAGGTGTGTACATGCACACGCACACACACTTCAAACACTTCAAACACTATTGTGTTCGAAGAGAAAAATATTACTCATCCAAGTTTCAAATCAACTTCCCCCAACTTTGCTATTCTGTCCCTAGAGACCTGGAAGGCGATATCAGACTTGACAATGCCAAGCATACCTATTGGCTACGCCTTAATGATGTAGAGCAACACAGATCTGGTTCTCCAGATATCTCGTGCACAGAAGTTGGATTGGGGAAGAAAGAGAGACTAATGTATGACTCAGACACATACATTCAATTATTTAGGAAAGTGGAAGAGAAAGAAAAAGAATAAAGAAAAGAGAAGGGGTAGTGGATCTGGATGACACAACCACAGTGGTGATGAATCAGGAGATGATGTGAAGTTCCAGAGACAATGGGCTAATATTCATTAGCCTGCAACTCCCAAGGGGGAGAAGCAGCATCAGGGACTCGGCTCCCACAAGAAGGTCTGGGGGTTTATGGGTTTCATGTGTTTTTTGTTCAGAATCAGTTATGAATTGAATTCTCCCACCTGAGAGGTATACAGTAGTATAGGGGTGTATTTAAATAAAAAGAGGAACTGAATTTCCTGCTGTTGATGGCTGTCATATTAGTGGTTTCTATTTGTGTGTTCATTACCTAAATGGTGTTTCAGTGATGATTTCTGTTGTCCTAAAATGTTAACTCTCACTTAAGTTTCATCTTCCTTCTTGAAACTTCTTTGGGCTCTGCAATTCACATTTCTGGCATTCTCTTTGATTCTCCCAACCCTATTTTCATCAGCCCATGCTTTAAGAGCTGTGCTTCACTTTATTTTATTCATTTTAGCAGGTGACTATTGTGGCCTAACAAGACATCCCCAAATTTAGAGGCTTAAAAAAAAGACAATTTAGTTAGCTCATGAGTCTGTGGGAGAGCTGAGAGTTTTGCTGATCAGGATCAGGCTCAGCTGATGTAGGCTGGGTTTCTCATCTGCTTGCAGTCAGCTGCCAGGTCAGCAGAAGGCTGGCTGGTTTTGGGTGGTCTCAGTCAGCATAACTGTCCTTGGCTCCATAAGGTCTCTGTCCTTCAGAGGCTGACCCAAGCTTGTTCACAGCGTGGCAGCATTCCAAGAGAAAGAGCCCAAATGTTTGAGGCTTCCCAGTCCTTAGCTTGGGCTTTGCACAGTGTCACTTCTGCTGCACTTTACAGAACAAGGCAAGTCACAAGGGATGTTCAGGTTTAAAGGAGGAGGAAGAAGAGGTGCAAAGTTCCACTACAATGGAGTGACGCTATGGGAAGCCTGGAGAGCTGTGGCCAGTTCCCCAAATGTCCTGTTATACTAGGATTCTGCCTTTGGTTGCCCAAATATTCTCCCTAGAGAAATACAATCTGTCACCATGTTCCCCCATCCCATGCCCTATGATGTCATTTTGTCTTCTATAAAACTTCATTTTCTTCTGTCAAATTGAAGACTATGCTTTTGTCATTGCCTTGAATGGCCCCCAAGTTCCCCAGTAGTTCATAGAGAAATTTGCTGAAATGAATCTAGATTCTAGAATAAGAGAAACTGCTTATTCTTCACCTAAACGGATTGTCTCCTTGGGAGTACCCTTGAACTGTAGCTGGATTCTTGGCTGTCCCGTTAGAGACTACATTTCCCAGATTCCTTTGCAACCTCAGTCAGGTCATTTATCTTATTTCTGACCAATGAGGAGTGAGTAGAAAACAAGCAAGTGGACTGAGCTTCCCTGCCTTTCTTCCTTGCTAGTGTTTGGGAGATAGTAAGAGCTGGAACAACTGCACTTGAAGCCAGAGACAGAAATCTTATAGAGCATACCAGTCACACTGTAAGCACTGGATAACTGCCTTCCGAGCTGCAAAATGAGAAAAAAAAATCAGCAGCAGTCTTACTCAACCTTTGTATTTGTGAGAGCTTTTCTCAAAATAGCTTAGTCTGTGTCCTGATTGCTATGGAACTGTGGAAAAGTGGAGTTGAATGATGGAGACAAAGCCAGATGGTACAGGTGGCTTGTGATTTAAAAGTTTTTTTTGTCTATTCTCTATTTTCTCTTTTCTTCCAAATTTGTTTAGCATCCCTTTGTTTTTCTATTCTCTTTCTTCAAGACGTTTCTCATCTATTCTCCTTTTTGTTTCATAATATTTCTATAATGGCATAGTGGGAAATCTTTTATAATCTTGGTCTTAGGGGAGAATATTAGTAACCACAATGGAGGCTGATGATACTATATTGGGCATAAGAAAACCTTTTGATTTTGAAAAAAATAAGAATGGAAAGATATTATTGAGAGTGTTAGTATACTCGTCACACAGCCTTCTCTTATGTTAACATATTATGTAATCATGGTGCACCAGGAGGATAAACACTACTACAGTACCATTAACTAAACTACAGACTTTAGTAATTTTTCCAGTTTCTCTAATGACATTCTATTTCTGCACTGGATTCAGTCCAAGCTACCCCGTTACACATAGCACTTATGTCTCTGTGATAACTTCTTCATCTTTCCTTGTCTTTAATAACCTTGACACTCTGTGAATACTTCGTACATTCTTTTCAGAGGAAGCAAGGCAGGCAAGAGACAGAAATGAAGGCCAGTAGGTGGGCAGACAGGAAAGAAGACAAAGGAGGAAGAAACCTTTTTTGGTTCTTCTTTCTGGTCCATGTCAAGAACACATTCCTTGTGCTTTATATCGTCTATACCCTAGCTGCCAGGTAGATGATTGAGCCACCAGGGCACACCAATATTTTGTTGATTGTCCTTAAATTTGCACGTCTTATGTTATCTCATGATTAGACTGAGTTTATACATGTTTGGAAAGAATATGCCAGAAGTAAAATGTCCTTGTCATTGCCCCATGCCAGGGGATACATAATACCAATTTTTTTTTTTTTTTAGCAGGTGATGTTTTCCTTCATTACTGGCTGGTGTCTCACAGTTTTCTTCACTGTAAATTTACTAGTGTTCCCTTTTTATACTCTTGTTCTTCAGAATTGAGTCAATGAGTTATAGCCCACTTTCAAGGGGAGGGGATTTTTGCTCCATTCTGGAAGAAGGAGTTGCAAAGAATTTGTGGAAACACATTAAAATCACCACAGTAATTAATGATATTTTTGGAGATACCTTGAAGCTCTGCATTATCTTGTTTTTCCTTACAATTTCTCTCACTAATTTAAGCATACATTTGTGGGTGCTTCATGCAACAATTATTACTATACTCTAGTGGTGATTTTCTGTTTTCCTCACTCCTACATTTTTAAAGTAGAGTTCCTTGGTCAGGAATATTTATCTTTATTTTCTGCAGTTGCTTGTTTGCTTCATCATTTATTTATGTCAGTATAAATTTATAAATATCTATTTTGTAAATATCTATGGTATAACTCTATTGTTACTTAGTTGTTCAAATTGTTCCAGCTCTACTTATTGCAAATTTTTCCAGGTGGATTGGCTCTTAGGTCTTTTTGATATGCTCCTGTCCATTTATTTAAAAAATTTTAGCACTTTCTTACTTTATGACACTATGAGACATTCCAGGCACATCTTGTATTTTCCCTGCTCCAGGTTTAGAGTCAGTCATTCCTCAAAGGAGTTCAGCTTCATTTTTATTGGAGGATGATGCTTAAAAATTAAGATCTGGGCACTAAGTGTGTTCACTACGAAGTGGATGTCACTACTTTTCCCTATGAGCACAGGGGATTTGAAAATACATGTAGATATGTCTATTCACATATGCAAACATTTCTATTTATTTCTGAATCTATTTATCTGTAAAGTATTAAATTAAATCTGAGTTTGAACCGAGACCTCTGATTCTAATCTAGTCAGTACCATAGGATTTACTTTAGACTCTTCTTGCTGTTTGTTTGTAACTTCTTTCTTTAGCTGTGAGAAACCTGGATCTCATCACATTTACTTAATTATTCATTCCTAGTATACATGTCATTTTAAAATTGCTTGCCTGTATCTCTGAGGGAAACAGAATATTAATGCACAGTTCTTTCTTTACCTTTAGGCTTACAGCATGCAGCCAAACACTGGTTTTCAAAGTTTCTCAGCTAAATTACTTTTCCCTAGCTCTTTTAGTGCAAGTTTTGCTTTTTCTTACATTTGTAATAAAGTCAAATTTATTTGTCATGATGTGCATTATGCCTGGGTTCTCCTGAATATTTTGGCTGATTTTTATAACATTTTTGCATAGTAAAGTTCAATCTTTGTATTGTATAGCTTTATGAGCTTTTAAAAATACAGGTATTTTTATTTACCTCTACAGTATTATAAAGAACATTTCAAATATTCTAAAATTCTTTTTATGGCTCCATGGTAGTCAATAGTCCCTCAACCCCCTAGTAATCACTGATCTCTTTCCCATCCTATGCTTTTTCTATTTCCAGACAGTCATAAATGGAAATGTGTAATATGTAACAATTTGGGATTAGCATCTTTCAATTAAAATGTATTAAACTTTACTCATATTATTATATTTGCATTTATGTTACTTAACATAAATTATGTTATATTACATTCTTAGTTTTACAATGAATAGTTTATTTGTAGTTGCTGAATAGTATCCAATTGTATAGATATGCCATAGTTTGCTTAATCCATTCATCTGTTGAAAAGCCTCTGGATAGCTTTTGGAAATTATAAATAAAGCTTCAATAGACATTCACATTTATATTTTTATGTGAACATGATTTTTCAGTTTGCTTGGGGAAATACCTAGTGTTGGGATTGCTGGGTTACATGATAAGCATATGTTCAACTTTGTAAAAAATTGCCAAACTTTCCCAAAGCTATCCTGTAATTTTAAATCCCCAATAGAAGTGAATGAGAGTTCCAATTGTTTTTCACTTTCTCCAACTTTGTGTGTGTGTGTGTGTGTGTGTGTGACATTCTTATAGGTTGGTAGTGGTATCTCAGAGTAGTGTTACCTTGCGTTTCCCTGATGATAATTGTGTTGCTTATTTTGTTTTAAGAGCTTTTTTTTGTAAAGGCTAGAACTGGACTATTATTGAAATTAATGCATTATATGCAGATGTTGATTTACAATGATAGACCTTAAGCCTATGTAATGTTATAATGCAATGTTACTTTAAAAATGTAATCCATGAAGTTCTTTCATGTTATGGTTTCTTATTTATTTCTGTCCCCAGACTTTTCCATGATATATGAGAGAGTAGAGATATAGAGGACATAGAGATAGAAAGTTCTACAGTATGTGAGAATTATATGAACCACTTGATTTCCATTCTTGGGTCAGGTGCCCCGTGTAGGAGGCATGTTGGAAGTACTCCACCCCATCTCCTCATGAGTGGGCTCTGGTTCTCCTCAACTGGAAGGTCATGTAAGACTGACCATGACGAAGTCAATGTGGAACCCAGGTGGTGGTCCTGGGTCCTGTTACTGCCCATTTCACTTCTGGTCATAAAATAACAAAGAACAGAGACATTAAGTACAAGGCTTTTCTTCAGTTGTTCAACTTTTTTCTGTTTCTTAGAATTATAGAAATCATGGAATGTTATTTCTGGGAGGGACCTTGCAGATACATGACTAAATTTTCTGATTCCTGATTTAGAACATGGGTTAGGGACACATGATTTCCCTGAGAAGTAGTGATGTGTTTCCTACAAATAACTAGAGATTTTTCCTCCCAATCACCTGTTTCTCTTGATGCTTTCCTGTTCCCCCAGCTTTGACCCTGTCTGTGCCTCCTCTCCTTAATTTTTTTCTCTTTCTGCTGAGCTTCTTCAAGGCCCAGCTCTATGTCTCTTTTCCTGAGTAATTTTCTCTCTTCTCCTTCTACTCTTCCCTACCAAAATGAATCCCTTCATCTGAGTTGACAGAGCACCCTAATGTAGTTGTTTTGACGTGGTGATAAAGGCATATTTTGATGTCTGTCTCCCTTGCTAAAGCATCACTATCTGGAGGACAAGCAGGCTGCTTATCCTCATCCCAGGCCCAGTATACAGACCACTTTCATGAATGCTTGTTGCTGTAAATCCAACTTCACTCCTTTATTGTAAGTGTAAGGAAACTGATAAGTGACTTCATCATCTGTCTAAAAAATTTCTCATTTTCTAGATCTTGACTGATCTGTATTGAATAGTCCAGGGAGATCATGGTCCTTGCTGTCTATATTTTTTTCTTTAAATTCCTTCTAGCACAAAGAACCCAGAATTCCTCTTTGTGTCAGCTACAAGATCAAGTGTTCAGGACTAAGACCGGGGCACATGCACGACGATTAGGGTGCAGAAACAGCTCTGCTTCTGGTAAGTCCAGCTGACAAAACTACAGGAAGCCCCTATATGGATTCTCTGGGATTTTCCTATGTGCAGGGGACACAATTGGCTCTACAGAGCATCAGAGCCTGGCAAACAAAAGACTCACCGGGGCATACAGAAGCTGCTACATTTTGGTGGGGCTTCATAAGACACATTCTCTCATTCACTGTGTCCAGAAACACACAATTTATGGATCTCTTCCTCCGCAAAAAACAAAACAAAACAAAGCCCTAAACCAGGTTTATTTCCACGAACTTGACCTTCAGTGTTTAGACTTTCTCCTGATTGGCAGACCTGAGCTTTCCTGCAGACGGCCATTTTGGCATTCTCCTGAACAGCCTAAGGAAAGAACCAGAAGTCTCCATATGGAGACCTCATCCCGGTTTCCTAATGGATTCAAAAGACATCCTGAATATTCATCATTACTCCTTTTATGAGCATCTTGGCAATTCTCTCCAAAGGTGAAGGCTGCAGTAAATTCAGAAGTGCCATTTAGTGAATACCAATTTTTTCTCAATTCAAGTCTCATGTTTTTCCTTCTCCTCGGCACAGTATTGGGGCTCCTGAGATTGTAGTGAATGCAGAGCATTGTCTGGGTCCTGTGGAGGCAGGATGGAGGCAGGATTGTTTGTGTAATTCCAAAGGCTGCAGAGGCTGTTGGCTCCCCAGCCTGCTTGCCCAAGCGTTGGGCACTTGCTCCCAATGCTCTGGAACTCCCTCCTTGGATAAGTGGGAAATGACCTTTGGGAGAACCATTAACATTATGCCGGAGTGCCTGGCTTTTAATTGGTAGTTACAAAGTAGCAAATATTATTTATCTCTGTGCACAGGGCTTTTCCCTTCGGTGTTCTAAGAATCATCAGAGTATCTCCCAGAGCTGTGGCTCCCAGCATACCCATGTATATGGTTGTTTAAGAGAGACAGATTTAGAAAGAGCACAAATCGTCATTATTTCTGTTTATCCAAACCGATTTCGGCTGCTAGACCGTGAGCGGTGACTGGGAAGGGCCCTGGGAGGCGGGCTATGATGATGTCAATCAACTTGGCCTTCCACTCCGTCTCCTGCTAGGGTCCAGGCTGGAGGAAATGGTGACTTTTGTCTCTGCCCACTTCGTTGTGATCCAAACTACTGCTTGCGGTTCCTCACTTCCCTATAGTTCTCCTCTCCGTCTTTGAAAAACTGCATCTGAAATCTTAATCCCATTTGCTCTAAGACCTTCTTACTCTGGAGTGGAGACATAAGTACTTCTTACTTGCTTATTCCTGTTGGTGTGCTCTTTAAATTAGATTTCCAATTTAATCTCCTAAATGATTCTAAGAAGATTCTTTTTTGGACCAAATGAAACAATGATTAATCCACCAGGCTCAGGCCAACCGCTGCTCCCTAGAATCCACCTTTCCTCCACACACAGGTTGTTAAAATTTCCTCTTAAACCCAAGGGCCAGGCGGCTTCCCCCTCCCTTGTGCTCCCACCTGTCTCAGAGAAGTCAAATAGCCCTTCAGCCAATCACAGGTTACAAGCTAAGGCTCACAGACTGCTTCTGGCCAGTGGACATGTTTTCTTTGGCCTTCACGCTGTTTTGAAATGTTTTTAATTCATTGGCGATATTTACAAATTGGGACATGTCATAGTAAAAGAACCAGACTTGGGGAAATTCATGAAAAATCCTAAGATCTGGGGAACCTGGGCCTGGGCTTCTCTTCGATATAGGCTGGAGCTGAACAGATGGTGAAGTTGTGGAAGCTGAACAGACACTTACCGTGTGTCACAGTCCACCACAGGATGTCCCTTGCTGCTTTGCTCATTCATCCTCTGATCAGTGTGTCTTCTTGCAGGCATTTGAGTTAGTGAGGGCTGGTCTGTCTACAGAAAGTCTGCCTAGAAGGTTTATGTTTTCTGATTTGTTGCCCACTTTTTCCCCAATTATTCTTCTCTTAGGAAGATAAGGACCTCAGGAAGTAGTGTGACTTCCGATCTAGGAGGCCTGCACTAGGGTCAGGAGGAAAGATGAAAATTTCACACTTTCATTGCTCTTATTTTTGTATTTATGGTCAGAAGCAGAAAACGACCTGAGATCTTGGGAATCTGCAGCTTCCTAGCAGGAATTAAGCAGCTTGCATAAAGTAGGAACAGACTCTAAATGTAATATTGGGGGAATAAAACCAAGATGTGATCAGCCTAACAGGACATGGTACAGGTCTTCTTCTGGAGCCAGATGGCAGTGAATTTTAATCAGCCAAAGTAGAATGCCTTTATAATTTCCAGTTATAAAGGAAGAGACAATTAAGAAAAGTGATCAATTCTCCCAGCAGAAAAGGTTAATGGTAGTAAACTGCTCTCTAAACTCATGGTACTTTGCCCACTATTTTGAGAGACCAAGAGCTAGAAACAATCCAAGTGTTCATGGATAAAAGAGTGGATAAAGAAGATATAGTCTCTCTACACAATAGAAAACTACACAGGTATAAAAAGGTGAAATCTTGTCATTTGCAACTACATGGGTGGAACTATCAGTGATTATGCTTAGTGAGTTAAGTCAGAAGGAGAAAGATATGCATCATATGATTTCACTCCTATGTGGTTTACAGAGAAATCAAGCAAATAAATTAAGCAAATCAAGCAAAATTAGACTTTTGGTCTAGACAATCAAATTAGTGGTTACCAGAAGGGAAGGGAAAATGGGTTAGGTGAATCACTTTAAAGGGATTAATTGTATGATGAGGGATGAATTTACCTGTTAGTGCTAAATTTAATGGATTATATACATGTGCTGAGTTACAATGATGGACAACTTAAACCTGTGTAATGTTATGATACAAAATGTTCCTTCAATAAAATAAAAACAGAAAAGAATAAACATAAAAAAATCCCCACCTTAGGGTGCTTTGTAAAAATAAAGGATCAGTGATCTTGTTCTTTGCTATCACTAAGAAGAAAGAGAGGTGTTTGGTAAAGGGACTGTGTGCCCTTGAGAACAGTGAAGGTTGAGACGCTTCGAGTGTCTTCTCCATCCTATGAGTGACAGGCTAGCACAGTGGTGATAAGACATGATTTTGAATATGGTGGGTTGAAGTTTAAATCATACTGGTGCTTACAAGCAAACTCTTAGGTGTAAGTAAATTGTTCCATTGAAGCAAAAAATGTCCTGTGATCCTGGAACATGTGTCAGTAGGGAAGGGCTGAGGAAGCTTCTTTCCCCATCTGGGATTCCAGTCTCCTGAAACTTCCCATCACCTCCTACCTGGGCTCTACTTGTTGATTAGTGAATTGGAAGAGCTGGAAGTAAGATATACTTTGTACTTTTCTCTTGATGGCTAATAAGAACAATCTAGCCATCTCTCAAGTTTTTCTATCTTCTTTTGCATCATGCCCAAACCCAGCCCTTGTGCTGTGATATCCTGTTTTAAATAGAGGCAAACAGCTTGTTTTTTTCTTTGGGTATCATTCTGAGCAACAGACTCACAGTCTATAACTCTCTATAAATTCCAGTTTTGGTAAGTGGCTCATGTTTCTGCTTCTACTGCTCATTCAATCATGATTTGGTCCCCCTTGGCTTCTGATTTTAACTGTGCCTCCTACCTTGCAATCCACTCAGGCTGAGGGAGGCTGAGAGATCAGAAATGTTTTATGTTGAGGTTACAGGCCCTTCGTTGGTGATAACAGTGTTCTATAGGAATGTCTGCTCTGCTTTTGCTTTGGAGGTCTTCGGAGGAACAGGAACAGAGTGTTAATGGGGCAGAGAGCAAATAAAACTACCTTTGAGATAAAGCTGAGAATGGACACTGGTGGGTTCTGCAAGACCCAAGGAGGTGGGTGGGAAAGAGCAGATGGGGAGACAGGGAGGAAGGGGCTTCTGCATGAATCTATGCAAATGAAAAGCCAAGGTGCCAAGAAGTGAAAGAAATAATGATGTATTGCAATGCCCTTCATCGTGAGCATCTCAGGTGCACTTTTTGAATAGGAGCGTGTAATTGACGACCATTGTGGAGTGGGTCTGTGGGAAAGGTTCTAGCTGCGGGCCCTTTTTGTGACCAGCCAATGAATGGGACCTTCAGCCAAAGGGAAGTAAAGGATTATATCAAAAGCCAGGATATATGGGAATCAAGTTTTTTTTTCTTCTTTATTCATTTGTGGGGATTTAAGGCCTAGTTTTTACTCTTGCTTAGGGATGAGGAAGTCTTGTGGGCAGGAGGTTGGGGAGGCCTTACTCAGGTTGTTCCCACCATGCCTACAGCCAAGTCAGGACTTGGACTTCCTTGGCAAAATAAACCAAAATCTACTGTTTTTTGAAAGACAATAATAACATGTATTGTAGAATATCTTTTTAACCAATCTTTTCTTAAACTTTTCTTTTTAAATGAAAACAACTTTTAAGTTCTTGTAGAGGAAAATTTTTCCTAATGAAATTCAGGGATATTTTGCGTTCCTTTCTTCCCTTTCCTTTTGTAACTATTTTGCTTTGATAGTCAGTGTTCTATTACACTGTTAGAGTGAGAGTTCATCTTGCCCATTATTTGTGCATTATCTTTTCATCTAAAATTCTGGATGTCCCAATGTAACAAGGATACAGTGATATACCTGAAGTCAATCAATAAATGCATATTATGGTTGAAAATACTCAAGTCTTCATAATTATTCAACATCCATTGCCTCTGGCTTTGACAACAAATAAAGTTCTTTTAAATTTACTTTTAACAGGTTTTAAATTCCTTGGAGGATGGTCTTATACTTAGTGCCTCTCGATAAATACTAGCCTTTTGGAACATTCGTTCATAAGTGCATAAATCTATTTTATGTCAGGACTGGGTTAGGCCCTGGAGACACATTAGGGAATCATTTTGTCCTCCTGGAGCTTAAAATTGTAATTTTGGGATTGTAAATTATCAGGTTTATTTGGGATTGGAAATAAAATCTTACATGTCAGGACTCAGCACAGTGTGGATACATAAGAAGCATTTCTTTATATGTGTGGATTGATTGGTTAACCCACCAGAACTTGGAAAAGTCTGCAATGGCTGGGTTTCTGTTTGTTGATTTCTAGTTAGCCTCCATGACGATGGAGGAGGTAGGAGCTGCCAGTGATTAACTATTCGTGCTAAATTTTTTCATGGAAGTTCTAGGTTAAGAATACTCTCTATGCACTTCACTCTCCTGGGGTTAATATAGGAATTGTAAGTTTGTGCTTTAAGCCGTTTCTACATGTCTCCTCTTAGACACTCATAGAAACTACAATTTAGAAATACCATCTAGTTCTGTGCGTTTTGCTAAGTGTACAATTTATGTTAGGAGCTGTCTCATGGAAAAAAGCATTCTGAGGTCAGGTCGGTTTGGGAAACACTGGGTAAAATTTTCTTGCCAGATTTCTGTAGGTGAGAAGTGTTAGAGTATGTGCCAATGTGTATGGTGCATCTTTGTGTTAAAACGTGCAGAATTTTCCAAATATTTTTGGTCACACACTGTTTATGTAAAAAAGCTTCCTGAAGCACTTTTTGGATGCTAACATTTTCTGAAATTCACATGAGTGCAATGTAGTGAACTCCCTCACCCTCAGTCTGTTGTACAGACCAGGAAACTCAGACCACAGGTGCAGTGACCCACTGTATGGCCCATGGCAGCTGTTTGCTCTCAGGAGCTCAGCTGAAGTCTCCTGTCAGCCAGACTAATACTATTTCCACAATGCCATGCTATTCTTTTTATTTTTAATTCATACTGAATAACATTGGTTTATAACACCTTATAGTTTTTAGATGTACAGCATTATATTTGACATCTATATATGCTAAATTACGATCTCCACCAAAAGTCTAGTTTCTCCTTGTATCCAACTTACCCACTCCCTGCCCTTTCTGTGAGCACCACTTTGTTCTCATATTTTAAGAGTTTACTCATTTTGCTTTATTTTAATTTTTTAGTTTCAGGTGTACAGTTTTATATTTAGACATCTGTATATATACTACATCATGAAGACCACCAAAAGCATGTTTTTTTTTTTTTTTTTTTTAAAGTCATTAAAAAATCTTATTCCTCCCATTTCTATAGCATCAGCTACCAGTAACCCTTCGTACTTCCCATGGCCATTGAGAGACCATTTTGGAATGATGAGAGTTGGCCCTCTCATTCTCATATTCTGATGGGATTTTCCTCCCATATTCCACATCTTCCAGGTGTCCCAGGTATTTCCACTCCCTCACCCTTGACCTGTCCTCGGACAGGTTATAGGCTTTACTGGAAGTACATCCCTTCTAAATGCTTCAGTTCATGTCTGTGTTCCCCTTTAGTTTCATGAGGCAAACTGTCCTCCTAGCCAGTCGCAGCTGTGTGTTTGGGGTTAGCGGTACTTAGGTTTGCCCTGACCACCACTGTTAGCAGCTTTTCTGTGGTCATCAGCAGGAGCCTCCTCTTATCTTCCCTTACCTTCCCCAAGTCCATTAAGACCTAGGTCAATTTTTGGACTCTAATGGTTGTCACAATGTTAGTAACTTGTGTGGCCTCCAGCTGTAATAAATACCTCTCTGTGTCTATGAATAAAAATAGGAAAGAAAGTTGGTAGATGTTGTTAACGCCTCAAAGAATGCTTGGATCTCCCATTTTTACTGTATTTATCAATTTCATTAAAAATATTATGAGATGTGTGACTGAGACACCCAGGAGCTGACCAGACTATGGCTTTTGGTGATTTCACTTTCCATTGATTATGTACTTAGCTGATGGATTTTTTTTTTTTTGACATTTGGTAAAAGAAAACAGAGAATGAATTTTTATGCATTTGTATTTGTTTGTCGGCTTTTTCTTTTCTCAGTAGCTATTGAGATTCTATCTTCTCCAATTTCTAGTTTTAATAAATTTAGGGGAAAAGAACTATTACATAAATAGAATTATAAATTATTTTCATGCCATTTGCTTAACAAAGGAAACTAAATTTAGCTTCACTGAAGTGTTTCTGTTAGTGATATTACCTGATGAAGAAAAATGATCCTGTCTTTATCAGAAGGTGTGGTTTCCCACCCCCAAGCAAGAGTAAAAACTAGTCCTTAAATCCCCACAAATGGATAAAGAAATTAAAAAAAAATCTGATTCCCATATAACTTGGCTTTTTATGTAATCCTTTGCTTCCTTTTAGAGGAAGGTTCCGTTCATTGACTGGTCCCAACAAGAGACACATTTAATTGCTAATTCTTTGTTTTTGCTTTTTTTCAGTGTTATATTAATGATTGCAAAAGCTTGTTTAAGGCATTATGACTAAAAAAATGTACTGTAGCTCTTAAGGAACTTTAATAGGCTATCAGAAAACTGAAGATTTATTTAATGTCTCACTTCCAGGAGGATATATTGTTGGTTCAGCTGCAACTTCTTAACTTCATCATATTTTATATACTTTGGCCATCACAGGTTGCCACAAAGCCAGTCACATGGTGTGATTTAAAATGTGTTCTGATTAAGTCTACAGAAGTAATCCTGTTTCCCAATGGAGGAAGGAGAGGAACATCGTAAATATACATTGTTCAAGTGTAAATTCTGCTTTGCACTCATAGGTTAGATTGCACTTATATGTTTTATGCTCTGTTGGTACTTAAAAAAATAGTTTCACATGGGGACATTTCCAGGAATCGAATCAAGAGCCAGACAGCAAAAAACTACTTAGAGTCCACTCCTTAGAATGGGGCACAATAAGGCAACTCAAGGAAGTAGGTCTATGGAGCAATACTCTTCAAACAACTGGTGAATGAAGAGCAAGAGGAGCACAAATCTTCCTCTACCAGCTCAAATGGGCAAGGATAGTCATTTTTCATTTCCTTATACCAGGACTTAACTGGTAGATATTCTATCTTGGACCCATGTTGAATTCTTGCTTTATTTCAGTGAGGTCCCAGAATCTGGGAGGTTATATAAGGCCAAGTAAATGTGCAAAAGATCTCATTTCCAGTCTTCTATGTTCACAATGACTTTTGTGGTCCAACACTGACGGTCCTTGATTTTTGGTTACCTTTGCCTCCAAATTGGGTGGGCTACATATTCATGTTGAACCTGGAATCTTGAGTGTCCAGGGGTTCCTCCCAAGAATGGGATACTCAGTCATGCCCTGGAGAGGTTTTACCACTTCCTCAAGCACCACTCAAAGAGATAGAGTGTCCTCACAACTCTCAGGCTCTGCAGACCTTTCCCTTCCAAGGTCCAGCAGGAATACTCCAGGCCTTGAGTCCTCTGAGCTTCTCAGGGGCAGACAACACTATCTCAGGCTTCAGGAAGTGCCTGTCTGTAGTTCCACTGTGAGTTCTGCTACTATCACAGAGTCAAGAAAGTTCAAATGTGTGTGACCTGCTGGAAATGGGTGGTGGCAATGAAAAGACCGAAAACATGTGGAGAACAATAATGTATTTAGAGTTTAGTAAATTATATTTTTATATAATCTTTGTACCATACTAGGGTCACAAGGAAATGGCAATAAAAGTGGCTTGAATTGATAATCACTGTTGTATTCTGAGAAATGTGTATACCCGGTAGAACAGTTTATGTGATGTGAGCAGTAAAATAGAGGCTGAATAATACATATACAACAGACCCCAAACTTGCCAATAAAAGAAAATGTTAAGGATGGTAACATGAAGACACATTTGGGGGAGGGGGACAGTTGTTTAATAAGACCCATTATCTAATCGATGTCATCACTAGAGAATCCACAACACCACTGGACGCTTGTGTAATTTTTCTTCACATCCACAGCCCTGATCTTAAAATCTTAGGAATCAGATACTTTTGGACTCTTTTAATTATTTCAAAATAATGTTATGTGTATAATCTATACTGCATGATACCCTCTGTGTCACCAAGAGCAGTAATTTTTAACACACTTCTCCTTGAACAAAATGTACAAGTAATTTTATTAAATGAAATAAAGACTGAATAGTGTCACAGTTTTTCCGACCAGGTTTTTTGTCATTTAAAATGAAATCAGGCCAGATTTTGTGAATAAACAGTTAAAAAAACTTTCAACATTCAGGCTTATTTGCAAGTTATAACTGCACATAAGGGATTGTGGATTGTGAGAATGAAATATTTCCTACCTGGATAAGAAGAATGACATAAACTTTCTGTATAACTTGTCCATACCTCGTTGGTTATGTAGTATAAATATCATCTTTCTTTTTCATGCTGTAATATTAGTTATAACAGAAAAATCATTTACTTTTAGTATTATGTCTGTCAAATGACATTAAAACACCAACGCAAATTAAAGGCCTTAGTCTTTTCATCCTCTTCATTTAAGAACGAGTGAGGACACACTGTGGGCCAAGAACTGAGCTGAGCCCTGAGGATGCAAAGCCCAGGAAGAGATTCTGTGTCTTCATTTTGTCCCTGTCTGGAGGTACCAGGGAGTAAGTGGAGGATCACTGACAATGTGGCAAAGGCCAAATGAGGAGAAAGCACAGGGCAGAGAAGGACGTGGGAGTGTGTTTGTGTGAATGAAGGAGCAGCTGAAGCTAGAGTGATATTTGAACACAGGTGAATGGAGGTAAAAAGATGGGGGCTGGGAACTGGTAATGTTCCGGAAAAATGGAGTTACATATGCAAAGACAGCATTAGAGAATGTCAGGTTTGGGGAGAGGTGATCAGTGTTGATGGAAAAGAGGGCCTGGGTGTCAGATGATGAAGGATGATTTTGTCTGATAATTGGGACTGTCTCTTTCAGTAGATCATCAATGCAAAGCTTGCTCCAGTGCAAACAGAATGATGAGAACATCTGTTCATGAATTACGATTGAGAGCTCATCTGGTTTGATTAAAGATCTTTTATTCATGCCAGAACAACAGATTAAGCACTGCTCTGTTGTTAGCACTGGGAAGGATAAAGAGTCCTGGAATACACATTGGAAGAAGTAGTATGGGGATCACACTTGGAGAGCCAGCTGCTGGAGCGAGGCCAACAACTGCCACCAGTTCTTCTCCTGGCAAGAAGTGAAGTCATTGGAGATATTACATCTGGTAGTCCAGTTTTCTAATTGTAAAAAAAGATCTTGTTGTCTGAAAGAAAAAGAGAAGTTTAGAATGGTTTAACTCATATTGTGGGATATAATGAAATAAAACAAATGAACAGACAAATCCCAACAAAATTCACAGAACATACAACAATGGCTACCAAGTGGGTGGGAGAGGAGAGGGAAGAAGCGAGAGAACAAGTGGTGGTGAATGAAGAGCACTGTAACTTGTGGTGGGTGTGGTGTGAGATATTCACAGACTGAGGTACCATTTTAATATCCTAAATATATATATATATATATATATATATATATATATATAGTAATGTAACCCAAATAAATAATGCAATTACGAAAAAAAAATCTCAAGTAAAAAACAAAAATAGATAAACGGGACTACACTGAATTTAAAAACGTTTGTGCATCAAATAAAATAATCCACAGAGTGAAAAGGCAGCCTATAGAATAGGAGAAAATACCTGCAAACTCATAAGGGATTCATGTCTAGAATCTATGAGGGACTTTTCCAAAACAACAACAAAACTAACAAACCTAGTAGCTCAAAAATGGTCAAAAGACTTGAACAGACAATTCTCCAAGAAAATAGGCACAGAACTAACAAGCATAAGAGGAGATGTTCAACATCAGTTGCCATAAGGGAAGGGCAAATCAAATCTATATGACCTCACCGCACACCTATTAGGATGGTCACTAAAACAGAGAACAGTTAAGTGTTAGCGAAGATGCAAAGAAATTGGAAACTTTGTACACTGTTGTTGGGAATGTAAGAGTGCAGTAGTCAATATGGAAAACAGTATGTAGACTCCCTCACAAAATTAAAAATAGAATTGTCATATGATTCAGAAATTCCACTTCTGGGCATATGCCCTAAAGAATTCAAAGAGGATCTTTAAAAGATATGTGAACACTCATATTTCTTGTAGCATTGCAATTATGACAATAGCCGAGAGGTGAAAGAAAACCAAATGTCCATCGACAGACGAATGGATAAAGAAAATATTGTAGTTTTATGCAATGAAATACTATGCAACTTTAAAAAAGGAAGAAATCCTATCGTATGCTACAACATGGATAAACCAAAGGACATTATGCTAAGTGACATAAGCTAGTCACAAAAGGGCAAATACTGTATGAGTCCCCTCATTTGAAATAGAGTGTATCATAGAAATAGAAAGTAGAAGTATGCTCTGATGGCTTAGGTGCTAAGCTGGTGGCTGGGGTTCAAAATATTTAAAACCAAGGACTTGAGTTCATGACCTGTGGCCCAGGGGAAACAACTATAAATAAAAATAAATAAATAAAAGTGCTTTCTCCTTCTTTCTTGAAAATGCTTCTTCCTCTTTTCTCTTCTTTCCTCTCTTTGAAAAAAAGAAATAAAAGGAAAAGAAAATGGAATGGTGATTTCCAAGGACTGTGGAGGAGCGAGAGAGGGATTTAGTGTTGAATAGGTAGAATACTTCTGTCTTGCAGGATGGAACCATTCCAGAGATCTGTTGCACATCACCTTGGATTTATATAGCACTACTGAACTATATACTTACCAATGGTAAAGATGGGAAATTTAATGTTATATGTTTTACCACAATAAAAAATCTAAATAAAGGAACTTTTTGGGTAATAAGCCAAATTCTGCTGGTTACAGGGTTTCCTTGTGATTGGGAAGGGACTGCAGTCCATGCCATGGTGGGCTTAAGGGCACAGATGTGTGCACACAGAGCAGGCAAAGAGAGCTAGAGGCAGAACAAGCTCAGAGTAAATTTAAATTTTGTGATTCCCTTGGCATGCCTTTTACTCCTTCCCCTTTTCTTTGAGTTGTTGCTTTGTTACTTCTAGCTCTCAGAGCAGAGGAATTATGGATGGTGGTTGTTTCCTGAGTGAACAGCATGCTTGCCTAATTAGATTAGTTTGTAATAGTACAGTGCAGAGCTGTTGGTAGGGCATTTGGACCAGGGCAAGTACAAATCCTTCAGCAAACTACCCACACACCATTCCTTGGATCTCACATCTACTTCACCACCAAGCAGAGAGGGTCATCTGGCTGTTAGTGACACTCACCCCTCTCCACCCACACTTCCGGAAGACTCAGCTTTTCTGATTCATTTATTTCCAATCTCAGCGACAGGTTTATGTTCTAGGAGAAAATGAAAATATGTTGCCTCCATTTTATGCTAGGAAGCCAAGTTATTGAAAAGGAATATCATGTCCTTGCTATGCACTCAAATATCTATTTATCTGTCATCTATGTATCTATCTACAGGAGTTTTCCTAAGATAACTAATCACTTCTAGTTGGCATTGCATCAGACAACTGTCACAAAGCCACAAGTATCTTGGAGAGATGTCATCTTAATAATAGGGATAGTATTTCTTGGAGATACTGAGGACTCTTGTCTGCAGTATGATCCTGGGAGAGACGGTGCCTTGATTGAATTGCTTCATCCCAATCTTTTTTATGCCCCTTCTTTTCCTTTCAAAATCTGTCTCTTGATATCCATGATGCTTGTGCAGTAGGATGCTTTCCAGAGCTCTTCATGTTGTGTATATTTATTATAACACTAAGGTGGATTTTCTAAAGAGAGATTTAAGGTTATACTTCAAACAAATGTGTATTAACAGGGGATCCCTAGGGCTCATGGCAGGTAAGACTAATACTTGGAAGACAGCATTCAAAGATTGCCACCGAAGAGTATCCACCTGTCCATATTGTCTGCCTGCCCTGATCTGACCATACATGAACCATCTGTGCACATCTACACTGGTCCCCTTATACCCAATGAGATGTTCCTTTCACAATTCTCTCCCTACTATATCATCTCCCCTCACTTTCAGGTTATTTTGACCATCTTATTAATATGATTTTGCTGCTCTTATTTAAAAAATCTTTTCCATACTCCCTATTCAACTTATAGCCCCCAACCAGCATCTTATTTCTTTGTTATCTTTAGCAGAAAAGTTCCTAGAAAGTCTTATATCTTATTGCTGCCTTTAATTATTCCTTCACATGCTCTTTTAAATTCATTCCAAGGAGGCATTTTCCCTTTCATTCCATGGAGCCTGTCATTAATGACTTCTGTGTCACTAAATAAACCCAAATGACCCATTAGCACTAGTTACCACTAAAAACACTTTCTTCTCTCTGGTTACCATTCTCTTTTGACTTTATTTAAAACTTATTGGCTGTTCCATCTCAGTCTCCTTGGAAAGCTTCTCCTCCACCCTTTGACTTCTGAGCGTGGGAGTGTCCTGAGCTCAGGTCTTGGATCCCTTCTCTATCTATAACTGCTACTTGGTGAACTCATGTAGTTTTATGGAGTTAACTACCACCTATTCTTTTGAATGGTAAATTTATACGTCAACTTGGTCCTTTCTGAATTTCTAGACCTCTGAATCCAACCTGCCTACTCTGCAGCTCCCCTTGGATGCCGATGTTAATGTAAATCTGTATGCCCAATGCTGAACTCCTAATTTTCCCCTCAAATCCTTCATCAATTAACTCCCTTCAAGCTCTCATATTGTCTGCCTTATCTCAACTGATAGTATCTTCATTCTTCCAATTCTTGGGCTAAAATTATTAGCATTAAATCTATACCTCTTTCATCTCCCGTATCCATTGTCAGGAAATCCTGAAAGTGCTATCTTCAAATATATTCAGCATCTAACCACCTTTCTTCTCCTTCATTGCTGTTCTTTTGGTCTAAACACTAACATTTCTTTTTCCTTCCTTTCCCCCTCAATTGAAACAGTAGTTAACAAATTATGATCATGTTATTCCCTTTAATCCTCACAAATACTGTGAGGTTGTTATTCGAGTATTGTTTATTGGGGGAAACAAGTTGTCAAAGACTAAGCAGTCAGTAGGTGACTGGTGGGTTGGGACTTTTAAGAGTAAATCTGTCCCAACTTTTTGGTAGCTGTGCTGTGGATACTCTTCCTAGGAATTAGTGTACCCGCCCTCTCACGGCCTCAGGATATGTGGATACCCTGACCTGTGCCCTTGGATGTTTCCCTTAACCTCGGCAATAAGCTTTGATGCCTGAGACCTCATTAAAATCTGACTTAGTCAGACGTGCAATTGGGAAATGACAATTGTTCCACTAATTTCGAATGGAGTTTGTGAAATCATTAGTAAACTTCCCCATGATGAAATTCCCAAGTATGTTCTTACAGACTTTTCATTTCCTTGAGCACTACACATGCTTCCCTGAGAATAAGGGAGTTTCCCCGTAGAATTCTGCAAGATGATTTTCTCTACATATTGGTTCTCAGTACTTGGTAGATGAGTCTCCCGGGCATGCCCACACTAACTTTGGAAGCAGGAAATGCTCATTTCTTGTGGCAATAAATCTACATATTATATTAAAATTAGTTCCTTTGGGACTGACTGGGAGGTGCTGACTCCAGGCACCTTTTAGCCAAGTGCTTGGATTGCTCTGAGCAGTCTCTGGGATGAGGTGGTTGGAAAACATTAAAGGATTCTGTTGATGGAGAAATTAGTCCTAAGGTTGCTCATTGAGTCGTGAGTCACTGTTTGGGATGAAGCCAGGGGAAGGCTCTCCACCTCTTTCTCCTGATCCTTGATTTTCAGACTCTGCTGGAGTCTGAAGTACCAGGAAATGTCCCAGAGTCTATGAAACTGATGGTATGTGTAGCAGAGAACTCTGGAACCAGGCATTTCCTTTGATTTCTTGGAGAAAAATTGATTTCTTTTGTGCCAAACAATAATGACTGGGGAAACTTTGCGGGGGGACAATGAAGAAAAAAATCATGGAGCTACTCATACTGCTGGCTGGCTTGTTAACCTATACTGGAAGAGCAAATAACCAGAACTGCAGTCCTGATTTTCCAACAAGTGTCATACAATATATTCCACCTCTCTATGGCTGTATAGTCTCATCTGTAAAGTGGTGCTGGTGTTATTCACCTCACAGGATTGTCGTAAACGAAGCCTTAGATATGCATGTGAAACTTCAGGGTCTTGAAAATATGAAGTCATGGTATCAGAGAGCAATAAGGTGGGGACATATAACTGATAGACCAGCAAAGAGCAGTGTGTTCATTCCTTTCTTCCTACAAGGAAAACCATATATTATTTTCTTACGGCTCCCCTTCACCACTCCTTTCACACACATACCCATCTACTCCTTGGCATCTCCTTTTCCCACATTTTGGTTGTTACCAGTGGTTGTTGAAGATGATCGAACAAGTCTGTATTTGCTTGAGGCAGACCAGTCTATAATTCAGGAGCCGTCCCCACTCCCCCTTAGCACCATCATGTAACCAGAGGTGTCTGGTTATATATCCACCTGCTGTGGAAGAGTCGGGTTGGAGACTCCATTCCTGTGTGTGAGGTGTGATGTTGCACATCATGAGCCACCCTCTGCATGCAAGTGATGATTCATCACCTTGGGTAAAAAGCACTCTTGAAACAGAGTTTTTGAAACATGGGAACATTTTATTTTTCCTTTTTTTGTTGAAAATTTTTTAAGAGGAATAAAGCAGGCTGGAATGAAGATAGGCAGCAGGAAAGAAGAAAGAGAGAGGAGGAAGAAGCATTTAATTTATTTAGCTGTTTTTTCTGGTCCTGGGCTGTGAGCCTGTGTCCCTGGGCTGTACGTGGGCTACGCTGAGCCACCAGGCTATGCCACTTTCATTGTATTTAGAATGAAGGGAAGGCCTACACATTTCAGTCTTATTTTTATTCTCTTGAGACATCAAAAAACAACTGAAATTTTCTTGGCAACTTGAAAGGAGAAAATTTGTTGCCTTTTGAACAACTGATTCCATCATGAACAGGACCTGAAAATCAGTCTTGACAAGGTTATTTTATTTTCACGAAAGTTAGAAGGATGGGAAGGAATAGATTTAAGGACTACCAAAGAAGGGGCGTTGAAGTCTTTCTTGTGACATAAAACTGAAAGGAAGAGCATGCTCTTGACTTATGTCCATTGCTTACCGTCAATGACATATACGACCCTTTGAACCCCCTTAAACAAAGAAATGACGTGGCGAAAGAACAGTGGCTGGGTGTCCTGGTGGACCTTGTCTGCTTTCTTTTCCATACTGTATATGTGCTCACTGACCTGAGAACAGCTGTCCCTCTTAACTCATCCTTGCCCCTCAGCCGTGATGAGTTTTGCTTGGGAACATGCACCCTCTGCTTTTCTGCAGAATCTTGAATCCTTGCAAGGAAACACGTGTGGTGAGCGAGAGGTGAAGTGAGAGGGAAATATGTACACACAGGACCCTGTTGAAAATGACTTTAGCACAGAGTTTATTTAATACATCCTCCAAATTGTATTCTGAAGCCTCTGTTAACAAGAAAGCACTCTCTTTTGAGCAGCAGGAGTGTTTTATAAATGGAATTTGCAGACCGGCAATGCTCCCCATTAATTTTCCCTGTCTACAATTACTATCATTACATTCTTAAAGCACTTTTAAAATAAACTACACCATGATGTAATGTGCACACTCTGAGCTCCAGAGATGGGACAACAGGGTAACAGCATCTGGATTTGGGACTGCTATCTTCTAGGGAACATCTTGATGGCTATAATTACTGTCATGTTATGGGAACTTAAAAAAAAAAGGCGCCAGTGTTCCAAATAAAACATAAAATGGCTTTGATATAATAAATGTTACTATCATTGTTTAAAAATGTTGTGACCCGTCTGCTATAGTTTCTGAGAAAGATATTTTCCAGCACTTGATATTTCCCTTCTCTCTCTCTTTCATATTCTATTACTACAGATAAGGATAAAGAAAATCCTTAGGACAGACTTGTTTTAAATCAATGTAACACAATGCCAGCATTGTCTCTTTTCAAGATGAACTTTTAAATTATATTTGGCATGAGCTTTTCCAGATCTCCAAAGAGCTTTGCTCCAGAGACACTTTATCCACCCAATTAAGGAACATTAATAATTCAAATGATATGGTTGTGGTTAATTACGCTCATTAGGGTAAGGCAAGGGCTGAAGCATTTTTCTATAGGGCATACAGGTATCCATCGCACCCCTAGTTAAGGCATCCAGAACAGTTTGGTTTCACTCCAGAAGGATTAGGACTGCATAATATACACATATGGTGTAAATGTTATCATCCCATGGGAACCAGTTTTGGAAGATCCCACAATGAGCTTGGACCCAGGTATTGAATCAATTTCTGTATAAAGTTATGAAGAATCATTTCTATAAGGGAGAAATCATTATTGTGGGTTATGACCCATGACGGCATTCATTAAGCTTCCCAAGAAAGTGGTATTATGTGAAACTTATGAAATTTTGTGAAATCTAAGCTATTATTTCATAATAAATATTAACAACTTTGAGGAAGCTGTTGCATCACCCTTTAGCATTTGATTAGCTTTGACAATAGCATGACAGAATCCAAACGGAATAACGTGTTCTGTTGACCTTTCTTCTCCATTGGTTCAGTGATAACATCTTTCAGTTTGAAGATGGACCTTCTGATGTAAGAGTTGGGACTCAACCAGGAAAAATATATTTGACCCAATCTGGATTTCCTCATATTCAGTAAGCTTTAATCTTTTTGCATGTGTCACATGATCGACTAGTTGTCTCTTTCTAAATTTTATTTGGTATCAGTGTTTCTCCCTTTTTCAAAGTTTTGCCTGCATGTCCTCTCTGTGGCTGGTTAGCGGTAAGTAGACCATGGCATATGGAGGAGGTGGTTCAAAGTGTAAGTTTCCTCAGTCTCATTCTACTTGCCACATATTACACACATTTATGCAGCCGTCAGCTCTGGTCAGCAGCCTAGTGGGAGAATAGGTGTTCATCCTAAGTTAAACTAGGTGGGGAGTATGGTTGATTGTGGTAGCCCATCCTACTTCTAGAAAAACTGATAGGTAGTAGAGGCTTTCCTAATAACAGATAATAAAGCCATCTTTGGGTCTAGACCAGAGTGCTCTGTTACTGTGTTTCTGAGCCTGCTTTCCAGAAGATCTTTTATGCACCAGAAACTTTCCAAGATCTGTTTTTCTCAGAAGTTGAACTTAGTTAATCACACCCCACAATAAGGTGAAGTCGGAGAAAAAAAATGATAGATTTGTTCGCAAGGGTTGTGAGGCCAAGTGATGAAAAGTTCTTTGAATACTTCCCTGAAGCCCAATATTATGCCATTTCATCATTCAGTAGTACTTTACTTCATAAAAAGACTTCGGCATCACTAATGGAACATTCTCTCACTTTCTGTTTGTTGTAGCATATGCCTCCTACACCAGACAAGAGAAATCACAAGGAAAGAAATGACTCTGAATACAGAACATTTTATTACATAAATGAAAAAAATGAGAGCATATCTGTTAGCTCCTGCCAACTTTTGAAATATGGATTCCATTTGTCTTTATTACAGCCTATTCCCATAGCGCTTTTCCCGATTTATTAACTTTTGTATGTTACTTTTTAAGAGATATGTGCCTACTGGAAATAGTCAGAGCTGTTCCAAGAAACATAAAAAATGAGAAAAATATATCAATTCATCTTTTTACTACTCTGTCAATAAATTAAGAGGCATGCAATTATTGTAGCTTATAACTCCTTAAAAAAGTCATACACATTATCATGGCAAAATGTCCTGTCAAATCTGTAATAATCATGATGACTCATAGATATGTGATTCCCCTTATTAAGAAAAAAAGAACAGGAAATTCAATATAAATGAGCTGTTTTCCTCAGTAGTGTAATAAAACTTGGATACTGGTATATGAGTTTTTGATTATATCATCCACTGATAATCTCCGGGTTCATTTCCTTCCAGTGAAGAATCAGTCTTCTTCCTCCCCCCATCAGTCCCATTTGGCCACTAACATTTTAGCAATCCTACTCCCTCAGCTGGAGAGGAGGCCTCCCAGTTACAGTCACCACAGTATAGTATATTTTAAGGGCTGTAAATTTTCACCGTCAGATTTGAGCCAGGGGTGTTAAGCTCTAAAAGATACACATCTGCTTCCTACTCAAATGGTTTTTTGTTGTGCTACTTTGTAGAAGGAGAGTTGTTATGCCACAAGAATAAATCCCAGGTGGGGAGGGGTAAATTATGGCGTTTCAAAAAGATGTTCATGACTACAAAAGTGACCTGTTTACATTCTATTCTTAAATTCTGCATTTCTTTCAGTGTTTTATGATAATTTTTTATTGCTCCTTAATGAACAGAGTGAGTCACTATTGAATTTATAAAGTAAAAGATTGTTTTGTAACCTGAGTCATAACCCTCGAATGGATTTGGTTTCTAAGTTTAAATTTCTAAATGCCAGGTTTTCCTAAATAGAATCACATGAACATAGGACCAGAAAACAAAAAAATGTCTAAGCAACTACATGGGTAGACGCCTGTAATCGATGCCCAACTCTCCATCCCACGAGTGTTTATTAAATATCTATAGCAACAATCAAAGAATACCTAGTGTTTGAGGTATATTTATGGTCTCTATTCTAGTATCTCACTACTGGGAAAGGGAAAGATGATGGGCCAATTTAATAGCTAATAGTAAGGCCAAAAGATACATTCAGTCTTCAGTTTGCTATTGGGTTCTGTTCCAAACTCCATTTGTAAGTCTTTCTTTGTATTTTCCCATAGAAACAAAATTATGGTAGTTAGGTTTCCTGGTTAGCCCATAGAATATGCTTAACTCACATGCAGTTAACAACTACTATAAAAGAACTCCATCTTCAGGTTTTGGAGGATATAAATGCGTTTATTTATTTTTTCAAGAATATTGAGTGCTTGCTTAGTTGGTGAGAATGCAGAGACAATGTGGATCCCTCTGGTAGGTGAATCTCAGCTGGATCACGGAATAACTAAGGTAGATGTTCATTTCTTAGTCTAAGTGCCATGTGGAAGATAGAAAAGAGTGTCGCAGAAAATAAGCTGAAGCTGTAGGGGCTTACGGACAGGATCCTCAGAAGATGTCTGAACTAGGCTAACCAAACTTTCTTGGGCAAAAAAATGGGATGGAATATGTGCTGATGACTTAGGGGCAGGGACAGGAGATGGAGGGGTAGGAGGAGCAATCCGAGCAGAAGCAGAGCAGCCAGAGCATCAACAAGTAAGTACTAGGTGATGCTGATTGGTGATCACATAATAATGATATAAGGTCCAGCGGGACTTCACACAAATGGCCAGGGCTGTGCAAAGAATTTGGTCACCTTAGATGAAAACCAAATTTGGTGTCCCTATAAGTTCTGCTCCAAATGTCCTGCCTAAAACACATGCCATTTAAACCATTTCAGTGCCAGAAATGTCCCATAACCCCACAGTGCCAGAGGTAACCCTCATAGCACTTACATGTGGCTGGAACACACTGCGATGTTCTGCTCCTTTTGAAGAAAGACACACATGTGGCGGTGGGTGGGAGGGCAGAATCCTCTTCCTGAGGAATTTTTTCCTCACGGGGGTGGCAAGAGCTTTTGTGGCCATGGCCCACTGCAGTCAGCACCAATAAGGGCTGTCTTTAACACAGGGTAAAAGGGGCAGCTGCTGTGGGGCCTCCTCAACATAATGGGCCCAGGAGAACTCAACTGGCCTTTACCCCATGTTAAAGATGGCTCTGGTTTATTAAAAACAGGCCAAAATCGATATTTATATCAAAATGACGATGCGCTTAGGAAATAGGAAAGAAAACAGTACTGTCCTGTTTAAAATGGTATGTATGGACAATCTATGTCGGAACTCATTTTGATTTACTAGAAAGAAAAGATGGAGTCAGTGAAGAAAGGAAAGCGAAAAGTTTCTCGAGTAAGGGAAGGAACATTAGCACAAATGCTTAAAAGATCTTAGCTTATTATATATATTATTATATAGTATATATAGCTTATTATTATAGTCTGATTGGTGGGGAGGTTGATTATCATGTACACAAGATAGACCAATAGGGCTTGACAAATAAAGGTTTTTTCCCCCCATTTGGAGATGAGACCTCTAGTAGGGAATTAATTTCATAATTTACACTTTAAAATTTCACCTGGTTACTATGTTAATGTTACACGGAAGAAGCCACCAGCAGAGGAACAGGAGAGGAACTGGGAGGTTGTTCAAGTTTTATCAGGGGATATCTAAGAGGCACCAGGGTAGGGCAGATAGGGAAAGAGAAGAGGCAGGGTAGATTTAGGGTATTAAAGAAGTAAATCTGACAAAGACTGATGATAGATTTGGTGTGGCAATGAAATGTCAAAGATGAATAGAAAAAACATTAGGAAAAGAAAAAAAATGAGTGAGAGGTAAAGACCCAAGGGGAAGGAGCTCAGTTACAGGTGTGTGCTTGGCTCTTGCCCTGCTCAGAGATTGGGGATGAAGGGCAAAGTATAGGCAGGAGATCCAGCAGTTGGGAGGCAATCCCAGAAACATGGATGAGGAGAATCTACAGGGAGAATCTAGAGACGCTGAACCATAGCCAGAAGAGAGTAGTGTCCTGAAGTCAAGACAGGAAATTTCAGAGAAGTCAAAGACAGTGACTGGTATTGATGTCTAGATGGAACTAAACATTGGATTTAGCAAATTGGATGATGTTAATTCTCCAATTTCCAATTTGGGAAACCAGGAAAATGTTTCTTTTTGTTCTATGATGATGGGTTCCACACGGAGCAAAGAGTCTTTACTGAGGTGACTTGGAGAGTGGGCCTCTTTAGAAGGAAGGGAGTGGTCAGTGAGTGGTAATATTGACGGTATTTGAAGGAAACATTTGTTGGGTGTGTTTTTGAGAGGAAGAGTGTAAAGAGCACCATTCCAGCGAGAGAAAGAGTTGGTGGGCATGTGCTTATGGTGGATAACTATGGGGTATGTGTAGTGGCGACAGATACAGGTTATCCATAAGTTGATTCTTATCAGTCACTGAATTTTTCTTATCAGAGAACCATGTTTTCAGAAAATGAGAGGATAAATCTAAACTGTTAAGCAGAGCAAGCCAAGTTTGTCTCAAATTGGTTTTTCCTGACCTCATCTCTTGGTACTGTCCATTATGCATCCCCCATATTGGAATATTGATTATACTCTCCCTCAAACCAGCCCCCATGCTCTTTCACTCCTCCATGTCTTTAAATGTGATTTCACCTATTATGAATCAATGATGCCCCTTTATCCAACAATCTTCATAAACTTCAAGGCTTTAATGTCACTTCATTAGAGCCACTGCTAATAACCCCTGACAGAGTAGTTCCTCTTGTCTCTGCTCCCTCAAGGCTTTGCTTTTATTTTTATGAAATCAAATAGCTTAAAAATAACATCTTCCTCCCCTCCTGAATTGTGAGTTTCAAGTACATGAAGGTACTGGTTGATTAGGATTTTCTAGTGCTTGCACAGTACTTGCCCATGATGAAGGTTCAGGGTTTGTTTAATGACAAACCCTGGTTCACTTCAAAGGTTAGTTGTAAAATCTATTGGAAAATATGGAGGGAAGATGCTATACTGACATGGAGCTTTTGTGGGGTGAGAAAGGCCACCATCCCAAAATATTTAGGTGAGTATGTTAAAGGAGATTGCCCAAATGCTACAAAAATCTTTATGTTGAGAAGTTTACACAAATCCCTAGAAATGTGTCTTTAGTGATATTGAGTAAACTGGATGACTCATGGCCCTCAATTTAGGCATTGGGAAGAGTTAAGCTTTATTTTGGGAGAAACTCTGTCTCATGGTTTGTGAAAAACAGAATTGCACATGAAACTTTGTCAAGAGAATGCATTTCATGAATCTATAAAATAAATGGAGTTCAATGGAACATTAACTTCTATAACCTCTCTCAGTAAGTTTGGAAAGTACTTATTATGGAATGAAGGCAATTCTAGAGTGAATTTCTTTTCTTGAGCTCCTGGAACAGACCAGTTGTGAGCAATACTCATCTCTGGTGGTGGCTCAGTGGGAGGAAGTGACATTGGATATGTTTTAGTCCTGAACAACACTTACCTAGAAAGGGGCAGGAGCAAGGACTGAAAGCCTCTGTGGCTTTCTCAATGTTTTTACTCAGATAATAGTCCTCTTTCCTTCAGAGTCTAGTCCAGAAACTGTTATTTATGAGGAACCTATGTAACTATCATTTTAATTTCTGGCTCCTGAGATGTGGTTTTATTTTGGTTATGTGAAACTTAACCAAACTGTCTTGATGGTAGCATAAAAACTGCTTTTGAACAGTGAATTAGGGAATCATAGCAGAAAGAATATTGTATATAATATTGAAAGACTGAGTTCCAGTTTCAGATTTTTACTTACATCCCTGATTTCAAGTCAATATTACTTAAATTCTTCAAGCCTGATGACCTCATCAGTAAAATGGGGCCATCACTTGGTTGCCACATTGCATCAGCAGTCACTGAGCACAGACCACGTACTGCGCTGCTCTGCCTGAGTGAGCCCTCCACAACCCCTTTGCTGTAGACGTGATTGTTAACCACTGTGTAGACGGGGAACTTGACATTTACAGATGTCATACACCATGCCCAGGTAGAGGAAGCAGTGGAAATGGGATTCAAATCCAAGGTTTTTTGAAATTTATTACTGAGTTCTTAACCACCGTTAAAAGGTTGCACTTACTACACTGAAAATTCAGATGTAAATGTTTAGTATTGTCAAGCACTAAGTTCTTGATTGAATATCTTTCCTGAAAGTTCCTTTTCTTCAGCATCTTTCTTTCATGGAGTCTGGGACACCTCTCTCAGAGGTAAGAAGTCCTTGCGCTGATGACATTTTTCTGCTTTTCTAAAGATCAAAGATGCTTGACCAGGATGTGAAGGATGACATTCCTGAGGGAATCTAGAGGGTAGAGACCCAAAGAGAGAGCTCTTGAGGTGCCATGTGATACAAAACTACCACTATAAAGCGTCATATTCATATATATATTTACTTATATAATAAGTATATCCATTCTAAAAGTAATGCATGTTTACTAAAATTGGAAAATTTAGAAAACAGAATAAGTGAAAAATGAAAATCATTCATATTATTTCAACTTAGAATTGTCATCAACATATTTCTAAATACCAATATTTCTTTAGTAAAATGGTATCATGTACATTATTTGAGCTGAGATGATTGTTCACATTTGGAGAAGGCCTGTAGGACCTCTATGGAGCATAGAGCATCATGAGAGAACAGAGGCCCAGATGCCACAGCACTTGCCTGTGGACCAGGTTGAGCAAGTTTTATCTTCTATGGGGGTTCATTTTTGACGTCTGGCTGTTTTTTTTCTTCTCTTACCATCTTTCTTATCTCTTACCCATTATTCTCCTTTATTCAATTAATACATTATTAATTTTTTTAAAACAAAGGGATATAATTTATTTACAGATAATAACAAGCCCATAACAAGTCACTGGGCTAAGGAAGTAAAAATTAACTATTTAGACAATTGACACAGTCCAAATGTCAGCCAGTTAACTCAATGCATTAAGTCTTAGAATCTGCACAGGTCCTGAAATCTTTCTCTTCAGTATCTGTAAGGACAACACAGAGGTTTAGATCCAACTTCCAGTTAGAACTATGTGTTGTTGGCCACAGCAACACCCAACAAGAGTGTGGACTGACTCATCACAACGCTCCACCACTACTGGGAAATGACTTGGGGTATGTGCTCCCAATAATAAGGAACATGATCATATGATGTGAGTTGAAGAAGCACTTTTCAGTTGGCGTCTGGCCAGTGTAGGTTTCACGCATTTCTCTGACATCTGAACTATCTAATGAAGCTCTCTGTAGAGATTTAGAAAACCCTCATAGTTTCCAATACCACTTCCTACTTGGCTGAGAAGGGTTCCTTTTGTTGTTGCTGCTCTTTTTCACAGAACCAGATCTAAAAGAATGTTTGTCCATGTAGCTGAGAGTTAATGGTCCATATTTAGCTTGTTTACTTGTCATCAAGTAATTTGAGCAAGGCAGTACTCCTTCCTATACTCCTGGTGGGACATTACTTAGGAAGGAAACTAGACTGGGTTTTCCTGTGACTCTGTGAAGATTTCTAAATTTCTGAGAGACAAGGGAGAGCAGAGCTGCTGTCAATGCTGCAGTGGAGCTGAGGTATTTGTCAAAGAATATTAGACTATTGATGAGAAGAATGAAGGTATTCCTTAAGAATAAGAAGTAAAAGATGCAGAGTAGCCTCGTGGGTGAGGTTACCAGTAAATAAAAATGCAGAGATAAATGAAAAATGAATAATACATGGCATCTATGTAATATTTGGGTCATATTTATGCTAAAAATGTCTTTCTATCCATCTGAAATTGAAATATAACTAAGTACTCTTAGTAACTCACCTTTGGTTGATTAATCAAATAAACTATTAGTGATGGAAATACTTTATAATTCTCTGGGGTCTTAAAATCTACTTAAGCAAAGCCCCTCCCTACCATCCTCAGCAGTTCTTCATAAATCACTTCTTCTCAAAGGTGTACTTATCTTTCTTTCAGGATTTCTCTGACTCCTTAGGAGGGGTGCGGGGTGAGAAAGCTATGTTCCTAAGAAGGTCTTTTCTGAGTTAAAAGAAACCCACGGCTTAGATTCTCTGATTGGAGTGATTGGAACAATGAGAAAGGAGACAGAGATGGAGTGGGTGGGAGATTGAGAGTTCAGGGTTGACCAGATGCAGTTCTGGATTGAGGTCCTGGCTTAAGTGCATGTCTTTGGACTTCCAACTTCATACTCAGAAGGTTCCCAGGAGAGATTTCTCACAGTTGGAATCTAATGAGAGTACATTCGACCTGAACCAGAAATGGGGTCACCCAAGAAGGCCAGTAATTACATTTCCTTCCCACTTGGGATTTGGTGTGGGTCTTGCTGCTGCTTCAGGGGAGTGTTGAGTAGATGTGGCAATCAGACACTGGCCTCTGGCAGTGTACCGGGGTTCTGGGCTTCCCAGTAACTGTGGGTGAGCACGCCTGAGTAAATCTTGGCCAAGAGAAGTCTTTCATTCTAAGAGGCAAACTGGTCCATAATAGAGCTGACTTTTCTTGATAAAGGGAAACTAAGACATAGAGAACACTTTAAGGTTTTGTAGTTAATGAGAATGTCTCTTTGTTTTCCTTGTAATTAATTTAGTTTCTTCCTTATTATTATTTTCAATTGGTAAGTGAATTTGGATAGCTAAATAACTCAAAAGTAAAAAAAAAAAAAGAAAATTAATGTCCTTCTCTTCTACTCCTTACCAGGGATCCACAAATGAACAACTTTTTACATAACATTTCCCATTTTTCTCTGTACTCGTGCAATATGAAAATATACACCTATGTGTACATGTGTGTACACACATACACAATGCATTTACACATGCATAATACACACTACAACATCTTTGTTCATCTGTAATGGACCCTTGTTTCCATGTCTTGTAATTTTATGTCTTTGCTGTTATAAATAATGCGATTATGAATATCTCTATTTCCTTTTGTTGTCCTTGCTTTGTTTCTCTTTTGTTTCCTTCAGATATATTCCCAGACATGTAATTTCTGGATCATATGACAGGATTTTGGTTTTTTTTTGAGGAAACTTCACCCTGTTTTCCATAGTGATTGTACCTGGTTACATTCCCACTAATTGTGCACAGTGTTTGTTTCTCTACATCTTCACCAGCAATTGTCTCTTCTCTCTTTTGTTGTTTGCTAGGCATTCTAGTGGGCATGAGGTGGACCATGCATATACCTTTAGAAAAATGTCTTTTCATATTCTTTGCTCATTATTAAAATTAAATCTTTTGCAATTGACATATAATTTTTAAATAATTTTGCTGTTGATTATTGGTTATATGGTCATATATGGTCAGATATATATAACCATATATGGTTATATGTGGTTAGAAATATTTTTGAATTCTATAGATTGTCTTTTCATTTTGCTGTACGTAAGATTTTCGGTTTAGTAAGTCCCACTTGTTAGTTTATTTTTACTTTTGTTGTTTATGCTTTAGACATCACATCCAAAAAAAAAACCAAAATCTCGGCCAAGACCATGAGAGGGAACTGCTTTCACTTATTTTTTTCTAGGAGTTTTATGGTATCTTACATCTAATTTTTAAATCCATTTCAAGTTAATTTTTGTTACTGGTATAAGGAGGAGAATGTAGTTTCATTTTTTTTCAACATGTGAATATCCAGTTTTCTCAGTATCACTTATTGAAAGGACTGTCTTTTTTCCATTGAGTATTCTTGGCTTCCTTATCAAATATTAGTTGTTCATCCATGTAAATTTTGATTGATACCATGCAATTACTTTCCCAAAAGGTTGCAGCAAGTCACATTTATCTCCTCTACTTCCACATAAAACAATATAAGGGTAAGATCAATTTCTTGGATGCTCACTATTATTGATTATCTAAAATTTTTATCAATCTTATGCATGGAAAAATGTTATTTCATCTTAATTTGTGTCTCTAATCATCCTTGAAGTTGGATATATTCTTCATTGATTTATCAACTTCTTGGAAATTTCACTTCTCTGAATTACCTTTTTATATTCTTTATTCATTTTTCTGTTTACTTATCTTTTCCAATTAATTTTTAGGTTGATTTAATTTTATACTAAGAATTATGGCTCTCTGTGCTGAAATTATTTTTTCTCCTAATTCAATCCATTATTTCCCTTTTGAATTTGCTTATGACTTTTTCCATGAGAAAGTCAAAAGTTTTGTATACTTAGGTATTTAACTTCCTTTTTATTCTTTAATATTTTTTTTTGCAGAAGAAATGCATCTTCATGGTAAAAAATTCAAATGATACAAAAAGGAATGAAAAGTGAGGTTCACATTCTCATTTTTTGACTCAGGCCAATTCTACAATGCTATTCATTGCTAATAGTTTCTACTTTATCAATCTGGAATTTTTTAAATGTATTTATAGAAGCTCTCTCTTTCTCTGAAATTGCCAGCGTTTACTGAGCACCCACTATCTTCTAAAAACCAGTTAGGCAAAATTCTGGCCAATGGAGCTTACATTTCAATGATGTAAAAAGTAATAAAAATGATAAATAAGCAAAATATTTCAGATAATTATAAATTCTGCAAAAAATAGTGTTAGGACAGAAAATGAGGAACAGGGCATTATTTTAGACAGAGTGGCTGAGAGAGGAGTCTCTAAGAAGACGAATTTTGATTAGCTATCCTATAGATATGAATATTATACATCTCTTTTTATTTCTGTGCAACATTTTCACTCAGTAATAAAATAGACCACATTTACTTATCAGTACATAGAGTACATGAAAACATTTTCAAGTTTTGTTAGCACAAAATAATTCAATTTTTTTATGGACAATGTGAAAGCATGTCTACCTTGCTGTCCACACCTCTTATAATTACAATACACATGCAGAGTTTGTTTAATTGATCACTGGAAGGAATTATACACATTTTCAATTGTCTTCATTAACCAAAAGGGAAGTGAGGAGATTGACTGGGAAAGGGGACTCACCAAAGAAGGGAGGAAGTGAATTTCCTCTAAGTATGTTAAATATGGGAAAAATGTGAAGATGTGGCTACTGTGGGGCCGGGTCTATCTATGGCTCTCATTTTCCCAGTTTGCATCTAGCCCCTGTGGACATGCATGTTTAAGAGGAACAGATCACCAGGCTGAAAGCTAGCCTTGTGAAATGTCTTTTTTCTTCCTCTCTGTTTAGCCTACCATTCTGAAAAGACAGGGGCTCCTTTGGTTGTAAAGGGAGTAAGTTTGCTAAATGGACATCTCTTTGTTGTGGCTTAGAGGCCTAAGTCTGGTTTCTGGGAAACTAGGCAAGGTGGAAGTGAAAGAAATTCTGTGTCCCACATGCTTAGCTACCACAGAGCTGCCAAACACAAATGAAGTACATTGCCTACTTAAAGGAGAAAGGAGAAGTGTGAGCTTGTAGACAGAATTCCTGTTGATATCTGCAGTTATCTCTGGATTTCTATTGTCCAGTCCTCTCTCTTCAGTGCGTTGTTAAGAGCTGTTTTTCTGACCCAAACAAGCAGACACAAATGATTTATGGAAAGCTAGTGAGTCATGCTTTGTCCCATAGCTGACTTTTCTTTGCTTTGAGAAAGCTCAAATTTATCTTTTGGCAGAAAGTACCCACAGGGACCTGTCTCCATAACGAATTCCTTCATGGAGGGTGGCCATGCTTGGAAGTATGTTATTATAAGATTTTTCTGCTGCCATGGTAAAAACATGGACCCATGGATGCTTAGGGTGGTCAAGGTTCTCATTTACTTTCTTAATCACTGTAATCAGGTGAACCAAATGACAAACCATTTGGGAGTCTAGGGGCAGTGCTTTATAAACCTATACAAACCACTTCTTTAGACAATAAAACCTGTTAAAATTATAAAAAAATTCTGATTTAAGTGAAGGAGAACTTGGAATAACCTTGACGATCGGTCTCTCATAAGTTCTCACTTGTCTTATCTTGTTCTATAGGTTCTAGTGTTGATTAATTGAGGGAAGAGTATTAATGGATCATCTATAAATGCAGTCTCTGCCAAAGGCTCTTAGGTGTGGATGTTAAGGATGTGTGTGAGATATTTGTGGGACTATGTTGGGAAATATGGAAAATTGCAAAGACTCAAAGAAGCAGAGGAATTGGGTCCTGTCTTTTAAACAAAATTGGACATCTTTGAGATTATTTGAAGATATTTTTGCATCATACGCTTGAAACATAAGTGGAAATGCATACAGTGCACACTATGGCCAAATGCATTGGGAAGAGCGGCTTGTTGTAAAGTATGGGATCAGCTGAGTATTGGTCAGAGAAGACATCTCAAGAAGGCAAAGAAGTAGAGGGAAGGTAAGTCTGTTATAAAGTGGTCTGTAGGCAGACCAGAAGGTGCATGAAATGATTGTTGGTCATCAGTGAAGATAGATGGGTAGGGAAGGCAGGAACATTTTTCAGTGAGTGTTATTCTAAGTCGCATTGGTTTCCACATTTGTTGCTGCTATTCAATGTTAGTTGCAAAACAAGGCTATTTGTCTACTTCTAGTAATATGTTCAGCTTGCTTGAGGTGTCTTAGAGAAATAGTGATAACCAGCAGTCATTGGTTACTTACTGTGCCCAAGTGCTGTGTGCAAGTTACCTCCTGTGATCTTCAGAGCTACACTGGTTTGGTTTATAGATAGGAAACATGTAAGTGAAGATGACTTAGGTTATGATTCATAAAGAACGACCCTCAAGTCTCAGTGGCTTTATACATGTTACCATGGACCTCTACCATGGACCTCATTCTACATGAGGTAGTAGAGGATTTTCTACTCATTGAAGTCATTCAGGGATACAGGCTGACAGAAATTCCATCTTGAAATAGGTTTCTATGAACACTGAGTATAAAAAAGGGAAGTTAGGTAAAGTGGCTCTTTGTTATTTCTTGGAAGAGATAGAATACTAACGTTCACTTGAGAAAGCTAGTCATACTTCTATGCCTAAAGTCAATGGAGCAGTAGAGAGAAATTAGAATGTGATTGAGAGGAGAGCAGAAGAGTAGTATCTGCAAACAGTTTTAATATTCACTTACAGGGAAGCTAAGGCACAACAGGCAGGCAACTTGTCTAAGGGTTACAGTTTGTAAAGTTTCTTCTCTCTTTCCTTTGCAGAACCCACATTTTGCCTTATGTGCAAACTGAGAGGAGTCAGAAGAAATGATTGGCAGGAAGTTTGGGAATAGGGATGAGAGTCATGCTGTAACTCCTTGCTTGTTTTCTAAATTGCAATGAACAGAACAGAATTTTTGAAACTATAATGTCATTGAATCTCTTTGGTCAAGTGGCAAAGAGAGCGAGAGATAGAGTAGAAGAATGTTGAAACTGTTCGTGGACTCAATGTAGTTGCCAAATGCTGTGGATTGTTATCCTTTTGGGGGGAAAGTTGCGGGTATTGAAAAGCAGTCATTTAGAGAGAGCAGATGGACTTTGCCACAGTTGGCCTCCTTTGATTTTTACAATGTTTGAAAAATTGGGACGATTATTTTGGTGTTTGTTTATTTTGATCTTTTTGACCCAGGATATGGTTCAATCCATTGATAGGTCTAGGATAGAAAAAAAAACATTTATGAGAATGAAGAAGAACTCAGAGAGAAGGGCTCTGAGGGGAATGGAGGGAAAGAAAAGCCTATAAAGAGAAGCAAATGCTTGGAGTAAAAGAATGGAGAGTGTGAAACGAGGGTGGAGTGAGATGGAGAATGAGAGGGGGAGGGAAAGTAAAGAGGAATATGAAGCGACTGAGCCCACCCACACACATGTTTTCTCCCAAAAAACCCAACTTTCTGAAATTACAGCATCAAAAATGAAAACATCCTGTACAAAGGGGCTGTTAAATCAGCTGACCCAGCCAAGAATCTGAGCACTTCTGTGATCTTACCGCCTTGTTGGGGTTGGCAGAGTTTGTTTCTGGAGCTCATGGCATCAGTCAGCTTTCTACTGAGTAGCTGAAGCACCAGGGATCAGGAGGAAGACAATCTGGAGAATTTCATCTGGCTTCTACTTTCTGAGTGAGGCACACAAGAGCTCATGTGATTTTTTTGTGGGTTGAGGTCCCTGGGTCCTCAAGTGTCCAACAAAACACCACAAATAGCATTTGGTTTTTAATTACTAAGAGTGAAGAACTCTTCTGTCTTCCAAGAACTGAGAATTTTCTGTATTTGAGAAATTGAGTCGAGACTCTTTCAAATACAATATTAAAACCTAAACTTTAAAGCTAAACTTATACTACATGGAGTGTACAACTAACTTTGGTCAGTCAAATGAAAAAAGAATTATATAAAAAGAACTGGCTATTTATTATAGTATATTCAGATTTTATCCACTTACTATTTTTATTTCTTGGGATTATATTACATATATATGGGCAGAATGATCATATTGTCACACATTTAAATCTTCAAGTACAAATTTTCCATGATTTATGATGGGGTTGCATCCCAGTAGACCCATCATAAGTTGAAAATATCCTAAGTGGAAAATGCATTTAGGAGCTCCCTGGTGGAATAGTGGTTTGGTCAGCTGCCTCTGGCAGAAACAGAGTCCACATACATCTCAAGACATGGGTTCACATCCTGGGCCAGGGAGAACAACCAAGATGTACAATAAAATAAAATAACTAAATAAATAGAATGCTTCTTCCTCCTTTTGCTAGAAAAATGTATTTCATACAGTTAACATCATAGCTTTGCCTAGTCTGTCTAAAATATGCTTGAAACACTTACATAAGCTTACAGTTGGGCAACATGAGGTAAAGTAAAACCTATCTTACAATGAAGTGCTGAATATCTCATGTAATTTATTGCAATAGATTAAAAATGAAAAACAGAATAGTTGTTTCCCCTCAGGAACATCATTTGGCTAGCTGCACTTTCCAGAATCAGGATTTCTTACCTACTCCGCATTTCTACCCCCAGGAGAAGATAAGAATTCATATTAGACGTACAATTTCTACTTAGTGCATTTTGTTTCAAACCATCATAATGTCAAAAAATTCTAAGTCAAACTCTCCCAAATCAGGGACTATGTATATGATTCAAATATAAGTTAGTTTAGTTAATTTAAATTTAAATGAATTGTGATTAAAGCAGCAATTAATATAGGTTGATATAAAATAGTGAAAATCTTTCCACCTAATCCCAGTCCTTAGAGGTAATTACTATTTCCCCCCAAGATTTATTGAGATATAATTGACATATAATAATTGTGTAAGTTTAAGGTATATGACATTATGATCTGATACATCTGTATATATTGGGAAAATGATTTCCACAGTAAACTTAACTGACACATTCATCACCTTAGAGTTACTACCTTTTTTTTCTGGGTGTGTGTTGAGAACGTTAAAGAGCTACTCTATTAGCAACTTTCAAGTATATGATGCAGTATTCTAAGCTATAGTCCTCATGCTATACATTAGAACCCTAGAAATTATTCATCTGTATATTGGAATTTTCTACTTTGACCAATGTAGTCATAGTTCCCTTATACCCCAGCTCTTAGTAGACAGATAGTCTAATTGTTTTAGATTATCACGTATTGTATGTGAAATCATGCATTATTTGTCTTTCTCTGTCTGGCTTACTTTACTTAGCATAATGACCCTCAGACTAGATCAGTGTTTTCTTTCTTCTCATGACTGAATAATATTTCATTCGTATGTCTTCATCTTCATATTCATTCTCTTCCTCCTCCTCCTCATCACTGAACTATCTGTTCTCTATTTGTATGTATGTATACCGCATCTTCTTTATTCATGTATCTTAGTTTATTGATGGACTCTTAGTTTGTTTCCTTGTCTTTGCTATTGTGAAAAATGTTGCAATGAATATAGGAATACAAAAATCTCTTTACGATGGTAATATTATTTCCTTCAGAAACTTATCCAGAAGTGAGATTGATGGAAAACCAGTTCAATGATATTGTAGGGTGAATTTTTTTTCTAATGAAATAAGGTATTATGTTGTGAGATGTTTTTTATTTTTTGTTTTCATTGTTTAGTAAAGAATAGTATGTATGAAAAAAACCATGTGGTAACTTTATTATTTTTTGAAGAAATTCCATATTGCGTTCTACAATGACTGAACCTATTTACATTGCAATCACTAATGCATATCTGCACCAAAACTTGTTATCTCATCTTTTTATAATAGTCATTCTAATGGGAGTGATGGTTTGATCTGTATTTCTCTGATGATTAATAATGAGAGATGATTAATGATGTGAGCACTTTTTTATGAGCCTGCTGGCCATTTGTTTGTTTTTGGAAAAACGTCTATTCAGTTCTTCTTCCCATTTTAAAATCAGATTATTAGTTTTGTTTTTATTTTTGCTATTAAGTTACATGAGATCTTCATATATTTGGATATTACTCTTATCAGAAAGGCTTGTCAATATTTTCTCCCATTCTGTAGTTGTCATTTTCATTGTATTGTTTCTTTTGCTGTGTGATTTTTTAAACTTAATTTAATTCCACCTGCCTTTCACTTGCATAGTTGTGTTTTAGGTATTAAATAAACAAGATTGTTGTCAATACTAATGTCAAGGAGCTTGCCCCTATGTTTTACTCTAATAGTTTTATGGGTCTTGCATTTAAATTTTTAGCTCATTTCCAGTTAATTTTTGTAATCCTTTTGCATATGAATATACAGTTTCCCAGTACTAACATACTGGAAAGACCATCATATCTCCATTGGGTATTGTTGATTTCCTTATTACAATCACTTGACATATATTTGTGAGTTAATTTCTGGTCTTTTGATTCTGTTCCATTGGTCCAAATGTCTGTTTTTATGACAGTACCACATCATATTGATTATTATAGATTTATAATAAAATTTGAAATCAGGAAATGTAGCACTGTAATACTTGTTCTATTTTCTCAGGTTTATTTTACTATTTGGTGTATTTTATATGTTCATATAGTTTACCATTTTTTTGATTTATATGAAAAATCATTGAAACTTTGATAGGAATTGTGTTGAATTTATAGATGACTTTGAGTAGTATAAAATATTTTACCAACATTAATTCTTCCTATCTATTAATGCAGGTGATATTTTTACTTATTTGTGTATTGTTCAGTTTCTTTCACCAAAGTCTTACAGTTTTTACTGTACCTATCTTTCACTTCCTTGGTTAAGTTTATTCCTAAGTATTTTATTGTTTTGAGGTGATGGTAAAAGTGATTTGTTATTTCTTATTCAGATGTTTCATTGTTAGTGTTTAGAAATGTAACTGATTTTTTGTGTTAATTTTGTATCCTGTGACTTCCTTGAATTCTAATAGTATTTTTGGTGTAATCTTTAGAATTTCCTGTAGATAAAAATCACATAATTTTCAAACAAGTAACTTACTTCTTATTTGCAATTTGTTTGCCTCTCATTATTTTTCTTGTCTAATTGCTCCAGCTAGGTCTTCTAGGACTATGTCGAATAGATGTGGTATGAAACGGTACACTTGTCTTCTTCCTCATCTTAGAGATAAAGCTCTCAACCTTTCAATGTTAGAATGATATTAGTTGTGGGCTTGTCATATATGGATTTGATTATGTTGTGATATTCTGTACCCACTTTGTTGAAAGTTTTTATCATAAATGGATGTGAAATTTTTCAAATGGTTTTTTAATGAGATGATCATATGCTTTTTATCTTTTATTCTGCTAATGTAGTATATTAGATTAATCTACATATGTTGAACCATCCTTGCATCCCAGGAATGAATCCCATTTGATCATGGTGTATGATTCTCTGAATGTGCTATTGAATTTGGTTGTTAATATTTTTTGAGAATGTTTGCATCTACAGTGAGTCCTCAAATAATGGCATTCCTTCAATATCATTTGCTATAACATTGATGAAAATAAAATCTCTGCTTACATTGAGCTAAATGATATAATTCAAGGACATTGTTTCCCTGTATACCCTTTCCTTTAAAGTGACAGTTAATCAATTCATTAGTTCTTCTTCAGATGTTTGTTCAAGTTTATCAGTGAAATAATCTAGTCCTGGACTTCTCTTTTTGATTACTGACTTATTTCCCTTATTGCTATAGGCATATTTATATTTTCTACTTCTTCATGATTCAGTCATAGTAGGTTATGTCTTTCTAGAAATTTATCAGTCTTATCTAGATTATCTAATTTGTTGGTGTATAATTGTTCCTAGTAGTCTCTTAGGATACTTTGCATTTCTGTGGTATTAGTTGGACTGTCTTCTCTCTTTTCTTTGTTAGTCTAGCTAAAAGTTTGTCAATAGTGTCTCTTTTAAAAATAAGCTCTTAATTTTGCTGATCTTTTCTATTATATTTTTCTGACCTGCCTTTTGTTTATTCAGACACTCTGATTTTTCATTTGTTAATGTGGTCTATTTATATCTAAAGTGATTAAAGATAGTCAAGGTTTGCTATAGTTATTTTATAGTTTTCTTTTGTTTCTTTCTCCTCTCTTGTGCTTTAATGAATTAATACATTTTCCATTGTGGTATGCTTTGCTTACTTCTTGTGATCTATTCTGTATCTACTGTAAGTTTTTTGCTTTGTGGTTACCATGAGGCTTACATAGAGTATCTTATGCGTATAATCATCTATTTTAATCAGATAGCAACTAACTTCAATCTCATATAAAAACTTTGCTATTACTAGCCTGTCCTTCAAATTTCATGCTTTTGCTACCACAATTTACCTCTTTTTATACTTATATCTATTAACATCTTTGTAGAAATTGTTATTTTAAAATGCGTATGTTGTTTAACATTTATATTAGAATTAAATGGTTAAAATACCAATTACAGTATTAGAGTATTCTGAGTTTGCCTATGTCTTTGCTTTCATCAGTGAGCTTTATATTTCCACATTACTAATTAGTGTCATTTTATCTTGAAGAACTCTTTTCGGCATTTCTTATAAAGCGGACTTAATGGTTATAAATTCCTTCATCTTTTTTTTTTTGAAAAATGTTTCCATATCTGAAAGACAAATTTGGTAAGCACTTTTTTCTTTCTTCACTTTGAATATTTTATCCTTTTCTCTCCTGGTCTGTAAGGTTTCTATTGAGAAATCCTCTGATAGATTTTATAGGGATTCTATGGGAGAACTTTCCCCTTACAGAATTTTTTTTTCTGTTTTGCTGTTTTTGAAATTATCCTTTTGCCTTCAATTTTAGAAATTATTTTAGTGTGTCTTGAGGAAGACTGTTGAAGTTTAAATTTGGGGTGATTTATTAACTTTATGGGCTTAGATGTCCAAATTTCTTCACAGGTTTGTGAAGTTCTTGTTCATGTTTCTTTAAATAAGCTTTCAGTCCCTTTCTCCCCATCTCTTCTATTTCTGAAACTCCAGATTACTTCTCTTAATGCAATATCAGTCTTTTTTTTTCCCTTTTGCTCCTCTGGTTAGATGGTTTCAAATAACTGGTATTCGAATTTACTACTTATTTCTTCTGTTTGGCCCAGTTTGCTATTGAAGCTCGTCATTGAATATTTCAGGCATAGTCTTCAACTGAAAGATTTTATTTTTCCCCCAATTGTTTTCTGCTTCTTTATCACATTTATCCTTTCAATAATGCTTTGTTTTCTTAACATTATTTAGTGGTTTGTTTATTTATTTATTGATTGATTTTTGTCTCACTGATTTTGTTTGAGATTATTCTGAGTTCTTTGTCAGATAGCTAATAGATCTCCATTTCTTTAGGGTCAGTTATTGGGGTTTTTTTAGCTTCCTTTGGTGGTGTCAGATTTTCTTCATTGTCTGTGATCCTTGTGACCTTGCATTGATGTCTGTACTTTTGATGTAGTTGTAGTAATAGTAGTAGTCAGCAGTATTAGAGACTTATTTACAGATTGGTCTTAGTCGGAAAAATCCTTTAGCAGTCAGCCTGTCCAGATATTCTGGGTGGTCATCTGGTAGTGTTCACAGTTGAGCTTGCTGCTACAGTCTTCAAGTAGACAAGACTTGGGGTCAATGGGATCAGGCTGGTGTTTTGGTTCATGGCGGTGGGCCTGGAGTTGGGAATCACTGGGATGAACCTTGTGCTTGAGTCTTTGGTAATGAGCCTGAGACCTATGTCTGTGTGAGTAGGTCTGTATCCTGGGACTACGGGGATTGGCGGCACCGTGGCATCCTGGTGCGTGTGTAGTGTCTGCCTTGACAGTGCTGGGTTGGTGCTGTGGTGGATCAGAAATCTAAGTCTTTAGGAGGTGACCTGGAAGCTGGGGCCATGGGGGCCAGCCTATTTGTAGGATGAGCTGCAAATCTGAATCTGTAATAGTCTGCCTATAACCAGGTTCTACAGGAGATGCGAACTGTTTGGAGCTGGCATGGTGCTCAGGTGGACTTGGAGCTTGGTTCATAAGATTCTGGAGTGAGCTGGGGGCCTGAGTCTGCAGGAGTTGTATAGAGACTAGGTTTTCATAAGCTGGCCTGGTGCTGTGGTAGGTTGGGGGCCTGGGTTCATGAGATTCACAAGGGAGCCTGGGAGGGTGTTCATTGTTGGTACATTGTTGTGTGGTTCTGAACTTTTCTTTCCTGTGAAATAGCTATAAATTTACAAAGTATTTATTTTTTTAATTATCAATGAAACTATGACATGTTCTGAGTCCAGATTCCAGTACCCTGGAAACTTGGATGACTAGAATCAAGGGAGCTTATATTTTCAAAGTGCCAGCTGTTTGTCATTCATCCAGAGGGAGCATAGATTGCTTTTTCATTAAAAAATTGAGCAAAAAAGTTTTGGCCTGTCTTTTGTAGCAACATGGATGAAACTACAGGGAATTATGTTATGTGAGATAAATCAGGATAAAGTCAGGACATTGTATGAATTCACTCAGATGCGGTATATGAAGAAGCCAAGCAAACAAATGAACCAAATCAAACAAAAAATAGACTTTTAGCCTAGAAAACAAATGAGTGGTTACAAGAAGGGAAGAGGGAGTTGGGCAAATTGGATAAAAGGGATCAACTGTATGGTGAAGGATGTAACTTGATTGGTGGTAAACAATACATTGTATATGGGTGTTGGTTTACAATGATGCACACCGTAAGCTTTATCATATTATGATGCAAAGTTCCTTCAATAAAACTAATTTTTTTAAAGGAAAGTTACAGTCAGGAATGAAGGTGAGCTGACAGGCAGTCAGGAAGAGAGAGAAGGAAGAAAGCACTTTATTTATTTTTATTTAGTTGTTCATCTTAGTTGTTCTCCCTGATCTGGGCCACAAATTCAGGTCCTAGAGATGTATGTCAACTGTACTCTAGACCAAAGGCAGTTGACCAAACCACTATTCTATCAGGACACACTGAATACAATTAATTAAAAAATTACATTTTTTGCAAAGCAGAGCACTGAGGTAAAGCACCAGATTTACTGAAGCACAAAGTTCCCAAATGTGAGAAGAATAGGCATGGTTGACAATTTAGTCTTTCAATAAGCATGGAGTTTGGCACATACTGATTGAATGAATGAATCATTGGGTTTATCCATGAAGCATTGGAAAGAATTACCTTTTATATAAATCCTTTGTGCTGAAGAAATTGTTTCAATGCCTAGAAAAAATTTTACTGATGTGAAGAGAGAAGCAGATTTGGAAGGAAGTAAGATTCCATTTTGGAAAAATAAAACTTGAAATGACTATTTTCAAGAAGGGAAATGAGGCTTTCTAGTTGAATCCTAGGCAAGACATCCACACATGCCCTCTAGATCTTAGATCTCACTGCCGCCAAGTGTCCTCCTTGTCTGTGAGTCCTGGACGTAATATGCTTACCCATGGGGAGACTTTCCTCTTATACACTGAATGCCAGGCAGTGCCCAATAGCTCCATCCTAAACTGTCAAACTACAAAGTGTTCAGCTAGGCAGCATTTGGTTTGTCTCATCATAGCACCAACTTCAGCAAAGCAGTGTTATTTTTCCCTGACATTGAGCTTATGAAAGACACAGCTTTTGCCCTGAAAAAGTCCTTCGTCATTCGGTTTCCATCAATCTCCAGCAGAACTTAATTTCTGTTTTGTGTCCTGTCATGGAAGCATCTGACTCAAATGGCAATCACAGTTATATTATGTGGAAACAACTTCTGTCCTTCTCTCTCCTCATCTGAACCATGCTGTCCTCCACTCCTAAGTGCAACACCACTTTGAAGTCATTTGTCAGGGACCTTACACAAAGGGGTGGTTCATGTTCCCATCTCTGAAATCTCAGGACAGGCAGACATCCAGAGCAAGAGGTGGTCAGTGCCTGACCCTCACTCCCCTGTCCCGCCCAGTGCAGTCCCGCCATTACCTCAGACAACACACATCACCGAAAGGGGAAGTGTCAGCCTTTCCATTTTTTTTTAAGGAAAGTAACAGGTAGGAATAAAGGTAGTAGTCAAACAGGAAGAGAGAGAAGGAAGAAGCGATTTATTTATTTTATTTATTGTTCATCTTTGTTGTTGACCCTGACCCTGGGATGTGAACCCAGCTCCTTGGGATGTACGTGGACTACACTATCAACTGGGGGCAGCAGACCTATTTGCTACTTCACCAAGGTGAGCCCTCCCACTTCTTTTTAACACTGCAAAAGCTTTAAGCACAGATTTAGAACATCTGTGGGGTCCTCACACGCTCTCAGATACAGTGTTTTGTGCTGGAGGTGGACTGTGTGGGGTTCAATGGAACGGAACTGGGTAGTGCCAGCAGATAGCCTTTGGGGCTCTGAAACTCAAATTCCGACCACCCCAGCCTCAGTGAAGGCTGGCTCCACAGTGTCGCCTGTTAACCTAATGTTCCACCAGGGACACCAGTACATTCATGGTTGGAGCCTTGTAACAGATTGTGAATGGGCTTTGGGTGAGGCACCTTGCCAGCAGCTGGGCGGCATGGACCAGGCATGGCCCCATGAGGCACAGTGTGTGGGGTTTAAACAGCTCCACTTACTTTTTTTTTGATAGACCTCAAGCTGTCCCACACCCCTTGGTCTACCCCTGCCCCTCCATAATAAAGGACAAACACAATGGAAAACAGAAATAGTCATAATACTAGAAAGAGGAAAATGATACTCTAATGATCAGACATTAAAGTAAAATGTAATAAAAACAACTTTACCTCATGTACATTTAATATGTTTCATAAACCACAGAGCAATTTACTGGGACATGAATTTTTTTTTAGCACACAACACACTAACGGTAAGACAAGAATTACAGAGTTGAATGTGGGTTCACTAAATAAGCTGGAACTCTTTTATACTGTCAACCAAGGAACCGGACTCTTACCCTCTTTATGGGTGTATTTAAAGAAATCGTGCTTTTATAGTATGCATTTGTTATGTCTCAAGGGACATGATTTTACTAGTAGTTATGCCAAATTTATGCAATAACAAGATTCTACTGTACATCTACTTTAGCACCAAAATCTCATGCACTGGTCTTTTTGAAAATAAGATGAATTTCAGTTAAATCCAGGTTCCTAAAGTTTATTATAACCCAGTATAAAGATTGTCTCAATTGTTTGACTCTAAACTTAATCTATAGTTTTCTCACTCTAGTTATTTATCACAGCTTAGTTATATATTCCCTAAGAGGAGTCAATGAGTTTAATTAATTTCTTGTAAAAAATACTGTCTATATGCTTTTATAGTGTGTAAGTATGTGATATTTGGTAGGTATTTGCAATGCTTTTTGATACCTATATATTTAAATTACCTAAATCTCATGAGGACTATTCATTTAGAGCATATCATTAAGAAATGTCTGTGTTTCATTCATCATGTACTTTTCAGAGCTAAAAACTAACAAGGACAAGAATATCCTATCTGAATTCTATGAATAAAACACCATATGTGAAGAATATTTGCAAATTCCGAGGTGATTGTAGGGGTGACATCTGCAGAGATAGCTGAGTCTTCAGGAAGATGTAGAAACATTTAAGAAAAATTAACTTTGGGAAGAATCCTATTTTCAATAAGGAAATCTTAATAGAGAATGAAATTAGTGCATCGAGCCAAATCCTGAACTGTCTATTGCTTCCTCAATTTTTCTTTGATGACATTATGATTTCATAATTAAAAAGGAAAAGGAAATCAAGTAGAAGAACAAAGTGTTTGACCCATCCTTCAAACTGTTTGTTTATCAGGATATCAAACACTAGTACATTGGATTGAGCTCTTTGCCTTTGAAATACTTACCTAGAAAGTACTCTTTAACTAGAAGTCATAGGGCTAATACAAAATTTTGCATTCAACTAATTGAACATTAGTTTTGCTCTTACCAGACATTCCAGGTTTATATTTTTAACTAAGTTGGAACTGGATGCTGGCCCATGTGCACTCACTGGTGACACAAAATTATATGTGTACCATGAATACCCACAGCTTGGACCTCCTGCTATAGAAAGAGCTGATTGAGTCAGTGTTTCCAGATGTGGGGACATCACTTGACTTTTCATTCTACACAGATATCTGTCAGTCAATACATGATTTGTTCTCACTTTCCAACTGGCTGTTTCGGTGTTATTGCTGACATGCCACAGTCATCTTTATATGGAGTAATTAACAAACACTCTTCCTTTGTACCTCTTTGTTGAGTCCTTGGCTTGATCTCCTAGGAGCAGCTCCTTTAAACCCATGGACAGGGAAGTGGATCGATAGCTGTTAAAAAAAAGAGTACATTTTAGTGGAAAAATGAGGTATTTTCCATTGTGGTAAAATGTCTTTTTTCCATCATAAAATTGTTCAGAAGAGGAAGCAAAAAGAGGAACATGCATTCATTTGTTTTAACTTGAGTTTGTAAAATGAGTTCTTGAGAAAGCTAGTGGTAATCTATTTCGAAGAATGATGACTTCTTTTTGAAATCCAAATAGTGTATCATTTCCAGAGTATATAATTATCTCCCATAATGATTTGAATTTGTAAATAGAACTATAAATTAAAAAGTAGTAGCCATGTACCAGGTTTAACTTGAAAACATATGGAAGGAAGGAGAAAGGGACGGAGAGAAAAAGTGGAAGGGAGAGAGAGAGAGAGAGAGAGAGAGAGAGAGAGAGAGAGAGAGAGAGAGAGACAGACAGACAGACAGACAGACAGACAGACAGAGAGAGACAGAGAGACAGAGAGAGAGAGAAAAGAAAAGAGAAGAGAAGAGAAGAGGAGAGGAGAGGAGAGGAGAGGAGAGGAGAGGAGAGGAGAGGAGAGAGAACCAGATATTTGCATATATGACAATTCAAATGACAAGACCAGAAATTATTAAGAGCAAGACCTTTAGTTTTTGACCAGTTAACTGATATGATACTAGAAGATATTATTCTAGCAGGTAAGAGATTCAGAGATATTTTTAAAGTGTTATTTCTTAATAGTAGACTCTAATTGTGTTTGGATGTCCATGTTGGAACATATCCATGCAATAGAGTAGACCCAGACTTGTTATTCAGAGAGACCATCCATGTTCCCAACACTCTCCAGTTGGGGATCTACTTTGACTACAGATTATACATCATAGCTGCTCCTGAAAAGCAGAGTGTTTCAGCCTACAAAATGTTGGAAACTTCTGTATAGAAGTCACTGATGACATTCAACTACCAGCTTGTTATTAGAAATAGTCAAGAATGTGGAAAGGAGACAGCTGTGACTACTGCCCAGTTAGACATTATAGTACCAACAAGACTTCAAGTGAGGTAAATGATAGGGGTGGGATTTGTTATGCTCTCCCTAAAGTTCTGCTCTGAGCCCTGCCAGAGCTGACTGGAGGCTGTTTTTCTTTCTGTGTTGATCACCCAATGTGATAATGATGATGGCAGTGTCAACCACAGCAGCCTGGCAATCATCTGGAGAGAAAGCATCTTTGTTCTCCACCCAAACATTTCTGCCAGGCAAATTCCACTCTCTGATCATTTTTTCCTGGTAGATTCTTCTCTGAGTTGTTTGTTCCAAGTAAGGAGTCAGAGTGACTATCCTTTAACAAGTTGGGAATGACTGTCAATGGCAATGTTAGGAATCCACTCAGGAGTTGGTTCCTATTGGTAGTTCTCCAAGCTCACGTGTAGCGAACTCTGAAGGAAGGGTCACTCATCAGAAACACCAAGCATCAGCTTACTCTAAAAATAAACTTGACACAGATTGAGGCTTTCTCCATGCCCTATTCTTTTCCCTCATCTTATTCAAGTCAAATAACAACATGTCAATGAAGATATGGTTATCAACCAGAATGTAAGCAGAATAAAATCAGGTACTTCGGTTCACTTATGTGTTCTGAGCATCTGGTGCATTTACTTTTCAAATGACTTAATGAGTATTATTCTTATGGGATCTTTATGAATGAAGAAACAGAGATTTGGTGTCATTAAATATTCTGCCACATTCAACCAGCTTCAGAAAGGTGGGACAGGGAATTGTGGAGGTCCTGTGAGAAGAGTTTTGCTCTGCAGTTGCTGTGTACCCCAGTTTGGGTTTGGACAAAGGAACCGCCTGTATGACATTCGGGAGGTGGAACAGAAGCAGCAGTGTCTGCTCAGAGGGTAGGTGTGAGGTGCTGGCACACTGGGCTTGCATTTCATCACCCGTGTGTGTACCTGTGCAGTGGGGTGACAGCTATGACCACAGCTGCTCCTGCTTTAGGCTGAGCCCAGCACCTTATGTAGCTCTCTGGCAGAGGGTGCCTGCTTCCACTGCAGGTTATCCATGCTGTTGAGGTTGGAGGTCACGGGAGCCAACCTGGTACCAGGTTACCCTTTGTTTCCCACTGCATGTCCAGCTTAGAACCCCAACAACTGATTCTGCTAACCTAAAGTGGCTTCAGGACTCAAGTGACCAAGTTCAAGTAACCTATGTGGCTTCATCAACTTCCATGATTATGTGTGGACCAACCCTACAATATACATGGTGCACAGAGGTTCTGCTGCCCTTCAACCTTAGCTGTTGTATCAGTCAGACTCTAGCTTTCTGTAACACTGCCTCCGTGGGGACAAGCTGGTTTTCATGGGATTTGAACCCTTCTACTCTGGGAACAAAGGACTTCTAATCAGATGCTCAGAAATGAAGATGGGGGACACAGTGCAAAGCAGACAAGTTCAAAAGTTGTTTTAGTGTTTTCACTTAGCTTAACAGATCACCGAGCTAAATATTTCAGATCTAATTTCGTTTTTAAGATAGGTGAAAAATGAAAAATGAATAAATATTTCAGTTACTATTTGTGGACAATGTGAAAATGACACATTTTTGACTTCCCAGTCAGTGCTTTTCAATATCTTACTCACTGACTGTTCACAGGCCAAACAGCTGTGTGGAAAACAAAAGTGTTCCTTTTATGACCTAGAGGAAATGTTGGGAGGGGGTGCTTTTCCATGTTTCAGGTATCGATTCACCTCAATTCAGGCATCAACATGTCTCTTTTTCCTTATGTGCTTTTTTTTATTTTTCAGGGTACTTTTTCTGGAAAATAACTGTGCACGGGGCAAGCTATTCGGATGGAGAGTTGAGGTCTTGGCTGGAGGTAAGCCTGCATGGCCCACCAGTGTTTACTTCAGCCCCAACTGCATCATGTCTGAGGTTCATGCTCTGCCACCCAGCACGTTCAGGACTAGTGGCTTGTACCCTGCGAACCCTGGGACTTTCCTGGGTTTCTCTACCTTCTGCTTTTGGGGTAATATTGGTTTAACCACCAGAAAAAAACAACATTAGAAAGATTCAATTTTTTTTACATGGCAGAAAAGAGGTTTTATACAGCTCACAGTGTCCGTTGATTCTGAGGAAACTTCTCTGGCTCCTTGTAGCCGGAGCCCCAAACTTCCTGATCCCCTTCTGCATACACTTTGTCCATCTCAAGTGAAAACATGAGCCATTGACTGGCCCTCATGTTCTATGTGGATAAGGCTGCCTGAAAAAATATAAGATGCCCGTTAAATTACAATTTCACCTAGGCAGCAAATATTTGTTAGCATAAGTCCAGCCCAAATGTTGTATGAGATATACTTATGCTTAGAAAAGGATTTGTGATATATAGCTGAGCTGAATTTTTTCTTTTTTAAAGGAAAAGTGTAAGAAGGAGTGAAGGTGAGTGGGCTGGCAGGCAGGAAGGGAGAGGAGAAAGAAACATTTGCATTTATTTTATTTAGTTATGCGTTTTGGTTATTGCCTCTGGCCCCGGGTCACAAACTCAGGTCCTTGGGATGGGTTTGGGCTATGTCAGCCAGTCAGTGTGCTTATCCACTAGGCCACCTATGTGTGCCTATAGTTGAAATTTAGTTTAACTAGTCATCCTGCATTTTATTTGCTAATTCTGGCAGCTTTGTGTGTATGCTGCCTGTGTTCCACATTAGCTCAGGCTCTAACTTACCCAGTCTTGCAAATGGATGGGTCCTCCAAGAGGATCCCGCTCTGGACTGACTGATGTATATGTCTTCGAGCATTTGAATGAGCTCCTTCATTCTGCCACCAACACGAAACATTAATTGGGTGTGAGATAGAAAACTGGTATCACCCACTCTTTGGTGGCAGAACTGAAAAGTTTGAATCATCCTGAAAGCAGTAGTCTCTTTTATGAAGGCAGTGCTGCTCACAGACAGAAAAGCAGTTGAACTTTTTTGTGTCACACAGGTTTTCTTCTAGTTCCTTCTTGTCTTCAAAGTTGCTAGTCCCCTTTTATTATGAAAGTTTAGTCCAAAGACTCAAGTAGGAGTTTACAAAAAGGGAAGGAGAAAAGAGGAGGGTAGGTGGGGTAAAACAGGTCTATTATAAGGTGAGGGATGGAGTTGGACTGTGATGGAACACTTAACCCAGTGTCTATGGATGCCGATTTACCATGATGCCTACTTCAAAACTATATAATGTTATGGGGGAGAAAGGAATGGGCTTTTCTGAACTGTGTCTCACATTTATGCTTTTAGATTTTACAGCTCAGGATGAACTGTGATGGGTCCAGGTGAGATATTCCTGGAAAGGAGGCTCGGTTCTGACCCCCAAGTGCACATGGTGAAGAGGAGAATATGGATTATGGTTTATCAAAGCCTTTTGCAATTCATTTAAAAATAATATTTATCAGACTTTTTGAGATTCTGAAACTAACATGTTCACTGTAGAAAATAATCCACACATAAATAAAGCATAGGGAACATTTTAAAAGTCACTCATACACCTGGCATCCAGAGATAACACGGTTCATAGTTTAATGTATTGTTCTAATTTTTAAAATAAATTTGTGTGTTATTTGAGCAAAACTAAAGGAAATACTCTGATATTTTTGGTTTTTACTCAACAATAAATTGTGAACATAGTTTTCAGTGTTAGGTTTACTTGCATATCATTAATTCTCAACGTGTTGGAGAGTTGCAGGACTCGTTTAAGAAAGTAACGGGAACCTTGAACTCTTCTGTGAGAAAAACCTGTGTATTATCGAGGGAATTTTGGATCAAATCTCAGACTCCTAGAATGCATCTGTAGACCCTACAGGTAGAATCCTCATTCTAAAACATCAATGATTTTCTCTGGTACCTGCAATGAGACATTTCAAGGTATCACTAAGAATTTATTTAACATGAGCTGTTGAGGCCTTTGGATATGTGCTGCTTTAGGACCTCAAGGACTGAGTGTTTTGCTTTTGTTTTTGTTTTCCTAGAACTTGGGTTTAGTACCTGGTAAAGAGGAACCATTTGCCAATCTGCAGAAAGTCCTTCTGTTGACAAGTCAGTTCTGAAGATTGTTGAGCTGATGGGTCTTCCCTTGGTTACGAGCCAACGGCCGTCATGAGCAAGACCATATTTGGATTTCACAAGAACCTTGTCTCAAGTCTGTGTTTCCTGTAGGAAAGCTGAATTTGTTGGCACCCTCACTGTGTGTGAGACTCCAACTCTGCTCTCAGCAGAAGACTTTTGATAATAAAAATGAATTCCAAGTGGAAATACACAATTAGCTCATGAATCCCTGAGTGCTGATGATATTTCTTGACTATTTTCTTTTCTGTGTGTAGCTTTTAGTCTATTTCTATATTTAGAAGGACATGAGGTGATCTGGGGAAGTACAAGAAGGTATAGTTTCTCAAGCAAAGACTGTTGAATCCTACTGCCCCTGGCCTGGGATGGGACTATGAGGACATCTGCGTCTCACAGAGTGCAGAGCAGGTGCTAAAAGATTCTATTATTATTATTATTATTATTATTATTATTATTATTACTACTGTTGTTAATAGTAACAATAACTACAGTGATTATAGGTAGCTTTTGTTGGACAACTTATATTTAGATTTATTGGGCTCTGTTTAATGGGAATTGGTCATTGGGCTAGGTGCTTTACCTAAACTAAATACTTACTGCTCTAAAAGGGAGGTTTTCCTTTCTCCTGTGTGGAAGATAAATACAGCTTGGGGGTTACCATCACGACTCTGGCTCTCTACAATGTGGATTCATACTTTGGGACGGTGAGCTTTCAGCAAGGTACTTATCCCCTTATGCCTCAATTCTTTCATCTGTAAAATGGGGGTGAAGTTGGAATTTGGATACAAGTTGACCAGACTCTAGTCAACGGATAATGCAAGGGTTCAAATGTCAGAGAGATGCTCTCCTTGTTGTTAGGCATGTGAGAGCATTTTGTGAAACTAAAAAGGCAGCCATGTAGAGTGGAAAAATGCCTGAGATAGGTAGCAAGAGGACAATAGTTCAAGTCTTGGGTCGGCTTCTAATGAGTTATATGACCTTTGCCAAATGGTCAGATATTTCCCAGCCTCCATTTCCTCATCAATGGAAGAGGTGGTTGGCTTTTCCTTCTGGTAGAGCCATCTTGGAGAGTAAATGAGATAAGGTCGCCTGTTTAGAGCAGTGATTCTGCTCTCTGTTGCTGCACTTTCTGACTGCATCATGGGCTCTGGGCAGAGAGGGGTATTTGAGTCTGTACCAGGTGCTCTGATAAGCTGGGCACAAAGACATCTAGTTAGGCTGACTTTATTTCAAACGGTACAAAATAGGACAGAGCTTTATGACCCTCCTTAGCAGACTGGGCAACTCAACTGCACCTTTTGCCATGTCTTACAAACGGCCCTGGCTTATTAAAAAAGGAACAAAATTGATGGTTGGGAAATATGTAAACAAACACTGCTGTCCCATTTAAAACGGGATGTATAGTCAGCCTACATCATATGTAATCCTCCTGAGGGAAGGTCAACAATTTGTCAAAGGCACTTGGTTATTTGTAGAACTGGAGATTGCAAGGCAACCAATATGTCACACTGTATGCCTCCCTACCAATAGCCCTCTACTGCCTTAAATACAAAATTCACTTCATATTTGAAAATCTCAACAAAGGGTGAATACATTTTAAGAATACCTTAACATTTCATTTTGCATATATTTTTCTTTTATGTATGCACACGTTTATATGATAAAAAAAATCCACATTAGGTAAGTCTAAAAAGGCTGTTTCAGTGAGTATGAAATAGGAATTACAAGGGTAGGAAAGCCATGAAACAGAATTTAACTGGCTTCCTTTTCCTTTCTTTTGTGTTCACGAATTAAAGGTGGACCTGACAATAGACAGTATATTAGATTAGATGACATACAATGATTACCACTTAATAAATGCTCAATAAATGTGAGATGCTGAGATACAAACATCATCTCTAATCTACCCAGATTAAGTAGATAATCATTATCATTCATATTTTATGCATGAGGAAACTGAAGTTGAGAAATATGAAACTTACCCACGGTACACACTAGTACATTGAAGAACTAGACATAACATCAGTTCCATTGTTAGAACACTGCCCTATCCAACACATATGTCTTTTTGCGTGGGGAAGGAATATAAATTTGGTAAAAGTAGCCAGAAGTACTGATTTCTAAGTATTTAACCCCACATTAACATGTGACCACACCTAAGAGCAAAAATTTTTATCTGAGACCTGCTATTTGTGATCTACATAGATAACTGGGCAGAATATTTTGGATAGAGATCCAAGATCTCACATGCGGGCCCTGTATGTCCTCATACATCTTTACCCACAACTGCATATGGAAAGCCACAGGTTTCCCTGGAGGAGCCGGGAAAGCTGTGCTACTCAGAGACAGAAGAGATAGTTACTGTGTGGCAGCCAAAGGCATGGACAGAAATGGCCCCTGAATTCTCCAGCCCTTTATTCCGTAGCTGAGGGCACTGTGGGTATTAATCCTCTGAGTTCATGTAGTTCCAAAGTGGAGAGGTCTTTTACATCACTAGGACCCATGTCAACCCCGAGGTCATCACAGAACTGTTGGTACAAGCAGATTTCGCAAGGTGACTTTTAGCACTGTGGGGGTTAGGAGTGGACTTGTTGGAGCCAAATCAAGAACTCTGAGGAGGAGGCTGCAAACCACATTCATTCTTCAGAGAGTCACTGCAAGTCAGTTCTCCACTGGGCACTTGTCTGAAAGACAAGTCTGAGACAGCCTTACCTTCAAAGAGCCCACAACTATTAGGACAGAGGGAGCTGGATTTTAGCTATAGGGCTGCCAAATATGGAAGCCAGAAGGAGATGGTTGAAGAAGATAAGAATTTAGAATTGGATCTCCAAAGTCAGAGTCATTGAGCAAGGGTAGATTTGGACTAGGAATTCAAGGTGTGACTTTTGATAAAATTAATTTCTGTAGTATTTAAAAACATATTACAATTAACGATGCTCATCTACACACACTGATAGTTGGATTTTGTTGTAATTATTCAAATAATCTCAATGTATTGAGAGTAAGTAATAGCCTGGTAGGCTACTTCCTATGTTGATTCTTGTAGATTGTAAAGCTCTCTGTGATTCCTCCCTCTAATCTTTCTCTCTTTCAATAGCACCCCTTCTACCTACCCCCAGGAGCCTTATCTTCTTCCTTCATCATCTCGGCACAGCTCACCATTTCCTGCTCCCAGGTATTGATGTCTGCCTTCAACACTGTGAGGAGTGATATGAAATAGAGGTACCCAGTTTAATGAATTTTATGGCAAAGGGAGTCTAGAACCTCAAAGCCTCAGGGATGCAAGAAATAATATTCTAGTTAGAAGAAATTCCTACACTATAGTCTTGTTTGGGATCTTACTGCCTTTCCATCATGTTTGCCCTAACGTGTCATACTTGGGTCCAAACAGTAGGCAAGACGGGTCTCAATAACCTTTCCTTCCTCTTCATGAAGGGAGTTAGAGGAGAAAGGAATATATAATAGTCATAACCATCTGGTGGTTGTTTTATGATTTGTTCATGTTAAAGTTTTTGGGAAGATTTCCATCAATATCAGTTAATATCTTTCAAATTATGTTTGCCTTGACATTTGTCCTGGGCTCTGTAGCTTCTTATTGTACCTCTGGAGTTCTTCCATACATCTACTGTTTGTTGTGAAGTTCCCTAGGAAGACTGGATTGCAGGCAACAGTTCCAAAGGGCTAGGAAGAGTCTAGTCTGACAAGAAGAAAGAGAACACAGGCATTATTTTGCCACGATGTTGGCTTTCTTTCACTTGAGAGAGTTCCATGAAGAATTTGCTGGTAGTCATCTTCATGGGGTTAAGGGAACCTCTCTTCTGAATTAACGACATGGCTAATTGTTAACACCAGGAGTGGAAGTCTGTTGTTTGTAAGAAAGAATTGTTTGATGTGTTACACAACTAGTCTATCTGCAGTCATCTGGTCATGAATTTCCATCCAAATATTGAACGACTAGACCTGAAAAGAGGAGGAAGTATATAACCTAAGAATGCTCGTTCCTTTCATTTACCAGGAAATGTTTTGTTTTGCTGTGATAATAACTATGCATAACTTGGTCACTAAAAACGATATGCGTGTAGTCATGTACATGACATTGTCTCCTTCCTCCAAAATCATATAGGTTAATTGGGTGGTCAAGTACATGGTAAAACTTTCACATATAATTATAATAAGTGTAGCAAATGAAGCATCTTCTCTAAATAATTTACACAGGTGTCTCTTAAAGGAGATATTTTATTTGTGTTTAGTATGCTTCTAAAACATGGCATTATTTGGGGTAAGTTTTACTTACTTTTGTTATTTTTAAGTTTTTTTCCAGTGAAAGTTTTTTTTTAATCTATAATCTATCAGTTATAATCAATCAAATTTAAAAATAGACAAGCAGTTGTATGAGTGGTACTATATTCAGTTCAAACCTGTTTCTTCCAAGTGGGTTCCCAAAAATAAGATGCTGTGAACCGGTGATAACAAGGATGTTTCCTATGATGACTCTGGAGCAGGTTCTAAAGGAGAAGAGATGAGTCAGAAGTAAGAAGGGGATTTAAGGAGGGAAAATAGATGGGCAAGACAGGATTGAGATCCAAGTCTAACTCTCAAATGACAAGCAGCAGCCCAAAGGTTTTTTTCTTTTTTTTAAAAAAATGATTTTACTCAAAACAAGTTTCCTTTTTGAAAGATGAGAGATGGATGGGAGAAAGAAAAATTTGATTTTAGAAGATAATAAGCTCCCATCTTTGTGGGCGAAAAAGTATATAGAAAATTCACTTTCCTGGAAGGAAACATCTGTGAAATTAGTTCTTGGTCATACTGCGTTCCCCAGAACCATTGTCTACTCTGCAAAGTTTAGGATTCTCTTTTTTGGCCTGATACTCTAAAACTTCATAATGACATTCTTGGGTGGTCATGTTTCATTCATTTATTTAGCTCTTTGTGGGCATTTTGGTATGGATACCCAGTATTTGTAGTTCAAGGGACGTTTTTCCCATATGTGTATGTATATGTGTGTGCGTGTGATATTAGCCAGTGTATTTTCTCTGCTCTGTTTGAAAATCCTTTTCATTAGAAGTTGATCCTGCTGAATTGATTTTCTAGTCTTGTCTTTTATGCTTCTTTTCTCTCCACCTCTTTGTTTTTATTCTGCAAGATTTCTTTACTTAATAATGTATCGTTCTCCTAATGAATGTTCTTCTGTTTCTATTGTGATACATAGATACATATCTGAACTCTGCTATTGGCCTCTTGGTCTCTTTGGAAAGCTTGTCTTGGATCACTAGTGGAAATGTATCTCGTGGTCTCATCCTTTTTTTAGATGTCTATTCACTTCACTAAACCACTGCATGTCTTGGCCCAGTGTCTCAGCTTCTTGGGGAGACCCCAGAATGGAATAAGATATATTCTGTAGTTAGGACTGAGGTGTGTAAGGACACATTTATAGTGTCTATCTACATCACGTTAAAAAGCAAACAAATATGAAATTCCATCCTCCACCTTCCTTTAAAAATGAACTCTTGATTAAAATAGAACATGCCATCTCATTTTGAAACAAATATCCCAGAGTTAGAGGGTTTATATTTTGGACTGTACCAAAAAAAACATTATATATACATATATATACACACACATATATATATATATATGTATGCACATATATATTTGTGTATTTTTCCCTACTGCTTTTTCTTGTCCTTTGAATATCTACTTTGTAGATTTTATGTAGTATGTTGTTTTTATTTTGTGAGCTCAAATTCTTCTCATCTCTCTTGAGATATTGATAATTGTTTTTGAGGCTTTCTCCCTCTCTCATTGCATTTCTATATCTCTTGAATTCAGGTTGCACACTGAGTTGTGATCTTAAAGGTACAATGATTACTCAAAGTATTTTCATGGAAGAACGTACTGGACCATCACTGGAACACAAATGATGAAGCCCATATGCACATTAAAGTTACCTACTCAAACCACATCTGCTCATCTTCCATTGGCCAAAGCAAGTGATGTGGCTACACCTGGATCAGGTGAGCAGAGAAAGAGTATCTGCCCCAGCCAGCTAGCTTGGTGAGCAAACACGCAGTTACACATATGCACAAGTCATAGAGCATTCATATCTCTAAGCTTCAGTTTTTCAGATTAGGGATTAGATACATTTTGTTTAGTAGATTTGGGCCATAAGTATTGCTTATATGACTTGTAAAAGGGAGGGAGGAAGGGAGGGGAGAAGGGAGTGGGGAGAGAGAGAGAGAGAGAAGGAAGGAGAGATTCTGCATTTAAATTTTCCTAGTAGTATAAGGGTTATTTATAAAAGTTCAGGAAATAAGGCAACTGGATTTCCTTTCTCATTTTTTTCTTGAGAATTTCATGACTCCATTTGCTTTTCAAAAATAATTTTTCTTAAGTTGGATTCTGATCTACTGTAATATCTTTATGTTCATTTCATTGACTTAAGAATCATTTCTATTACTTGAGCAGTACCATTTTCCTTCAACAAACATAAGAGAAAGCCAATGAACACACTAATTTGTGGGAAAAAATCCTACTGGGGCTATAGCAGGGGCATGGTGAGTGAATACCCAGACCACTGTTGGCCACCGTTGCTCTCACTGTATGGCTTGTCTTGGCTCACTGGAAGAGATGTATGTCATGGTCTCATCCTCTTCTTAAACGTCTGTTCTCTTCACTAACCCACTGCATGTCTTGGCACAGTGTCCCAGCTTCTTGAGCGAGGCCCCGAGAATGGGGTGAGATATACTCTGTAGTTAGGAATGAGGTGTGTGGGGACACATTACAGTGTCTGTCTACAGCAAATTTTTAGAAAATAAATGAAAACCAACCTCCCCCCTTTTTTAAATGAACTCTTGATTGAAATAGAGCCTCTTATCTCATTTTGGAATAAAGATTCCAGAATAAGAATTGTGATATTTATTAAGAGAGCATCTTCAATGCATTCAGTTGACAGAGCCAGTTTTATATGTCTGTTTGTATGTTTATTAGGCTTTGACCCCTTGTGTTGAGGCTCTAGGCACACAGAAAACAACTCCCCACCCCCCCACACACACTGTGGGATGGAAGAGCATACCAGAGTTTATGAGGGCTGGGATTTAATTCTGGGAAATCTTGTCTTTTGGCATCTGCCAATATATCTTCTGGAATTTATTATGTGCCCACAATGTCTCTCCCACCAGCCATTCTTCCCAATTTCCAGTCAATAGTTTAATTTCAACCCTCGTCATGTCACACCTGTATTATAAAAACAGCTTAGTCCCTGTCTCTCTGGCTTCAGTCTTTTCCATTTCCAACTCATATCTTTGACTGATAGAATGAAACTCTGTAGACGTTGCTATCGTCATGTCACTTCCTCCTCCACCTCTCCTAAGAACACATAATTTCTTGACTCAAAAGATGTCTTTGTAAAGTTTTGCTGGCCCTTGGTGGAGATGGGAAGGGGCACATGATCCAAGTGTATCTGATCATTGGAATCATCCTAAGTGATATTAAGAGTTGCGGATTTCTGGCTTCCTTCTATTGATGCAACACAGACAGCCATATTTAAAAATCTGATACACATACGTCTAGAAACATTCATAAATCATGACTTAAAAGAATATTTTTGTTACTATCAATATTCTCATGCCTCCATCATCTAGGTCCAGAAATAGAAAGTTCACAGCAAAAATAGCTCCTATTTTGACTCTTAAAGGCAATCCATATATTTTTAAAAGTTTCCTAGGTTATTAACAAGTTTTGGGGTTGACACTCCCTTTTATAAAAGTTAATAAGTAACAGCTTGTGGTCTTAACATTATTTTCGGGTTCTTTAGTATATATATACCTAAACATATACACACATACAGATTTTTCCCAACTAAATAGCAGGCTTTGAAGATCAAAAATTCCTCTTTCCATATTTATAGAGAAACCAAATAAACAAATGAACCAAATCAAATAAAAGTATACTTTTAGTCTGCAGAATCAAATCAGTGGTTACCAGAGGGAAGGGGGATGGGGGTTGGACAATTTAGGTAAAAGGGTCAATTATATTGTGAAGGTTAGAATTGCACTGTTGGTGGTAAGCCTCAGGTATTACATACAGATGTTTATTCATGATGAAGCACACCTTAAACCTACTAATGTTATTATGCAATGTTGCTGCAATAAAGTTAAAAATACAAATTCTTTTTCATTTGTTTTATTTTCATTCAGTTATTTCTTCCCTGAAATATACCCTTTCAAAATATTCTTTGTGTATTTGAGATATACCTATTGTGGTTATTGTAAATTGCTCTCAAACACAGTATATATCTGTTCTTATGCATAGAGGATACTTAAGTAATCTTTAACCAGTCAAATTATTTTGCCTCTTTTTCTCCATCTGCCACCGTATGAGGAAAGAAAACCACCAACTGAGATAGTGTGACTGGGAATTGAAGAGAAAGTTGTCTCAGTTCATCCAAAACTTTCCTCCTGGTTTTAATTTTGATCCCCATATTTTGAGACTGTATTGCTGTTCCTTGGAAATGTTTTTAAAAGTAGAAGAAAAGTGACATCTAATACATGCAATTAGTACAAATTTAATGAATTGAGTACATATGAGACAATGGATTTAAATGATGCTAGCACTTTATTTTTAAATGTAAAGAACCACATGCTATGTCCCTCAGTTCCTTGAGTAAAATTTTAGTAATGGATAGGTGTTACTTTATTACACTGTTATTTCAAATGAGAACTGATCTTTTCTAAGTGGTTTGGCAGCTCACTTTGTTACTACTATGCATTGAAGAGATGAAGTGGCTTGTTTATAGGAGTCTGTTCTTTCGAGATCTTAGGATAATAGTTGTTTCTTTTCTAACACATCACAACATCGCAATCAAAACCTGCGTACAATGGATAGCTGTTGGCCAAAAATTAGTAACCACTATATTTAGGTATCTCAGTCACATAAGCACAAATAAGAAACACCCGCCTTAAAGCTTGGTGGCAGTTGCCTTTTTATAGTATATGAAGAATACTGTTGAAGCTCATGTGTTTACAAGAGCTAAATGCAGGATATGGTCTCTATTATGAAGGAACTTAAGAAGCTTTAATGAGGCAACGTAAGATGAATGATGAGTGATGTGTTGTTCTAAGGAAGCCAGATACTGAAAAGAGCCTCTCTGTCTGGAGAGGGCAAAGAAGCTTCATGGGGAAGATGATACTTGAAATGGACCTTGAAGGATGGTGAAACATTTGACAGGTGGTGCTTGGGGCCAAACCAGAGATAAGGATGTGAAAAAATGCAGGGTAGTTTAGATGGACAGCTTAGCTAGACCCTCAAAGTAGATACCACTGAAGAGGTAGTTAGGATACAGATGGCACAGGGTGTGAAATGTTAGGTCAAAAAGTCTTACAGTATTCAGGCAAACTAAGATACAGTAGTGAAAATTAAAAAAAAAAAGTATTCTTGTTAGAGGGATTGATTTGGAAATGTTGAGTTGGCGACTGTGACCTAGAGGACAACAGAGATGAAGAGTCTAGGTTTTGACTAGATTTTAAGCTTGGGTCAGTAATGCAATTAAGGTTTCATGAACAGAAAACTACTATTTATTTCTTTTATAGCCACACTTCTAGAAACAGTCATTTATATTCACTGCCTTCCCGTTCATCTCAAGTCACTGCCCCATCCTCCCTCCTGCTCCCATCGACTCTCATCGATGACACCAGTGAAAATCAGTTTGCCAAATCTAATGGAAATTTCTCTGTTTTCAAGTGATGATCTGTCTGCCCCATTTGCATCATTGGACATTCCTTTTGTAAAACTCTCTATCCTACTGTTTTTGTTTTTAATTATTTATTAATTAATTTATTAAAGGAAAGGTGAAGGAAGGAATGAAGGCCTGTAGGCAGGTAAGCAGGCAGGAAGAGAGAGGAGAAAGAAGAACTTCATTTATATGATTTAGTTGTTCATCTTTGTTGTCCCTCAACCCCACCCCAGCCGAGGGTCATGAATCCAGGTCCTCGGGATGTACATGGACTGCACTCTCAGCCAGCTAGAGGCAGAGTACCCAATGGCTACTCCACCAGGGGTCTCCACTGGTTTTAATGAATAGTTTCCCAGCATGAAAAAGCATTTTTAAAAGAACAGAAAATCTGCATAGGAATCAAAGATATTTAGCATGATAACAGAGCCTACCACAGTGCATATACACTCAATGTGAATTGTTTTTTGTCTTATGCATTACTGCCAAAAAGTCTTTACTCTTTTATCTGCTTTTATGAAAAATTAGGGTGGCAAATATGACCCTGATTTTGCAGATATGACCATATCTAATTAATGAATTGCCTTAAAGGAGAGATTAGAATATATGAGGCGCTAAACAATATTGTGCAAGTAGAGATTAAATTTGACCAAGTGATTTATTAGACAAGTCTAACAAGTGATATCATTGCCTCAAGGGAGTAGAATTGGATTGGTTTATACGATCACTTCAACTTTTAGTGATTGAGTTGTGGATGTCTGTTGTTTTAACTGCAGGAACTCAGCATAGCTTTTAGTTTTTAAACTTTGGAATGTGACATTTATTAGGCCTATAACCCCCTCAAAAGCAGTTGAAACTATTCAACTACTGTGGTTAAAAGAGTGAAAATAAATAGATGTTACCCTCTGTTGGTTTTATTGAGCTATAGTTTTGTAAACAAATTTGTTGCTTAGGCACAGCCAAAGTTTAATATTTTCCCCCATTTTATATTTTTTAATTTTAATTTTTTAAATAATTTAAAATGTTTGTATTGCAGTAACTTTGATTTTTACACATTAAAATAAATGTGTATGTATAGGCTCACTATATGTGCAGTTTCCTCATTCTCCAGATATATGTCAACACACCCTGCACCAAGTGTTCTTCACCATTGTCCAGTGGACTCCACCACTACTTGACACATCTTTGTTCCATTCCCTATTGGCAACCTCAGTTCTACTGCAAGTATCCAAGGGTTGATTTTGTTTCATGTGTTCCTTTGTTTAGTGTATTCACATTTCACCTGTGAGTGACTCATCAGGTATCTATCTTTCTTCTTTTCACTTATTTCACTTAGCACAATCCCCTCTAGATCCATCCATGTTGATTCAAATGACAGAATTTCATCTCTTCTAAGGGTACGTAGCATTCCATTGTGTGTATACACACACACTCGTACACACACATACACACGCACAGATATATCGCACATGTTCTTCATCCATTCATCTGGTGTTGGGCATTAAGGTAGTTTCCAGTTCTTAGCTATTGTGAATACGGCTGCAATGAACATGGGGGTGCATAAATCTCTGAAAACTAGTGTTTTTTATCTTTTGGGTAAATACCCAGAAGTGGGGTTTCCATATTCAACTTTTTGAGGAATCTGTGCTGATTTCCATAGAGGTTGCACCAATTTGTACTCCCAACAACAGTGTTAAAGTGTTCCCTTTACTCCACATCCTCACCACATTCGTTGTCTCCAGACTTCAGATAGTAGTCTCTCAGGTATAAGGTGATATCTCATTGCTGTTTTAATTTGCATTTCCCTGATAGTCAGCAAGTAGGAACATCTTTTCATGTGCCTGTTAACTATCTGCATAGCCTCATCAGAAAAATTTCTCCCCAATTATTCTTCCCATTGTTTGATTGAATTGCCTGTTTTCTGTTATTGAGTTTAATGAATTTTTTGTATATTTTATATATAAAGCCCTTGTTAGGAATATGAAAAGCAAATATCTTCTCCCAGTTAGCAGTTTGTCTTTTTGTTTTATGATGTTTTCTTTTGCTGTGAAGAAACGTTTTAGTTTGATACAATCCCTGTTGGTTTATTTTTCTTTTTTGCTTCCCTCGATGCTGGAGTTGGGTCCTCAAAGGTCTCTCCAAGGCTGATGTCAGGGAATGTCATTCTTATATTGTCTTCTAAGAATTTTATGGTTTCTGGTCTTATGTCCAAGTCTCTAGTCCATTTTGAGTTAATTTTTATGAATGGTGTTAGAAAGTTATCTAGCTTAATTCTTTTGCATGTGACTGTCCAATTACCCCAATACCATTTATCAAAGGGACTTTCCTTTCTCCATTGTAGTCTTTTGACCCTTTTGCCATAGATTGCCTGTATGTGAGTGGGTCAGTTTCTGGTGACTCGGCTCTAGTCCACTATTCTGTGCCTCTGTTAGTATCCAGTACCATGCTGCTTTGTTTACTATTGCTTTGTAATATAGCTCAATGTCTGGGAGTGTAATCCCTCCAGATTAATCATTTTTCTCATAATTGCTTTGGTTATTTGGGGGTCTTTTATTGTTCCATATAAATTTTAAGATTTTTGTTCTATTTTCTGGAAATAAATCCATAGGATTTTAATGGGGATTGCATTAAATCTGTGTATTGCTTTAGGTCAGATGATCATTTCAATGATGTTGATTCTTACCAACCATGAGCAGGGAACGTCTTTCCCTCTTTTTGTATCCTCCTCTATTTATTATAAGTTGTAGTTTTCATTGTACAAGTCTTTCACCTCCTTTGTTAAGTATATTCCAAGATATATTTGATTCTTTTTATTTCTTTTTTAAATGGTGTGATTTTCTTGATTTCATTTTCTTCTAGCATGTTGTTTGCGTATAATAATGAAATGGATTTCTGTACATTGATTTTGTAGCTTGACACTTTACTGCGTTCATTGATTAGTTCTAGTAGTTTTTTTTTTTTTTGACAGTTTTTAGGGTTTTAAATATATATATATATATCATCTGAAAATAATGATAGTTTTACTTCCTCCCTCCAATTTGGATTCTTTTATTTATTTTTCTTGCCTACTTGCTCAGGCTAAGACATCCAGTATAACGTTAAATAGCAGTGGAGAGAGTGGATAGCTTTGCCTTTTTCCTGATCTTAAAGGAAATGCTTTCATTTTTTTTGTTTTTACTATGATGTTGGCTGTGTGTTTTTCATATATGGCCTTTATTATGTTGAGCTACGCTCATTTCATGTTTAAGATTTTTATCATAAATGTATGATGGATCTTGTCAAAAGGCTTCTCTGTGTCTATTGATATGATCCTGTTTTTCTCCTTGCTCTTTTTTTTATGTGGTGCATTGCATTAATAGATTTACATATGGCGTACCAAGCTTGTATCCCTGGGATAAATCCCACTTGGTCATGGATTGCATGGATTTGGATTGCTGATACTTTGTTGAGAAATTTTGCAACTATGTTCATTTAGAGATATTGCTATGTAATTTTCTTTCTTAGTGATGTCTTTATCAGCTTTTAATATCGGTGTGAAGCTAACCTCATAGGAACTATTGGGAAGTGTTCCCTGTTCTTCAAATCTTTGAAAGAGTTTGAGAAAAATAGGTATTAATTCTTCTCTGAAAGTTTGGTAAAATTCATTAGAAATGTCATCTGGTCCTGGGATTTTATTTTTATGGATACTTTTGGTTGCCTCTTCATTTTCTTTGTTTGTGATTGCTCTGTTCAGGTTTTCCCATTCTTCCAGGTTCAGTCTTGGTAGACTGTATTTTTCTAGAAATCTGTCCATGTCCTCAAGGTTGTCTGCTTTGTTGGCATAGAACTGTTCATAGTAATCTCTTAGGAGGTTTTATATTTCTATGGCATCTGTTGCAACTTCTCCCCTTTCATTTCTCATCCTAGTTATGAGAGTCTTCTCCTTTCTTCTTTGTGTGACTAGCCAAAGGTTTGTCAATTTTGTTTATTTTTTTTTTTTTGAAGAGCCAACTTTGGTTTCATTGATGTTCTGTATTATATTTTCACTTTCTCTTTGATTGATTTATATTCAAAATTGATTATTTCCTTCCTTCTTCTAATTTTTGGCTTCATTTGTTCTTCCTTCTTTAGTTGTTTTAAATGTAGGGTTTGATCATCATTTTTCTTGTTTCTTCAGATAAGCCTGGATTCCACTGAACTTTCTTCTTAGTGATGCTTTTGCTGCATCCCATAGATTTGGTCACTTGTGTTTTCATTCTCATTTGTCTCTAAGTAGTTTTTAGTCTGTCTTTGATTTTGTCTTTACTCAAGAGTTATTCACAAGGATATTGTTTAGTCTCCAATTAATTGGGGGTCTTCTACCTTTCTTTTTTTGATTGAATTCTAGTTTTAAACTGTTGTGGTCAGAAAAGATGCTTGGTATGATTTCACTCCCCAAATTTGTTGATAAATGTTTTGTGTACCAACATGCAATCTATCTTTGAAAATGCTCCTTGCACACGAGAAGAAAGTGAAGACTAGTCACCGAATGAAATGTTTGGTATATGTCTATTAGACCTAAAGTTCCAGATGGTCATTTAATACAACTGTTTCCCTGTTAATTTTCTGCCATTGTTGTAAGTAGTTGTTGAAGTCTCATATTACTGTATTGCTGTCAATGTCTCTCAGCAGTTCTAATAATACTTGCTTAATATATTTTGATATTCCATCATTTGGTGCTCATGTTAATGTGCATTATGTCTTCTTGCAGAATTGATTACTTAATCATTGTATAATGTCTATCTCTATCTTCTGTTATGCTTTTCATTTGGAAGTCTGTTTTATTTGATATAATTATGAATGTCCTGATTTTTGTTGTTGCCATTTGACTGTAGAATTGTCTTCCAACCATTGACTTTGAGTATTTGTTTATATTTTGAAAGAAGGTGAGTATCCTGAATGCAGCAGGAGGTTGGTCTATGCTTTTTAGTTCATTCGAGCACTCTGTGTCATTTGACTGGTGAGTTTAATCCATTATTGTTTCGGGTGATTATTGATATATACCTGTTTACAATCATTTTGCAATTTGTCTTCTGTGTGTTTTTCCAGAGAGTGCCTTTGTTCTTTGTTTTCTCTTCTTACCTGGATTGAGAGTAGTTACATTTTGACTGGTTTTCATCTTTACTTTTTCCCTAGAGATAAATTTTGAGGTTATCCTGATGTTAGCATAGAATTCTATGTTTATTTCTTATTTTTATTTGAAAGCAACTCTTACACTCATTCTAAAATCCACATTTTTGTTCTCTTCTCCTCCTGCCCACTTTTTATATATTCTATTTTACTGCCTTTAAGTAGGGGTATTTTTTTTATAGCATTCTTTAGTCTTTTTTGCAGAGTTGGTTTTGTGGTGATGAATTCCTTTAACTTTTGGAAAAGCTTTTTATCAGTCCTTCTGTTCTGAATGATAATCTCACAGGGTATAGTATCCTAGGTTGAAAGTCCTTTTCTTGTGGCACTTTGAACATATCATGCCATTCCCTCTGGCCTATAGAGTTTCAGTTGAGAAGTCCACTAATAATCTTGTGGGGACTCCTTTGAATGTGACTCATTCTTCTCTGGATTCTTTTAAGATTTTTTCTTTATCTGGTATTTTTTGACATTTGATGATAATGTCTAGTATAGATTTTTTTGGATTTCTTTTATTTGAATCTCTTTGAGCTTCCTGGGTTTGAAGACTTGCTTCATTCTTCAGATTATGGAAGTTCTCAGCTATTATTTCTTCCAATGTAGTTTCTTTTCTCTTTCTTCTCCTTCTGGGAACCCTAGTTACCTTCTAGTTATGGTCCTGATGTAATTTTCTCTTCAGGCCTTCCGTGCAATCCACTGGGTCATTAGATCTCTTTCTGCCCTGTGCCAAGACCCTCTCACCTGGTTCCATGTCCTTGTCCGGTTGGGCAGGCTCTCTGCTGCTTTCTCTGATCCTGGAAGCCTGCTTCTTCCTGTGGCTCCACCCCTCCACTTCTCCCTGAATCCCTAATCTCCAGTGTAGATCTGGACACTGATATTTTCACCTACCCTTTGAGGTTCTGATTGCTGCTGTGTCTCTGTAGACTCTGTGCCTGCTTTTCCTCAGTGCTTGTTTCTGGAACACAGGTATATTCTTAGCTGCTTTGTGGGGAGGACAGGGGTCTTTTTCCTGCCAGGTCGCCATCTTTCCCGGAACCTAAAATTTATTTTTAACATTGTTTTTAATTGATATAACATTGCATTATAACATTATGTGTGCTTCAGATACCATCTTTATGAATTAATATTTGTATATACTAATTAAAGTTACCACTGAAAGTTCTATTCCATTTATCACTGTATAATTTTTCTTAATCAAATGCCATCACATTTTCTCAGTTTGCAAGTTGAAACACAATTTTCCCCATTGCAGTCACATTAAAGTCTGTGTGGAACTTCAAGCTCAGCTACAGTCTTTCTCTCTTTTTTTGTTGCCATGTAAAAACAATAAATATTCTGAAGTCTAGTTAAATTAGGCTTGGAACTACTAGTGTTGTCCGAAGTGGCAGAAAATCAGTTTTCCTCTCTTTCTCCAAAGTAAGATTTGTTGGTCAGGGGAGAGAAATTATGTTTGCTTGTTCTCAGAGATGAGAAACCCCAGAAGCATTGAGCAAAGATGGGGGGGCTGATCAAGTCAGTTTTAGAAACTCTTTGAGAAATAAGCTTCTTTTCACAAAAAATTTGACTTCATTCTGCAGCCTAGGCTTTGGAGCCCTGATTTTCAGATAATTTCTTTCTAGTTGTCTCCAGCAGGTATTAGAACCTTAGAATGAAACGTATTTATAAATCACCCTGATTTTCAAATTAAAATCGACCTCTTGGAAGGTTTGTTGTTTGTTTTTCTGGTATAAGTGAAAAGCAGTCAAATAGAAAGCCCTGAAATTCAGCACATAGGGCAAGAGGTGGAAGACAGTGAATACATGGTGTTCAATCATCTTTCTTTTCTAGATCAATGAAAGCATAGTTTACAGATAAATTTGTATATATTTAATTTGTGCAATATGATATTTTGCTAAATGAATATATTGTGAAATGATGACTATGATCTCACTAATAAACATATCCATCATCTGACAGTTATCTTTTTTTTGATAAGAACCATTAATATTTACCTTGTTAGCAAAGTTCAAGTATATAATACAGTATTAGTAGCTATAGTTACCATGCTGTATATTAGATCTCCAGAATATATTCACCTTGCATAACTGAAAACTTAAACCATTTATTCAACATTTCTTCATTTTCCCAGCACTTAGTAACTATCATTCCATTCTTTGCTTCTCTGTATTTAAATCTTTCAGATTATACATATAAGTGAGATCATGAAGCATTTGCTTTTCTGTCTAGCTTATCTAATTTATTACAATGTCCTCTGGGCTGCTGAAAATGGCAGGGTTTTCTTATCTTTTTATGGTTGAATAATATTTCTATCTGTCTGTGTATATATATGTATGTATATATGTATCTATCATCTGTATTTAATTTTCTTTATTTACTCTGTTATTTCTTTCTTTATTTATGCATCTGGACACTTGCTTTCTATATATTTGCTATTGTAAAAAATGCTGCAATGAGCATGAGGATTTAGATCTTCAGATTTTGATTTTATCTCCTTCGAATATAAACCCAGAAGTGAGATTGCTGGATGTATTGCTGGTGGTTCTCTTTGATTTTTTGAGGGCCCTTCATATTGTTTTCCATACTAGCTATACCAATTTGTATTCTTACCGGCAGTATACAAGTGTTCCTTTTTCTCTACATCCTCAACCTCTTGTCTTTTTTATGACACCATTCTAATACATATGTGGTGATATTTCCTTGTGGTTTTGATTTGCATTTCTTTGATGATTAATAATATTGAGTACCTCTTCAAATACCTGTTCACCATTATATTCCTTCTTTTGAGAAATATTCAATCAGGTTCTTTGTCCATTTTGAGTAAGTTGCTTTCTTGCTAATAAGTTGTATATATTTTATATATCACCTTCTTATTAAATATATGAATTGGAAAAGATGTTTGCCATTCTGTAGTTGTCTCTTTTTTTTTTTTTGGCATTATAGAAGGTGTTTTACTTGGATGCAATCCCATTTGTCTATGTTTGCTTTTACTGCCTATGCTTTTGGGGTTATACCTAAAAATTCCCTGCATAGACCAATGTTAAGAAAATTTTTTCCTTACATTTGTTTTACAATTGTAGGTCTTACATTTAAGTTTTAAAGACACTTTGAGTTTTAGATAGGTATGAGATGAGGGTTTAAGTTCATCTTTCTGCAGGTGGAAATTTAATTTTCTAGCACCACTTATTAAATAAACTGTCTTTTCCTCATTTTGTGCTCTTGGCAAACATGTGGTCAGGTTTGTGGTCATTTTTATCTACTGTATTCAGTATTCCTCAAGGCAAAGTCTCTTACATATTCATTTTTAGGTGTAGTATTTAAAATGTAATATATCAAAATTAAAGCAAAATTAGAATTTGTGAGTGTGTTTGGGAATATGAGCGTCAAGGGCTGATACTATTAATCTTCCTGCTGGTAAATCCATTTGACTAGAAATAAATGCTCTGAAGGAAAGGCAGAAAATTCACAAGTCACTCTGGGATTAAGTGAACACTCAGTATATACTTATTAAACACATAACAGACCCTACCAGTCATTAGGATTGATGATAAGGTTTATCACTTGATTATGTTTGAGATCATGAAAGATAATATTATGAAGCTTATTTATTCAAGCAATGAATTAGCAATTGGAGCTGATGGAGTAGAATAGAGTAACCAACTAGATGTCTATCTTAGTTATATAGCAAATTGCAGTCTTTTGTGTGTAATTAACAAGAGTTGATCTATGGTTGGAAACATTTATGAAGCAATTCACAATTTTAAAAGCACTTTCTTAATCCTGGTCTCGTTCATTCCTTACATGACCCCGCAAATTATAGTCTGTATTGCCTTGGTTACGGAGTCATACCATTTTAGCAAGAAATGATAGCTTCAACCATTATGAGGCATAGATTATATAACTTCCTCCACTTCAGTTATTTTCATAAACATTAAGATAATAATACTTAATGACCGCATAGAAATAAGTTATGACAAACACAGCATTATGTCATGTACAGGACAAGTGTTCAATTTAGCGAGAGCAATGATTACTATTGTTATTCTTGGTATAAACTGGAGGAGTCAACAATCTTATGTTTATAGAAACTGAGGTCCAAAGAGTTAAAGTGATTTATCTCTGATCTCATCAGGCAGGGTTTGGAGTCACCACCAGAGCTCTGAGCCCCTGTCAACTGCCCTCTCTGAAGTACTTACAGATGTACCACATGATGCAAAGAAGTACCAGGGAAGGAGCAAGGAGGCTAGGCCCAGCCAACCCTGCTGACCACCTGGATCAATGCCTGGTTAATTTATTTTATGTAAATCTCTCATGGTGATTATAAAACTTTAAAAGAGCTTGGATATCTTATATAACTTTTATTTTGATACCCGGAAATAGTACAGAATCAGTTGATAATATTCCTTTCAATTTTATTATTTCAGAGGCAATGTATAAAATTTAATAACAGATTATTAATAAAATCTGGCTTGTAATAAACTGTTAAACGTGACTACTGTACACTTATGACCACCTATGCTTCATCACTCTGTAAGTGTTGAAACTAGCTAGATGGTGTCCTGAGATTAGCCATCAAATAATCTGGTAAATTAGTAACTATCAGTTGGCAACAATTTTTTCTACCAAAGAAAGTTAATGTCACTCTAACATTCTTTGAGACCAAATTTCAGCACTCTTAAGAACTTAAAAAAGGTGATAAACATCTGGGGTTCTTGTCTGTTTTGCCGAAAAGGAAGCTTTATACAATCACAGATCTATGGGTAGAGAAGTGGTACATTTTTTTCCCGTCATATAAACTACTGTTTTGGATCCATAAACATGTTAGGCTTGATTTCCTGGAGACCTAAATTCAAAAGGAGCATGATTTTGTCCACTCAGATGAAAAATTAAGTAATGAAATTCTGAAAGTTCTTGAATTTTGTCTCAGTGAACTGATTTTTTTCCTTCCTTCCTTCCTTCCTTCCTTCCCTCCCTCTCTCCCTCCCTCTCTCCCTCCCTCCTTCCTTCCTTCCTTCCTTCTTTCCTTCCTTCCTCCCTTTCCCCCTCCCTTCCACTCACCCTCTCTTCTTTCCTTCTTTCCTTCTTTCCTTCCTCCCTTCTAAAGGAAAGTGAAGGTAGGAATGATGGTGAGCAAGCAGGAAGGCAGGAAGAGAAATGAACAAGAAGTATTTTATTTTTTATTTTTGTTGTACACCTTAGTTGTTCCCAGCCCTGGGACATGACACCAGATCCTTGGGATATATGTGGACCGCACTTGATGTGAGATGGCAAATCCAACAGCTACTCCACCAGGGAGCGTCTAAAATTTTCACTTTATGACCGATATCTTAGAAGCTCTAGTAAATGGGAGGTTTTCATTGATATTTTCCGTTTTTACCCTAAAGGATCTGTTGCTAACAACAATAAAAAACTCAGTTTATTGACTTATTTATATATAAAACACGTATTTTTAAGTGCCTACTATGTTCTGAAGAAAAATTCTTAATTGGCAGCATTTGATTTTCCTGTGGCTGATTTCAGGCCATCAATTAAAGTCAGTGAGCATTGAATTTGAAAGAGTGAACAAGACAGGCTCTGCTAAGCTGATCTGAGAAAGCCTATGTCTCCCTGGATGTTAGCAGATTCAATGATGTCACACACCTTGGAGATACAGATATAACAATGTACTGTATATCATATTATTAATGTAATGCAATATGCTCTACATATGAAAGTAATTATTTTCATCTGGTACCAAAAAAAAACAAAACCCAAAACTAAGATGCTTTGATTTATTTTTTACTCAGGTGAGAAAATTGAGTCATCAACTAAGGTAGTTCATAATTTTCAACCATGTAAGTGGATATTTGGAAGAAAGGAAAGTAGAAATAAAATAATGATTGTTTGTCTCTTAGTCACAGATCATTTAGCTGTGCTTATGGTGCTAATTTTGAACTGTTCTGGTGGTGAACTGAGTGTTATTCCATTATCATAGGTCCATTATTCACAGCAATGGGTAGTCTACTAAAAGTTAAAGATATGGGATTCAGTTCCCTGTGATAAGTGCATAGGTACAGCAAATTTCCACAGGCAGGTCAGCCAGTGTATAATGGCACAAGGAAACAGGTAACAGGAACTTAAGGATTAGCATAATCCATGGAAAAAAAATTAAGAGTAAGTCCTAGGGATGATGGGTCAACAAGATCCCCATGACACACATACATATATATAATATATATAATGCATATGCGTATGTATATGCATACACTTGTATATATTTAATACATTAATGTAAAGATATATATGTGGGTTTGTTCTTTCTGTATACGTTAGGCATTCAAACATGTCAATAAACTTGTACGGCATATAGATGTTTAAAATTTTTCTCAATGATGACCATATTAAAAGTATTTCCTCACACAACAAGAATTTTTTGTTACACTTTCAGCAGATATAAGGGTGTTCATCTTCCTCTTTGTCACATTTCTAAATATTCAGTGCTTCTAGACATTTGAATGGTTTTTCTACATTTTTCTTTTGTCTTAAATAATGCTTCAGAAGATATCAATTTTTAAGTCTTTGATTATTTCCTTAGGAGAGATTCCTGATGTCAAAGGTTGAAAAACTGAAGGAATTTCAAAATGTGAAGTCAAATTGCTTTGCAGTGAGATGATCCTTTCAAAAATATGGTATCTTAGGGTGCTACTTTTAGCATCATGTATTATAACTTATAAAGCTTCACTCATGAAATAGGCAAAAATGGTATATGATTTTCCTTTGCTTTGAGAGTGGTAGTGAAACTGACATTTTTAGAATGTTTATTGGTCATTTGCATTTCCTTTTTATGAATTATCCACTCACAATCTTTGTCTATCATTTGAATTCTTAGAATTTTAAGTTGATTTGATTGAGTTGTATCTAGTGAGAATATATAATTTTATTTCTCATAGGTGATGTGAATATTTTCCCTAGTTTACTTTTTTAATATTGGCTGATATTTTCTTATGATATGTGGAAATTAAAATGTTTATTAAAACCACCTTTGTAATTCCTCCCATTGATTTCAATCTCAGAATGAAATATTTACCTATATAGTCTTCTGATTTCTGCAATTTCACTTTTAATACTTATGCTGTTTTTTCTGTTTGCTCATTAGTGTATAAATATTATTTATGGATTAATATCTAACACATTATCCTCATATTTGTGGTAGAATAATGTCTTCATTCTCCCTCTATTTGTGACATTCTAGTTTTCATGTATTTAATATTTATTATAGTAAGGTTTGTTGCTGCAGTATTGCTTTTTTTCATGTGCCTGTCTTGCCTTGTGTTATTTAATTACTATAGACATAAAATTTTAATAGCATCTAGTGATAGTTACCTTGCTATTATCCCCATTTCAAATCTAGGTGGTCTAATTTGTTTATTCTTTCCAAGTCACTTTAAGTGTAATTAAAAATACATGGAATTGGGATTTTTGATTAGCAGTGTGTTTATCTTACAGATGGTTATTTGGGAAGTATTGTCATAGCAATACCACATTATTATAAATGACAGAAGAGTTATTTACAAGTCAATGCAACATGAAGCCAAAAGTGTATAAAGGCTATAGAAAGGACCACAGGGGATGGTGGAAGGGTATCAACAAATTGTACACAGGTCTGGACTCACTGATTTATAGTTATTAGCAGTGAGGCCTGGAGCCAGTCCCTTCAGATTTTTGACTTACTGCCTGTCTCATCTGTCAAATGGGAATAATTCCTTCCCTGCGCTGTGAGTAGGGTTGTGAGGTTCAAGGAGGAGAGGGACTATCATCCACTCCTTTGAGAACACAGACATTTTTAAACGTTATGCTGATTTGTTTTCTATAAAGATAGAAATTTCCCTTGTCTGGTCCACTGAGACCTGAGTCTGAAAGCAGCTGATTTTCATTTCCTTTCAGTTGGGAAATTCATAAACTATGTTCACAATTTACCTACTTTTTTAAAGATCAAGCTGTTCCATTTTTCCCCTTTGCTACTGCAGATATAACTCGTGTATGAAGACCAAAACTTTTTAGTACTAAAAAGAGTGTCTTCATATTTTATAAGCAGGAGGCCTGTCAAACAAATTATTCTTGGGAAAGCAGACCATATATCTTGAGCTTATTTACCTCCTTGCAGCCCTGGTCACCCTGTTTCACAGAGACCTCTGGCAGACCCACTCCTCACTGTCTGAGCAGGGGCTACTTTGCCCCAAGTGTTTGGAGGTTGCTCCCTTACCCACTATAATTTAAGAAGTTTAGCTTCTTACCCTACAGTGATGACTTTCTGCTATCATTTTCAGACTACCTACTACTGTTTATTTGGAACCTAAACATCTGGGAAGCTTAAGACCAAATTTGCAGAGGGCCCAGTCTGCACTCTAATTTTATGAATGCAAGACACATGGGTGGTAATCATGCCGATAGCAGGATTTATTAAAATATAAATTCTACTATATAATCTGGGACCAGGAAGATTTAGGTCAATCTTCAGTGAGACCATTTTGACGGAAGTTTAGATCTGGAAGATATGAAACTAGTTTAACCCTTTTGTTCTACAAAGAAGGAGCCCAATTCAGAACAAATGGCAACTTTTCCCTTTAATGTGCTCATTGGGCAGTGCTGGGAGCAGAAGAGTCTGGCTTTCCAGATCCTCTCCTCATAGCTTTAGTGAAGCACCATTCTGAATACAACATCATTGCAATGCAAAGTATTAGAAAGTGTATTTGACCATCCAAGAAGAGAAAAATATAGTCAGTGACAGGATATCCCAACTGACTCACAAGGTCTTTGTTCCTCAAAGAGTCTCTTCTGGGGTCGTAGATATCTTTGTCTTCGTTTATGGGAAAAAATGTATAAGAATAAATGTTTTTACTTTAGGTTTTTTGTGGAAAGGCTGGTCTGATCATAACCCAGTTTTTGGAACTGTGAATATCCAGATTTGATAGTCTCCTGAGTCAATGTGACCAGTTTTTGCAGTGTGGTTATTCAAATTGGGTCAGAGGCATTTGTTGCCCAAATCTCTCAGGTCAACTCTCTGGACTCTTAGTTTGGTCCACTTTGATTTAACAACCGCAATTTTCACCTGTCCGTAATAGAAACTTTGCTTTTCATGAAATGAATTTCAAAATTTGCAAGTCTTCTAACATTGTTAGTTTTGGTTTCTAAGTCTTTGTTCATGCTGTTCCTTCCCTTGGACTTTCCAGCTCCTTCTTCTCAGAGATGGCTTTAGTTAGCTAGGGGATTTCCTGGTTCTCAATTTCTAGGTCTTCAGATATCCAAGTAACATATATTCTTCTACTTTCTGACCTTGTCTTTCCAAATATATTTGAGCCCTGGAAGGTTAGGGAATAAGAAAATTTTCTCAAGAGTAACCCTAAGACCACTAAGATATTGTGGGCGGGGCGGGGGGTGGCATTAATGAAGTGAAAAGGAAAAATGTGATTGAACATGGAGAAGAGAGAGAATGATATTGAGAAGTTGCTTCTATACCTTGTCACAGTCCTTCTTTCAGTCAAGTTTGACATTGCTTTCTTTATTGATTCTTGAATCTTCATGAGCAGAAGTGAATGACAGCCCAGAGGGTATTCTCATTTTCTGAATTTCTTTCAAGTCCATGGCTTTATTTCATGTCCTCTTTCCTCTGAGTGACCTTGTTTCTTTTTGAGTCATGGCAGCAAATATATATGTATATATATATATAATATACAGACGTATATGTATATATGTACACTTTCCCTCCCCTCATATAGTTTCAGGCATTTACTTTCAGGGTCTAAGAGGACTATTATATAAGCAAAATGAATTAGGCAAACAGGCCTTGACTTGAGTAAAAAGTCTGCCAGAGGCAAAATGTCTCTTCTCTAAGCTTATAATTCCCAATGACATAGCTCTATCATAGGCAGTCATCTTGCATTATTATGATCTGTGGCTGTGTTTCTTCTCCCATTACTCTGTGTGTTCAGTTTTATTTATTTTTTTGTGTCGAGTACGCACACAGTGTGTGGTGTAGAGTAAGCCCATAATAAATATGTTTAGTTCATTAAAGGCATCTTAGATTTCTTTAAAAGTCAGTTTTGTAGTAAGCAAGTTCCCTTTTTCTGTTTAATTTTTCTTTTCTTTTACTAAGAGACAAAATGATGATCTGAATACTTCAGGCAACAAAATGACATCTTTTCTCTCCACCTTACAATCTTCAGGTATCCCTTGAAAATTATCTCAACTCAATGTGTTATGTTTGCTGTGTGCTGTTGTGAGCATCTGTTCTTTCTCTTTAAAGTTGTGTGTAACCATTTTCTTTTCTGGGCCAATTCTTGCAGCAATGATGTGCTGAAGTTGGTGAAATGGATTGGTTTTGTTGACAAATAGTTTCAGTCTAAATTGCTGACTTTTCTCAGCCTTTTGCTAGATTGCACAACATTGTGCAACTTCATGTAGCAAGAAATGAGTTTATTAGTGATGAGTTGTGTGTTTGTGGCTGTGTCTGTGTGTGATAATAAACATCTTTTGTGGGCACTTACTGCAATAATGACACCACTCTTTCTCAGTTCACTCTTTACCATAAACTATGCCATTATTCATTTCAGTGGGAGCCTCTAACCTCAAAGAATGTTCTGAGAGGAGTTTGTTGAAACAGAGTAATGGACAGTAGACTTGAGCAATCCTCTACTGGCAGGATTGTGTGATAGCTGAGCAGACAACTTCTATGTTGGTGGTCTGTAATATTTCTTCTTTAAACTGTTCATATCAAACACAACTTTGCTACACCAGGAGTTTTTGGTGACTAAAAACAGCATCATGTTTTCTAGAGTATGTCCTAGTCACTTGTGGGGGTAAGCCTTTGCTTCTGGAATGTGCTTCTTGAGGAGACTTGTGGTTCTTACCCTCAAAGAGCATACAATCTATGGTAATCTAACAAGTCACTGAAGGTGCACATCCTCTCAGCCAATAAGAAGCTGGAAGCAAACATTCTCCATAGAGTTATTCTTGAGTATGGGTGGAACGGTTGGGCTATGCAGGGTGAGGTGGAGTCTGACACTATTATCAGGGAATCATCTGAGGAGAAAAAAAGCGCTGGAATCATAAATGGAAGGACTGGAAGTAATAGCTGACACAAAGGTTCAGAGAGAATGTTCTAGTTTACCTGAGGTGGGCCATATGGGTAGTTGTGAAGTAAGAAGAAGTGGGTTATGGGAAATAGAAGGGCATAAAAACTACTGGATAAAGCAGCCCAGTTAAAATTCTTTCAAGAAAAAAAATTGCTACAGTCTATCTGAATCATCAGAGTTTTAGGTAAGGCACTAAAACAGAAGCAGAATTTATGCTCAATTCAACAGATATTTTATTGTATTTACTTTTGGCAAGGTTCTGGGTTAGTTGCTGGAATACCAATAAGAGTAAGGAATGGGTGAAGAAAGAGCTGGAATAGTGGTGTTGAACTCAGTGTTTTCTATGCAGATGTTGATTTACGATGATGCACGTCTTAAATCTATAGAAAGTAATGATGCAATGTTTATTACTTTTTTTAAAAAAGAAAGGGGCAGGTAAGAATGAAGATAAGTAGGAAGGTAGGCAGGAAGAGAGAGGAGGAGGAGAAAGAAGCACTTTACTTTTACTTAGTTATTCACATTTGTGTTCTGGCCCCCACTCTCCTAATTTGAGTTGTAAAACCATATCCTTGGGATGAGCATGGACTGCGCTCCTTTGGAGGAGGCTGATCTAACTGCTACTCCACCGGGGTGAGTTTATGTAATATCTCTTAATTCACAATGGCTAAGACCTAGAAGGAACATAAATGTACATCAACAAATGACTAGATAAAGAAGTCATGTTTATATACTCAATGGAATTCTATGAAGCTATTAAAAGGTGAAATGGTGACTTTTGCATGAATCTGTATGGAACAAGAGGTGATTATGCTAAGCGAAATAAACCAGAAACATGTTAAGCATAGAATGGTTTTACTCATATGTGGACTATAAAGAAACAAAGAAACACATGAACAACAGACAAATCACAACAAATTTCATAGGATGCAAGACTGTGTCTACCAGGGGGCTGGGAGTGGCGGGAGGCAAGAGAAGGAAGGAGTTAATATAATGGGAGTAAAGGGCATTAAAATGCCATCAGTGGGTACGGTGTGAAATGTACACAGATCTCTCACTACCATGACTTCCTCATTCCCAGGGATGTAGTGATGCCTGTGGGATGGTGCAGTGAGGATCTTGCTGGAGAAGGTGTAAATGACTGTAGAGCATGGTGCTCTCAGTGGATGGTGACTTTCCTACAATGGCCCCCAGTCCATTTTCTTCACTCATTTGTCATCTGGATGATGGGAGAACAGTAGTGCTTTGCCCTTAGAATCCCCTCACCATGCATGGAAGTCCAGCAGATGTTCAAAACAGGCAGAGATGACTCAGCATTTCCCAGGCTTATGGGTTTAACATTGAGTCAACATTATTGTAACACCTTTTGGTCCACTTAATATTTACAGTGTCTTGTAGGTGGCAGTCAGAGGCTCAGAGCCGGGAGGGACCCCTTTTTGCAGTACTAGGAAAGCTGCAAAGCCATTTTTATCTTGCTTGGCAATTTTTTTTATAGTTAAACATTTTAAAGTGATTCAAATGTTTTCTATTAAAAAATGAAAGGAAGCACATGAAATCTTCAGGAAAGACACTGGTTGCATTGCACATCTATGAAAATCAAAAAGATGTTAAGAAAATGATGTCCTTCCTTCCCATGTCTCCAATAAAGATAACATAACATAACATGACATAAGGTATCATAACCTATCCTAACCTAACCTAAGCTAACATAACACAAAACATAATATATCATAAAAATTTGCCATAAGCCATTGTGGTTCATAGAGAGAGTTCATAGACAAAAAAAGAAATAGCTTAGAGGAAAATTCCAGAAAGTCCTTGTCCCTGATACTGCTTTCTGTTGGCTGTGGTCAAGAACTAGTGCAGCCCTGAACTGGTGTTAGATCTTCCAGAAAAGTCAGAAGGCTTGATATGGGATTTTTAACGTTGGAAAAAATAGTCAGGAAAATAAAAAAGCAAGACAAAGTTCTTCCCCCACCCCACCTTTTTTAATATTGTTTTCAGTAGCACAATGCATTTAAAGTAAGGCATAGTTTCCTCAGAGTAATATGGCCTCAGGACATGATTTAGATGGAAAATTTAAGTAAGATTAATGCAATTTATTATCCGACAGGATATCCCTACAAGCCACACTGTTTGGCTGAATTTTAGATTCCCAATCTAATATTTCAGATGAGATTTCCAGATGGGTGTCTTATTCCTCTATTAGTTTAGTCAGGGTGATAGAGAGTTTGTAAAACAGAAGAGGTTAAACTAGTTTTAACACTTGATTAATCATTGAAATTACTGTGTTACTGTTTGAATTCATTGACTTTTGTTTATTAAGTAACTCCCTAAAGCCCAAAGCCAACAGAAACTAGAGGCATATTTCCAGCTTTACTAATTTATTTGATGACTTCTTCAAAGGAAATTTGTTTAAAAGTAGTAAATTTATGGTTACATTGAAAGACTGCTCCATGCTTCATCCTTGCCTTGAGAGAAAGGAGTGTGAGTTTATAAGACTGAAGGAAACACACACACACACACACACACACACACACACACACACACACACTCACCCCAAAACCTCATTCTAATTTCCTGGGACATTTCAAGGCAGATAAATCTTTAAAATAAATTGGATGAATAATTATCAGAGATTTTGCTGCTTCCATCAAGAAACAGACAGATAGAACAGAAGCTGTCTGAGGTGTCAAACCACACATATATTTTGCCATTTTATAAACCACTGGCATGTCTATTAAGGGAGGTGAATTCTGGCACACACAGCAAGGCTGTTTGGAATGGAGGCTGAGTCGTAGGGTAACTGCCATCAACAATTAAACATGCTCCACAACAGTCCCCAGCGCCTCAGGGAGAGACTGATTCAGAAAATGGACAAACCTCCAAACCAGCACTTCTTTTTGGGATATGAAAATTTCCTGAAGTCTGGGTTTGGTAAATTGATTACAATCTCTTTTCAGAGATATAGCAGGAGCAAGCTAGTGAATTGCAGACATAAATTTGAATTCCAGAGCTTCCAACTAACCCAACTCATAAATGAATTCCTAAATGCTGACTGAGCCAGGAGACCCAGCTTTGGAAAACCACTTGGCAGGAATCATTAGCTTCAAAATGAGATGAACTGCTCTATTTAGCCCTCATTCAAAACTTTACAGAAATGCCAGATTTCCATAAACACAGGTTTCCTTGAATTTCCAGGGCTTTGATTAACTGGTAGATGAGGGTGTCTCACAAACACAGATTTGTATGCAATACTCAGTTTGGACGAGATTGGGAGTTGGAATCCAACACCCAGTATTCCTTCTCCTTTCTAAGATATTAACTCTTCCCTTGTTTTTCAGCATGCTCTTTGGGTTATAAGATTGGAGAATTAAAAATTGGTCTATGGTTTTAAAATGTGGGTATAGATCATCCTCTTGTCATTTATGTCATCATCCATTAAGCTTTGCATGACTGATTGACAACCTATTGCTTTACATTGTGGCTCTAATGCCCCAAAGGAATGGAGAACTAAAAAGTACACTTCTGTCTCTGCTGAAACAGTCATAAAATTGTGGCTTCTACTAAGTAAAGAGATTGCTTGCAAAGAGATTTTTCTGTGTGTCAATGTGTTTTCACTTTTCCTCATATGACTGCTTTTCTCCATTGATACTGGCACCGTAGACAACAGTCAGGGCACCAAAAGCTGGTGCCTTGTAGAGTCAGGGTGAAAAATTGTGTTGGTTGCTTTTTTCTTTTGATTTCTTTAAGTCAATACAAAAAAATTAAGGTTGGATGGTAAGTAACTGATTTTTGGTATTTTGAAAAGATATTTCCTTCCAAAGGAGTGTGCTTGGATGCCAGGACTGACCTTATGAGATGGATTCCATTGTTTCTGTGAGTTTTCCCTCGGGTTCTTTCAATGCAGAACATTTATCCATAGAGCCTGAAAGAGGAGAGTATATAAGAAGATAGTATTAGTTAAGTTAGGTAGGCTGCCTTAACCAGGTGGAAACTTCTTCTTTTAGTGAATGGACTAACTATATCTAAACACCAGGTTTGTTAAGTCTAGGTTGAAGCTTAACTTACAAAGTAAAAACATCCCCATTAACAATAGCTTAGGCTTCGCTTTGAACTGATTTCTGGGTAGTTGTATATTCTTTGCTTGTCTAAATGAATTGGAACTTATAGGTGGTTCTCCAAACGTTCCTCTTTCAGTTCTAGAAGGGAGTGATGGAGGTGCTACCTTGAGACATGGCATCCGTAGAGCAGGGCTTTGGTCTAGACCACCAGACAACATGAAAATTCTTGAAGTCAGAAAGATATGGTTATGACTCAGGAATGACTGGGGAATCATGTTATAGTTGTTGTTTTCTTTTTTTTTCTTCAAGCAGGATAGTTTGGAAACTTCCATCCGGTACTTATCATGTTAATAACTCCTGTTACTCAGGGTTTGACTAAGATTTTGCTTGAAGTACCTGCTAAGCAGTCCAGAGGTGCTGTAGGGATGGTGTCCTTTGTAGACTGTCACATGTTATTACCATTATCTTTCACTTCCTGGCCCTCATCCACTTTTTTTCTCATCATAATTATCATTCTTAGAGTCATTTTCTACCCCTAGCGACCAATTTAGAGATCGACCAAGACAAAATATAATCCAGCCCATTTAGCTATTTTATTCTTCTATTCCTTCTCTTCCCTTTCCTTTCTTTTTTCAAGGACCAAAAATCAAGAAACTAAGATATCAGAAAGTCTGTACAGAATCCCAAACAAACTCTTTCTTGTGAGGGGCTTGGCTCCAGTTAGCTAAGTAGATTAGAGGGCTGATCCAGACAAGTACTCCTGGATCTGGCTCCCCTATGGGACTCTGGAATAAATTTGTGAGAGTCCTTCTGTATGGTGCAAAAATTATGAGAAGTTCCATCCCTACATTGACAGAGCTGAGGGTTTTGTGTAAGGGTAGAAATATATGGGGGCATGGTGAAAAGGGAATGAGGAGTGGGAATAAGAAGAGGGCTTCATCCACTCACTGATAAGTCTGAATTCCACATCACACAATTGGCAAGCTTGAACTGATGACAAGAGCAGTGGGCTTTGCCAAAAGAGATCTTGGATTGTGAATATTATCAGTGCAGAGAGGGTGAGTTGCTATATGGATGCACTTTCTGTGATGTGGTATGTAGGATGCACCTGAAGTTCAACCCTCTTCTTGCCCTTGGAAAACTGTCAGCTGCTGCCTGCTAGCTACTTGAAGATGGCCACCTGCAACCATCATTTGCGCTGGAACCTTCCATGGAAGAATGACTTGGTTGCTCTATGGGGCAGGCCCAGTGTTCTCAATCATCACTCATGCATTGAAAAATCATTCATTGTTGTGGGAGATGTTCTTTAGACCCAACTGATGCTGGGAATACAATGGAATTTTCAGTCTTTAGGGGAGACTGACCTTCATCAAGTTACCCTGAAGAAATAGAAATTGCAAATGAGGCAAATTTTGTAAAAATAAACTACCTGGCACAGCATGACCTTGCACTTGGTCTTCTCAGAGAGGCCTCGGGTGTGATGAGAGTCAAATTTGAGCCTGAACAGGAAGTGAGAAGAGTGAAGAAAAGAAGGTTCTGGTTCGAGAACCAGGTTGTACAAAACCATGAGCTCTGCTGCCAAGTTGTACTGCGGTCTGCATTGGGGAGGGTTAGTGGATGTGGAGAATTCCCCTTTCATCACCTCTACCTTGAAATTTGTCAGCAGGATCTTGGAACTAGCCTCTCAGGTTAAAGGGTTGAGTTGAATTCATCAATGTGCTCCACTCTAAGAAAAGTTCGCACATGGGATAAGGCAGGAACACAAAAAGCCAGTCAAAATCAATCAGCCTATCTTCATCTTTCTTCTTCTATGTACCAAGGAGATATATCTTCTTTTCTTCCTTCCTTCCTCTCTCCCTCCAACCCTTCCTTCCTTCCTTCCTTCTTTCCTTCAGGCAATCCCAATCCCACCCCCAGCAGCAGCCTGAGGACCGTTTCCAAATACAGAAATGTGAGCATTGAGTTGAGTTTGCCTTGAAGACCACCCCCACTTTAGCCTACTCTGACTTCTTTAAGAAGTCCTCCATGACAGCATCAACCAGATTTCATCCTCTCTGTTTCAGTTTCTCAACTTTTAGTATTGATCTAGTTATTGTTTCATTCTATTGTCACTTCTTCTACAACTCTGACTCCCCACCCCAGAGCACACATACACAGTCTTGAGGAATACCCCTTCTACTCTGATCTATTTCCCTGAACCCCATTGTCTCTGGAGGCCATTCCAGAATTTACATCCTTCCTAGTTCATCTCCCAGAAGTCCTGGGCACCCACATCTTTGGTAACTGAAATCCTTACTGTGTGAAGAGTGGCTCTTTTGTCTACTATTTTTATTAAGCTTTTTCTTTATTTATTGTTTTAAAAGTACACATACTAACTTTGAAAAACTGAAAATACAAAAGAAACAAATATACATACATGTACACGTACATGTAGAAATGGCCAGTATACACAAATATTTTTGTGTATTTACTTCCAGTATATAATATGTTATATGTACATACTAATATACATGGTAGATATTGTATCCTATGTTTTTCATTTAACATATATATCAGCTGATATCAGCTCAATTATTTGTGAACATTTAATGGCTACTAATACTATTCTAGTTTACCTAATAAGTCTCATACTGGTTACCATTTTGGGTACAATAAACATTTTTGTATTTAAATCTCTGTGTCAGCTTTGATTTATTTCCTTAAGATAGAGTTCAAAAAGAGGAATTATTTAGTTTCTTTATAATTTTGTTCTTTTTTTATATAAATGTCCTTGGGGCTGGTGACTGAAATTTAATGAAATACAATCTTCATCTTCAAGGAGATGTGGCCTTGACTAGGTTAAAGGACAGGCACATGTTAAAGTTCTTGATCCTTGTGTTCAAATTGCTTTCCAGAAATTGGTATTGTAACCCTTTCATGTTATGTGGTTGATACTATTACCTGTTTTCATAGAAATGAGTTTGTCATTGTTTAGACTTAAAATAAATTCATTTTCTAATAGGATAAATATTGAAATATGTAATATTCACAAAAACCAGAAGCATTCTGGGGATTTTCCCAAACTTTTAGAGCACATAAATGTCCTGAGATGAAAAATATTGAGAGGTGCTGATCTAGCTCACATTATATTTCACAAAATTATTAATTATTAATTTTACTATTAAGTTTGAATCTTTATTCAATACAATTGGTGTGTGATAAATTACACATATTTGAGGGCATAATTTTATGAGTTTCATATATGAATACTTCCTTGAAGCCATTACCTAAAGTAATAATATTAAAATACTTTGTAAAATTGCATAATTGCACATAATTTCACATTTCCTAAATTTCCATCAGCAGTGGAACGTTTTCTCTTCCTCAATATGTTTTCTAATATCTGATAGAGTTTTAAAAATTGTAAGTCATTTTACTGGATGCTGGTGGTCTCTATGAGTTTAATTTTAATTTTCTTATTTTTATTACTAAACATATGTCTTCCTTGGCGTTGTATCTATTTACTTCTTTTTCCCAATTAAAAAAAATGGCAGGCAGTTGTGCCTGTGTGGCTCAGATAGCTGAGATGACTAAGGTGTGGACCATGTAAAATCCAAGAAATTGGGTTCAAGATCTAGAACTGGCATTGCAGGGAAACAAAAATGAGCGATTAAGTAAATAAAAATGCTTTTTCTCTCCTCTCCTTCCTTCCTTCTGCCAAAAGAATTGTGTTGTTTTCATTTATATTATTGAATTTTAGGAATTATTGTTATAATGTATTGGATATAAGATTTATAATCTTACTTTCTAGCCTATAGCTTGATCTATATTTTCTTAACAGTGTCTTCTGAAGAACTGTATTTTTATTTTTAGAAAGTTCAACTTATATATATATTATAAATTACAAATATATTATAAATTATAGATGTCTTATTATAGATGACATCTTTTACTCATATTTTAAAATTCATTACCAAATCACCATGATTTTCTCATTTGAGTTTTTATAGATTGTTTATAGTTTGGACTTTCATATTTAACTACATAACCACTTTGAGTTAATTTTTATAATGGTGTGACAATAGAATATTTATAATATATTCTGAACTCTATTTGAACTATTAGTCTTTAGATGCAAAACTTTTTAACTACTCTAGGTCCTTTGAATTTCCATATAAATTTTAGAATTTACTTTTCAATTTGTATGCAATAATATGATGGAATTTTGATTGTGGTTGTGTTGTAACTAGTCATTAATTTAGAAGAAATTTACATCATGAAATTATTTTCTTGCTTGCTAGTATTTTCCAGTGACTATTCTTTTATAAAGTTCTAATATCTGCATTGATAATCTTTCTGATTTGGGTAGTTTATATTTCTCATTTTGTTCCTAGATATCTATCAAATGTATTTATATTCTTGATAAACACTTTCTGATTTAAGTATTTTTGTTTTATATTTCATCTCTTTTTTCTTTCTCTTCTTCTGTCTCCCTCTTCATTCTTCTCCTCCTCTTTCTCTTCCTTTTTCCTTCTTTTTCTTTCTCCTCCTCATCCTTCTTTTTCTTCCTCCTGTTCTTCCTCCTCTTTTCTCCTCTACTTCTTTCTCCTCCTTCCTCTTCTTCTTCTTTTGCATTCTGTTCTTCTGTTCTTTACTTTGTTCTTTAAAGTGGAAGTTAGGGGCATTGATTTAAAACCATTTTTATTTCCTAATGAAAATATTTGAAGCTATTTATTTTTCTTTAGGTAACATTTTAGTTATATCCCCATGACTTCTGTTACATCTTTTTCCCATTTTTATTCCATTCAAAATAGTTCCTAATTTTCTGTTAATTCTTCCTTACTCATGGGTTATTTAAAATTCTGTGCATTGTTTAATTTCCAAATATTGGGAGAATTTGCAAAGACCTTATGTCACTCCTACTTAATTTAACTCTAATATAGTCAAAGAATAAACTTTGTACAGTTTCATATCTTAAAATTAATTAAAACTTGTCTATGCTTATATGGTTGATCTTGATAAATGTTCTGGGTGCATTTGTTTAAATTGTTAATACTTAATGTGATTATTGATATAATTGTTGCTTTTTTCCTGTTCACCCTATCTGCTTATCCCCACTTATCCTCTTTTTTATGCCTTATTTTGGATTAGTTGAATTTTTTATGATTGCATTTTTATCTTCTTTATTGGTTTGTTAGTTACATCTCTTTCAAAATATTTTTTAGTGATGGAATTATGGTTTATCTTATAACTTAGAAAGAGTATACTTTCATCTCTTTCTAACCTTGGTATTTTGGTTTTAAATAGCTAATCTTAAGAGGTTTAAAAATAGCTATTATCCATTTCTATTTTTCAATGATTTTCATTGAAGTAATATTGTGTTATAACAATTTTATAAGCTTCAGGTGAGAATCAACACCTCTGTATAATGGCATTAAGTTTACCGCTAATTATATCCTTCTTCAGATAATTTATCCATATTTTACTTTTTTGGTACTCTTTACTCCTTTATATACATTCACATTTTTAGCTGTTATTCTTTTATTTTTGCCCATAAATAATAAGAAATTTATATTCCTATTGTTTATTCTTATTTTTTCTGCTGGGACTCTGACTATACATATAATAGTTTGCTTTGTGCTGTCCTACATCTCACTGATAGTTCTTTTTTTCTTGTGGTATATAATCTACTGTTCATCCCAGTCAGTATGTATGGTCTCAACACTGTATTTTTCATCTTAGTAACTCAATTTGGATCTTTTAAAATATATTCTATAACTATCCTTCTCTACTCTATAATTTCTTCACAAATATTTTCTGTAACTCTCCTTATCATGCTCCTGCTTTCCTCTGCTCTCTGAATCATAGGTTTTATGGATGATAGCTGTTTTCATATAGCGATTGAATCTAGTGATTCCATTATCTGTGTCTTTCTAGATATGTTTCTGTTGATTGAGTTTTTCTTCATTATGAATTTCATTTTCCTGTTACTCTGTGTGCTTGGTAGGTCTTCACAGCATCCCAATATGTGAATTTTACATTGCTGGGTGCTAGATTTCTTTTTTATTTCATTTTATTTTGTGTGTCATTAAATGTCTTTGAGTTTGTACTGGGATGTACTTGAATTACTTGGCAGTAGTCTGTGGCTTGCTTTGAAGCTTTGTTACATAGATCCAGAATAGACTTCAGTCCACGACTCAGTTGTACACACTTCTGAATCAATACACTTCTGAGGACCCCATCCAGTACCTCATATAGTGTAAGGTCTTAATTATTTGCTAAAACTGCCATAACAAAATGCCACAGACTGAGTAGTTCAAATAGCAGAAATTAATTTTCCCCTGCTTCCAGTCTGGAAGTTCAATATTAAGGTTGCGGCAGGCTTGGTTTTCTGTGAGGTCTCTCTTTTGGTGTGCAGACAACTGCTTTCTCATGTTGTGTTCAAATTTCCTTTCATCATAAGGACACCAATCATATTGGAATATGCACCACCCTAATGGTCTCATTTTATTTTAATCTCCTCTTTAATTACCTTATTTTAAACATAATCACACTCTAAGGTAATAGGGCTTCAGCAAATGAATAATATGTATCACAGTAGGGTCTTTCCACTCTGGCTGCTGGGACCTCTAACAATTTCTAACCTTGATTGAGCTCTGGAAATAGTTTTGCCTGATTTTTTGTACTTTTTTCTCTTGACTTTGGCAGTTTTTTCATAAACTTTTGTTCATCATTTCTCAGTCAGAAATTCAAGAGGGAACCTACAGATATTCAAGGTTCCCCTGTGCTGGGCAATCTTTCATCTTTCTTTGGTACTCCTCTGTGAATTCTAGTACCCTTGGACTCATCTAGCTTCAAAGTCTGTCTTCTCAACTCAAGACACAGGAAAGACTCTTACTTTTCCTTCCCTGGGCTACTCCCCGGAAACTTTTTATAGGCAAAACTCGGAGGCACATGTAGGGGCATACCTGGTGTGCTTCTGTTCTCCCAGAGATCACAACTTCCTGTTGTCTGAAAATTATTGTTAGATTTATCTTTCCACTTATTTCACATTTAAATTGGAAGGATTAATGTAGTCTGTTACTCTTTCATGCCAGAAGAGGAAATCAGCAATTCTATTTTTATTATAACACTTAGTGTGCATACATGTAATAACACATCTGCTTATAATGTGTTCCTTCATTAATTAATCCCCCAATCTTTACTGAGACTTTACTCTGTCCTAGATTGTAGATTAGTCTCTGAAAACAGTTAATAAGACATCTTACCTTCTCAGAAGAAATTGTCAGTATAGGGCAAGGCAAATGTATATACAAAGAATTACAAACCTGAGTTCTGATAGATTTTTTTTTTTTAGGGTTCACAAATTCTAACCCCAGTATGCATGCCTCTTGCCAATGTGACTTTGCTACTCTTCTTCACACTCTTAAATCTGGACTAGACTTCTGGAGCGGAAATGATATTGTGTGATTTTTGCAGTCTGAGCCTCTGGAGACATTGAAGCTTCCACTTTTCACTCTTTGGATGTTATTCTGGGATCACTATATAAAGACAGCAGGGTAACCTCATGGCAAATTGAGGTCACATGGAGGAGAACCAGTCCTACTATTCTTGCAGACCCTCCAGCTGAATACAGCTTTAGGAGAGAGCCAAGAGGGAACCACAGAGGGACATTATTTTTCTTCAGCTATTGAATTTTGGACCAGTTTGCTACACAGAATAGTGCAGCTGAAACAAAAGAGATATTACCACTACCCAGAGAATTTCTGCAGTAGCTCCACTCTCAGGAACAGCTGCTATCTTTGATATTTGAGGCATTCGTTGTATATGCTCAATACATATTACTTTCTATTACGAGGCACTGCATAATTTTTCTTATCTCATTGACTAAATCAGAAGCGCTTTTTCTTAATTGCACTTCCAGTGATTTGACAGGAATGCAGTTCAAAAATTACCACTTCAATGGTATTAATACATTTTTTGAAGTATTACATTTCAATAAGCTTATCAATGATTCTGGTTGATTCAACAGCTCCTATAGATACTTATGTGGATTCTGTGAAGTGTTAGGCTCTGTGCATTCAGAAGCATTTTTAGTGATGTTATTAATATCATGTATTAATATAATATTTAAATATTAAATAACCTTAAGAGAGAGTACTTTTCATTGCATATTTGTAGTACCTGAATCAGAGAAGTGAAATTCTTGTTCAAATATGCACAAGGTGCTAGGAGCTGTGGTGAGACAGAGCCAGATCTCCTGACTCGATGAGCTGGGCTTTTTCCAAGGCTGCTCAGAAATAGGCAGTAGAGATGACTGCCACTTCATCTTCAGAGCTGTGTCTGGGGCGGGTGGGGGCACAGCTGCAATGAAAGTGCCAAGGGGACCCTTCCTCGAGGGCCTTGACAGGAAACAGACTAGGAAATAAGAATCAGCCAAGATCCTTGAGGAATACAGTGTGTAGTCCATGTTACACTCAGGTCCAGGTTCCCTGTAACTTCCAGCCTGCCTCCCCCAGGAGAAGTAGAATCAGGCTGATATCACCTTGTTTCTGATTATTTGACTTATTTTCTTATAGGACCCAGAACCTAAGTCTCAGGCAGCAGCAGCACAGGGTCATCTAGCAGAATGCTTTCCAGCCTATTCAGCAGGATCTTTGTGGGTAAAGAGGAAAACTGGAAGCTGACTATTTTTGATGCAGGACTTTGAATGCATTTGATAATATGAAAATGAAGCTTCTGAGACTTCCTGGGATGAAAAACCAATTTGGATCATCCTCATGACAGTGTGACTGTGAGGAGGAGGCAACATTAAAATCACAGAAAATATATGGATTTATTTTCTGTATGGCTTTTCCTTTAGAAACGATTCTTCATGGGGCACGTGGAAGTAAGTCCAACAGAGAAATCACAGAAAAGGAGAAAAATAGGGAAATGGAGTGGTCATCATTTTCAAAAACATGAATAATTTAGTTGAGTGGATGCTCAGAGGTTTAATTAATGATGTTATTATGTTAATACATGACAATCAATGCATTTAAAGAAACAACATTGTTGCAGGTTTTACATGAAACTGGGTTTAATAATAATTAAATATATATATATATATATATATATATATAGGTATCAAGAAAATATGTTTTTGCTCATGGAAATTGAACCAAGTGAAAGAAGGCAGACTTTAAATAAATAAGCACACAAATAAGTATATAATTACAGATAATGATGAAAGCTATAAAAGAAGAACTGAGTTCTGTGATAAAATGATGGGGATATACAAATTGGATTAAGGGGTCAGGGAAGGCATGAGATTTGACCTTGGAACCCAGAAAAAAACAGATCCAATGGAAGCAGTCTGGATTTGTGGAGAGTGAAAAAAAGAATAAGATGTTGAATGCTAGGAGTAAGTAAGTCAAGGTGTTTCTAGTTCTGGAAGTAATTATAAAAGGAGTTAAGACTACTTACTTGTGTGAGATTACACAGCTAGAACTAATGATATCCCCATGTCCCCTCTAGAGCCCTGACTGACCTCTGTCAAGTACACATGGAATTAGGTCAGTAACAAGCATTGGTCAGGTGGGGGGTGGCTGCCACAAGTGCCTCCACGGTGGCCTTCCACAGACCAAACTATGACTACCATGGGGAGGATCATCTTTTCTGTGAAACAGGCCTAAATTCCCAAACACTGGAAATCTGTCCTCCAGGGGTCATTTCATGAACCACCACAGAGAACTGGGTAGACTTGGTGGCCAGTCTGAGACCACAAACTGAGCTGGTTTTGCAGTGAGGTCTTCACATGCAGAGCTCCTGTCCCCTTTGGAGGAATGAGGACAGTTTACTCAATGCTCCAAGAACTTAACCATGAACGGGGCTGTAGAAGCATCACTTTGCTGCTGTCAGAGCTCCGTGCTCTCTGGCCCTGGACTAGGTCTGTGGGGGGCAGGCGAGGTGGCATCTTGGATCAACTCTCAGTGAGAACTGGCTGAGCATATAATTATATCATGAGTCAAGCACTCTAGGGATGTAAGATGACCAGAGGAAAATGAAACAACATTATATCCCACATGAATAAAGAAACTGGTGAAGAAAGCTGACTCCTGAGAAAGAAGACTAGGGCTCAGAGGCTTCCCAGCACTTAAATATCTCATGACTTGTCCCTGTGTCTTGCTCTTAAACATGAAGGGATTAAATGATCCTAATGTACGTCTTTGCCTTAAAGCCCAAGGAGCAAGTGACCAGACCACAATCCACTTGGATGGAGAACTGTGATAACAAAAAACAAAGCCATCTAGCTGGCAAACTTCTCATATCCTTGAGCTCCAACAGAGCACTGTTTATTCAGGAAGACATTAGACTGACAAATGTTGTGGTGGAGTTAAAAAATATTTTTTTCCTCAGTAAACCACTTCCAAAGGTATATTTTTATGGATCCAGGAATAGCAGCCTGTTTGTCTTTCTTGTTTCTTTCCCCCTCTTGTTTCTTCTTGGTCAACTCCCAGAGGATTAGCTTGTTGCACAGAGGCAATGGAAGAGCTGAAGTTGACAGTATGCACAATGCTCGCCCCTCCAATGTATTTGCAGAGGACAGAATTAACCAGGGGACTTTTAATCAGCTGGCCAAATAAACACAGTTACAGAGCAATCCCAGCATGGGTTATGTGGTATTAAAATAAGTCATTAAAACAAGACTGACATCCTTGGATGATGACTTCCAAAATGGAATATTTTTGATAGAAACAAAGCAATGCTTGATGTGGGAGATAATAAATAGATTTGATATTTACCTTCCTTTGGTCATTTGTTATATTTCTGAAGGAGGCAAGCCGTAAGTGAATTTGTGGCAGAATTTGAGAGATATGTACAAAAGCACCTGAAAGAGAAAGAGTCATGCAAGTGGTGGTTTCAGGTACTCTTAGGGAAGTTACTTAATGTACAAAGTTAGAGTTCAGTTTCTATTTGTTCCATGTTTTTTGCTCAACTTGAATGTTAAAGTTATCTTCTTAGAGTGAAGTGTTGAAACAGAAAAGAAGTATTTCAAAGAAATCATGAGTTTTGATTTCATACTGACTTCTGGGAGGTGACTGTCCTTAAAGAGAACATTTCCTTTCAATTAGAAGTCAGTGATAGAATTAAAAGGAACGCATCTACACACTCTCATCTTCAGACATAAAGATGGAGGTTATTTGACATTAATATGGCTCCCATGTTAATATCCTAAACATGATGACATCAAATCAGTCAAGTTAGCATGGACATTCAGGTAACTCCCACAAGTGGGTTGGGATTGCAGGGATTGTAGGGATTAAAAGAGCAGTACCTCTTAAGAAAAAGCCAGCAGTCAACAGAATGGTCAGTAGACAGGTACTATTTCTTAATAAAATAGCTGAGAATCTGAGAAGCTTTTGAACGTCCTTCCTCAGTCCCTATGCAATCAACCTGAAAATCTCAGTGATGTTAGAAATGTTTAGAATGTGTAGTTTAGAATGCGGGGCGCCACCCTCCCATCCTTCATTCATGGACCATAAAGGTTGAAATTTAGTTCCAATCATTAAGGGTTTTGCTATCTCAAATCGTACAGGAATTTCTTAGTTTTCAAAGTCATCTATTACCATTTTTTGAAGATATATTTTTCTCTTACAATTCATATTTCTGAAATTGGGTTACATCCTGAAGTACATACACATAACCCAGAAGTGTTTTCATCTTCCTTGTAGTCAACAAATTAATAAAAATCGACTATGTTGAGAAAGTAAGATGAAAGATAAATAAGCCTCTGAAATAAATAACATTAAGGTATATTATTGCCAGAATTGTGTCCCTCAAAATACATGAATTTATTTGTTGAAGTCCTAATCCCCAATACCTCAAAGTGTGATGAAGTTCATGACTGTGTGAGATAGGGTCTTTAAAAAGGTATAATGAAGTCATTATCATGGGTCCCAATACAATATAACTGGTATACTGATAAGAGATTAGGGCACAGACATCCACAGAGGAAATACCTGTGCAGACACAGGGAGAAAACGGTCATCAACAAGTCTAGGAGAGAGGTCCTCAGAAGAATTCAGCCCTGCTGGCCACTTGATCTCAGACTTCTGGTCTCCAGAATTGTTAGGCAACAGTTCTGTTGTTTAAGCCACTGGGTCAGTGGCACTTTGTTATGGCAGAGCTAGGAAATGAATACAAAGCTTTATCAGTTAAATGCTAGAGTGAAGAGAGTTTGATAGTGGGTCAGTGGGAGGAAAAAGGGGGAAATGAAGAAGTTTAGATATCCCTTATCTAGATGTCAAATAGTTATAATTTCCCCGTTATCAGATATCTCTACAAAGCACTTCAGTCCACCTCTAAACTATAAAATGATAGTGGAATATGGACTTGGATGGCTATCTTTAGCTTGGTTATTTTGTTTTTTCATCAAATATCAGCCCTCTCTAGAGGCCTCCTCCATATCCAGAACTTATTCTGACTGGTCAGCTTTTTCTTTCCTCTTTCACCTCATTGTAGCTGTTTCTATATAAAGCCAAAATTACGGGTCAATTCTGTCAAGTCATTTGGGAAAATGGAAGATTAGATTGGTTGGTAACATCCAAGAACAATCAAAGACCATGTCCTGCAAAGAGTCTTTTTTTCCATCCTCCTTTCCAAGTTTATTTCCCCCTGAATATTATCTTTTAAATATTGTCACAGCATTATTTATAGGATCTCTGTAAAATAACTTTAGATGCTCTTGGTCTAGGAGACATGGTAGGGAATCAAATTAGATTGGGTCACAAGGGAAAGTGTCTGTAAGAAATACGAATGGGACCCAGGAGAAATGAAAATTGAAGAGAAACAAGACTTGAGCTACAAATTCTCTGTTTTGCCAAGTTGAACTTGGATTATGTCATCATATGTAATTTCAAGGAATGGGCAAACCAGTTTGGATAAAAGAAAAAGTGATCTGACTTGTTTCCCAAATCATGACTTAAAACCAGAAAGAGAACTTTCTTGGCTGCAAAATAAATGTTCCTGATCTCTTTTCCCCCTGTTATTCATTCGCATAAACCTCACTGCTTTTTATCCTAAATGAGATGCAAAATGCTGCAATTACGTAAAGATGATCATTTCCACCTTATGCACAACTTCTTCACTCTTTAGTATTAATATTATTGTATTTCACTCAACCAAAGTTTCCATTTCCCTTTATTAATATCTATAAGCTACATGCTATATGTATATTTCTTCTCCTTCCACTTATAATTGTATTTTAAATTTACCAAATACTTGATAAATGTATAGGTTTTCTCTTAAAACATAGTATCTTAAAATGATAAATATTTATTTAGCTTGTGAGTTTGTGGATCAGCAATTGGAACTTGGTTATTCTGAGTGTACTGCTTATCTGGGTCAGTCTTGGCTGATCTTGGCTGCAGTTCCTTCATGATTCTGCAGTCAACTGTTAGAATGGCAACAGGCTGCCTAATCATTAGCTGGGTTACCTCAGCTCTTCTTCAGGTGGTCCCTTAACCTCTGGCAAGATAACTTGGTCTTGCTTCCATGGCTGCTGAGTTCCAAAAGCAGTAAACAGATACGGTTCAGTGTATAAGTGCTGCTATGTCTCTGCATGCATCACATTGGCTAATATGACAAAGTCACATGGCAAGCCCAGAGTCAGTATATGAGAGTACTGCCAAAGAGCAAGGACACAGGGAGAATGAACACATTAAGGCTGTGACTGCACTCAATCCACAAGAGCAGGCATTCAGGAAGTTTGTTTGATAATGAGAGTCAAACACAATTCAATTTTCCTACTTTTGTAAGTCATTGTATAGATCAATATAGTAACTTGCACGTCCAAAGGTCATCTACACCATCATTCAAATGATACTTCTTTTCCTTCTGAGATCAAGAAATTATAGAATATATGTCATGGACTGAAAGTTTGTGTCCTCCCCATATTCATATGTTGAAGTCTTAACTCCTGTGAGGCAGTATTTGGAGATGAGTCATTTAAGGACATACTGAGACTAACTAGGGGCTGGGCTTATTCAGGTAGATTCATGTCCTTAAGAGAAGAGAAGAAAGACAACTCTTCACTGTCCCTCAGTGTGCCTGAAGAAAACTTCTATGAGAGTATAGCAAAATGATAGTCATCTGTAAGCTAAGAAGAGAATTTTCAATAGAAACCAAATTTGCTGTCACTTTGGCTTTGGACGTCAAGCTTCCAGAAGGGTAGGAAAATAAATGCCTCTTGTTTAAGCCACACAATCTGTGGATTTTCTTGTGGCAGCTCTAAACTCAACTAACACAAATTTATAGGAGAAAAGAAAATACTCTGTTAGATTTTGACCTAGATATTATACATTTAAGATTATTTAAGTGTGTGTGTGATACAACCAAGCAACCAGTAACACTGAAACTACATGGATTCTCTTCCAAAAGAGTAACAAAGACTTGCACAATGTTATATACCAATTATGTCTCAATAAAACTGAAAAAATGTTAATATCAACATATTTTAAAAAGTGACAGTTGACATATATTAAACACTTACCCATTTACCTAACACTTGACATGCATTGCAAACTAATCTTCTCAACAAGCAAGAGATATTATTGTCATCATTTTACAGATTAAGAAACGTAGCTGTAGGAAAGTTAACGATTTATCCCAAATAACACAGCCAATAAGTGGCAGAGGGAGCACTCCGACTACAGTCTCAGTCTCCAGGGCAACCCACTCTACCATCAACAGCATAAGTGGTCACTTCTCAGAGCACTTGAACATCCTCCAGGAGGCAGCTGGGAGCCTGTGTGGGAAAGGGCATTTCTACTTGAGTGTTTTCTTCTCATCTTGCCTCTACCCCTCATCTTCTTTGCAGTATAGCTTTTTCATAAGCGCCCATTCATTATACTGCTGCCTCCAGATCTGGTGGCTGTTCTAGCTGACAATGGATTTATGCAGAGTAACTTTGAACACATAGGCACAGTTCTTTTGTTGTTTGTTTGCTTACCTATTTGCTCTCCTAAACCAGAGATAAAGTTGAGCCTTGTCCGGTAGAAAATGATACTGAGGCAATGTTGAAGAAAGTTGTTTCCATATTTTGGAGTTTTTCATCAAACATGGAAGGCCTTTAAGACAGTCAATTCTGTGGGAGAAAGCTTGGGTTGGGAAGTCAAGCATTTCTGAAAGTATGTGATATAAACCAGTGAGAATTCTCTGCTTTCTTGAGTCAAGGGCACCTAATAAGAAGAAAATTAGATTATTAAAGCACACAAACACTTGACTCTGTGGAAAAGAACCCACTGTTATGCAAATTATCAGGGTTTTGTCTCCTTCTCTGCATACTAATTCAAGGAGAGTTTGGTCTAAGAGGATGTGGGAAATCTAAAAGTGCACTTCATTGTTTACTCTTTAGGAGAAAGAGTCCAAAGCAATTATCAAAACCACCAGAGTAATCTCGCCACCCCCTCCAGGGACCTTGGGTAATATCATGGCTTTGATTGAAGCAATGAGTCCACCATGGTGAGTCAGGAGCTCTCATGGCTTGGCCTTTAGACTTCTCCCACCCTTCTATCAGACAAAGGCATCTCGCATTCTGCATAGAGTGAAACCACCTCATTGTTCTATCCATTTTCTAGGGTGGCCTGGAGTTGCATTATGTCTACCTATTATGGGGATCCTTGGGATGGAAGACCAGCTGGAAAGATAGGGTGGTAGGAAAATGAGGCTAAGCTAACATTTGGCACTATAAGTATGAGTTGTCATCTATAGTCTGTGGGTGTGATGGGACTGGGGGTCTGACTTAGTGAGCTCATAAAAGCCTGAGGTGAATGACTGGAGAGTCAATGAATGGAGTCTTATCAATTTTCCTGCTCACAGGTAAAAAAAAAGGGAGTCCAAGATAGGCACTATATGACTGTGTGCCATTTCATGGATGAGTTGTGACTTGGTCAGCATGAGCCACTACAGGCACTTTATTCAATGAGGTTGTCTCTGGTGGTAGAAAACTGAAAGCTAAGGAAACCAGGCCATTTTTTTGTGAATTCAATGAATGTGGATAGTCAGGATAACCAGTTCAAACTTTCTACCTCACTAGCTGATCAGTTTATAAATAGCCCACTTTGACTAATATTTTTTTCTCTGAGATCAGTGTTTTAGTTGAGTCTAAAGGTCTTAAGACAGCTGGAGTCAGGTAATTAATTTATCACCTGTTTGAGTCCTACAGAAAATTGTTTCAATAAATATCAATACAATGCTCATCCATTATAATATTTTTCTTCATGCTACTTTCTTTTAATGGTAGACTTCATTGTTATTTATTTACATATTTCTATTGTTTCATTATTTCTTTTCTTTACATTGCTAAATTTTTTTTAGGATATTGAAGTTGCACCTTAGTCTGTGTGTATTTCATATCACACCTACCATCAGGGTTATAGTGCCCTTTACTACCATCTTGTTCCCTCCTTCCTTATCTTGTTCCCTCCCCCAACTCCACGCCCCCTGCCCCCAGCCACAGACTTGCATTCATTTTGTTGAAATTTGTTTGTTTTGTTTCTTTATATTCCACATATGAGTGAAACCATCCTGTACTTCTCTTTTTCTTTCTGGCTTATTTTGCTTAGCATTACCTTCTCCAGTTCCATCCAGGTTGTAGACATAGACTTAATTATTTTATAATAATTTTAGATTTATAAAAAAATTGGAAAGATAGTACAGAGACCTACCGTACATTTCATACCCAGTTTCACCTATTATTGACCTCTTACATTAGTGTGGTTCTTTGGTTACAATGAGTGAATCAATATTGATAGATTACTACTTACTAAAAAACTCCTTAACTATAGTAATTTTTGTTGTTTTAAACTAACACTCTTTTTTTTGTTTGAGTCCCATTTGGACAACTTATTGGTTTTGTTGCCACATCTTAGGTTCCTCTGGGCAGTGACAGTTTCTCAGGCTTTCCTTGTTATTGATGACCTTGACAGCTCTGAGAACTAATTATCAGGTACTGTATATGATGTATCTGCATTAGAATTTGGTGCTTTTCCTCATGATTAGACTTGGTATTTATGACTGTTGATACTGACTTTGATCGACTGACCCAGGTCATGGTTGTTATGGTTCTCCATTGCAAAGTTATTCCTTTTTCCCCTTTCCATACTGTTGAGGGAAAATTTAGGAAAAGATGTGAATTTCTATAAACTTTTAAGCATTTCTCCAAACTTTCAAGTCAGGGTGGGATCAGAGAACATGACATGAATTCAGCCTCCAAAAACAACAAAGAAATCATAAAATTCCTTCAAGAACATGCCAACACCAGGAAACTTTCAGTAGATTCCTGTAAAATGTCCCTCTTCCTGTCTCACCTGAAACCACCTATATTGACTGTTTGCTGTTTGGCTAGTCTTGATGATTAAAACACTCTTTTCTTATCAATAGTTAACCAGACTGCTCCAAAAGCCCCCTTCTCTGGCCAGGATGGTGATATATACCTGGCCATCTCTCAGCAAACAGCACTTGTAGTTCTTTGCTAATTCACAGGATTCTGTCTCTGTGCTCTCTTTCTTTATTAAACTTATGAAACTGTACCTCTTTAATTTCTTCTGGAACCATTCTCCACAAAACAGGAGACCTGCATCAATACTAAACTCTTTAGAAGGAAGTTACCATGCCCAGCCATAGTTCAGAACTGGTATTTTTGCCCTTTTCCTTGAGAGTGAATTGTTTAGAATTCTTTATTGCAGAGTTGCTTTTTCTCACTCAATTATTTATTTATTCAATTGTTATTTATATCATTATGAGCCCATGGATATTTATTTTTGACTTTGGACTATAATTTAATACTACTCTATTTGTTCCATTTTTAATATTTAGAAGCTCACTAGATGGTTCCCGAGCAACTATGATATACACCACCCCATGGGTATATTGTACTTTGTAAAAAAATTGCAATAATTTCAATGGTCAAACATTCTGCAAAAATAAAACTAATGTATCTTGTTTTCACAATAATTGTTTCATATTAATTGCATAATATTTGCAACAGACCTCAAGAAATATTTCTTTTATATTTCTGTTTAGATAGACACTTTCATATTATTCAAAATGCCAGGTAAATGAGCAGCTTTGAATATCCCCTGTCAATGTGCCTTTGTCTTTTACTGTCTTTGTTTCTTCATAATAATGTTCTATATTTTCTGCTCCTGTCCTAGAATCCTGTCCTTTTATGTGCTGGTGACTAAGGAGAGGGGAGGAGGCTGAGCAATCCGAGCAGGAGCAGAGCAACCAGACTGGCCACAAGTTAAGTACTATGGAATGCTGATCCGTGATTGCATAGTTATGTGTGGTACAGGGAAACTTCATATAAATAACCAGGGACCATGCAAGGAATTTTGGCACCTTAGGCAAAACCAAACTTGGTGTTCCTAGAGGCCCCACTCTAAATGTCCTGCTTAAAACACATGCCACTTTAACCATCCCAGTGCCAGAAATGCCCAGTAAACTGCCCCCCAACCCCCAATGCCAGTGTTAACTCCTATAGTGTCAGAAATAAACCCCATGACACTCATCTGCAGCTCGACCATGCTGCAGTGTTCTGTTCCCTTAGAATTAACAGTCTCAGGGTGGAGGGGAATTCTTTCCTCACCCAAGGTCCCTTTTTCCTCACAGGAGGCAGAAATCTCACTGCAGTCAGAGCCAGCAAGTTTCATCTTTAATTCAGGGTAAAAGGCGCAACTGCTTTTGGACTCCCTCAGCAGACTATGTCCAGGCCAACTCAGCTACTCCTTTTGCCTCATCTTAAAGATGGCCTTGTCTATTAAAATTGGAGCAAAATTGGCATTTATATTAAAATGATGGGATAGTCAGGAAATGCAAAAATGAAAATATGGAAAACGGTACTGTCTCATATAAAACAGTATGTATGGTCAGCCTAGTTCTAGTATGCATAGATAGCAGCATTTGAATCCCCATGGAAAATAACTTAATTTAGTAGAGTTCAGTGGACTAAAATCCTCTCCGAAGTTATTCAGGTGAGCACCATGTTCTTTTGTCCCATACATTGAGGTTGTTTCATATATTTGCAACACAATTTGATTCCCTTATCACAGTAGAAATTCTTTTCTGGGATCTATCTCTGATTCCTAAACAATTTCTTAAATTTTTTTACATTAAGGCTTACTCTGTGCTACCAAGTTCAATGGGTTTTAACAAATGGTATCATCTATTCACCATTGGAGTATGAAACAAAATAATTTCACTGCCCTAAAAAATGTCCCTGAGTTTCACTTTTTCAAAATTCCCTCATGCTCCCCCAACCCTTGGCATCCTGTATATAATTTTTTTTTATCCTGTAATGTTATATAATTAGAATCATGAAGTATGTAGCCTTTTCAGATCAGCTTCTTTCACTTAGTAATAAAATACAAGGCTCATTCATGTCTTTTCACAGCTTGACGATTCATTTTCTTTTATCACAGAAAAATATCCCATTTTATGTATACACCAATTTATTTATTCATTTTTCAATTGAAGGACATCCTGATTATTTCAAATTTGGGTTTATTATGAATAAGTCTGCTATGGACATTCATATGGTAGTTTTGTGTGGACATAATTTTGCAAATCAGTTGGGTAAATACTTTGCAACTTGACTACTTTATCATATGCTAGACTATGTTTAGCTTTGTATGAGACTGACAAATTATCTTCCAGAGATGCTATATCTATTCAATAATGAATGCAAGTTCCTGGTGTTCTACATCCAGTTAGAAATGGACAGTTTTCTAGATTTTTCTTTCTTTGATATGCATAGTGATATCTTATTTGTTGTTAGAATCTGCAGTTCTCTAATGACAAGTGATACTGAACTTTTTTTTTTTTGGTATGCTTTTTTTTGTTGCCATCTGTCTATCTTTGATAGTATAACATAACTTTTGCCTATTAAAGCTTTTTTCCCCTATTTTTTAGCTAAGAATTTTATTTTTGATATATTTTAGATATGAATCCTTTATCAGATGTGGATGCTACAAATATTTTCTCCAAGTCTGTAGCTTATCTGTCTGTTATCTGCTGGAGGCTTTAAAGTTTTGAATTTGTATGTAGATTTCTGATCCATTTTGAGTTAATTTCTGGGAAAAGTGTAGGAAACATCTGTGTTAAGATTAATTTTTTTGCATATGAATGTCCATTTGTTCTAATGTCCCTTTTTGAAGAGACTATGCTTTTTCTGTTATATTGTTATAACATTTTTTGTCAAAAATCAATAGACTATTGTCATGTGGGTATATTTCTGGACTCTGTACTGTTCTATTGATTTCTGTATCTATCCTTTCATCAGTACCACACTGTCTTGATTACTGACTTTAGGTTTTTCTTCAGTATTTTGTTTGTTTTTCTGTGTCTTTTACTTTTTCATATAAACTTCAGTATATGCTTATCAGTATCTATAAAATAACTTGCTAGGATTCTGATTGTAACTGTTGAATTAATAAATCAAGTTGGAATAAACTGACATTGTAAGACATTTCATCTCTCAATTCACAAGTGAGGAATCTATTTAGCTTTTCTTTGATTTATCTCATCAGAATTTTATAGTTCGCTGCATAAAAATCTTTTGCATATTTTATTGAATTTATACTTATATAATTCATTTTTGTTGCTATTTTAAGTGATATTTTGTTTTTAATTTCAAACTTTTATTTTCATAAGTGAAATTGTATATTGATCTTTCATCCTGTGACTTTGATGCAATTGCTTATTAGTTCCAAGAATTTTTTTTAATCAATTCTTCAGGAATTTCTATAAAGACAATGATGTCATCTGTGAACAAAGAGAGTTTTATTTCTTCATTCCCAACCTGTATATCTTTGATCTCTTTTCTTGTCTTCTTGTACTAACTAAAACTTTCATCATGATGTTGAATAGGAGTCATAAGAGACATTCTTGCCTTGTTCCCACTCTGGAAGGAAAGAACTCAGTTGCTCACCATTATGTTGATGCCATTATGTTGATTACCATTAGTTGTTTTTGTAGCTATTCTTTACTGAGTCCAGGAAGTTCCTAGGTTTCTTGGAGAATTGGAATGTTATGAAAAATATTTTGGTTGTGTTTGAATGGTTACTTTTCACCTCTTCCCTTCAAAAAGGCCTGGGCCATCAATCTTTACCAAGAGAAACTGGGGAAAATTCTGGTCAGACTTACAGAAGTGCAAGAGCTCCCTCAGACATTGGAGCTTAGGAGTTTCTCACTCTGCAAATCAACACTAAGCATCCAGCAATTCTTCAGCAAAGCGACTCTAAGTCCTACCAATTCACAGCTTCAGTGGCTTCTTCTCGGTATAAGTAGAACTTGGATGATTGTGCTTACCATCTCTTCTGATTTTGGGTAGTGTTTTCCAATGCAGCCGCAATCCTCCAATGGATCTAAGAACAGTTCTTGGTTTTCAGTTTATTCATTTTCTTTCTTGTAAGGATGTAAGTAATGATTTCTTAGCTCTTAACGTGTTGGAGGCGAAAGTGGAAGTCTCCATGCTAATTAGTTTTAACCCTTTGGTTTAACCCTAATCACTTTAAATCCTTTGCTAAACTCAACATCTCTAGTGCACGGAATGAAGTTATTTCTCCTTACCATTTTTTAAAACTGATATTTTACGTAAAACTTGACTCAGAAACATAAAGAAACTTGCTCCAGCCTTCTATGTTGGTCAACTGCTATGATGGAGAAAGAGGTCCCTGGTTTGGTGCCATCTCACAATAGGTTGCCTACTTAAGCTGAACTCAGTTAAACACCACTGATTTAGAACATAAATATCTCCATAGTAAACTGATATCCAGGTCACATGGATCAAGAACAGAGTAGAGTCTTAGGTAGGAGATTAGGGTTTTTTTATTTGTTTGCTGTGTTTCATTATGCCCCACATAGGAGTAAGAACACAGGTATGCTTCTTCTTCTGACTTCTATTCTTGAATTCCTTTGGGTACCTTTGTTAAAAAACAAACGAACAGCAAAAACAACAAACAGTGTTATCTGGTGTTAAGTCTCACTGTCCTTCATCCTTCACTTGGATGTGGATGTTCTTGGTTCCTACAGTCATAAGAGAGCAGCCATCTCTGGTTTTCCAGTTGAACCCTGACTCCCCACCTACCTGTTGTGTGACTTCAGGCAAATTTCATGAACACTTTGTGCCTCAGTCTGCTCACTGGTAAGTGATCTTCAAAATGTTCTAGGATGGTGCACCCTGGTGGCTCAGGCACTAAGCCAGTGACTAGGTATGGACCTTGTAAAATCCAAGGGCTCAGGTTTTCCACCTGGGGCCAGGGGAAGAGCAAAAATAAAATGAAATAAATAAATAGATAAATGTCCTTCCTCCTCTCCTCTCCTTCCTTCCTTCCTTCCTTAACAATGCTTTTTCCTTATCTTCTTTCCTCTCTCTTTTTAAAAATATTTTCTAGGATGGAATAGATGAATATAACTATATCTATATATAAAGACTATTCTTGGTTAAAGAGAGCTGGGTCTGTAGCAGTCATTAACTAAGTGTTACCTGTAATTGTAACTGGTTTTTCTCCATCAATTTTATCTGTATAGAATGAGTTCAGTGACTTTCTCTTCGCGATTTATTTCCTGAACACAGATAGAGAACTCATAGTTAGGGAGAGAGATTTGGGGGGGCCAGTTTTAGATTCCATTTTAAACTGCTGGCATCTAAATTCAAATTCAACCTCAGACTTTTAAGGATTTTGTTAGCTTACTGAGTCCAGCAAATAACCCCTTGTTCCCAGTGCCTGTAGGGTGTGGTACAAGACAGCCTTTCTGGTTTGGCCTTGGCTCCCCTGATAAACTCCTTCCTCTCCCTACCCACCAACCCACCAGTCTCTACATGTCATTATATTCTTTGGCCTTTGCATTTCATGTAATTGCAGCATTTAGGCTTGAAACGGTGCCCAGAGGCCTGTGGGCATTGGGCATGTCTAAGAAATCTAATAAATGAAGGGAAATAAATGTACAGAGTGAAAAGTAAGTGGACCAGTACTCTTCAGAAAAAAACCCCAAAGTGACTAGCTGCTTGCTTGAACAGGAAGAGTTTTAGAACAAGGTCAATGTAAACAAGGATAATGAAAACATTCTGCTTAGTAAATACACCAAATCTGTGCTTTCTACCTTTCTCCTGGGTCTTTGCTTCCTAGGAGGGGTCTAATGACCCGCTTCTGGTGAATAAAGCATCTTGACCAGAAGCCAAGGTTGGTTAACCTTTTGCTCCATTGATTTCTCAGGTGACCAAGGTCATATGGAGGTCAGAGTAATTTTCTTTACTAGTTCCATTGAGAAAAGCAAAGTGCACATTGAGCCTGCCCAGATGGAGGAGATCTCCTCTGCTTGTCACCTCTTCTTTCATTCTCTTGACTTAGTCCCCAGATGTGTCCACTGCTGCCTCCTCAGTGTAATTAAGTGAATCACAGCAGCTAATCTTATATTTTCACCCAGTTGGTTACATATAGGCGAAAGCACTCATACCAATATTTTACACTTATGTAAACAATACATAAGACACATTATCTACCTATGGGTTTGCTAGCTTCCTTGGTGTGACCCCTCTTGAACAGTAGCTGTGCCTGACATTCTCAGAGTTCCTTGACCTTGAGAAGAACATGCATATGTTCTCTAGTGGAGGAAATCTGGAATGGGCCATTATACCTGGTTCAGAATCTAACTTTGCTAGTGGCTAGTTATGTAATGTGAGGACATCATTTCTCCCTTCTGAACCTCAAATCTCCACGTGTTGAATGAGGTCATCGTTACATGTCTGTAGAGCAGCCTTGCAGGAATGAGTGAGGAATGCCTTCCACAATGGTATGAAAATAACTTGTGAACTATAAGGTGGTATATAAATTTTAGTTCTGATCAGTCTTTTCAACCATCTCAAGAGTTAATTGAAGCAAATACTATTCTCATTTAAAAAAAAAAGGAGAAAGCCTGGTTCTGCCCCATCCACAGACCTTTTTCTTATGCAGGAATTTACCTGCAGATGCTTCTGCTTCACCTGATTACCCTCCTGGGTCTCTGCTTGAGGGGGTTGTTGACCTTGACTGGGGAACTGACATTGATTAAGAGTCAGAAGTGAGTGGGCAAGTGCCATTTGGTGGGATATTCTGAACTGAGTTCTAGAGTCAATCTGAGAGTTCTGGGACTGTTGTGGGTAACTGGAACCCCAGCTGCCCAATTCAGTAAACTGTTCTTTTTATGTTCCACTGCTGATGTCACCACCAATAAGCTACTTACCTTCATCTTAGGTCTGATTTAGGAAGGAGTATGTAAGAGAGTAAGCTTCTCAGAGGTTTAGAGATTCAAATGAGGTCACATAGTAATTGAGGAACAGAGGGATTTTTACATAAGCCTTTTCCTCTGAAATTTGCTACCATCATGTTTGGAGATTGCACACACACAGGAACCTTGAAAAATAACTTTATTCAATTTTCCATAGAAGATATAGAAATTCATGAGAAAACTCCCAATCTTTTCTTCTTTACCTTTAGATTTATAAAGCATATTTTGAAAAAGCAGGTAGAAGTACAAGTCTTGAAGTGAATAGATGGAACATTGCATAGATAATAAAAATGAGGTTTGAGAGGCAAGGCTGAAGAAGAGGTTGAGATTTTTTAAAAATTCCTAAACCATAGAAATAGGTCAAACAATAATTATCTTTATAGTAAGAAGAATAGTATAAGAGTGACATTTCTGCTTAGGGAAGATGGTCTAAAGTTAACCAAAGCAGAGAAGGCAGAATTCTTTGAGTTTTTGTTTCTCTTTCAGTTCTTTTTTCTTTGAGAACAGTTTTCAAATGATAAAATTTGACACTTGTTGCTTAAGATTAAATTGACAAATCTGGGAAGGAGCTACTAAGAAATCAGCTAGCTGCTCATAATACATTCCTGTTTCAGGCCAAGATACTATTCAACTTTGTGTACTGGAAAAATTCAAGACATGATAACAGAATCACTTCAATGTTATCAAATTTATTATAAGGATTTGATGATGTGCCAGAAGTTCTAACATAAATCTAGACCATATAAACTAAGGTGTGTGTATTGATATATGATCCACCTGATGGATTAAATACATCTGAATTTTGCTCTAGAGAGAAACAATTCTAAAATGTTTGATTAGAGTATTGCTTTTTGATATTTAGAAAAGGTCATCACCAGGGACCAGGAACTGTGTATTAAAAGAGTATTATAATTGAACTCATTTTTCATTTATGATCACATTATCAGATGCAAGCCACAGGTGTGTTTTAATGTAGTGGCTATTATGCACAAAAGTGTGTGTTGATTTCCAGCTTTGTGTTGATTTGCACTTTTGATTGTTGATATAAATAAAAAAATGCCAACTGAATGGCATGCTCACTTAGTAGATTAAGACTCATCAAATATGTCCTTAGGAATACAATTCAAAGCAGGGCTGCTATTTTTTATTATTATTAGTTTTGAAACAGTGACATTTGTATGGGTTTGGTGTCAGGCCTGAGTTCAAATACTGACTCCAGCACTTTCTAAGTGAATCATGAAACTCTTTGGTTTCCTCAGCTACAAAAAAAAGGAAGGAAAAAACCTAGCAATTATTTCATAATATTCTTTTGATGATTAGTTGAAATAGAGTATGTCAAATCACTTTAAAAACTGTAGTCTTAAAACTGTGAGAAAGATGATTGTATTTTATCAAAATGGTGTTTAAATTTCCAATCATTATGAGAAAATCTAAATCCACACAACATCTCTACTTACTTATATGTGTTGGAATTAAAATACAAAACATTCTCTTTCTTTAGAGAGAGTTTAATATTGGCTAAAACAAAATCCAACCCACTTTAAGATTTTGCATGACATTAATCAGTTTAGTGGTTTTATGGAAAGACTACTTGGAAAAGGAATCAATACATTATAGCTCAAGGGAAGAATGTGGTCTCAGTAAAGTCATTGAAACACAGGCACATCTGTTCACTGAGCACTGTCTATGGCAGCCTCTGAGCAACATGGCAGATTCGAATACTTGCGTCAGAGACCTTCTAGCTCACAAGGTCAAACATATTTTCAAGGGACATTTTATAAACAAAACTTGCTGACTCCTGACTCATACCAGAAAAGTGTGTATGTAATATATATACTTAAAGAGCATGTGTGTCTGTTAGTATAACAAAATCCTGAAGTTCACAAATTACGGTATTCCAAATGGGACTCCAAATGTTGTAGACAGTGTATGCATTTCTTCTGTTCAGGTCACAAGAAAGTTTTAAGCTTTGGGAGCTTTCAGACAGAACGGCACAAAAAGTCACAGCTTTGGAGCAGGGACGTAGAAATGTCATGGGTGCTGGAATTCAGGGAATTGTCATGAAGAACCTCTTGGGAGAAAGACTCCAAAGAGACACGGAGACTTTGGGATGGCCTGGTTGGGTTTTCCTGTTAAGTTTTGATGGAATTCTGGGCCAGCACAATCAGGAATCCAATCACTGGTGAGAGCTTAAGAAAGTTTCCCTGTAGCTTCCAGAAGCTACAGGCATGATGTTCCTGACAAAATAGATAACTTGCAGTAACAGTTGCTTTTGAGCTAAAAGCCTGACACACAGAGCTTTGTGTAGTAGTTTTTCTCAGTCATGTTGGTAACAGAAAACTATCTTTACTAAAATTGAGCCAATGTCATCCTTGGCCCCAAAAATACACTGAACCCAAACTTCTTTAAGAAGTCTCAGAAGAATTCACTGTTTTTCTGAGAGTGTCAACAGGCTGCTCTGATTTCTGGTTCACTGGTCGAGACTAAATGAGAACATCAGGAAAAATATTTCCTAATATTTTCACATTAATCAGAGATGGTCTGTGTAATCTGGGTATTTAACCATTATGATCTTAATGGTAGATTCTGCTTATAGCAGAGTGATAAGTTATGATAATAAAACTCTAACTTACTTTTAGAGGTGGTTATCTTCGATAAATTTTAGGTATGCAGTTCTGTGCTTGTGAAAACAAACTATGTCCAAAGCTGTCCATTTGCGCTGTCCTTCAGTGTGGAGGTAAGAGAAGCACCGAATTGTGAGCTTAATTTGAGCCTGGATAACATTAAACTGAATCATAGAGTGTGGAGTTTGAAACATTTATAAAGATTTATGTTGACCTTTTCAATTTTAACCCCATTTTGTAGGTAATCAAACTGAGGATGAAAAGTCATTTTGCAATAATACCCATTTTGTTTCTGGAAGAGCACGGATTAGAGCCTGACCCTGAAGTTTAGTGCAGTTTCCTCTACACCACATTCCAAAGCTAATTGAGAGGGTGTGTGTCTGTGAAGGAATTCCATTAACGGGGGGTAAGAACTGAGAGAACCATTTTGTATAAAGTGAATGTGGTCAATGCTTAAGCAGCTTGAACTAGACGCTGAGGAAAAGAGTCTAAAATGGACTGGAGAGAAAATGTCTTGCCTTCTTAGAAATAAGGTGGACAACTTTATGACAATGATTGTAACTAGAAGACTTTTTTAAAAGTCACTTCAATGAGCAAATTCTTAATAGACTAAAGGAAAAAGCAAATATTAATCAACATGCCTGACAGTCTAGAACCAGTCAAAATCAGTCAGGTAAGTGGCCATCGTGAGCTCTTGACAGGCAGGCAGTGAATGAATAACAACAACTACCAGAGTCAGGGTGTTAAGGGACATAGCTTTTTAAAAAGTAACTGACCTTTAAATAGAAGAAAAGACATGATAATAATAACAACATTTCAGATCTGTGTGTGGGGAATGGGGTAAAAAAATCTATCAATCTTATTAAAAGTTAACACATCTTTTCACAACCATGTCAAAAACTAAATAATTATTTCATCCTCGATTTTTTCACCTATAAAATAGGGTTAAAATTGAGATATCTTGACATAAATTATTATAAGTGGACAGCTCTGGAAATAATTTGTTTTCATAAGCGTACAACTGCATACCTAAAATTAATCAAAGATGACCATCTCCAAAAGTATATAGCTTCAAAGTTTAGTATCATAATTCATCAGTCTATTATAAGCAGAATTCTGGTTGGTTGATGTCAGGGTCATTATCAATTGCTGTATTTTGTGAATGTCACTTCTAGTATTGCAACTTAAGAAATAAATACAAGCAAGTAATTATGTGTTTGAATTAAGGTTATCACATAAGAACAAACATAGAATATATCACTTTTAAACCAGAAGGAGAAATAAGTTGATTTTTCAAGGGAAAGCAAGAATAATAATTACAGACCAAAGGTGTAGTAAGTAGAAAATATAAAATGAACAAATATACATTTTAAAAAACCAATAGATGTAGTAAGCTTAAATTACATTACTTGTACATGTATTGAGAAGCTTTGGATTTTAAAAAGATGAAACAGTGTGTTGACTTCAAAGATACAGTAAAAACACAGAGAAAGGTGAGAATACAACTGGGAAATATGACTTGAAAAAAATCTGTAATAGACATCTTAACTGACTAAAACAAAAGGGATACAAAGGATGTGCTATTTGTAGTAAATGGAGCAGTAGAACAAAAGATGTAGCTATTTTGAGCCGCTGTACTCCAAATATCACAGCTGTAAGTAACATAAAACACCAACAAGGAAGAAAGAGATAAATCATCAGGTGTGGCTGGAGATTTTATACACTCCTCTCAAAAACTCATAGATAAAGCATATATGTGTGCATGCATGCATGCACACACAAACACGTGCACACACACAAATAACAGCAGGATCTACTATCTGGACAACACAATAATGTATGGAAACATATTTCATAAATTTCTACATCCAACAGAGACTACATACTTTTTATAAGCACACATGGATCACTAACAAAAATAAATTATAAGTCATTTTCATTGGCTAAGTTATCTGAATTTTATGTAATACAAAACACATTAATGACTAAAGTGATAGCAAAATATACCTTCTATTTTTGGAAACTAAATGTTTTTAAATAGTTCTCATGTTGAAATGAAAACATTGTATGCCAACATTTATGAATGCAGTTTAAGTAGAATAATTTATAGTTAAAAAGTGAAACTATAAAGATTAAAAGTAAATGAGCTAAGTTTTCAGTTCATGAATTTGGAAAGATATCAGCAAAGCCAAAGAAATAAGAAGGAAGACAAGAGTAGAAAGTAAATAAAAACTAGAGTAGGGGAACAGTAGTGAAGATTAATAAAATAATAGGCTGTTTCTTTGAAAAGAATGACAAAACAGATCTCTGATAGTTTAAGTAAGTAATGAAGCAAATAAACAAGACAAGTAATAAAAAATTAATGGAATTACAGATACAACATAGATTTGCAACAGATACACTTAGAATCTTTGGTTAAATGGGCCCCTAGAAAAATAAAAGATGGCAAAATTATCTTTAGAGAAAAATGGAATAGACAAAGCTTATCATAAATTGATATAATCCTCAAATAATTATCCAACATCAACAGCAGCAAGCAGAAAAACAAGAAACTCCAGGTTGCAACAAGCACATTTATCCAAATTTCAAGATCTAATACATACTATATTATACTAGTTGTTACAGAAAACACAGGAGGATCAAAAGTTCCCTAGCTCACAGTTGGGGTCTGGTTTACATAGCACAGAACTGACCCATTATAACGTACAATTTGATGATTTCTCCTCAGCGTTTACCGTTTTGTAGGTATCTTTCAATTCTGTTTCAGAACCAACAACTACCGCTTCAGAAATGTTCTTCAGCCTGTTGTCACTTTCCACTCCAAGTCCAGTCCCAGGAAAACTGAATGAACTTCTCTGTTTCTAAAGTTTTGACTTTTGTAGAAATGTCATATAAAGGAATCATGCAATATGCTGCCTCTTTGGTATCTGTTTTTTCATCTATCCTGTTTTTGAGACTCATACATATGGGCTATATCACTCATTTGTTCCTTTTTGCTTCATTGTGTTTTGTGTTCCTTTTCTAGGGCTCATTAGCAAGTGGCATGTATCTTAGATTACATAAAGTAATGCTTTTAATGTCCTGTAAGGTGGAAGTCCAAAATCAGGAAGTTAGTCAGCCCATGCTGTCGCTGAAGACTTGAAGGGGATTCCTTCCTTGCTTCTTCCTAGCTTCTGATATGTACCACGATCCTTAGCATTCTTTGGTTAGTGACAGCATAACTCCATCTGTGTCCATCTTTTCTTGTCCATTTTCCCTCTGTGCCTGGATACAAATTTTCCTCTTTTGATATTAAAAGATATTTGATATTGGATTAAAGCCAACCACAATAAGTGTGATCTCCTTTAATCTTCTGCAAAGACCCTAGTTCCTAATAAGGCCACATTCACAATTTCAGGGTGGACATGAATTTAACTCAGACATATGCATTCATTATTCATTTTGTTTATCCATTTATTGCTTGCTGAGTATCTCTATTGTTTCTAATTTTAACTATTACAAAAAATGTTTGTAGACAACTTTGTTTCAACATATGGTTTTATTTCTCTCCAGTAGATACCAGAGGAATTGTTGGATCATATGATAGGCATTTTTTAAACTTGTTAAGGACTGCCAAAATATTCCTCTTTCGCTACATAATTGCCACACTTGATATTGTCATTCTTTTTTAGTAGAAACTTTCTAGTGAATATAAGGTGGTATATTATTTCTGATTTAATTTGCATTGCTCTTATGATTAATGATGTTGATCAGTTTTCATGTGCTCATTAGCTATTCATATTTATATTCTTTGTTGAAATACCTATTCAAATATTTGTCCATTTAAATTAGGTTGTTAGTCTTACTAAATTAAAAGTTTTCTGTATATATTCTTAACACAGTCCCTTATCTGATATATAATTTTCAAATATTCTCTTTTGTTTTGTGATCTGTCTCATTTTCTTAATGGTTATTTTGAAGGATATCAAACTTTATAATTGTGTTGAAGAGAAGAATATTATTTTTTCTTTTATGACTAATAAATATCACAACCAAGATCTTTTACACAACGTAAGCTCTCAGAGATAAGTTTTATTGTTTAAGGTCTTACATCTAGAACTATGATCTATTTGATTTAACTTTCTGTATGGTATGAAGTAAGGACTTTCATTCTTTTTCTTGTATGTGGATATTCAATTGTTCCAGCATCAGTTATTGAATAGATTGTCCTTGCTCCCATTGAATTGCCTTGATACCTTTATTGAAAATAAATTTGCTGCTAATTAAAGGTTTAATTCTGTGTCCTTGATGTTATATATATTCTTATGGTATACTATACTGTCTTGATTATTGTACCTTTATGGGTTACTGAGATATGATTGATATACCCAGAGACAGGGTGATGGGTGAGAAAGTCATGAGTAAGGGAAGAGAAGGGTGGCTGCACTTATCCTTTTCTTCTCTCTCTCTCTCTCTCTCTCTCTCTCTCTCTCTCTCTCTCTCTCTCTCTCTCTCTCTCTCTTTCTCTCTCTGAATCCCAATAATCTAATCACAAAAGGCCAACCTTTGGATTGATTCAGGATTGTCCTGGACTCCTAATTAACTGGCGTTGTTCTTGGGGAGGCAAAAGGCAACTTTACTAACAATAAGGAAGAAGAGTCATAAAGATGGGGCATCTGACATGGAAACAGTTGGCTTTCCCATGTTAGGACCAAAGAGTTAATCTCCATGAAACATCTCAAGAGCGAGCTGGAGAGTACCAGTTGAGATACATGCAGTATTTACCATCACATTTAACAAAGTAAGATATAGTACCATGCCAGGAAGATTGAAGCGCTGAAGCTTATCTTCAATATGGCCCCCCAAATGGAAAAATACCTTTCAGGGACACACAGGTTGTGCCATGTTGATGATCACAGGGGCATCAGCTGAGAAGGTGTGAATGGTGTTCCTTTGCCTCTGTTATCATTTTAGCAGCCTCCTTTGCCTCTGTTATCTGACCTTATAAACTTTTGATTGTTACTGGGAAAGACATGGCTAGAGAGTTGGGAAAGATGATTATTTGTCCTAGAAGTATCTTTCATTCTCTTGGTGGTGAAGAAGGTCACTTTGGAACTGACCTTACTTGTAACCAGGCACCTCTAGACATGGGCATTCCTGCAAGGATTTTATCCTTCTAGAGATAGATGATGACGCTGTGTCTACCAGAAGAAGGCAGTGCCGTCATCATTATTTTCTGGTTTCCCTTGATTTTCAAATAAGTGTAATTTTCAAACCTGCATTTCAAATAAATTCTTTTCAGAAAAGCTTTTATACTTAACATTTCTGTGAACTCTGTGACACCCTCATCTGGAAGGTCTATTCAGAGGTGGCTAAGCAGGCTGCCAGATTCAGCTTCAGAACCCTATTGATTCTGCATTAAAATGCTTCCTCCCTCCACCAACAGCTGGAATTCAATGTTCAGAAGCATTTGGCTTAACTTGAATTGCTTTGTCACCTCTTTACACACAGGCAGAATCTCTAACCCAGGAAAGAGTGCTTACTGGAACCTAGAGAGTCAACCAAAAGGAGAGACTTTAATCATTAATCTCTCTCTATGAGGTAGGTTCAGCTAGCTGTTTTGAGGAAAGCATGAACTTGTGTTGGCTAACAAAGGGCTTCCTCGGAGTGTTAGACATTTTTCCATGAGGAAAGGCTCTTCTTATAGTCCTATCGCAAGTAAAATCTTTCTGGGGTTAATTGTCAATTTAAAATATACAATGATGTTCATCTCTGTTAGGATCATAGTATACTGTTTCTGTGCATTCACATTCATGCTCTCTTAAAGCAGACGATTTTAAAATAGATAGAGCTTAGTAAATGTTTTCTATATTTGTCTTCCTAGCACCTCAACTAAAATTTTCTGGAAATTCTTCTCCCCAGTTGCACCTGGTTCTTGTGGTTAGCAGCAGCATATTTTTTAAAAAGGAAATATGCAAGCAGGAATGAAGGTGAGTAGGCGAGAAGAGAAAGGATGAAAAAGTTCTTTATTTTATTTAGTTGGTTCTCCTGGCCCTGGGTCTTGAACCAGGGACCTTGGGATGTATGTGAACAAGTGGCACAGTGCACTAACCCACTAGGCCACCAGGGCACATCAGCAGTATTTTTTATAGTTACCCCCACCCTCACTGAACCCAAGTACATCACTAGGCCATAATTGAGATGGGCCAATAGTGAGGACCAATAAAACATGAGCTTGCCACTCAAACAAGACCAGATAATTTCCCTGGATTATGACAGAGAAATCCATTTTCTGCTGGTAGGATACAGATCTAGGATTATGATGGGCAATATAGTCCCTGTCTGGAAAATAAACCAGCATATAAAAGGAAGAAGATATAGATGGTAGAGTAAGACAAAGGCTTGATCACATCATTTATGTTCCCGAAGACATTCCTGAAATCTTCCCAAGTTAGTAAGACTAATTGTACTTATTCTTACTCAAGTTTAATATTAGTTTCTCTTACTTAGAAGCAAAATTGTCATGATTTATGTGCTATGTCTGCTATGTACCAGATACTGTGTTAGGTAGGGTAGAGATACAGATGAGTAGGATGCTCTTGTACTATAAATAACAAAACTGAGATAGAGAAGATTGTGCTTTAGAGTTATTAACAGTTTTTGAATGCAGGAGTTAAATGAGTTAGTAGGGTTGGCTAATTATTTAGGCTCTAGGGAAGAATCAGTTTCTTCGCTTTTTCAAACTTTTCAAAGCTGCCTGCGTGGATTGGCACTTGGTCCCTTCCCTATCAGCAAAGCCAAAAATGTAATATCTTCACCCTCTCTCTGATTTCTGCTCTCACCGTTACATGCCCTTACCTTTCCTCCTGCCTCCCTCTTATGAGGCCCTTTGAGATTACCTCCTGTACTAGTATGGAATGATCATATGTTATCTTGTGAAATTTTTTGAAAAATTCTAATAAATACATGCATTCAATTTGTTCGAGAAGCTCTTTTGAACAACACAGAGAGACAGTTCTCGTCCTCAAGAGTCCCATGTAAGAGACAGATATGAAAACTGGTGGTTGAAGGTCATAGTGACATAAAAAAAAACCCAGCTATGATAGATGTACAGCCAGAATGTCCTAGGCGCCCAGAGGCAGAACATAGAAATCTGACTTGTGATTTTTCCAAGTCTTTCTGGAGAAAGCAATGTCCTCCCAAGTCTGAAAGAATCATGGTAGCTGACCAAGCGAAGAAGGTGTAACAGGCATTCCTAAAGTCCATATGTTAATTCAATGAAACAAGAACCAGTACAACTTGTATTTAGCTCTATGTGTGACTGAAAAAAAGGGGTGTAAATGGCGAGTCAAGAGAGGAGGACGGGGTCATAAAGGGCGTTGCACAACAATTCAAATTTCTGTAGAGGCTGGGGAAGGGCTCCTCGGAGAATAATTTGTACTTAAAAGATTGTTACATGTGTTCCATGAACAGTAGATTGGGGCAGAATAAAAGTATAGACAACATAAGGGCTTACTAAGGGTTCTGGTGAAGGATTGTGATGGCTCTAAACCAGGGCAGTGGCAATGGGAGTAGAAAAAAAAAAAAAAGGGATTTCATTTTTGGTTAAATACACAGCCATAAGATAATCCGATTTTTGCAATGGTAGTAAAATGGATATTTCTTAAGAAAGAAGATCATTTCTCAAATCATCTCTGATCATAAAAAAGATTTCAAGCATATGAACAGAAATGGAGTGTATGTTCCAGTAAATCTTTGACATTTTCACTTGGGTAAAAGATACTATGCTGTTTATCTGTGTTTTATTGGGTTTTGTAGGTATGGTCATATATATTGAGCTTTATTATAAGGAATATACACCATCCCATAAAGAATAAGGCCAGGAAGCGAGAAGACCCTGTGACAATTGTCTCCCAGGATCACCCTGAAATGGTTCAAAGACTTTGAGATTCAATTCCTCCTTCTTTCTTAAAGAGTTGGGGCACCTGTTCTGGACATCACAGGGGGAGCAAACATAAGCTGATGAACCAATAGCTTTGGAAATTATCACATTCTAGATTGAGGAATGGTGTGTTACCATTTACCGAGAGATGATGGAAGAATGGATTCAAATACCAAATGGAAATAATTCGGAGCAAATTTCTTAACCTCCTTGAATTTTAGTTTCCTCATCTCTAAAATGGGTGCAATAGTATTTATTTCAGGGCAGTAACAAGCAATATGAGTTAGCAAATGTAAAAGTTCAGTTTATGTTAGTTTTTACTTCCTTTTTAAGAAAAAGTGGCATTTAACAACTTTACTCTCTTTCTACTGTTCTTGGAATATACCTTTTCTCCAAGAGTAAGGGAGGTGGAGGGATAGGAGACTGGCTGTTCTCTTGCTGTCACCCTTGGTGTCTGCCAGACTGGGGAAGACGGATTCTCCAGGATGTTCCTGTGCGCCATCTCTTTTAGGGTCTCTTATCAGCTTCAATCCTTGAGGGAAAACATCTGCATTTATTGCTATGGTTTTCTCACTGTCATTTGTCTTCAAACTTGCTATGCTTATTTGGACTTTCCATGGATCGTTTTAGCAGCCTCCCACTTGACCTTTTCTATATCCTCCTCCCACATTTTGCTCTTAATTTCCCCTAGTTTGTTTTCATCGACATCATTTATCTTCTCATCAGGTGTTTTGTCTGGGTAGAGGTTTCGGCAAATGTCTTATCTGCTGCTTCCATCTTGGATTTCCTAACTTTGCACAATGAAAACTCTTCAAGCAGGGGATTTGTATTCCTTTCATTTTATTTTCCTTCCTTCCATGACCCACTCTTTTCCTGGTCCTGTGTCAAGTTTTTCTTTCACCTCAATGCTGTCATTTCCCCCTGTTGCCATCTCCAGATGTACTTAGGCTTCTTCCTGTCTTGTCTTTGCTCTCCTTGACTCTTCACCACCTACAGCTCACAGACCAGTGCTCTTCTATTCCTATAAATCATCTAACGTTCATAACCATCACAGGGGAGCATGTATCCTTTTGGGTGGCCAGGATTTGATATTGCCAGCAAGATTTCTTAAGGGCTAGAAGAGAGCCATGCACAGAATAAGAACTCACAAGTTCTAATGCAGTAATATATAGAAAACACTTGATAGTGGTTGCCACATGCTAAGTGCTTAAAATAATTGATGCTGTTCAGTGCTGGTTTATCATGGGATGGAATTTCAGTGGTTGAGATGGGATATTTGGAGACTGTGACAATACTAAGATGATTGGTTCCCGTGACATTTTAAACTCAACTGTAGGAACAGAATTTGAGAAAGACTTCGACGTGGAAGTAGAGAGAGGAATATTTGACCCATTGTTATTGTTAATCTGCTTGGGACAGAATTACCACCTGGAAGATTGAGTTAAAACTTGTATGCCTCTTTGTCAACCCTCCTGTATCTTTATTATTTGAACTAAAAGTATGCATTATGCTCTATTTCCACTTTAAAAAAAATCCATTGACCAGATTGAACTTGACCACAAACTATTGTAATAGATGTATGTTCTTTTGTTATGTTTACATGGTATTTCTTCTTTTTCCTTTTTTCTGTTAAATGTGTGCTTTTATTGTAGCACCTCCCATGGTCTGCCCTTTCTGAGGGACTGTGGGTTCCTGGAAATCAGGACTCTTGCTTGGATCTTTAGATTTTTCTCCAGAACTACACAGCAGTTCATATATTCAGACACTCTTTGATTAAGTAAATTAGAATAAATTGTACCATGGTTAAGGAACACACGTCAACCAGTATCCAAAACAAGAAAATAATCACGACTTTAGGGATTATCTGTAGAAATATTACTGACAAAAGCTTTTTACTGATGTGCGAGGGTCCGTTGGAATGATTTTGAGAGAGCAGATAATCAAATATTCGGGAATGCTGTGAGTCATTTGTTAAACCATTGGCAAATTGGAATTGGCTTTGTTTGGAAACTTTATGCTATGAACTTCAAGACTACAAATCAGGGTGGTTCTTTTTCCTTTAAGGATCAGTTTGCCAGCGAATGACAGCAATATTGGGGCGACCTAGTCCCTGGGGAGAAAGGCAAACCTTGAAAAGTTGATACAACTTAGTTTAGTTTTGGCTATTCCAAGACTTTCTTAAACAACTAAAGTTTTAGAAAGTTAAATACAGGTTCAACCAATGTGGCAATTAGACCCTTTTCTAAATAGTGGTAGGAAAGAAAAATGTAGAGAATATGTGTATAGTACCTTTGTCTTCCTTACAAACAAAAACAAAACCAGACCACTGCTGAAGAAAGCAAGAGAGCTTCTCTTATGCAGTTTCCTCAAATGGCAAAGCTAGTTCAAGGTATTTGTGGACAAGGAGATTTATGTTGTGACTAATTCTAATGACTCTTTATATTTGAAAATATTTTCTTCCCCTGACATAGAAATTATTTAATCTTTCAAAATATTTAGGAGCACTTAAAAAAAAAAATACTGTCCTAGAAGAAAATTCTAGAGGATGTATTTGGAGTTAATGCAAAATATATTTTATACATATCAAAATAAAATGGGGAAATGATAAACCACTTCTCACTTTCTAATTTCTAGCAGAGTTAATGATGCAACAGAGAGTGATCCCTCAGTGATCCTTATCTGCAAAGACTGTTTAAACATCTTGTCCTTGTACCTGCTGGCTCATTAACAACATTTTCATAGAAATTTGCACGCATGTAAGCAATGACTAGAGAAAGAAATACCAGTCAATTCCTTATACCTTTGTGAAACTGTGCTAAAAGAATGATTAGGGCATTATAAGGTGTTTTAAAAATGAATCAAAATTATCTTTGACAGGGTATCAGAACTGTAGAATCTGATTCTAGTAAAATAGTGTTAGGCTTCATAGTATTAAAAATAGCTTTATGCTCTTTCATTATGTATAAATATAGTATTTTTTGGCTACAGAGCTTCTAATATCTTACAACTGTTTTTTGGAGATATGCTAAATAATGTGGAGAAACTGGAGTTACCAAGTTGATTAAGTAATATGCAGCAGGTAGCTTAAATATCAAACTAGTCTTGACTGTTGAAAAGCCCAAGGCAGTGGCATTCAATCACCTAGTGGAGTGATCTCCAGAGGACTTTTTCCAGTACTGCACAAGCTTTCTTTGCTTTTCAGCAGTCCACCGTGTGCATAAAATTAACAACATGTTATAAAGATTTCTTATAAATGGAGTCCCTTCAAGTGATATTCGGTCCCCAAATTTTGCAGCCTTCCGGTGAGAACTACTCCCTATGTAAACAGAAGGCATTAGTGTAAAGGCATGAACAAACACATGAGTCATCTATTAGCTGCCTTTAGTGATGTGTGGATGGAAGCCTGAGTTACTCTTGGGCTGTGTCTGGTCTCAGAAACTATTTTACTAAATGCTAACTTGACAAAAACATCTTTTGGGAGATTGGGAGATTGAATGTGTTCTGAAGGCTGTCTCCACTGAGTTTTTCAGCTCAGCATTTCATTGTTAAGCTGGTTGGTTCAGTGCTACATAGGCCCAACCATCATCACCTCCTTCCATGAGGATTTTTAAACCTCTGTGACTATCCAATCATAAGAATAGCTATTCCTTACCATTTGATGTTTTAAATAAGGAAACATAAAAAAGAGACCAAAGGAAAAGCTGATAGTGGTTGAATTGTTAGTCGAAGTTCAATTTGTGGAAGTAAGAACGATGTTGGTGGTGGTGCTGATAAACATTTGTTGAATACCTAGGAACACGGCTTCAGTAAATCATTCAATTTTCACAGAATTCTGACACCATGTCTATTTTTATGTCTGTTTTATACATGAGGAAACTGAGGCAAAATGCAAGCAATATTCCAAGCTCACACAGCTAGTAGCAGATCTCTGCCAGAACCTATCTCAGCAGTGACTCCAAGCTGCTGACTCTTGACGCTTAACTGTTACCTTTAAATACTCAACATGATCCTTTGCCATATATGTTGCACCCAGGAATGACAGCCTCTGGGGCACTGTGTCTATGTCCTTGAAAAATAAACCCAGGCATGCCCTGGTGGAGTAGCAGTTAGGTTGGTCACCTTCTAGGGCATGCAGGCCACATACTCCTGGGCTGTTTAGTTCACACAGCTAAATAAAACAAATACATTTTTGCTTCTTCCACTTCTCTCTTCCTGCCTGCTTGCCTATTCACCTTCGTTCCTGTCGGCACCTTTCCTTAAAAAAAAAAGAAAGAAAATAATGCAATCTCTCATCTTTTGATTTCTGTGTCTTAGCCAATACCACACAGGTAAGATCAAGCATATAAAGATGTTTTTATTTGCTTGATTTTTTTCAAAAGCTTAGATATTCCAAACTTAGCAAATTAAAAATAGAATGGTCACATAATTGATTTTCAGGTAAGCCGTGAATGCTTTCTAAAACACAAGTATGATTTAAATTTCAGAAGATACATATTATATGAAAAATTATTTGTTTGAGTGAAATTCCAATGTAGCTGGGCATCCTGTATTTTATCTGGCAGCCCTAAATAAGCTGAGCTTTAAATCTCAACACCAGTGTCATAAAAACCAAACTCCTACCTCCTGGAGATGCAAGAGGGCAAGTCCCAACACTTTGCCTTAGGTTTGTCAGGCTGGAGATGAAATACTAGTCCAGTTTATCTTGGGACCGAGTTAAACAGATGAGACATGGCATTTCTATCCATCAGAGCTCTATTCCCTTGTATCTCAAGTTGCTCTGAGAGTTTGGGGAGGGGTGTTTAGAGCAGAGCTTATTATACGTTGATAGCTGCGCAGCACTGGAAACCCATCACTTAGATTAAAATAAAGCCACCAAATGTTGTTTTAATCAGGTGAGCCCCAAGTTGCAAATGGTCCTCTTTGCTGTGGACTCTCAAATAAAGTAATTGACCCTGACACCATCCAGCTTGGGACACATAACTCATGTCACGGTTAATTATCTCTAGGTGGACTTTAACACAGTGGGAGCCATTGTCTACACAATGGCTGTGGGTGCCTCTTGACTGCCTCACCTGTGATTAAAGGCCACGCTGCATTTGTCTTTGCAGGCTCAGCCCTTAGCACTGTGCCTGGTGCACTTGCCTATACAAAACTCTTCTAACGCCTACTCTGTGCTGCAGGAGGGGTCACAGGAGGCAATGACTTAGGTTTGTCCCTGTTCTTATGGAGTTTTTAGCCTGGAGAAGATGTTCAATAAGTAAGTATTGCAATAGGTTTGCTTAGTATAGAAATTCCAAAGCCTTGGAACCCTTGGCTACTTTGCATATAATTAAGAAACCAAGGCCCAGGAATGGGTATCATATTGGAAGTCAGAAGCCTAAGGCACAAAACCAAGTTTCCATTTGTTTGTTTTTCCCTCTGACCCCAGGTCTTGAACCTGGGTCCTTGGTCTTTACATGGTCTGTACCTCAGCTACTTGAGCCACACGGGTGCACCTGGAAATCAGTTTTATCATTTTAGTCTTTCAGCAAATCATTAATCTTCCCTTAGCCTTAGTTTGTTCATCTGTATAATGGAGATAATGCACACTGTGTAACTGAGGTTATACAGGAAAAAATCAGATAATGATCTAGAGATTAAAATGCATTTGGCAATTGTAAAATGTAATGGTCAAAACTAGAGAATTCAGGTTGCACAATTCAAATGAGAGATGGTTTAGTATGGCATTTAAGAAATAGGTTGCCCACTTTTACATCCAGGCTCTTCCATCGACTGACTTTGTGACCTTCAACGCATCAGCCAGCCTTCCCATGCCTCAGCTTTCTCATCTGCAAAGTCAAAATGACCCGAGTGCCTTGCTCAAGGGATTATAATGAGGATTGAGTTAACACATGCAGACACAATAAGCATCCAATAAATGCTATTTACAGTCAACAGTCATTGCAACATCTGGGTATGGGGGCAGATGTGTTATCTTCAGGCTATTAAGGTAAATTGTCCATTTAATATCTACCTTTCATTTCCATAGAGGATTCATTTTTTAGGAATGTAGCAGAAAGAAAGAATGTAAATTCCACTGTCTGCTTCTTAAATAATGTCCTAGTCAAGAGATGTTTTTATAATCATGTACTTTGATCAGAGACTTTTGAACAATCCCCAAATCAAAATATCAGCAATGGAGAGAACTGGAAAACTGATTTATTCATTCCCAGAAAATAAAATAAGGATGCAGTAGCTGCATGGTAAATACCACTGCAAAGTGAGATTTACAAGACATAATATTGGAAGACAGATTTATCCCAGTTGAAAGTACACGGCTGTTGAAACAAGTTCAGTGGAATTTATAAGATGAACCTCTTGAATAAGAACTCAAAGGCCTTGGGGAGTCACACTCATGAGGTTTGCTAGGCACAAGTTGGATTTGCATCTTCAAGAAGCCAGTCGAAGAATTTTCTGAAATTATTGCACGGAAAGGAGAAAAACAACCCAAGGCAGGGGCATCGGCTTTGTTTAAAACTTCCTCTTACTCAGGACTGTTGGGTTTATAAATCAAATTTATGTGTCCAGTGAGGAAATGGGAAGTAAAACTGTTTCCAAAGGAAAAAAAAAGAAAAGAAAGCAAGTGATTCATTTTGGTCTAAATAATTGAAAATGCAGAAAGTTCAAGTGTTTCTGGCTTCGTGGCCATGAGCTGCTTCATATTCTTCCTGCCATGTAGCAGACTCCGTGACAAAGATGTGGGAGATAAGCCACTAGTCTCCGTAAATCTTTAAACTATTGGATGAAATAGAGGGAGCCCAATCCTCATATTAATGTTTGACTTCTTCCTCACAGGTAACAGAATCCACATAAAGCAGTATGATTCTTTATTTTGTGTGAAAATAAAGAGGGAAGAAGGAAAGTAGAAGGGAGGGAGGAAGGAAGAAAGAAATAAGACAACCTGTGCCCCAACATTAGCTTTTCTGAAGATACGAAGTTAGAGCTCTAAGTCTCCCACACAATGTCTGTTGGCATTTGGGTCACCTTGAAGACTGAGGCACTTCTGGGTACAGGACCCTAAAGGGACTGAGAGTCAAAATGAGCTCGTGCATGGCATGAACTAGTACATATGGTGCTGACATATTGCAGCCTTAGATGTAATATTCTGATGGTACCACCAATCAGAGAAAGTCTTGCACACTTTTTGATGTCTAAGAACATCAGCATGAGCCCAGGGAGTGAGATTTCAGTTTCTTGGGGCTTTCTAGCAAGTTGAAGAACATTTAAAAATATTCATCTTTATTATAAACACAGCATCAAAAGTTAAATGACACAAGGTGTGAAAACACAATGGGTGAAGAATGCAGAGGGAATTGAGGAATGCATTTTGAGCTGAGCACTGGAGTAAGAACAGGGCCAACAGAAATGGTCCACAGAGGTACTCATGGAAAGAAGAGGGATGGAGAGGAGGGAATTGGGACTCTCTGGTCATTAAGAGGTTTTATATATAATGGATGGTAGTTCTGATAAGTTAGACAAGGGTAGCAGTTCTAATTCTTTAACTATTTATAATATGACTAGAGATTAAAATTCCCCTGTCACTATCTTCCAACACTTGATATATTACTGTGGATGGTGACACATTCATACTTTGACAGAAAGTCATAATTGCTTTTTTTTTTTTTTTTTTTTTGGAAAAGGTATCGTCAGGAATGAAGGCAAGTAAGAAGGCAGGCAGGAAGAGAGAGATAGAAGAAGTAATTTATTTCTTTTATTTAGTTGTTCATCTTGGTTGTTTCCCAGGACGCTGGGTCTTGAACTGGGGACCTTGGGAGGTATATGGACCGCGCCTGGCAAACTAAACTACTCAGTCACAGGGAGTGCCAAAAATATAATTGTCTTAAAATTTACAAATATTGGACTTGTAGGATGAAAAAGGAGTAAAGAGTCATATGATATAACCCATTATTTATGGATGAAGTAACTGAGCTATAGAGAGATGAAGTGTCTGGTTAAAAGGTCACAATGCTGGTTTGCAACAGGGATGAAACTAGAATTTTAACCTCACAACTCCAAGTTTAGGACTTTCCCCAGTATGTTATCCATCAGGGGAAGGCAAAGATCACTTGGTAAATATGTGGAAGCAGCCAGCATGCATGCTCATAACCCAAATAAGGAAACAGAAAAGCAGCTACAAGACCAATACTCCACCCGGCTTCCTCAGAATTCAGCAAAAATTGAGAAGAGAATTAAAATGTCAGACTTCTACATAGATGATTCATCTTCACACAAAAGACCTTACTCAGTCACGAGTGAACTATAAAGCTAGTTTGTATTAGTAGAAAAATCAAATGTTTTTTTAAAAAAATTAAGTTTTAATATCTGCAAAGCCTATTGAGAACAGTATAGTGATAAAGTTTAATTGGCTGATCTATTGTTCTTTGTTAACTGGCCTCAGTAAATTTACAGAATCTGTTTCCATTCAATCAAGAGGCCTTACCTAAGAATTGATTTCTAATTGGATGAGTTCAGGTGTATGAATCTTAGATTGTGAGATCTCTGGGTGTAGGTGAGGGGCCAGGTGGGGGTCAAGCAATGGTTTATTCATGTCAGTATCCTTATCACCTAGCAGAGCAGAGTGTGTCATAGTGTGTCATTCAATTAAAGTTCTTAAGTGTATGGATTGATTACTGGACAATTTTGTTCTGAAGTATAAACCCTTGTGTTTTCACAAGGTGCCTTATTTAAATGAGAGCCACTCAATCCCAACCAGATCGCTGCTACCCGACATGATTTGATTTCCTGACACAGGCCTTGCAACGGATGAGTCCCCCAGCTGGGTGTTGGACCCCACTGTAATATAGATTAGATAGCATTCCTTTTTTTAGAACCAGTTTAATCAAGTGCAACTTCCCCTTTCCTAGTCAGGGACTAAACAAATCAGAGTTTGGGCTTTCTAATTTATCAGCCAGTAAATTACAACAGCAAAGGTCTTGTGTAGGCCAGGGATTTTCCGCACCAAGTGAGGGGATCCTGGGGGGCCAGGCATAGCAGATTAGATATGTGACTCATGGCTCGAGTAGCATTACACATGCACATGAAAAGGTCAAGTAAGAAAAAGCTGTTTTCCATAAAAATAAATGAACATTTAAAAAAATCTCTCCTTCATGACATTGGAATTTTGACTTCTGCTGTCAAAGTACTCATCAGAAGTTATATTTATTTGTGTAAGCAAGAAATGAGAAGAAAGTAAATGAGTGGGAAATAAGGCAAATTTAGAAAACACAATTGGAAAATAAAGCAGAAACAGCCAGACAGACCTAATTTTCATAAAGCTGAGATTTTCATATAAGGGATTGTTATTTCTCATTATAGTGTAATAACATCTATAGTTTATATTAGCATAAATCTGTTTATGAAATATTTTACTAAGTAATATTAATTATATAATCAAATAATCAAGTAGTCATTATTATTGAAATTATCTATTTGTTTCTGGCTATATTCCTTTTCTGAACCTGAAATATTAGTTGTGAAATTGTGGCTAATTAAGTTAAATACATTAAATAATCACCCAAATTTACTCCCAGGTATAAATTAGAAGTATTAAAATCATATATTTTACTGTCATAAATTTGCTTAAAGACATATAGGTTAAGACTCTAATGAAAGAACAATTGTTATATAAAGTGATTACTATGGTATCTGGGCGACTTTCCTATTCAATGAGTCTAATGACTTTGAAGTCTTGGGAATATAAATACAAACAGAAGTACAATTTACACATTTCTTAACACCTTTCAATTCTTCCCATAAATTCCCATGGTCATCCCTGACCATGACCCACAAGAAGGAGCAATATATCACAGGTTTCTATCCCTGATAGGATAAAGGGGCTAAAGGTTGGTTTCACCTTGGAACTAGGTGGGAAGAGAGAGGAGACATGGGACTTTTGGGGGAGGAATGGGTATTTGAATAGCTTTTTTTCCAATGAAGTCCCTGTCCATAAGGGGCAATAGAAGCAATGAGTGTCTGCTTTTGACTTATTCCCTTCCCTTGCCTTAGAGGAAAAAGATGATGGAAAAAGATGAGGAAGCTTCCGGGGAATTTTATCTCTTGATTGAAATTACAAGATGTTTTTACTGGAAGTAGAGATGAGAAACTGAGACCCAAGAGTAGTTATTCAGCAAGTTGGAATGAAGAACCCAGACACTTGAAGTTAATTGTCCAGGGTTCTTTTCTTCACATTACTCAAGGAGGCATTAGTTGCCCTTCATCTTGATCCTTCAATTAAGATTTCTTGAGTTTTCTTCTTTTTTTTTTTCTCTTCTTAAACACAGTCAGTTTGAATACTTGCTAATTTTTTTGGTTGTTTTGTTTTGTCCTCCTCTAGCTCTCCTGGGAGAAGAGCTCATTTAATTTATCTGCAATTTAGATCATGAACAATCATCTCTTTTAGATTATACATGTCTCATCAGAGGTCACCCCATCCTACACTTTCCTCCAGTGAAAACAAGCACTCTGACAGTGACCCAGCTGACGTGGAGACAAAGAGCATAGGGACTCTCATGACTGTGATATATGATGGTATTTCTGAGAAAGTTAAAACCATTTGGAGACCAGGTTTTGATGAATTGCAGGAAATGGTGGATTTGCATCCCTTCCAGAATTCCCAAGGACTAATTGTCATTGGGCAATGATAAAAAATTTAGCAGACATGTTATGGGACTAAGACTAAGGCCAGGACTTGGGCAGAAGCATTCTGTTTGGGTCTCCTGCACATGCCTCTAGAAGTAATGTTCAAAATAATTTGAAACTTACCTGAGACTCATTTCTACTTATCTTCTGAAGCCAAAAATGAACAGGAACGAGAAATATCTACTGCAAAATACTTGGCCATGAAGATGAAGAATACTCATACCTGCCATTCCTGCTCAAAGAGTACACTTTCTCCTAAAGAGACAAGCCTACATTGTAAAAATATAAACTTAGGTAAAAGGCTTCCAGGACCCCTGCCCTTTAGTAGTAGTAACTGCTACTGTCAAGATATAGCACGGACATAACTGGGCATCCTGATCACCATTAATCTCTTGGTTGGATACCAGTAAACATCAAGAATAAATTAATGAAAGAACACAGCTGAGATTATTGAAACTATGCCTCCAGAGACTATGAAAACTTGGTTTTGTAGAAAGCATTGAGGGAAAACCTAATAACTAAAAAGTAGAAAGGTGAACAAAAACATGAAAGGAACATGGCATGGTATCCAATGGTCTCCTTTCTCTGACCCTTTGAAAAACCCAGTGTCTGAAACTCTCATTATATCATTTTGAGGGTGTTAGTGATGGCTGCCATTTCCTTTGTAAGTTCTTCATCTGCCTTTCTGTTGAGTATGGTGTTGGGCATGTAGTATATACTTCATAGATATGCTTTAAATTGATTCTGTCTTTCTGGTGGTAAACCCAAATATAGGATTTTGTAGGAGAAAACCAAGTCTTCCCTTTTCAACACAGTTATTAAATTATTCAAAGCATGAGATATTTTTATAAAAGCCCGTAGTGTTTAATAAGGCCAGCTATTTAGGAAGTGGTGACAATGTGCAATCTGCAAAAAGAGGAAGCTTCAGAGGTGCTGTGGTAATAATGCAGTTACTTAAAGAACATTTAAACTACAAATATCTCTGTGGTTTTTTATTTGGTTCCATGCTACAGTCACTCTTAGAAATTTCTCAAACCTTGGCTAATCACTTTAAAATGTAAAGCTTAGCAAACTATACTTCCCCAAATGCTCTGGGCCTTTCAGTCCCATCCCCACCTCTCTTATTCTTGTATTTGATCAAGGATAATAAGTCAATGCCAAGAAGAACTACTGTAGAAAACTGAAGTTCAACTGTTGATACAGAAAATAACTAAGCTATAATGGAAATACAGAGAGTGACTTCTTTAAAAGAACAATAATTAGATCTATGTAAAGAGTGGAGGTGAGGGTACTTGGTTTGTGTCATGGCAGGAAAAGCACCAGTGTAGAGAGACAAGAACCCAAATCCTAGCACGTTCTGACTCATATCAAGGAAGCCCTTGGAAGTGTGTGTGCACTCTCCTGACAGAATGGTGGCCAGCCTTCTCAGTCTCTTCATTTAGATGAACTTTGACCAGAGTAGAAACATTTTGTGGCATGACAATGTGCTGAGGACACATGAATTCTGCTGACATTAAACCTGTTAGGTTCCTATACTAGTTGGGACAGTGATATGCACTCAGAGAGCAGAGTATTATGACCTCTGCGTTTGACCTACAGAAGAGGAGACTGCTCTCATCTTTGCCAAGGTCTCCAGAGGGCTATTCTTTAGCTCTTCCATGAGTGTGAATCTTGTTGAGCCAACTAGATTATAAATTTTTGGAAGATAAGAGCCATGCTTTATAGTTGAAAAGTTTATGGGCACACCCTGGTGGCCTATAGATAAGGTCACCAGATGTAGTCCACATATATCATTGACCTGGGTTCGAGACCTGGTGTTGGAGGAACAACCCAGAAGAACAACTAAATGAAATAAACAAATGCTTAAAATGTTTATGATTCTTATTTAGAACATATTTCTGTGTCTGCCACTGCACATAAGGGTTTAAGACATGACAAATTAGTGACAGACAGCTCCAGATGAGAGACTCTGAATGACTGTATTCACATAAACTTAGTTTCCAAACAATTCAGGTTTGGGTGGGCTTGCTATGTCCTTATGCCTTGCCTCCACAATTCTGCCTTCTCAGATGTACCCCAGGATGAATCTTCCACCACCTCCTGTAGGGATGAATACTCCTGTAGCTGGTGGAATCGGCAGTGGTCCATCAGATCATCCAGTCCAGAAACTTTGCTTTAATGGATGCGAGAACTCTGAGCTGGCTCTCTAATGACGCTACTTACTTTGACATGCTGGCTTGTGAACAGTGAATACATTTCTATAGAACTCAATTTGAAGATTATCATAGTTGGCAAATTTTAAGAACAAATATCCACACTGAAAGATGGAGTCTTGCTGTTTCCTATAGCATATATAATGACAACAGTACACTATGCACTCTGAACTTTACATTATTTACATTTATATTACTATAAAATTATATTTACACTATTATAATTTTTTAAATTTAGTCCATCATAGATAGACAAGTACATTATTGATTAAAGACACTGACATTTTAAGGAATTATTCTGGATGATCTTCATCCCTTTAGGTGGGTATTGGTGTTCTCATCAGTGATGGAATTGGATCTTCATAGTAAGAGTCTGTAATCAAAAGCTAATAGAGAGTAGTAGCAAAACTGGAATTTGAACTCAAGTTTCTCTGGTTCCAAAGCTGGTATTCCTGCCACCACACACATCACTCACTGCCATAGAAAAAGCAAGAACTAAAACAATAAAACATTGAGTTCATCTTAGATAAGCAAGTGTGCTATTGCTTAAAATGGTAGTTTAAGAAGTTACTCTGGATGCTCTTATACCCAACTATTATAGCTCCTTTTAGGGACTTAAGGCTTGCAAGTTTATGCACAACTATATCTTTTGTCCTCTCATTTTATCTTCCCACCAGCTCTTCATAGTACAGAAGGTTCAATTCCATTTGGATTCCAGATACAGATGGCAAAATGAAGTCATGGAAAGACAAGCCTGAGGAAAGCAAAATGCCTCATGACCTCTTTCCAGTCTTTTTTTTCCCAGTCTTTTTTCACTCTTCGCTATTTCATAAACTCTCTATGGGCAAGAACCTTAGCCTGTGTATCTAAAGTCTAATAGGAGTTCAACATATAAAAGAATCAATGGAGAAAGCACAGAGACAATCCTGAAGCCCTTTTTCCCTTCCTTCACTCTATGACTTTAATGTGACTCTCAGGGTGCTCTTTCCTTTGAGAGAAAATTCACAGCATCATTTTTCATGAAGACAGAAATAATGTAGTTTGGGGGTTTGCATTTCAAATATCCCCAGCATTTCTCCATGTTTGTCTTCAGATTCCTTTGTTGGGATGACATCTTTGAGACAGCAGGGGTCTTCTAAGTAATTTGGAATGGAAACAGGCTCCATGACTGTCTTCACAATTGTGACTTAGTTGGTGATTTGCATACCTAGCTGCCAGGGTTAAAGAGCAATGCCTCTCCTCCATCTTTCACTGCAGCTTTAAATGGAATCTGGAGAGGCTGCCTGGACAGATTTCTACTTAACAGTGGGTGGCAGGAACTCAGAAGTTTAATCCTATACCTAATACAAATTTCCTGGATGACTTTTGGTCCATCCATTAATCTCTCTCTATCACCGTTTCCTTCTCTGGAGGAGATATCAAGAATAATGGGATGTTTTATGCATTAACACATTTATGACCCTAATGTGCTCTGTTGAAAAGTATGGTTTTCTGGAAATGCTCATTGTTAGCAAGTAAATCAAAAGAAATCCAGTTTTCTTTACTCTAGTGTGACATATTGACAGAACCTGTCTCGTTGTGATTGTTATATTTTGAAACTAGAACTGAGATGGATTAAAGAATTTAGTGGTTTACTGTGTAAAAAGCATTACACAATGTTTTCAAATGCTCAGTCTTGAGTTCTTTAATAATAATCACAAAGGTACATTAAAGTCAGGATGAGTACATGAGGGGATTCTTTCTAGTATCAGAACTAATAAAATTAAAATCTCATACTTTTTCAAGAGGAGTATTTTCATTATTCATGGAGAATGTGAAGCTGGAAGTGGTCTCATTAGGACTTTGCCTGGAAGTACTTAAATTTCTTTCTCTAAAAGAACACTTTAGTTATGAATTTTACAAATATTTTACTGCATCAGCATGACTTATATGAGACCAGGGAGGACAAAGTAACCTCCGAGATGTCATTCTGGATGAACTGAATTGCATATTCTCAAAGAAATGTCCTTGCCTATTTTGTTTCTATAAATTCTTCAGCCCTAAGAAGATGGAAATCTCTAAGGAGAACTCAGCTCATGTGTGCAGTGAACTTGTACAAGATAGAATTAAAGTGTGGTTCAGTTATAAAGCTACAGTCTAGCCCACTATTTAAAAAAAAGTAATTCTACCATTTAAATACATTGGCTTGTTTTTGCTCTTTGGCATTTTATTCAGGGATTTCTATTGCTTTTGACATTAGCATTGGGAAAAACAAATAATCAAAATTATTTCATCTTTAAAGAAACCAGACAACTCCACAGATTTTTTCCCTTGAAAAGTGAAATTACAGTGTCTGCCTTTTTAATGAATGACTAGTCAACTGAGTTGAAGTGAACTGTGTAGTTATATGAAAAAGAAAATTGGATAAATCTGTACAAAACCTTGAGCAGACATGTTTGCCCCAAATGAGGCCATTCTGCAAAGTACTCATTGTATTTCAAAAGTATCCTGTATTGGATAAAGATATGGAGTAGGTCTGTCAATCAACATAAATATTGCCACATCGATGATGTATAATGTGTGAAAAGTAGCAAATGCCAGAGACATTTCCGTGTTTATTAATTTTTTCTAATCCATTTGTTTATAAATCATCTAGAATCAGAATAATCAAAGGTCTCAAGCTGGTACCAATGTGAACTTATGTACAGTACATCACAAAGCCTTCTGATGAGACTCAGAATACTATAGGGAATAAGCAGTTTAGGTTCATTTAAATAGAACATGGAACTTCCAAAGTTGGAAATGTCCTCACAAACTATTTCTTGAAATGTGGTCTTGGTTATTCAGATTTATCTTCTATTTAAAAGCAAAACAATTATGCTGAGGGATTTTTTAAAATAGTAACATTTATTATCATTTTGTTCACAACATTATACTCATTTTAGGAGACTGAAATTTCATCTCAGAGGAATAACTTTTTGGGGAGGAAAAATCAATTTTAAAACTTGGAGGTGTTACACAGGGAGGAAATTCCAGGTTAATTTATGATTGAATGTCAGTATCCAGAAGAACAGACTATTGGAACAACCTGACTGCTTATGATCTTAAAGAATTTAAGGTCACACACTTGGATTTTGAGTCAATGGCTCAGTAGAATGTGAAAGATAGAAGTAAAAGTCCAAGAGATATTGATTATTAGGAGTTTTATGGGATATCCTCACTAATTAAACAAGGACCCAAAGAACAATAAACCAAGCCTGTTCTCTCCCCAAAATGTTAGAGATTATAGAAAAGACTACATCAGTTCTGAGTATTACCTTCTGGTAAGAGAAGGAAAAAGGAGAAAAGTATAAAAGTATATGCCTGAAATGGCTATAAACTGGTACAGATTAGTACCTTGGTCCTATATAACCTGAACAAAATGGAGAGCCTCAAATCACAGCTTCCGTTTGTTCTTATCTGGAAGAGTCCCAGGGACCTAGTAATAGCAAATACAAAACCTCTATACTGAAGGTAATTATTCATCCCACATTGCAGATTACTTGTCAAAGGCAGTGATCAGCATACACTCAAAAATAACAAGGCACTCAAGGAAACAGAACAATGAAGAACAACAGAGAGCAGTAGAAATCAGTCAACACAGATGTCAGATTTTGGAATTATCAGAACTAGATTATAAAACAGCCATAATTACCAAATTTAAAATATTTTAAAAGCTTGAAAACATCTATAAGAAACAGAAAGTGACAGAGAAGAGATTTAGGGTTTAGGATATTATAATTGAAATCTGCAAAATGTATAAGTTACATTACTTCTTAACCCTGGAACTTCTTCCTTGATTTCAAGATTCTCAATAATAATGACCTCAACATTGGCAATGTGTGTGTACCCCTCAGAGAATCTGTTTAGAGAGTAATATCTCCTTTCTTCTGTCTACAAGATAGTTATGTCAGCAAGTCAATGACAGTAATTGTTTCCAACCTCTTCTCATATAACGCAAACTTCCAAACAACTAAGGACAAAATAAGCTCAGTTCACTGGTGTCCAGCACAGAGTAAGTGATTATATAAATGGTAAATACTGCTTTTTTTCACTTTGAAGAATGCCTTTTTAGTGTTTATAGGTACCGGGTCTCTTGCACGTTTGAGACAGTCATTTCTTTTTTTATAAATCACATTTGAAATCACAAAGACTAAGTCTAAGTGGTCACTGAACAGTTCATTTCTTTTGATTGCTAATTGTCTCTAGATATGTTCTGAGCATTAATATCAGAGTCTGTTTCTGACTGTGCTGTACACATGTATTAGGTGTCACATGTCTTGCAAGTGTCTATGTGGATGTATGTAGGAGTGGCATATAATTGTGTGTGTGGTTACATACGTGAGTGATGTCTGTATGCATTCATGAGTGTGTGCCTGGTGCATATGACTGTGTGGTGTGTGTGTGTCTGTATTCTCATTTCTGAAATAACACTCAGCAATTTGGGTCATAAATAAGTACTTCCTTCTTTTCTTAGTTTTATTCTTACTTCTGACAGCCACATGGTAACCAAGTTCTCCAAAACGCCAGAATACAATGGGCAGATGGACACCTGGGCAGTTGGAATCAGTAATTTGAGACTTATGAGAAATGTGATCCAAATTATGGAAAAACTTTCTTAAAGTGAACATGAACTGAAGACGGGGTGTGAAAGTGATGTTTACATCACTCTTGATGTTGTGGTCTCCTGTTCCCAGAAATGACTGTAACAAGAATAATAAAGACAGTTCAAGAACTTGCCCTGACATTTTGAAGCACAGATTTAAAGAATCACGCAATGTGGGCATGGTACGCATTGTGTGTGTGAGTGGTGTGTGGTTTATGTGTGAGTGGTGGTTGTATATGTGCATGCATGTGTATATGTTTTCATGTGTATGTGTGGCACTGTATGTGTATGGTAGGTGTAGATGTGTTTTTGTATCTATGTGCTGCGATATTGCGTGGGCTATGTGTATATGTGTGCATGTCTGTGTGTGGTTTGTGTGGTAGGTGTGTGGTGTGCGTGCACATGTATATATGTGTTTTGTGTATGCATATATTGTGATGGTGTGCATATGTGCTTGAATGTGATGTGGCATAGTATGTATATGTGTTATATACGGTGTGTGATATATGTGTGAGAGTGTATGTGTATGTATGGGCATATTTATGGTTTTGTGTCTAAGTACTACGGTATGGTGGGTATGGTGTATGCTATATACATGTTTGTGAATATGCATGTAGTTTGTATGTATATGATGTGGTGTCCATGTGTATCATCTAGTGTGGTATGTGTGTAACATGGCATGTAAGTACTTGCATTCTTTAGGCTGCACTAGGAAGCTGTGTTTTTGGGCTCCTGATTTGCTCAAATACCTCATACTTTCTCATTTCCTTCAGTCTTGAATTGACTTCTGTCAACATGACAAATAAAGCTGAATTTATTATCCTTGCATTATAAAATCCTTATTAAAGAAACAAACACATTTGCAATCTAGAAAGCATTGAGAAAATAGTGAGTGATTGGTATATTAGCTAGAATTGCCTGAAGTAAATTTTGCGGGGAGGATGGTGTATAATTCTTCAACAAAGGGTACCAAGGGCTCTTTTGATGAGGATGATTTGTATCACCACAATAACACTCGAAAATCTGCATTTAGCAAGTTTCTGGGGCAACCTAAGAAATATTTCTTGAATAAATGACATCTAAGTGGTAAAAGACATAGAGTTAATATTGGATAAATTACTAAAACTCAAGTGCCTCAGATTTCTTGTCTGCAAAATGAGAATAACATTTACCTAATGCAATGATGAGGATTCAAAGTTAGCCCAGAAAATACAATCAAACGTAACTACTATCCTGGTCAAAGTGATTGTTCTCTTTCTAAATAAATAGGAGACTAAAGTACCAAGGATTTTTTTATTTCCAAATTACACATCTAATCTTATCGTTAAGAAATCATCAGGTTGCTCTCAAACATGATATTAACACCTGGGGCTAATAAACTATGTGTCAAAGACATGTCAATACAAATAACCACAAATAAATAAATAAAAATATTTGGAACAGGAAATGTGACATAGTCAGGGCCACCTAAGAGCAGCTAAGAATATGATTCCTGATTAAAACTGCTATGTCACTGTCCCTCATTTTAGAAAGGAAGACAGGAAGGCCCAGGGGACTCAAAGCTTTGCTCATGTTACAACCAAACTCAGTTTCAACCGGGAACACGCATGCCTTGACCCTGACACCCAAGCTCAACCAAAAAAAAAAGAAAAAAAAAAAGGAAAAAAGACCTGCTCAGGCTAACGTGGACAAACTCTGTTCTCCTGGTTTACTCTGACTTGGGGAAGAATCTCTGTAGATGACACCAGTCTGAAAGTTGTGTCCACCATCGCTTCGTCGTGCCTGGGGTCTAACCCCAGGCCCAGGGGAGGGAGTTTTCTGGAAAGCCCTCTGGTGGTTGTCTTCCCAGTTTCCCTTAATTCCAGGAACCCCCTGTGCTGAGCAACCTGACAATCTGGAAGAAAATGGTTTTCATCTGCCTGGAAGGAATAGAGTGACCTGAACACATCAATCTTGCGGCTGTCACCTTTTCTGAGGTAGCAGTGATCATTCATCTCTTTTCCTAGCTGAGTTTGGGAGGGGGGTGGAGGACGTGAGAATCGCAGGCATGAGCAAATGGAGTCCACGTGAAGTGGGCCTGGGACACTGGAGAGGGTCAGCTTGGCCGAGCCACCCATCCTGGTCACACTGGGCCCCGGCAGCCTGCAGGCAGCTGACAGACGGCTCCACGGCTTCCTCCGGGGCCGCAGTCCACTGGACCAGCTGGCTTTGACATTAATACTCAGGCCCTGACTGACAGGGGCCTTGTCCTTGGCCGAGCCCCGGGCTCCGGAGAGTCCATACAAGCTCCTCCTCGAGCCTGTTGATTTACTGCCCCTGTTGGCCTGTTGTTGATCCACTTTTCCTCTCTGTTTGTGCACAGGGCACCCCAGAAACCATCTTCTAGTGATATATGTGGTTTATGGTTTCCTCTGGAGCTCAGGAAGGAAAACAACTCGCACTGCACCTGCTGGATTGCAATGTGCTGCCGGGACCAGGCAGAAGGACCAACAGTGCAGGCTCTGGCCCGGCCCACGGAGTTCAGGGTCTCTCTTCCCAAAGCAGCAGAAGCTGACTAGGTCCCTGTGAAACTGATTTTCGACTTGACTGGCAGCCCCTTGGGGTCCTGCTGCCACAGAGTCTAATGGTGATCTGGGTTCTGCTCAGAGCCTGACTCCGAAGGGCAACTGATCGGGAGGTAGATGCAGCCTGTGCGTCCTCAGACACAAGCCCTGCTCTGCTAAGGCTGAGGCTGTAGGTCAAGGACACCTGGCCACTACTGGACTCCCCCCAGTCACAGTAAGGGGACAAGCACTCCTGCCCCATGTGTAAGGGACATGTGTGAGGGACACTCAGCATGTGTGGAAGGAAGTCAGTTCATGGATGAGAATTAAGTTTCCCCTGTCACTCTCCTAACCTCTTTCCTATTAGCCTTGACACACACACATACACACACATATACATACATACATACATACATACATACATATACATATGTATTAGTCTGGACTGGACTAGACTGTTTAGGGAGTAGGAGTAAGTAATTAATGTTCAACCCTAAGACACAAAGTAAGTTGAGGTCTGATTTTTCTGGTTTCTGAAGTCTTTCTCATTCTCTCTCTTTCTTTCTCTCTCTCTCTCTTCTAGTCCTCTCCATTCCTCTCTTATTTTCCCCCATTCCACTTTTATATAGATGTGCTTCTCCCCAAATCCAAAGTATCAATTGAAAGGATTAGGAGATCTGGAGAACAATTCATACCATTTCATACCAGTTTCATGTAAAGATGTTCCTGGGAGGCAGATGAGGACGTGTAGTTTGGCCCATGATTTCTGAGTTTTCTTTTACACCAGCAGTTCTCAAAAGCGTAGGTAATCCCGGAGTAACAGCATCAGAATGTCCTGGAAACATATTAGAAATTCGCATTCCTCGTCCCTACCCCACAACCGCTGCAGCAGCAGCTTTGGAGGTGAAGCCTAGTGATCTGCTGTATTGAGTCATCAGGCGATTCTGGAGCACACTGAAGTGCAGAACCCATGCTGCTCCAACAGTGTTTACATGATCATCTGTTTGAGTTTGACAATGGAGGAGAACCTTGTCTAGGGAGAAAGAAGTGTCATTCTTAGGGTGAGGAGGGCTCTCTGCACAGGAGTAACAGAGTACTAAGCACTTTCAGAATGATTAAAGCAACAAAAACACAAACCATGCATGCTTTTTTGGGATGCTTTGATCTGGGTCAATGACGGGCGCATTTTCTTCATTAATGAACAACAATAGCAATACAACTGCCTTCTACACAGCTTTAGGGAACTCTGTACACTTCTCTTGAGACTATTCAATAGAATGTGCTTTGCCAACAAAACAATAAAGGAGACTGAAATCTCCGTAGAGCACTGTTATTCCAGTCCCTGCTCATAGATAGAAAAGCCAAGTGGTGAGGGTGTTTCAATTCAAAGGTTAACTCAAATGGTGCCAGCCAGCATGGCCAGGTACCTTCTAAACTATTGTCATTTTCATACTTCCATGTCAAGTTGGTTGCAGCAATTTCCCAACAAAGTAAAACTAGCTTCACTCCTGACAGGCACATTTACAATGGCTGAGGACATTAAGAAATCCTAGTCAAGTTTGTCTGCAGAGGACCTATCACATAAGGGCCATCCAGGCCCTTGGGACTCAGACGTAGTGACGTTGGGTTACTTTATTCAACGGGTCATCATGTTTTCATTTTCTGTGGTTTTATTCATATATAAAGCGGGGTGCTTAGACAAGATGATTTGGAAGATTCTTTGACCATTTATGGTTATCTGATTCATTCTCGAGTAGCTAAGTCAGTTAATTGGATAAAAAAGAGCCTTCTGTATGAATGATATCTTTTAACTGGTCTGAAATTCCCCTAATTAGATCATATTGGGTTCAACACATATGTATGAGGAAAAGATTTTACAAGTGGTCCTTGTTACCAAGGTCCTGGCACCTTATGAATAGTTTTCCACAGTTCAGTCCTCATAGAGTGTACTGAAGGACGTACATCTAAAAATTGCTTTGATCAGAAGTTAGCTTTATACCTGACACAACAGCACTCCAAGACTGAGGAAGAGGTGAGCTTTTTCTCTGGGACAGTTATGCCAAGCAGAGCTTTCTTCCATGCTTTAGGGGGAAGGGTTTGGAAGGCACCCTGCCGAGGTCTTCCTCTGGGTATCTACACAATGGCCTGCAGGTGCTAGTTAACGCACCTGCAAAGTCTTGTCAACACACACCCGACAACTTTTAATAATCTCCAGCTGAAATGATTTGAGGTCCTGGGAGAATGCTGCCCCCTTAACATCTGGGAGGAATCTCAACTTTAACACCAAATCCAAAAGACTCCCCCTCAGCAAACTGCCAGGAGCTAAATGTACATTCTTGGAAGGCTCTGGTCTTCTTTGTCAGAGCTTAGAGTGGATTCCACAAAACTTAGTGTTCAAAATCCAGGCTAAGTCCTTTAATCCTTTATCTGAAGGTTGCCTAACCAGGATTCACAGTCATCTTGTGAAACTAGGTTAGGAAAACCAAAGACTTTATTTAGTACACCATGCTGAAAACCTAAAGAGAAAAGAGCAGTTCTTAAGGTCACAAGGGGGAGGAGAAAAAGGAAGAGAGGGGAGGAGAAAAAGGAAGAGAGGGAAGGAGAAGGGAAGGAGGGAAAAAGAAGCAAAGAGAGAAGGAGAAACAGAAATAGAAGAAAGGAATATAAGGAGTGGAAGAAAAATGGGTGGGGGGAGCGGTGAGAGAGAGAGAGAGAGAAGGAGAGAGAGAGAGAACACAAAATTCAGGATTAATGGCCAAATGTGGCTGAACAAATTTTAAATCTTTTATTTGGCTAAGAAGAACATTCTTTCCATTATCTTTTTCATTTTGGGTCTGCCTATGAAGAGGAGTGGGTGAATACTAGTATAGGTATGTGAACATCTTAGGAAAGTGAGATTTGTTGATCTCCACTTGTTACCTGTATTAGTTTCCTGAGATCACAGTGACAAAATTCCACAAGCTGAATGGTTTTAAAGAGATGTATTGTTTCCTGTTCTGGAGGCTGAAGTCTGAGATGATGGTGCCAGCAGAGCTATTGTGTTCTCTCTCAGGGCTGGTGGTGGGTGACTATTCAGCTCCTCTCCTCTAATTTCTGGTGGTTTGTTAGCAATCTTTTGAATTCCTTAATTTGTAGTTCTATCACCCTAAACTCAAACTTCATGTTCATACTATATGTGTTTTTTTCTCTGTGTCTAAAATTTTCATTTTTATCAGAATACCAGTCACATTGGATTCACACTCCAAATAATGGTTCCATTTTAATTTATTATATCTGTAAAGATTTATTTCCAAAAAAGGATGCCTTCTGAGGTAATGAGTTAGGATACCAACATCTGAATTTTGAAGAACACCATTCATCCAACCATATTTCCTTTCTTTGTAAGTCTGAGTAAAGTAATGACTGACTGCCTCTGATCAGTCTGTGCTATTAATGAGAAAGAGTTCTCATTTAGTTTTAAAATGGGCTGAACTGGTAAAGAAGATTGTAGTTTTCAAAGGTGAAGGTGAACGCATCTTCTTTTCCAGATATTCTGCAATATGACTTTGCCACTCTCTGTCAGGATGTGGGATCTAATTCCTTTCTTCCTCAATCATGACTGTTACAATGACTCAGAAAAACGCAGTACAAATACTGTTCTGGAACTTCTGAGTCTGGTCCCATAAGATATTTTGTGCTCCCACTGGGGCCTCTCAGTGGCTTGGATATCCACTTTCTGTGAGGAAGCCCAGGATTCCAGTAGGAGGCTCATGTGAAGGCAAACCAAGGACGCTGAGCTGAGCATCCCACTGATAACTGAATCAATGCCAGCCATCTGAGGTGCCATTTTGTATGCCCAGCCCAGTGGAGTTTTCAGACTGTAGCCCCAGCTGATCAACCCCAGAGAGATCCCAAAGGAGAATCAGAGAGCTGAACTTCAGTCAATCACAGAACCTTGAGAGATGTGTTATTTTTTTGTTTCAAGCCACGATGTTTTGGGGGCTGGGAGAGGGGTTGTTATAAGCATTGAATGAAATTATTTGTCATGGTGCTTGAAGAAAGAGAGGGCTCTGCTTTCCTAAACTCAATCCTTCATGTCTTATAGATTCATTTTGAGTTTGTTTTACAAAGCACTCCTAGTATTTTAAAGGAAAATGAGATGATAATCCTTTTCATTAACAGAATTGTCCTCATTTCACTGAATGATACCAAATAAGCAAGTCTTTTTAGTAAATATAGAATGCATGGAAGATGATTTTAGTAAAACATGTGCATGGGTCACTCCATGGCAATACATGTTTTAATAGGAGTAATGCTTTATTTAGCATTTTATGTGAAACTGTACTGACTGTTTTTCGTGGATAATAGTAGAGTCTGGATCCCAAATTCCTGAGAACCTTGGACTCAGGCTTGGAATTCAGTCACGTAAGTGCTTCTATGTTTTTAAGAATCAAGAATGGAAAGAGTTTTTCTTTTTATTCTTTAAAATTTTAAGATCTGGGTAGGTGAATTAAAAAAATATAAATATATACTCTTTGTGTGTGTCCTTAAAAATGAGAGAGAGAAAGAATGAAGAAAAATAGGGAGGAAAGGGCTCTAGGGTATAATACCTTTGAGTTTTATCAAAGCTGAGGCATTTGGGGTGGAATTAGCTGTACCAGACAAGTCTAAAATGCCATTTTGGTATGTGTCCTAAGAAGGCAGAGATTCATGACTTACATTTGCAGAGGAAATCCTGATACAGGATTTCTAAATTCCTGAGCTGTGTGGTGGGAGGAATTATTAGGTAATTTATACTTTAGATATGGAACATTAATCTCAGGTTAACAGCAGGCTTAGTGAAATAGCCATCTTTCTAAAAAAATAAATAGTTATTTTAATTTAAAATTTTCTTAGCTTGAGCATTAAGAAAGTGATATGCAGTGATTAAATTACATTTCTATAAATGATATTAATGTGATATAGTTTATGTCTTGTTTAGAGTGTTATTCTGTTGATTATAATTTAGTTGCTTTAGCCTAAAAAATTATTAAATGTAATCATAATGTGTCTTCAGAGTCTTGTGTCAAGGAGAGGAGAAAGAGCACGAGGAGGAAAGTGGAGGGGCAGGGGGAAAGAAATCATAGAGGGGGTTAGAGATAGGGTGGCAGAAAGAGGACGGCTTTCACAGTTGTTAGCAATTTGATAAACCATCAAGCTTGGAAGGAGAACACACAAACCTGAAGTTAGTCTATGAATGCACATGTCCCTAGAACTTGGCCTGCCAATGATGGTGCAGAATCTGCTTTAATTGAAGACATTTTTCTAAATCCTTTGCTTCTCCATGCAGTTAAACTAAGCAACCATCCAACCAACCAACCAGCAAGAAATACATTCATCCATTCAGTTAATATATTTTATTGAGCACTCAGCTCAGGATATAGACTTGGCTTGGGCAGAAAATGGCGAGAAAAACATGCACAGCTCTGCCCTCCCTCACAAAATGCCAAATACAGTTGGCTACAATCAGACTGTGAGTGTGTTTGTGTACTACATGTACATATATATGATGATATCTCTTGGATACATATACACACATATATATGCACATAATGCTATTTTATACATATATCACATAAATACATAAGTATATAATCTGTAAAACCATGTGTGTATATTTATATATACATTTATTTATTGCCAATATATAACAGAACTATATATAATGTAAATATCTTATATTCTTCATCTAAGAGAGAATACCTATTTTTAACCTATATGGGTGATTTACATAAATTTAATGTACTTTGTCACAAGTCTCAAAAATTGCTTTTAATCATAATTCAGTATACTCAGAAGTTAGCAGCAAAAGATATCCAATCCTGTTTTTTTCTATAGCACCAATACCATCTATCTGTAAATAAAAAAATAAATTCATGAATGAAGAGGTCATTAAAATGGAAATTTTAAAACATGTAAAGATAAGAGAAAATAGCTTAAGTTTTTAATGTTTATGAGAATAAAGGTAAAATTATTTCTAGGGGAAATATTGTACTCTGAAATGCATTTATAAGGGGGAATAATAGTAAACCAGCTAAGCTTTCAACTTATAAAGTTAGAAAAAAACAAAGAAACCAATAACAAAATAAGCACAAACACAAAGTTATGAAGAGGGAAGTAGCAGAATAAAAGCAGAAATTAAAGAGAAAAGTCAAAACAGAGTTGATCAATAATCCCAAAAATAAAGTTCTGCAACTCAATGAGAGACAAGCTTGTGGCAAGTAAGAAAAAGAAACAAAGTCACAAACTACATCAAGAGGAAGAAAAAAAATTTCTCTACAACCAAAAATAATAAAGACTTAATAGTTTACTAGGAATAATACACATTTTCACGAATAAGTTTAATACCTAGACCCATTCATTCACCTTTTTAAGAAAATGCACATCAAAATGTTTCCAAGGAGGAGTAGAAAACCTGTGATCTTAACGACCCCAAGAGAAATTGCAACAGTAGTTAAAGATCTACTCATCCACCAATTTTTAAATACTGATGGATCACGAGCATTTTATGTCTTGTGAAAAATATAAAGGTTAACTAATTCTCACATACAAATTATTATAACACATAAGAATGATGGAAATTACCCAGTTATTGTAATGATACCAGTATGACCATAATTAAAAAGAAGCAAAAAGGGAAAGCAAAACTATAGGTCAATCCCAGTTATTAGTACAAATAAAATCCTAAATGAAAGTATTAGGAAAACTAATTTATCAGGTTTTTAATAGAATAGCATATTATAACCATGAAAAATATCCTGGGAATGCAAGAACTGACTGATTTTTTAAAGTACTCATTTAACTTACAGATCAAAGGACCAAAGGAGTAAACCATTCATCTATTCTAATATATGTTATAAAAGCATTTGATATGTTATAATATATATTAATGACAAGGATTAATAATTTTGGAATTAAAAATAGCTTTCTTAACCCAAAGAGAGTGTCTACTTGAAACTTACAGCAAGTATGTAAGTGAACCAGTAGAACCAATAAGGCTCAGGAGAAGCATGAGGGTACCTGCCCTTACTGACAAATTCAGCATGATACTAGAGAATTAATCATACACTAGATAACAACAAAAATTGAATGAGATTAAATATTTGAGAAAAAAGAACAAAGTTTTCACTTCATACTGTAGTGAGTGACCTGGTATGTTACTCAGATATCCTTTGATGGCTGAGTCTCTCTCCTAGCTGCCATGGATGCTGATGGATGACAGTTGAGTTCCCCTTGTGGTGGTGATTTTTAGCTGGAGGGTCATCTTACTTAAAGTCATACTCTTGCTTTTGGAGGTGGCTCATATGCAAAAACTAGATGCAGGGAGATTTAAAGGTCCTTATTGCCTCTGCACCTCCACAGGGCTGTCTTATCTTTGGAGATATCTGGGAGAAGAACACAAAACCCTGTGGCCTTTGCTGCCACAGAATCACAGCTCAGCCATCTTCCTTTGCTCAGTCCTACCTTCCCTTCCCCAACAGTGCTGATCTAGAAAGATCTCCCTAATAAAATCTGCATGGAAATATCCATCTTAGTAAACGTGACCTGAAACTTGTACCATGGATTTTAAAATGTAATATAATCCCTATTAAGTAAAACAAAGAATATAAAGATAGAGAAAATTGTCAAAATGATGAGCAGACCAATACAAGATCCATATACAAAGCTCAATAGCTTTCCTTGAATGAGCAAATAACAATAAGATCTAAAAATACTTTAAAATAACAACAAAACTACAAAGCAAATAAAATTAGTGAAAATACATAGTAACTTTTTGGAAAAAATGATAAAAAATTTTACTGAATCAAAGAAGACCTAGACAATTAGAGGGACACTTTGTAGGAGGCCTCTGTTCTGTCACATCTGAAATGGACAATTGGTCATTATGACAAAAAGTTTCTTAAGGCATAGAATAAATAAAGAAAAAATATCAGTGTAAACCTAAAATATTTTATTGCAACTTTCAACATACAGCATATAAATTATTCACCAATATTTCTCTGTAGAGCTGAACTTTAGATCTTAACAGTAGGATTATTTGTTGGAGTTTCTCATTGACTTTTGCATGAATCATATCTATAAAAGCAGCATCTCAGATGTCCAGTGCAACTAGTAGTTGAAAGTATTGATGAAGCAATTTGAGGGCAGGATCCTTCTAGATTTTCACAATTTGCTTGTCCTCATAGTTGACCAAATTTTTCACTTTAACTAATTTCAGCAAAGTCTCCTCATTGAATCTTTCCAAAGCATTCAAGTTAGCACAGATAGGATTAACTCTCTGAGTCTGCATGCCATTGGTTTGTGTACCATTTAGTTAAATTGCATAATATTATTTAGTAGTGAGAATTAACTCATCATGAAATGATACGCTTTCAACTCAATTGGTAAGAAGTGAACTTTGTGGGTATTGTGGGAGTGTCCATTCTAGCTGGGAACATTTGGATTGTATTGGGTGTCAGTGAGTACATGTCAAATAATTTGGTTATGAGAGCCTGACTCAATATTGTGAATATGGCAATTCTTTCAAAATTAGCTTATTAATTCCATGTGATTGACAGAATTTCCATAAAACTTCATAAACTTATTCTTAAGATCATGTGCAAGAATTTTAATAAAGATAAAATTGATATGAAAGAGAACTAACTGTTCTGACTAGATAACAACTTTTTATGTAATATGTAAAATGTGTGTAGACAGATATCTAAAATTATATATCCAAATGGATTAAAGACCTAATATGTACATATATGTTATACAATCTCAGAAGGATAGCTATAAAAAGCAAAAATATAAGCAAATACTCACAGATTTGAGCATATAAAAAAGAAAGAAAACATCCATGTAGTAAAAACAATCACAAGCAAAGAAAAAATTCAAGTAATAAATTTGGATAATATTTTTGCACCAAGTTTCACAGGCAAAATATTTAACTATATAAGAAATATCTATAAAGCAATAGAAAAAGAAAAGACATCTTAACAGAAAAGTGGGCAAAAACAAAGATAATACACAGAAGGCATTCAAAATCAATAAAACATGAAATGGTGCTCAATTCGCGTCTCAATAGAAAAATATAAAATAAAACAATAAGCAAGATGTCATTTCCATTTTGAAGTTGGCAAAATATAAGTAAAAATATAAAAATAAAGTGTAGTGTACCTGGAATGACAGGTACTTGGAGAACTAGGTTATCTAATGCATTGCTGATGGGGGTGTGGTTAGTATACCATTCTGGAGCAGACTTCAGCAATATTCATTAATTTAAAGATGCAGACACCCAGCAATTCTCCTTTAAAAAAATATCTAATCTACACTTTGCTATTGGAGTAATGAGGCAGGTACAAGGATGTTTTCCGGAAAAATAGTGAACCTGTAAATCCTGCAAATCCTGGAATACTCAACAAAATGCATTACACAGAAGACATAATACTCAACAACTGAAAGGAATAGACTGGATATTTATATAACAGTATAGGTAAGGCTAAGATATACATTGTTGAGTGAAATAAGTAAGTATTGGTTGACACATAATAGTAGCAGTTTCTGTGGCACATATATAATTTAAAAACAATTAACAGAGGTTTAAAAGTCATAACAGTGCTAACTCAGGTGATGAGCTGGAGTGAAAGAGGAGTCTAAATGTATTAGTTATACCTTTTAAATGAGATAATTTGTGTAGGTAAAAATGAATTTAAAAAGTGTCAATGAATATATTTAAATTTCAAGCTCCTTCTGAGGGAAATAGAAAACTATATTTCCAATACAAGCACAGTGCTTGGTACACAGTCACACTCAAGAAAGTTTTGTTAAATGTTAGAAGAAACGAACAGGTTAATAGAGGAATTGTTAGGTACATGACTGAGGATGCCTGGCTGAGGAAGGATTGAATGATAATCTGACGGGCATAGTAGAGAGTGGAACACACATTCACACAGACACATTTAATTAAAATATCAATTCTAGAAACCTTAGAATCAATTCAGAAAATTTATTCTTGCGATTCAGTTTGTCTAGCAATACTCTTGTTATGAAAATTAAGGATATGGCCCTAGCTGATAAAACTGTGTCATTGTGAGAAGAAAAAGAGACATCAGAATGCTTAGCCTCTCTGTCTACACCACACATGACAGTACACCACACACACACACACACACACACATACACACACAACCATATGTGAACACATAGAGAAGATAGCCGTCTACAAGCCAGAGAGAGAGGCCTCACCCAGCTGCCATCTTGAGCTTGTACTTCCAGCATCCAGAATTGTGAGAAAATCAATGTCTGTGATTTAACGTGCCCCCTCAGTGGTGTCTTGTAAAGACAATCCTGATAAACCAATACAGGTAAATAAGGAAATATTCAGGAAACATCACTGAGATGGATTCCAGGTCCATTTCATTTTTCTACTACTGAAAAAAAAAATTCAAGTTTTTCTTTTTTATTTCCAAGGCACTTTGTGAGCAGACCTGACACATTTGAGGAACACTATCTTGGTGAATCCCCATTCAGAATAGTAGGAGACAGCTTAAGTTGGTGTCCTCAGACCCACAGGTAAGGTTATGTTGTCTGGACAAGGACAGACTGCCCCTCTCACACTCCTGGTGTCTGATTTATGCTATAGCACTGTTGGCACTCATTTTCCTAGAGGTAGGATAACGTATATACCTCTCAGCCTGAAACTCACACAATGATCTGTATTTATACGCATTTTCTTGTGTAGACTGGAAACTTCCGAAGATTAGGAATTTTGCCTCATTTCAGCATTTTCCAAAATTAACATGCACCTAAATTACCTGGGGGTCTTGTTAAAATGCAGATTCTCACCCAGTATATCTGAGATGTAATCTGACACTGCATTTCTAACAAGCTCCCTTGGCACTGGTCTTGGCCCACAATGAGAAGTGGGGACTTTGTGTTCTTTTGTGTTTCCAGGATCCAAAGGAACATGGTTGATCGTGCTTATGCAAAAGGGGGCCATTAACTATGATTCCAGTGGATTTCAACGTTGGCTCCACATTAGAACCCCACAAGAAGGCTTTAAACAATTGTATGGCTGAGATCCCACCCCAGGGAACTATGGATTAATTAGTTTGGACTGGAGCCTGGGTATTGGTAGGATTTAAAGCAGGAATGTGCCTCTTGCATTGAGAACCGCTGGTTGAGTCTGTGAATTCTTTGAAGACTGGGAGTCTCCTTGTTATTCTTGAGCCTATCATAGGTCCTGGGGGCACTGGAGGCTCCTAATGTATGCTGGTGGAATGAATTAACTCCTTTATCTTGGCTCAAGTTCAATGTTTCTAAGATACGTCTACATCTTCAGGGTGGGCAGAACATTTTCTTAAAAAGGAAGGTGGTGCTGGAAGTGACACATTTATGAGGTGACAAAGTCAAGGGTGAGTGTGTCAAGGGACCTGGAATTAGGAAGTACGCTGACTCTAGTGACAGGTTATGGCTCAAGGTGGGCGGTACAGGGGCCCCACTAGGAATGACAGAGCATTTAATATTACTGCAGGAGAGAAAGAAGCTTTGCTCAGATTGTATTCCAAGGAACCCTCTTGAACAGTGAGCAACCCCCTTGCAGCACCGAGCAAATTTGCATGAAACAGTTTATTGTTTTGTCCATTTATGTATTTAAAAATATTGGACATAGGTATAAGTAGCGCACCCAGCTGACTGGAGTCCAGGCATCCTAGCAAGGATTATTGAGGAACCTATAGAATTCCAGAGCATCATACTTAAATCAGAAGATTTTTTTCAAATGCTGGAAAGATAAGGTTCGTCTCTGGTCTCAATAATGAAAAAAGAAACAATGACCCAGGAAGGCTCTTGGTACCAGAAGAAGGGGCAGAGAAGTAGGCTGTAGTACAGGCTGCTTGAGGCCAAAGGCTTCTGGGAAGAATCAGGCAGGGAAGATCCAGCCTGGTGTCCAGTGGCTGGACGCAGACATGTGCAGGAACCAGAGCAGACCAATTCATGAGAGTCAATTGCTAAATTTCAGGAGTTATGTTCAGGAGTGTTCAAACACACTATTAAAATTTGAATGACAAAAGCTTACACTGGAATAAATGACATGTAAAATAAGACATTAAATACTCAAAATTCATCACTTCCTAATTATTTTGACCACATTTCACTACTATGTAAGCTCTGGAGAGCACTATGTCTCTGGTAACTGAACGGTGGAGATACTACATAATGGTACACGTATTTCTTTGCTACTTCGCATTTATGGAGGAAGTGTGCATCTTTATGCTGGGAAGCCAATAAATGATGCCAGTGAGGGTTTGCTTCATTGTTTTGCTGATTGCCTACTCTTCGGAAAGTAATGGAAAATATTAACAATTTATATTGAATAAATATTAAATCAGTTCATAAAAAAGGTGCAGAATGTCTTCAACTGTGGTGAATTGCACAAAAATGATGCAATATAGTTCCAGGACTTGAACACTATAATCTAATTCAGCACAGAAGTCATTCAAACAACTGACAAATGAGTGAAGTTCTGACGACATGTCTTCATTGTTTTACTTTACTATCAACTCTTTAATAACCTGTCAACAACATAACGGAAAAAGCAACCAACATTTATAGAAAAAGTGCTGATTGGTTAACTGAAGTAACAGGTTGGCAATGAATAAAATTGTTTAGTAAATATGAGTGAAAGCACTCAATTGGCTATATGGAAATTACAATAAAGAATATTGTATATTTTATTATCTATAAATCGTATGCTACACATACTTTATGTCAGTAAAATTTATAATGAACTTATTTATATGTATATATACACATTTTTATTTTAAGTGAGACATTTATTAAATATTTATGAGCCCCAACATTAGCTAGAGGTCACCCATACTCGTAGTTAAGAAAACAAAGTAACTATATCCACAGCCAACATGATAAAGTCCTTGAGTGCCTCAGACACCCTGTGTTCATTCACATCTAATCTGGGTAACAAAGCATGTTATTTAATCTGACTGTGTCTTAGTTCCCTCAGGCTCAACAACCTATATCATATGATTACTAAGAAGTTTAAATACAGAATATTATGCATGTAAATCTTAGAAGAATGTCTAGTGATACATACTGAACTATTATTTTACTATGAGAATAAAGAGGGCCTTAAATTCTAATCACAAAATTGTTTTCTGAACTTTGATTTCTTTTACCAATAAAGTTTAAAAAGCTACATGGAATGACTCTAGTCCCGGTTTTCTGGGGAAGGTTGGTGGATATATTCTGATTTCAAATTGGTTTTTCATGGTGATTTGTATACAAGAAAAGAATGAGATTAGTACTGAACACTGGTTTCTGAGCAGTCCCATCTTCTTGCAGGTCACACCTCTACGTCCTGCCCCTTCACACTTCATGCCAGCATGAAGTAAGCACGTCTAGGAAAAAAGTTTGAATATGACAGGTTAGGATCAGTCTATCCACACTGCTCTGGGCAGGGGCTTGGTACTTAATGCTCAGTACCACTTATACAAAACCTTTGGGGCAGATGAATTTCAGAATTCAGAATTTTGGGGTCTTGGAAAAAAACTAGTATGGTGCACCTATGGTCTATTGCATTGAAATTCTCAGTGGGGTTTGAGGCAAGAACGTGTCACCCAATACTTGGGTATTTCTAGTGAAATCCATTAATGTTCTCTCTAGGTTAAACAGATATAGACTATTAATAGTCTCTTATCAGTTCAGCCCAATTTAAGTATTGCCTTCAAAAAGCAATGAAAAAACTTACTTGGGTTTGGAAGCTGGTTCAGGACCGTGGACCTAAAATCATGGGCCAGCCTGGTTTGACTAGAGGACTGAGCCTGGGCCGTGAACCTGGTTTGGGCTGTCATTTGTGCCACCTGAAGTTCAGTCTCCTCCCCTCCACTTCACCCTTTTCCTCTCCTTTTCCCTCTTCTCATGGGAGATTTGTAGAGGCATCAAACAGAATATACATTTTTTTTTCAACAATTCAGCCGCATTTCCCCATCTCCCTTTCTTCCAGACTATGGAGGGCCTGAGCTCTTGTGTGTTTGATCTGGGAGGGGTGTTACCTAGGACACGCCTCCCAGTGCCTTCAGGAGGGAACTGCAGAGGGATCACATAGGAGTTTGCAGTTCACTAGTCAGATAATACAATGATTCTAGTGTGGAAGGTGGTTTCTTTGGCTTCACAAAATATCAATTCTGGATCTCAGAGATGACCAAATTCATTCAGAATCTGACTTAGGGATAAATCCAGATTTAATTTAGACTCCCGGTGAATGGGGTTTCAAAGTCAAACATCCCATCCAAGAATCGATCTTCAACATCAAGAAACAACCTAATCTGATGGATCATTCCTTCTCCACATACCCCACCTATTCCTGACAGTCCTACTTAGGCCTTGGTGGGCCCCATCCCATTCTAGATTTCTCTGCTGTCCTAGAACAAAATTCCTACTCATTGTTATCTTGGACTAGAAAGAAAACTGGACAAGAGTGTGCTTACCCTCCACATACTACCACTGACAACCCAATCTACTTCTTCACCAAGGAAATCCTATAGAGAGGCTATGGGGTGATAGAAGGGAGCCACACCCTTAGCAACCAACATTTTCCTGCCTCCTTCATTTTACAGATTTGTGAGAATTTAAAATTCTATGCCATAGATTATTTAATATTAAAGAATGGACTTTCCTCAAACATTTTACAGAAAATTGAATGCACTAGGAAGCTTCTTTGTGCTTATCTGGGGCTTGCACATTTGCTACCAGAATGCCAACAACCTGACCCAGGAGGGCATCCATACTTCAGTCTCAACTGAAGTGTTCCCTCTGAGGCGTCTAATTCTCTCCTTTGGTCAATTCTTCTCTCATACAAATAATTACCATGAATGTATTAACTGTGTTGGTTCTGATTTTTATATATGTCAGGTTTATTAAATGGGATGAAGTTTTAAGAAGCTTTCCATTTCAAGGAATACATAGTTCACAGAAGTTATTTATTTTAAGCAAGGAGGCTGCTCTTTTCAAATAGTATGTTCACATATGACATCAACAACCATAACCCAAGCTAAGGGAGGCTTCTCAGTCTTGGATCTTTATGCTCAGTGATGGACTCTTCAGGATGAAAACTGAGTGGGAAAAATAATATTGGATTATAGGTAGAGTTTTTGTGAGCTGTCCGAAAGCTGGAAAAAGTATAGGGCATAAAAAATGTCTCTTTTCATTTAATATCTTTAAAGGAACGTAAGTGCTTGTAAAAAAAAGTTGCTTTTTTCACAGTCGGTAATGTTTTAGGCAGACATGGAAAGGGGAAGCCTTTATCCCTTTGTATTTTTAGTTCCTAACAAAGGAGGCCTGTCTGTGAATGGGGAGAACATTAACCTCCACTTGCCCCCAAACATCATCTGGGATCACATGGTGCCAGCTATACCAGTGACCACTGACGACCATTTGTTATCCAGAGTTTCTCCAATATCTGGGCTTTTGGCACCCAGAACCCCAGCATCTGGACAACTTGGTTTGAATTCTCCACCTTATTTTCCAACTTTGACGTCGCGTCCGAATCATCATTTCAGAGTTTTCCTCTGGGTCAGAGGCAGGCTGATTATCCTACCTGTCCTTGACGTCTAACCCTCATGAGGCAACCAGTCCTCAAGAAGAATGCATTGCTTTTATGCATGAAGACACCGGGTAGACTGAATGGAGAGTGAGGAGCGGAGAGGAAAACAGTGTCCAATTATAAATGCTGGCTGATCACTGCCTTTGACCAAAACAACCACAGTGGGTCAGGGCAGCAAATGGTGTGGATCCAATTGGTGGTTCCATTATTAACAGAACGGGAGGTTGCACATTAGTAAGCTAAAATACATCACTCAGAAATATCACCACTGCTAGCCCATTTGGTAATTTGGCAGGGCGGAGTGTGGTGGGCGTCTCTGTTTGAATTGGCAACTGATTTCTGATTGGCAACTCAGGCATGCTCAAATTCACCAGCTAATTGTGTTTTCATGTATTACACTTTGGGCATTAAATGAACAACTAAAATTAAGTGCATCTGCTTTATCAGGTTAAAGAATTAAGAAAATGGTCGCAGGGGGGAGAATACTCAAGAACGAACAGAACAAGGTAGGAATTGATACCTGGGTTAGAGATGAATCACCCAGTTTCCTTCTGTGTTAGTTGTTAGAGTTTTAATTACTTAGCCTTGAGCAAGTTGTATTACCTCTTAAGTCTCAGTTTCCTTATTTAAAACACAAGTAATAACAAAACCTACTTGATCCTACTTTGCTGTGTGAAGGGATCAAATAATGCATGTAAAGTGCTTAACGCAGAGCCTAGCTTAGAGACTGGACTCTAAACATATCAGTTACTGTTGTTATCATCTCTCTCTCTCGCTCTCTCTACACACACACACGCACACACACACACGCACACACACACACGCATATTTGTCATAACTTAAGTTAGTACCAGACAGAACCCCAATTCAGAACCATACCTGTGGCTTAGTCCTGCTAGTGGAAAGCCCCTGGCAGCAGAAAAACTCAGGCAAGTCAAGGTCCTCACATTCAGAGGAAAGTGAGCTTCACTTCCTCTGTTACTACTGCCCCCTGCTGGCTGGGAAGCGAAAGACGATAGTGGACGTGAAGTCCACTGTGTCTTCCCTCCTCCCTTCCTGTTTTCCCTGCCAGGTCTTCAGATTTCTTGAAATATTAAAGCTGAGTACCCTTAGCCTCCCATAAAAGGATGTGAAAGCATGAATATAATCATTGCCTCTTTAGTGCTGTAAAATTTTATGGTTCTGTAGAAACTCAATGTTTAAAAAAAGAAAAACAGCCCAAACACACAACTCAATGATGAAATGTCTCTGGATAAATAGTTATGCCCAGAGACGCATTGTGGGGGCCGTGTGTTTTCTGACTTTGCAGCACAGACAGATGGTTTACGCATCTTTAGTATCAGAGCCTTCTGAGGAGCATTATATAATCTCTGTTCAGCTACCAAGTGAAATAAGAAATTCCTCCTTTGGCAGATGGAGCTCACATCTCGAGTTCATAAACTTCAATACTTCTCCCAAGTCCAAAATCAGAGACAACCTGCTCCAAGTCAGTTTCCCATTTGCACTTAATTAGGAAGTGTGTTTTGGAGGTCAGTGAAAACCAGTGGAGTACGTTTTCATAATAACTTTTCTCACAATAAAATTATTTGGGAGGCAGCTATCCAACTTTTTCTGGAATGAGGGCAAGAAAAGCGGGGACACGGAATGAAGTTATTGGATACCTTATCTGGAACTGCCCAAAAAGTTGTTCAGGATCCAAAGAACACAGAGTACCTTCTGGATCTGTGGAAAAGAGCCAAAATACTTTTTTATTCTCAACAATTTTTGTAAGCGCAATTTCGCACAATTTTAAGGATTTTCAATGCTGGAAAACAAAAGCCTTCTCAGAGTTGTAATCATGCTCCGCTCATAGACGTAGAAGCTACTAGAATGCTGGTTAAGGAAATTGTGAGTGTGTGGACCAGAGAAAGTGGGTGGTACTTAGGACAAGTAGCCAAATTGTCGTCTAATGCTGTGTGATCTCGTGAACCTGGGTTTCTCAAGGATAATGTGATAAGCTCCAAATATATTATTGCACTTCACTTTATGAGTGTGTGATAGCATTGTAGCTATAGGAGAGTGTATCTGGGCATTTTTAGCCGTGTCCTAAAACATTCTAGAGAATAAAAAGATGCATTCTAAGTCACAGACTCTGAGTAGAAAAAATCAAATCAGAAATAGTACATTTTCTTAATAGATGAGGAAGTAGAATCCTGACTGGAAAGTAATTTCTTTGTAGCTCACTGTTTCCTTTAAAAAATAATTTAAGCATTGGTTTTTATAATTCCCATTTGTTTAGGAGGAAATGGCCAAGTTCACAATTTCTGAACTGTGGTTAATAAGCTTTTATCATGGTATAGTATAGAGCCTTTGGCTACAATATGTTGGAAAGATCTTCAACTTTATTTCTCTCTCTCTCTCTCTCTCTCTCTCTCTCTCTCTCTCTCACACACACACACACACACACACACACACACACACAAACACACACACATACACACGCACCTTGAGGTAGGATTAGTTACATTTATACCGTGCAGGTTCAGTGATGAATTGTTATGAGATGAAGTCTTGAGGCTTCAAAACCAGATTTCCCTCAAAGGCAGTTCATATGTCAACTTGCTGCATTTACCAAATGACTGAAATGTAACCATGACCTATGGAGCATGACCAATACATCAGAACCAATACACTCGTTCTCTTTACTCTCTTAATTTGATAGTGATGATAACAGGGAATTTGTCATACTTTGTTTCTAGCATTTGGCAGATCATTCTGATTATGACCTTGACAAGTTACCTGTATATAAATCACCCTACATTCAGTTTATCTAGTATTGTTTTCTGTGTTAATAGAAGTTACCTCTATTCTATACTAATTCTATGAAGCTTTGCTATCTCAGGCTGTCATTGTGGGTCATGTCCTGGGTAGTTGTCAGCCACTAAGATGACCCCTGCCTTCTGGTATTGAGGTCTTTGTGTAACTCTCTGCCTTCCAGTGTGGGTTGAACTTACTGACTCATTCCTAATAAATAGAATATGGCAGAAGCAATGGACTGACAAACACATAAACATCTACACAAAACCCGTGGCTTCCAACTTGGGTTCTTTCTCTCTCTCCGCCACCCCGCCACCCAACCCCGTCTCTCCATGCCAGGGCTATGCTTTTATATTGTATATAGCCCTATAGGGATACTGACATGGCAAAGAACCAGTGACTATGTTCAGCAGTAAGAATGTCTCAAATTTACCAAGAGCCATGAGAGTGAGATTAGAAGCACCTGCAGTCAAACTTTAAGACTACAGCCCCAGCTAACACCTTCATTGCATTTTTGTGAGAGACCTTGAATTAGAATGTCCTCAACCAAGCCATGCCTGGATTCTTGACCCACAGAAATGTGTGATATGTTCGGGGATAATTGGTTAGATAGGCATTGATAACTAATACATATTTCTATCTCTACTTGTGGCTGAATACAAGTGACTTTTCCTAAGCATAATCAGTGATCAGAAACAGCCCAATTCTCTGGTGCCATCATATGACAGGCTTCCATCTAAGAAAGAAGAAAAGCTTGTTTCCAGAGTTAATAAACATAGTGTTTGCATGTGATGACAATGCTCCATTTTACGGGAGATTTGAGTAATCCTCAAAATTACATAAAGAAAGGGAAGACCACCGAATAATAAATGAAAGGAAAACTACTTCTGAAGTGTGTTTACAAAGACTCTTTCTCTATAAAGTCCACTCAGAATGTCTTTCTTCTACCACTCTCATTGTAACAGACCCAGTGAGAAGGGAAAAGAAACTTATGATTTGTCTAGTCATTCTCCTAAATGACACAAGTACGTCAAAGTATTAATAGCCTTGCATAGTTGGTTGTAAAATAGAATATCTGAGAGAGTCCTGTTCAAAGTAGATTTTTTTTTTCTTTAGAAAATTTAACAATAAATGTCTCAGGGTCAGAAGGATGCTGTTGATCAGAGCTGAGCCCACAAAGATTGTGGCCGTCACATTAAAACAATATTGTTTGTCCTCCCTTCATTTCCTCAGAGCGCACAATACTTTTTCCTCCCCGCCCTGCAGCTCTCTTTATAAAATTGTTTTGGACCTTTGGGGGCCTTCTATATTAAGACTGAAGGAAACTGGAACCATTATTTGTTCTTTCTTCTGAGCACTTTTCCTGGATGTGATAAACTGAGGGACTATGGGGAGATGGCGACTTCCCATGAGGCTCTGCCTCTCCCAGAATTCTTTCTCTGCTATGGAGCAAACTGCCTTCCCTCCCCCTCTTTGATATACTCACACTCTTTAGATGTCCCTCACACTTGTGGTGACCCCCGTTCCCCTTTCTGCATCTTCCATAATTTTCCAAAAAGTAAATTTGAGTAGGGAGAAGGAAGACACAAAAAAATACCCCAACAGAAACCCATTCAGGAGTTTCTCACCTGCATTGAAAGTGAGAAGCAGCTTCCTTAAGCAAGCACAGTGCGTGAATTCTGCTAGACAGCAGTTCTTGGAAATGTGCTCGGTAGTAAAATGTTCTTCCCTTGAATCCGAGGAATGTCTGAAATACCAGATAAGCACTCTTCCCACAAAGTTATGTTAAGCAGTTTAATTAACAGAAGATAGTGTGTTTCACACATATTGGAATTTAAATGAGGAGAGAAGCAGGCAGCTCTATGTTGCCAGAACCTATTTATTTTTGTGTATATGTTCATAGGAGAAAATAAAAGGTTGTTTCTTATTTTCATTTCCTTTGGAATTCTCCTGTTCCTGTCATTTTCTCCACTGGTGAATTTTTGTAAATCTATAAGGCAAGTTATCAGTATGGATTGTTTATTTAACTGTTTTTCAGTCCACAGTACTGTTAATATTCCTTTTTTGATTTTTCTAAGGATTGAGGAACACCTGGCTTACTTGTTGGAAGCTGCTACTTTTTCTCTTCTTCAATCCTTTCTGCCTTCTCCTCTGCAAGAGTCAGTTCCTGTGTCAGTTTCTGCTCACCAACTGAGTCTTCTCCTGACATTAGTACAGTCTTGGATGAGCATTTTTTATATAATCAAAATGAAAGCTTTCCCACCTGTAACTAGAATTTCCTCTCTCCTACTGCTAAAACCTCTTGCCTCTGTAGTGTCAACAGAGAACCCTTCTTTTAAGATTTTGCAAAATCACACCTTTCAGATGTAAGAGGGGAGAGCATGCACAATGACAGGAAAATGGGTGGATGGAGAGATTCATTATTCTTGCTCCCCTGGCCCTCCTCCCCCATCCTATTTTACAAGAGGAACAGTTGCCTTCACTCTGCAGTCCTTTAAGTTCTCTCTGCAGAAATAGTAGCAGGTTGGCTAATGGCTTAAAGGCATTTTCATGCTTTAGCCATCAGATAGATCTTGCTCTGCTCCCGTCTGTAAAACAAACAGCCTGCCACCTCATAGCACACTTTATGATTGCTTGATGAATAGTGTGTTCCTAAAAGAAAATATTATTAACAGATGACTTACAAAAATTGTCCTTACTGCTCTGTGACGGAAAACAACTGTTATTTAAAAAAAAAAAAAAAAAAAAAAAAAAAAAAACTGAGCCAAAGGTAAAACTTTTATTGAATATATAAGCTCAATGGTAATTTATGAATACACACATATAGTTAATCTAATCATGCTAGTTATCAAATATTAAATGCTTTTTTGTGTTTCTTTTTTTTTCTAGCACTTATAAGGAGGCAACAACTTTAGCCAAGTCTATCATGCTCTCTAGATGAGTTTCTATACTTGTAAAATGTGAGAACTGAAAAATATTCTACTCTCTCTAGCTCCCATCCTCTGCATCTGTGACTCTCATTTCGGTTTGAACAAGGGTATTTTGGGCTATCCAAATCCACAGCTGACCTCCAAACCGCAACTCAATAGAATCAACTTTCTCTTCTTCATGCACTTTAACTAGAATAATTAAAAAAAAATAGACTGAATTCATTTTTCACTTTCTCCAGCTGACTTCACAGAACTTTCATAGCAATTAAATGGCGCAGAGGGTGAGGAGGAGGAGGCTCAAAGGTCTTAGTCCATTCACAAACTGGATTAGTGAACTCTCCTCTGACCCCAACCAGCCCCAGTGACTCCTGTCCAGCGCACCTCAAGCAGTCTCAGTGGAAATTCTGGACCCCCATTGCAGAGACTCAGCATTCACTATTGTGCTAACATACTCTCCTCTGTAAGGATGAGGTGGTGAGAAGTCACCTCTGAGAGAAGCCCTTTCAGTGAAGCTTCTGATAATGGCAATGACTTGAATGGAACTGAACCTCTCTTGACCCATATTCTTGTGGGAATTGGAGGGGTGGAAAGGACATCTCCCCTACTCTGGATTCTTATTTGATTGGTCAAGCAGTAAAATGAACACCAGATTAGTTGGAGAGAAGAACACATATAACTGCATACATATGGAGACTTTACATGGATATAAGTTCTAAGTCATTGGGTCAAAATGAGCTATACTTACCTTGAGTTAAGAGGTGGGATAGGAGCTGGAGCTTCAAGGAAAGGGGGGGCCTTCTCTGAAAGGAGAGAGTGAGACATGTTCTATAACTACATTTGCCCTGTCATGTAAATAAGTGTCTCTGATACAAAGGTTATTTCTGATAAAAACCCTCATTCTGGAAAATGCCCCCAATTTTCATTCTTTGAGGTAGTTAAAGGAGTGATAAAAGTTTTCTTGTGAGCCTGCTGGGTCTAGATTGATCTCAACTCAAAATAATCCCATGCCAATGTGACTTGTCTTGGGGAGACCTGTTCTTCAGAATGTATGTGAACGTTTGTGTAAAGACGGGTTGCAGAGTCCTAGGAGAAGGTGTGAGAGCAGTAGCTACTGAATAATTTGCATTTGTCTGTGGGTTGTTCTTATGTAAAGTTAACTGGTTTTGTATGAACTGAACCATGAATTTGTATACCCTGATTAAACTAAATTAAGTAAATATGTATTTATTTAATACCTGATCAAATGATCTGTTGACAGCGAGAATGAGATGGCATTCATAGTGTATCAAGAATGATGAAAGTTTGTCTATATTAATACTCAGTGTTCAGGGTGAGCCAAGTGAAAGCTCTTCTTGACCAAGAAAAATCATAATTTTTTTCAGAATCTTATATTTTTTATTTAAAAACCTTTAAGAGAAGTAGAATTCATAGTCTATGACCTCTGACGTGTTAAGGGATATGTGTTAGATGTTTTTTTGAAATACCTTTATCAAAGAATATTTTCTCTTGTTCAAGGATCCCACAAATTAATATTAGCACTTTCAAACAGAAAATGTTTCAGGAGGATTTTTCATAATCTTCTTGCTTTCATGTTCTCCTTCATGTGACTTGTTGGCTGAAAAATAGAATTTCATCACTACAGTTGGTGGAGACAGTCCTAAGAACATAGAGTTAATGTATGTGGTTGCCTGGGGAGGCAAGGAGGGGTCACAGTTCTTGGCAAAAGCTCAGACTCACTCTCCAAAGTCTGCCATGCTCACCATTTAACCCACGAAGACCTCTACACCGTGGCAAAGTCTTTTTACAGCCCCAGCTTGGTTCTTAAATTCCCCTGGGTTTTCAGACCATCACTTAGTAGCTACAGGACATTTCAAAAGTCACTGTGTCTTTATGACATCAGTTCTTAGTTTGGAAAAAGAAATAATTACTTTGTCCCTATCTACTTTACAGGGCCATTATAAAAGTTAAAAAAAGATGATGAGGGCTTTTGAAAGTAAAACTTATGATACAAACACAAAGTCGTGGATTGTGGCAATACCAACATTTCTATTTGAAACCTTCCTGGTTCAGTCACTCAAAGAGAGTGAAACGTATCTACTTATGCTCAGGAACTTTTGAATTACTTTTCCCCCGAACTACAAAAACTCATTTGCTTTCTGTAGCTACTTGTGTTCCAGCCTTTCAGTAAACTAACATCACAGCCACGGTTAAAATACGGCAGACAGTGGCCTAGATATGTGCTTTTTGGTGTGTCTGTGTCTCTGCATTAAAGAAAAGACATTGTGCCTTTGACCTAGCTACTACATATGTTCATATAATTAAAAAAGGAATAATGACTCATTAACCAAACAAGTTCTAGGAAAAAAAAACCCTCATTTAATACAATCACAGTGACTTCCTCACTGTTTCCACTTCATTGCTGCTTATGTGAGTAAAAACAACATGCTAAATGGAGACTTTCAGGACCCCATGGGACCAATTAATGCCACGTGACTTCCTCCCTGCCTTCCATGAAAATAACTATATTATAATGGTCTGTGATATTAATATCAGCTTTGGAAAAGTCAGGCAGCGGGTCTGTAGGGAAGGAAGTGGCCTGTGCAAGAACCGTGGAATGTTCAGTATTCCACAGACCAGAGGCCACATCTTTTTATAAGTGACATCAAATAGTTCAACAAGGTGGGGACACAAAATGGGCTAGTGGGTTAATTAGGGTTCAAAGGCCACCAGGGTAGTCCACCTCTGATTCTCGATGCCAAGAAAATGTGGTTATTGGGGGGTATTTTGGAAATTAAATTTCTCAGAAATAAAGCCATTTCCAAGGAACCCTTCCCCCCTCCACACACACCCCCAGATTTCTCCAGCATTCTGCCCACCACAGAGGCAGGGTGTGTTTTGACAGCCTCTGTTTGTATTGGAGTGTAGACCTGGGATGAGGACTGGTGGGTGCACCTTCTAAGTGTGTTGAATAGTTGGGTGGGTTTTCTAATGACAGTAGGACCAAAGGGAATGAGATTATAATACTGACAGCCTTGCTCCCTGCTTCCCTCACATGCAATTGTCAAGATGTCCGGTCTGTGCTCCACCCAGGTCCTCCATGTCAAGTCCCTGCAGGTCTTAGAGAGATTCAGTGTTCTCCCTGTGGCTAGTCAAATTCTCCTTAAGCCGACGGAAATGGGCCATTCAATTTTCTTGCTTGTCAATTGCTGTAGTGCTGAAACTATTCTCCAAGGTGGTCCCAAAACTCAGTAGAAAATAAAAATTCCCCTGGGAGCAGATGTTTAGTGGTCCCTCTAATTACCCAGGAGAGATTGCCTAAGGAACTGATCTAGTTCCAATTCCTAGACAGTGGCTAATGGCTTGGCCAGACTATCAAAGGTTTAGAAGGAAGAATATTGGAGAACTGGTGATGGGGTAGTTTGGGTCCTGAGAATGAGCCCAAGTTATGAGAATATCTATGTCCAATTTGAATGCTCACCAAAGCATCCCCAAATAATCAAGAGGATAAAATGACTTTCATGAAAGATATCTGTGGCCTTTTCCTGGTATTCAAGCAATGGTTCATTAACAAAACAACTATAATGGCAGGAATGAACCTAATTACATAAACATAGTGACAAGGACTTCCCTCATCTGGCGACCTGGCTAGTACCTCAGCTGTGTATTGCATGACCTGAATACCAGGATGGCACTACTATATCCATGAGGCCAGTCAGCTACCTAGTAGAAACTCATGTTAGTAGTCCCTTTCATAGGGGCAGAAATTAACCACTGAAATGGATACCTATTCTATATTTAGATTTGGTCTCATTGTTCCATGCTGCTTCCACTAACACCTCCGTCTGTGGGATTAGATTAATTATCATAATAGAATCCCTACTACTCTTTTTTCTTCCTCTCAGAATCACTGCGACTTCTTGACATTTATTTTCCAAGTTTCTTAAATAACACTTAAAATGGCTGCTAGTATATGGTAATGCCACACAAATAATGTTTTGACATAATTTAAGCAAAGTAGCCTATAAGAAAAAATAAATGTAGATTGTCTCTGACCAAAGAATTCAGCTTGCAAAGAAAGAAAAGAGTTGAACTTATGATAGGATTCACTGGTCAAACTGTGTGTTACCCTAATGGGAAGAAAGTTAATTTACAGAAAGACAGAACCATCTATTAAAGTCTCAGGTATATTGCAACTGGCTACCAGTTGGTAGACAGTGTCTTGCCAATTGGGGGCCTGTCCCAGAAGATGAAATATTAATGTTGAAGTCATGGTAAATAAATGGCACTCTTTCTCTTTGTTCTAGAACACATATATTCAGGAGCCTTGGGGAAGAAAAGATAGAGGAAACTCTCGAAATGACATCTAGTCACCCACTTTCAGAGTTTTGTCCCTTAGGCTCTGCTGGTTTAGCGATTTTAGTACCTCCTGACTGATTTCACTGACAGATATTATGATAGTACTATAAAATTGAAAACTGGAATATTTGGGCATTCAGGGACTCTCATGCCATCGGAAAATCAAGAAAGGAGGAAGTTGAATCTTTTGCTTGGGTGATTGATCCTCACTACCTAAAAGGAAGGAAAAGAAGGACCATGAATACAACCCAAAGGCACCACTTGTAGTGCTATTTTGAGTGACAGAGATGAGTAGAAGACTATTTCTCGCATATACATGCAGGAACAACAAGAGCTCAGCTTTCTAAAGAGTGAAGATTTAAGTTTAGGTCGCCTTACTGTGTGCTAGCTGAGGTAGAAAGAACCTGAAATGGCAGGGGAGAAAAAGCCGCAAATATTAGCTATAGTCTAAATGTAGAAATGTTTATTGTATTTAGAATATGTGGTGGTGGTTAGAATTATGACTCAAATTTCAGTTGTAGAAATTCAAGATGGGATTAGAATAGAAAGGAATGTCTATGGAAGAGAGCTTGAGTTTAACTGGAGGGAGTGAATCATAAAACTTTTTTATTTTCTCTGTTGAAAGGATGTTTTTGGTTGCACAAGATGAGTTATCTACATTGTAGAGAAATCTTTTTGGAAATGTACATTTTAGAAAAAGTGTTTATGAGGATATAAAACAGGCAAAGTGATAAATTATGAAAGACTTAAGGAAAATCTTAATATTCTCTTTACTTGAAAGGAATTCTTTAATAAATGGGACAGCAGGACCCCCACTTTCCACTAGGAAAACAAGGGAGTCATATAATCCTTCCTGCTTGCTGATATCAGTATGTTCATGTAGCTGGCTTGGTCCCACCCTTGGCTCCTAGGGGCTCAAGGGAGACTTCGAATCTGTGGGAGTGATACAGAGTCCCAGGGGTTGGTAAGAAACTATTTTTGATGGCATGGGCAGCAGAGTTGAGATTCTTGAGGTGAGTGCCATTAATGTTCTGGGTGGATGTCATGACAATGTGAGTAGCATTCATGTTGGGAATTGGTGACATTTTAATCAGATATTTCAGTATTGTGGCCTTAAGTATGTTTTTGGCTGCCCGGTCTTCCTTGATTTCCACCCATTTTCTGATTCAGACTCTCCAGCATTCATGTTGATTTAGGAGCTACTCAATATCCTTCCAATAAATCCTTTCCTGATTAAGATGAGTGGAGTCGATTCTCTTTTTTTGTGTGTGCAGTGTCAAAATGGCTCAGTCACATTCACTGCACTTGGATAACCCTACAGCAGCCTTTTTTCTTGAAATTGGCAAAACGTTATGCTTACTGTCTTGGTTCACAATTATTCTTTTCACCAAAGGCTTGCTCTCCTCTGATTTTCCACATAGTGGTTTTCTATACTTCCTCTCTCAATATAAGAGACATTTCTAAGATGCTGGCATGTTTTCTCTTAGGAGTGGATAGGGAGACTATATGAGGGGATCATCACTAAAAAGCTAGCAAATTTGTCCTTGAAATTAATCCCAGATATTTTGTGGAGGTTGATTAAATAAACTAGGACTACTTTGATTCCAACTGGGTTCCATTCTCATAGGATTAAAGGTATGATAATTTGTCTTCCATTTTTATAATGTAACATCACTTCCTGGATCTACAATTAACGCTAACATGTTCCAACCTTCTTTCCAAACAGCCGTTTGGGACATTAAACACTTTATCTCCTTGGTTTTCCTTCCTTAAAAATACAGGGAACTTGTATTAAATAGACAGACATCCCCTGAGCAAATCCTTTCAGCTTAGACCTCTTGAACTGAAAGGGCTAATTGGGAATAAAGGAAACATGAAATAATTTTAATGGAAAAGTGATAATTCACTTATTTAAAATTTTTATTCAACACATTCTTTTAAAGCACCTAGATACTACTTGAGTCACCGGAGATTTACATAAGAACAGAGTACTTATACTTATTTCAGGGCATACAGTTGGTAAACAGATAAAAAAGAATCTTTTAAGGGTTTAAGGGTAGTAAATAACACTGAAAGAAATAGAGCAAGAAAAAAAGGCTTTGGGGTCTGATAGAAACATGTTTATATGTACAATAAACTACAAAGAGACCTATGCACCTGCAGAATGAGCAACAGGGAGAATAGTAGATACAGTCAAAGACCACACATGCAGGACCTTGAGATCATCTTAAGGATTTGGGCTTTGGCTTCTGCATGGATACATATTTAAAGCGTTGATCCAAGAGATGACTTTATCTGATATTATACTTTTTTCACAAAGACAAGTACAATTTTTTCAGTTGAGGTAAAATTTACATCAGTGAAATCACAGATTTTAAGGCCGGTCAGGTGAATCTGTCGAATGTATTCATCCCATGTAACCAATCACTCTGTTAAAATAAAATACATTTTCATCATCTCCGAAAATGTTCTAATTTCTCCTCTCAGTAAATTCATGTCCCCAGGTAAACATGATTCTTATTTTTATTACAATCAATTTTACAATTTATATTTGTCCTAGAATTTAATTTAAAGAGAATCATTTGGTATCTACTTGCACATGGGCCTTCTGTCTACTCACCATGTCTTCAAGAACCATCTGTTGTCATACATTCAGTAGTTTCATTCCTTTTCTTGCTGAATAGTAACTCACTGTATGACTAATCCATAGTTATTTATCCCATGTACTGTAGATACTTGTTTGGATGATTTTGTTTGTTTGGTACCTTTATTTAATTTACTAATAAAGCTGCTGTTGATCGTTACTTTCCATGTCTCTTTTTGGATATATTTTTTCATTTCTCTACAAGTATAGCATCTGGGTGATAGGTTAAATGTTTCTTTAACCTTGTGAGAAAACTACCTGGTAGTTTTTCAAAGATGTTGTACCATTTTATACTCCCACCAGCAATGTCAGAGAGTCTAGTTGCCTTACATGCTCTGGAAAAAAAATAATTAAAGGAAAGGCAGGAAGAGAAAGGAAGAAGACACTATTTTATTTAGTGTTTTATCTTGGTTGTTTCTCTGTATTAACATTTGCTTTTCCTTTGGCTGCTTTCAGAGTTTTCTCTTTATCTTTGGTTTCCAGCAGTTTTACTATACTGTGCCTAGATGTAATTTTCTTTGTATTAAGTCTACACAGGGTTAACTGAGCTATAAATTGTATTTTTGAACAAATGTGTGAAATTTGCAGTTATTATTTCATCTTCAAATACATGTAGATTAGACAGCTTTAATTGTCCGCAAATACTTGAGAAGCATTTTTTTCTTCACTTGTTATTTCTGTGTTCTTCTGCCATTTTCAATCTGTTATGCTCATGCTATCTTCATCATTCACTGAATTTTAATTTAAACTATCATTCTGTCTAGCAATTTTGATTCTTTAAGGTACTAAAATATTTATTGATATTCCATATATATTTATCAAGATCATAGAATCCCTTAATACTTTGACCATATTTTTATTTCCTTGATACTATTTCAAATAAAATTATTCTATTTATACTTACATATGCATATATATGTACACACATTATAAGTACACATATATAAATTTCAAAGTCATTGCCATATCCAAGATTAAGGCATCTCAGGGAGGGTATAAATTTTTTTTCTTGATTGTGGGTCCACTTTCTTTGCATGTTTTCAACATAAGATATTTCTAATTGTGTTTTCAACATAAGAATGCTCCAATGTAGAATCTCTGAAGGATGATGAGTGTTGTGAGAGTGGCCAGTTCAATGACTAGCTGTTCACACTGAACTTGGAAAGTCTTAATTCATGCTTTATTATGGCATGTCTATGGAGAGCCTAAAGCATTTCCCAGGATCTTTCAACTTGAGGTTGTGGGAGAGTAATTCCCAAACTTTGTCTCCTTTGGGGGCTTTATCTGGGCTTAAAGGTATTAGAGTAGGTAGAGGGTAGAAATTGTTTTGGAGGCTGGTCTGGACCCCTAAGGTTTGGCCTTCCTGACATCACCAGCTACATGCCTGGTGTTAACGAGGTATTAAAGAAGTTGATTCACTATAACTCCAGCATGCCCAAGTGCTGCTCATCCCTAGAATAGCTTTGTTTGACTCTCAAATTTATAGCAGCCACTTGGATAGCCTCAAGTTGTCTTATCCTGTGCATGTTTAGCCCCATCTGCAACCAAGGACTCATGGCTAGCCTCATGTGGGCTTCGTAATTGTCTCTTCCCCTCGGATTACCTAGCTAGTCCTTAGATTCTAGCTCCTTCTTTATCCTGAGCCCGGATAATATGCTTAGTCAAGTCACGGGGACACAGTGCTCTGAATGAATTCGGCTCAATGCACTCACTGTGAATTTATACCCAGCATAATTGTGTCACTTTTCTTTTTTTCTTAGGGATTAGGATTTCACTGCCTGTTGTATAGTGCCTTACTACAATCGCACATACATTTTTCATTTTATGGTTGTTTATGGTGTAAGAGCTAGTCTGGTACCAGTTGCTTTTTCATGGCCACAAGCAAAGGAATACCCTTTTTGAATAGATTTCCCTAGGCCCCCATCATGGTGTCAGCAAGGTTGGTCTGTATGGGTCAGAGTGCCTTTGACACTGGTTCTGTTCCTGGGCAGCTGAGTCTTTCTCCTATAGGATACTTTATTTCAAAGTCATATAGTTCTTCTTTGTTACAGAATTTTTATTAGGACTACCCTTACCTATCCAAAGAGGCTCCCAAGCTTCAAATCATGGTGTTCCAATTACCAGTTTCTAGTTCCTTTCCTATCAGAAGGTCTCAGGCTTCTAATGCAAACTGATCAACTTCTGTACCACACACCCCCCCACCCCCACCCCCACCCCCCCAGGACTCTGCAGAACAAAGAAGTAATACAAAACCAACAAGAAGTCCATGAAATCCTAATTTCAGGTCCATCAGCATTTACTTGCCCTTTCTTAACTTGGGGAAGAGAGCAGCTCAAGTAACCTTTCTCTTCAAATCAGCAAAAGGAAGCAAATGTATTCCACTATGTTGGATTAAGTAATCAGTGGCTCAGAGTTGTTAAAGGACATACTCTGACTCCCACTCCAAGTGCTTAAGTAGCTATAACCCTGGTTGGTTGACTCCCCAAGGGTGCTATTGGTTGACCAGCCACTCAGTAGAGTTCAAGGACTGAGAAGGAGTTGTATTTTTGTTGTAGCGGTGCGGGGGGCCTGTATGTGCGTGGGGAGTGTGTGCATGGAGGTGGCAGGCAGGGTATGGTTGTGGGTGATGGAGAGAAGATGCAGTACCAGGAAAGAAGAAAGGGACCTCTAAGTACCTGAAAGGGCTGAGGGTGCCACGGGGACCTGCCTTATCTAGATCTTTCTAGCAACTAGAGTAGACCTCTCAAGTGTTCCCTAATTTAAGGTGAAGGAGCTGTCCTCAACTGATTCCACTTACAGTGACTCTGATGATTCCATTGAGCCTTGAATAACATGGGTCCCCTTACATGTGGATATTTTTCAATAGTCTGAAGTCTCACACTTAACCAGCCTTCGAATATGCATTGACTGCTGGATGAGAAACCTTGGATATTGATGATCGGTTATAAATTATATGTGCATTTTTGCCCTGGGGTAGGGTGGTAGGTGTCCTTCATCCCAGAGTGGTTCAAGGTCATCCTCATGTCCCTGGATCTCTGTGCAAAACATTTATTTCCAGACTCGAGCCCTTGGCTGTGCTGGCAGAAAGCTGAAAATCAGAAAATCAGACACGGCTGGATGATGAAGCCTTTGGGAGATCCCTCCCCTCCCCTTTCACCAGGGCCACTGGACAAGTTGACGGGGAAGGGGGCTGCTTTTTGCCTCAGCTTCCTCCTTCTCACCATAAGGTACTTAAGTGTCCCCTCAGAGGCAGAACGCACCCCAGCAGCTCCTGGGTGGGGAGCTGCCCGCGCCCCGCCAGTCGAGGAGACCTTGGGGGAGCCCCTCACAGGGCGGCTTTGATGATTTCTTCAGATACACGGAGCAGACTGACAAATTGACTTTCAAGGGAAAGGTCAGCCTTTCGAACCAGGGCTCGGGCATCTGGATTCACAATTAAAACGCCTGCGGAGCACAGTTTGCAGCTCCGGCGTCTCGTTGAGTAGGAGGCGCTGTCGGGGGAGACTCATTTGGCAGCCGTTTCTGACTCTGGATCGCGATTGGAGAAAATAAAAATTCCTTGGGTTGCCTGTGCCTGCGAGTGCGCGGCGCACTGGCTGTCGCGCGCGGGTGTTTGGAGAGAAAGCGGCTCTTTGGCAAAAGCAAATAGAGCTTTTTGCTACCTCAGTTCTGGCCTAGAGTTGACCTCCAGAAAGGTCTGTGCAGAGTGATTATCCTCAGCCTTGCTGGCGTGCTCAGCCCTGTGCTTGTCTTAGGGACCAGCTGGAAAACCGAGTTCAAACACCGATTAACCTCCACTCTTGGACGAAGCGCCTTTAAAAAAAATAATAATAATTACAACTTTATTATTATTTCTTTTGTTAACAAAGCCATTCTCATTGTCTTTTTCAGTGCACTCAGACACCTGCAGAGTGGAGATGTATTTCCTCAACCAGTAGAAAAGCAAGCTACACCCCATCAAATGCCTTTGCTCTGTGCTACATTTGTTTCCAGTTTACAAAGTGTTGCCATACCCCTTGAGATGGTGAAAGAAAACAGGATATTCTCAGCAGGTGCTGAGGACCTCAGAAAGGTCTATGCGGTTTGGGCCTTCAGTAAACCTAACTCAGCTGTTTCAGGATGTGATCTGCCTGGCACTTGCTTTTGCTGTTCTTACTAATGTAAAGAAGCAGGTAGATGCTAAAACCCGAGGAATACACCATTCATTAAGGCTTGTTTACCTTCGTCTACTTTGCAGCAGGCAACCCCGTAGGAGGCGTTTAAACTCTCTGTTGAGTGACGGGATGCAACCTCCAGGCTGTTCTGCTTCCCCCACCACCTCACACAAGCCCCACAGGTGGTTCCACTTTGGGGGGTACTTAGAAAGGGATATTTATAGCTCTCTTTCCTTTCCTCCTCCCAGGAAACAGCCAAGATAATGAAATTCAGCTCCTGGTAGAAAGTTCTGGGGGAGGTTGCTGGAAACAGAGAGATGGAAAATGAGCATGGAGTTTGGAGGGTCTTGCTAGGAAAGAACCACCAGTGTTTTCTGTTCAGTAGAAGTAACAGAGGCGTCTGAGTCCCTGGCTGTACTGGTTGGAGGCCAAGCACCTTTACTGAATAGCACAGCCTCTGGATCTATCATGCCAGGGACTAAATCCTGCTTTTGCGATCTGCAGTGTGACTTTGGGCATATTATTTTAATGTTTCTGTGTTTGTTTCCTTTTCTGCAAAATGAGGATAGCAATAACCTATTTCAGAGACTTGTTGGAAAAATGAAATCAGTTAACACGTATCTGTCAATTAATTTTAATTTGAACCTATGCTGGGTTAAAATTCTCAGGTTTATTAACTAATAAACTAATAATTTCTTGGAACTTTGTATTCCATCATCAATCATAAGGGCTACCTGACTCTTGGTAAATCTCATTCATTTTCTCGGGGTTAATTCATCCTCTTTTGTTACCTGGCTTTTTCATTTGCTGCTGTCATGTAAAAAAAATTCATATTTGAGTTCTGCAATAATATATAAAAGTGGCAGGACAGGTATAATTATGATCATCCTTTGACAGGTGAGAAACAATACATTCTTTCTTTGGCCTTCAGGGTTCTGATCTTACTTAATTTTCTTGTTTCGTTGACTCACTTTTAGCATTTTCTCTGAGGTGAAAGAATTCTTTACTTTTATATACAGCAAATATTTAATGTTGGTCTACTATAACCAGAAATCATTCAAGGTGCTAGGAACATGAAGCTGAAAATGTCTTTGGTCTCATGGAGTGTATATCTTCGCATCATCTCTCCTATTAGATTGTAAGCTCCTAGTAGAGAAGATACATGTTTGTTTTTTCTTTATATCCACCAAAGTATTTAGTAAAAAGTCTTGACCATAGTAGGTATCCAAATGCTTGTCGATATAATGCAATTGCAAATATTTGAATATTTACTAACGTCAGACACTATTATCTTGTTAACACTGAATCTATTGAGATTGGTGTTTTCATTATTCTCATTTTATGGATGAGCAAATTAATACTGAAATCTTCCCTACGTTCACTCATATAGTAAGTTACCACACAGCCCAGGTTAGCTTGACTTCTAATTTCATGCTTTTTGATCTTGGAATTGAAGTTGAGGTTAACAGGATTTAGTAAATGATATTAGTAGGTGGGCAACCAGAAGCTCAAAGTTGTTAAATAAGCTAATAAGAGTGGCATATATTTTTACTGTTCTCAGGCCTTTCTTATTTGAATCTTTTATATTTCCTACAATGAGTAAAATTTCTGAATTGGAATTATCTACAAGGTGTTATTCTTACCCTGGCTTCCATGTTTGGTGGTAAAGTTTTGCTCTCTTGAAGCTTAAAGGTAAGGGAGCAGATATCTAAATGCTGGGCTGTTGCTACAACAATGACAAGTAGTAGTAATGGTCATTCATTTGCTACACTTCTTGAAATACAGCAGTCAAGTTTTAGACCTGTGCAGTAATTAACTACACAGCAGCTTGCTTAATAAGCTGTAAGCCTATGTTGTGTGATGACAGTATGAATTTTAAAATATTAATTTTATGTGTTTACTATCAGTTGATTTATTTTGATACCAGACAACAGGGAATCAAGGACACAGAACTTGATCTAGTGTCTTCAGTTTACCAGAGAGATGAGTCATCTTTATTTTTAAATCTAAATTTAAGGTACTTCTAGAAAGCAATCATTCTTGAGGTGTATTTGATTATTATATTTTAAATAAAAAAACTGGAAATATGATCTTCACCTCTGCATCTCATTGCAGCAAGAAGGTGTGACTCCTTTTGTTGCTAATAAGTCTGTTGAATAAGAAGTGACTATTGGCAAGTTACTAATATTTTAAGTTTCATGCATTGTTTTTGGAATTTGTCTCATGACTTTAGAGTTGCTCACCTTCATATTTAAAAATAAAAATAATGATGGAAACATTCTTACCATAGAGGAACAAAGAGGCATCATAGCAGACATGAAGCTTATCACTAAAATTATTTTTATCAATTTTGTCAGTAAGCATATATTAAATAACTATTTGGCATATAATTGAATTGCCTCTGACTGGAACTTGGGAATTCACAATTGTGAATAATCTATGCTAAAATTCATAAATGTCAGGCTTCAGTTGAGCATGTCAAGAAAATGGTAGAAAACTTCAGTTTCTGGACATATTTTGGATTGTTTTATGAAAATCTGCTTCAAGAAACATGGGCCTAGAAATATGGACTAAATTATAATAAGCCTACGAGTACAGTCAGGCTGATAATAAGGAAAGGAAATTTTCAAGAAAAAAAAAATAGTAAGCAGACAAGCTGTTGCTATGTTTACTTTGTGGGGAGGAGGTTGACTTTCAAGGTCTAAGGGCCTGAGTTTTAAAGCCCAGGAGAGATCAAACACACACAAACACATACACAACAATAAAACTCAAAATTAATGTTTCCTTTAAAATAGATGCTTGTCCCTATGTGGAATGATAATTCAATATTTTTGTTACCCTTGTGTCCCAGGGGTACCCAGACATTGGTATCACCGTAACATAAGTGCTGGGCTAATGATACAGCTAGACTGACTGCCAGCGGTGAAATATTTCTTCGAAGGGACATATTTGCAATCTGGCTATGCCAGATTTCAGTAATAACTTCTGATGAATATCAGTTCATAATTAAAAATTACAAAACATAAATCTACCATAAACAAGAAACAGATAAGAAAACAGGATTAGATTTCCAAGATACTCAAATAATAAAACTGTCTTAGAGACAGTAAGTGTATACTAGACTTAAAACGAAAGGATCAAAACCAAACATATAAAACATGATCAAAATACACAGATTCTAAAAAGAGGCAAATAAATCTTGTAGAAATAAGTCATTAAAAATCTGTGTAGCTAGATTAAATAGCAGATTAGATACAATTTATGAGATAATGAGTAAATTGATAGATGTGAAGATATTACCCAGTAATATAAAAAAATGAAATTGGAAAAATTATATATATGTACATATGCATACATACAGAGACATATGCGTACGTATATGAATATGACTTAGAGGATGAAATTAGATATTTCAACATCATGGATAAAGGCAATATTTTAAAGGATAAGGAAATTATGTTCCATAGTTAAAAACTTAAATATTTAAAGATAGAAATACAAAAGTAAAATCACTTAAATATGTCATGGTTAAACTTCAAGAAAGATCTTAAAGTCAGCCACAATAACAAAGGGAGATTATCTGCAAAAATAGAATAATTAGACTGGTTGCTGACTTTTCACAAGCATTAATAGAAGCCAGAAAGAGATGGGATTACATCTTCAAGGGGGTGGTGTTTTGGATTTTAATCTTGCTAAATTTTCATTCAATCATAGTGAAGTTAAAATAAAGGTATTTTAATACAGATACTGGTGGTATAGGAAGGGATGTGTGTGGAAGGGGATTATTTTCATGGTGTTAGAAATGATAGGAGATTGGCATCTTTATAGATGGAAATATACCAAATACCCTATTATGTCACTAGGTAAAATCTGTACCCATAACATTGACAAGAAAGGAAATCAAGCAAAACTTTATTAGCTGGAATTGAATCCTAAATTCCAAAGCAAAATTCCAATTGGAAAATTAGATCATGTAGAGGCTCTTTTTATGTTATTCTAGCCAGTCCAGAATAATCTCAAACCAATTCAATTTATTTTACCTCCCCTTTAATACCCACATCTGAATAACTCATCTTGTGTGTATGTCTGTATGTGTGTGTGTGCACACAAAGGCAACTTTAATAAACTTAAGTAGATACAGAGAGAGAGAATTGTGAGAATCTACCTGTACCGTTGCTTATTTCAAAGTTGACCTTGGTGATTCACATAAGGTAGCAGGAGAGTGGAGCGTCTTACCCATTATATTCCCCAAAAGTTGAATTGAAAGTGAGAAGGAAGTGATTTTGTTGAAACCTAGGTGAAACTGATGTGAGATGTCTTCCTGGGCTTTAATTCACATTTGTGACATGGACATAGATATTTTTGCCAGTAACTATTATCATGTCCAGCACAGAGAAAGTGCTCAATAAACACTTCTTGAACTGATGAAACAAAGTGAATGGAAAAGAGAAGCAGTTGTGGGCTAGATAATGATTTTGGGAAAAGGGTCAGATTTCATATTTCTAAGGAGGGCTTGTAAAGAATCTTTTCTAATCTGGGTAAGAAATCTTCCTGGTATGATTTTTGCTAAGTTTTATTTTCCACAGCTGGGCTGTGGGTCATGCATCTCATAATGTGCTGCTGCTCAGAGAGGAGCTGAGTCAGTGGTGGAAAACTGAGGGCCCACAGGAGCTACAGAGGCAAAGAGATTAATTAAAGGCTTTAGCCCTCATCATGAAGGCCTTTAACTTCTATGAGCATTGTAGCCAAAGGAGTTTCCAAAGGGTGGGGCTCAGTGACTGTTTCACCTCAACATTAAGGAGCCTCTACTCCTACAGTTTACATCTGCTGCAGCAACTGGAGGCATTTCAAGGAAGAATGACTCATTTTAGAATCCCTGTAGGCAAAAGGACTGATGTTAAGGAAAGCAATAGTTTGATGAAATTTATCTGATTTTTAAATATCACCAAGCCCCTTGATAGGCATAAAAATGCAAGTATTAGAAAGAATGATGATAATACTCTAGCTGAATTTCAGCTATCCTCCCTCGTATTGTAAATTTCCCCAAAGTAACTTGTGTTTGGCCTTGGCAGATATGTGATGTTGTCTGTTTTCTACAGCAACAGGTTTATCTACCCAGTCCTGTTTGGCTTTCTCTGTTATTGAAATTATTTGTGCCTTGCCTCTATACTCAAAGGAAAGGAAAAGAGACCCTGAAGACATTAGCTGGAAATCAACAGAGAATAATCATTTGTACATAGCTTTAACATTTTCAAAGCACTTTCAAATTTTTCTCATTTTATTTTTATAGTAAATCTAAGAAGATGTGGATGTCAAACTGTGGTAGTTAGGGATGTGTTACCTTATATAATCCCCATTAACCTGCTATCAATTCTTAAATAACTTCTCTAAGGAGAGACAATATGTCTTCTGTCCAAACACAGACACAAGACATCATCCCCTAGCTCTCAACGTCCAACTAGGTCAACACTCCATTCTTTTCATAATTGATTGCATGAATGCCTCAATTCTCCATCTTTCTGCTATCCACACCCTTTGTGAAGGACTTTTGCAATTCCTACCAAGAGGCGAGGACTATTTTCTCACTCCTGTTTTCTGAGTTTGGCCATGTGACTTGTTTCAGTCATTTTGATGTAAGCAGAATGGAAACATGCTGGCAAATTTGTATTAATGCTATTGCTCCTGTGTCTTAGGAAAATGCCTAATCTTTTATAGAAAGAGGCATACAAAGCAGAAGTCCCTTACCTGATCCTAGGAGGGGATGTCAGGTATCAGGAATGTAACAAAGAAGGAAGGAGAAAGGATGGAGTGGGAGAGAGAAGGAAGGAAGGAAGAAGGTAGATATCAGGACTGAAAAAAGGAAAAAGAACAGACTGAACAGATTCTGTTACTGAGAGTTAAACACCATTAATATTTTGGAAAACATCTTTCCGAATATCTTTTATATGTATATATGGTTGTAGGATGTAAGTTGGAAGTACTATAATATGCTTTATTTATAATAATTCCATAAATGTCTTTTTGAACAAATAAATGTAGATCAGCATCATCCTTTTAATAACTGTATAATAGTTTAATGTAATTATTAGTATATGATTTATTTCTTATGATCCTTATTTAGGTAAATGGAAAAAATAGCCTTGATTGTCTGCTGCTCCTTATATCCAGGCTCTTGTGCTGTTCTTACCATGAGAAACGGAGTCTATTTCTACCTTTGGAATCTGAGTTCTCCTTGTGACTTGCTTTGGCTGAAAGAATTAAATAGAAACTATATTATATAAGATCTGGCCTGAGGCCTCAGGGGGCCTTACATGTGTCTATTTGTTCTCTTGGAATAAAGCCAAATTGCTATGTGAACAAGCCCACCTGATAACTGAAGACACAGGAGTGAGGCAGACTAAACCAGAAGAACCACCTTGCTAATTAATCCCTGCCCAAATTGTAACTGAACTGTTCAGGACCAAATGGAATGAGTCTGTTCCCTTGGTGAGCATCAGAGGACTCAACCCGGTTTTTTGTGCCCAAGGAAAGGCTTTATTGACTACAGCGACTAAGGAGAAAGGAAGTAGTTCCTAAAGTTCCTCCCCAGGAAAGGTTTTGGGGAAACTTGTAACTGCTGAGGGAATAGGGATGGTGGTCTCATTGGGCAGTTGCTTAGCTAGGTGTATATTCTTCTGCACAGTTCAGTTCTTAGTCATGTATCCATGTGTTCTGCACTCATCACATGTACAGAAAATGTCAGTAAACTCTGCTGGGGGTTGGGGGAGTGGATTTTAGTTTGCTAATGAGCTGTGGGTTACTTCAGGTAATTTCTGCATCAAATTGCACATGGTCAAGATGGTAGTCTGTATACCAAGAAAACTGTAATAAGGAGTTATTGCTATGGTTAGACATGCTGTCCTACAAAGGAAGCAATTTTACATTAGCTCCCCATTGCTTAAGCTTTTGCAGTTGGAGACCCCCAGTAACAAAATTACGGATACATAACTCATTAGCTGAATAAATGTTTATTGTTGAAGTCACTAAAGTTTTACAGTGGTTTGTTTATGTAGCATGTTGATAATTGACGCCCCATTGATGAAATTTTAGATTGTTTCCATTTTTTCTTTATTATAGATAACGCTTTGAATAATATTTGTATTGTCATTATATTTATCCAAGTATTTCCTTAGTATTATTGCCTAGGAGTGAGGTGGTTGAATCAAAGGGAATATTCATTTTGAATTAAAACACAACTGGACTGATCCCTGGAAAGCAGGATTCATTCATGTTTTAATCAGTTGTGTATATTCAACAGGCGGGGAAGAAGCAGGAAACTATGTTCAATAAGGTGGTTAGGGAAGTCTTTTCTGGAGAGGTGACATTTGAACATAGACCCTAGGAGTGAGACAATGATCCTTGTCTGAGGAAAAAATGGTTCAGGCAATAAAAAGCAAACAGGGAGAGACTGAGATTGGAGGGTGTATGAGGTGTAAACCGGTGTGCAGCAAAGGAGACCAGAAGTCAGGTTTCAGACAGATAGGAGCCAGATCATGCAGATCCTGGTAGGCTGTGATGAGCATTTTGTATTTTTCTGTGAGTTTCACAATGGGTCTTTGCAAGGTTCTGTGAAGGAGAATAATATCACCAACATCCTCAGCAGCATCTTCATTCATCACTAGTACCGATGGTGTTTGCTAAGTGCCAGCTCTTGTTCTAAGCATCTTCCAGGTATGAATTCATTTAACTTCCCTGTGCAAGAGTTAGAAACTATTGCTATCATCCCAACTGTACAAATGACAAAACTGAAGCATAAAAAGATGAGGTGAGGTGCTCCACTTCAGAGTGAGCTGGAGGCGGAACCAGGATGCTAAGCCGAGCAGTTAGACTCTAAATCTTGGAACGTGTGATTTCTGTTTGAAAAGAATGACTTTTATAAGAATAATTTCCCATAGAAGAGCAAAGATGGATGCTGCCACTACAAAGGTTGCTGGCAACTGTAAAGGTGGTGAGACATGAGTCAAATAATTTGCTGGTAGACCCTCAATGATCTTGTAATTATTTAAGAAATCAAACCAAATCTGGCTGATAAAAAATGATGCTTTTTCTGGAATTTTATTTGCACTTCTTTAATAGAGAAGTTCAATATTCTTCTTATTTATATTGGCTAATTGTATTTTTTCTGTTAGTAGCTTATAGGTATTTCTCATGTATTATTCTATTGGAGGGATTTTTACTGATTTCTGAGAACTCTTTATATTTCAGATATATTAACTACAGTATTTGCATAATTGCTTATGTAAATATTAAAATTATGACAGTCTTATTTCCAGTTTGCTGTCTTTGATACTTTATTTATTTTCATTTTGCAAAACATTTTATCTTACTTTTATGCAGAAAAATTACATTTCCAGTTTGCTGTCTTTGATACTTTATTTATTTTCATTTTGCAAAACATTTTATCTTACTTTTATGCAGAAAAATTACATTATATTTTATAGTCTCTGACTTTCCAGGTATGCTTGGAATAATTCTCTCCATCACAAAGTTGTAAAAGGATTCATCCATATTTTCATAGTACTTTCATGTTTGCATTTTTCTTATTTAAATACTTGCTCTGTTTAAAATTTATATTGGAATCAGAAGTAAACTGGAATGTAAATTAACATTTTTTAAATCCCATATACCAAATATATATATGTGTATGTGTGTATATACACACATAAATGTGTGTGTGTGATAGTTTTTTAGTAATAGTTATTTATAGTTAATTTTAATATCTGTATCTTTACCCCACCTTTTCAGCATTTTTCTAGCTATTTCTGCTTTTTCACTCTTTTAACTAAATTTTTTCATTGTACAATTAGATAATACATAGATGATATCTAGCTAGGTAGATAGCTAGATAGTTGCAGATCAATTTAGGGAGAAGTGACATCTTTAACAATTGGAATTGTAACTGAAAGTTATGATTATTCTATCAATAATACAGTATTGCTATAGCTACTAATACATTGCATATAAAATGTTCTCAGAAATCAATAAAAGAACAATCCTTCCAATAGATAACATTCCTGTACATCTTGTCTTCTCTTCACCTCCATGTTCTTTCTCCCATACACAATAGAAAATGTAAAACACTTTAAAATAGGGCATTTTCAGTACTTTCTCTTGAACTTGTATTGTCTTCTTTTATTTGTTCTGCTCTGCCTGTTCCTAGAGTCAGGGAATTGCTATTAATCAGCTCCAAATCTAGTTCCCAGGAGGCGAAGGTGTATGAAACACCAGACTGGACCTCAACATCTGTGACTGCCCAGCCGGCCCTTGGATATCTCCAGGAGCTAGCCACTGGGCGCTTTTTCCAACCTGAGACATTGCACGTTAACACAATTTTGTTTTACAACACTGCTTCTAAGTTTATGGCTTTCTTGCTTGGACCGTTCATTCCAATTGCATCTACGATTTCATCAAATGTGGTCAAGAAACCATGGGGATGAATTGATGCTCCTTATGAGCTTTCTTAAGCAGACACCACCAGATTGCTGTAAAATGGTTTTCCTTTTTAGCCCTTCTGAATTGTTATATGTTTCTGAGGCCAAATTCTTCAGGGAAACATTATGACTATTTAAGGTCTCCAAACTTTATGCTTCAGTACAAAAGGCCTAGGGGTGAGGATTTTAAATGGATGAAGTGGAGAAATTTGCACTTCCTTAAGCAAACATATAGCATTTCCTTCCATGTGTCAGAAATGAAAACAAAAAATACAAACTAATTTGTCATGAAATTTTCCCTTTTATAATTCCCTCTTTGGTGCTTTTTCAACCTAACAAGTCATATTTTCTCTTCTTTCGTGTCAGGTTTATAGCTTTGCTGGTCACAGTTTCAATAACCATGATGGACGATCTTCTGTTCTATATATCATGTACAAATGTTCAGCTTAAAAGTATCTTTGTGTTCACAGCTTGCTTTCTGTCACCTCCCAACCCTCCTCCCCACTGCATATGCACATGGCGTTATATTATATGCGCAGAGAGCTTTGGGGAAAGCTCATATTTAGGAACATTAAGTAAGCAGAGGATGGCTGCTTATTTGGGCTAAGCCTAACCTCACTATGAAATGAGGCAAATTGTCATATTTATGACTCAGAGTAAGTCAATAATATATGGGTATTCACATGTGGAAACACATTTACTCCCCAAAATATGGCCTCCATTTTGTTTTTCTCTCAAGTAGTGGTTTTCACTTAAACATGAGTCTTTCTCTCCTTCCCTCCCTCCCTTCCTTTTTTCCTACTTTTTTCATGCTTTCTTCCTCCTTTCTGTTTCTTGAACCTTGGGTACCCTCGTAGGATTTATAGCCTTTGTGCATGGTATAAGAGTGACTTCTCTTTAGGTAACTAAAATGAGTATTCCCTCTACTCTCCTATTTCTGCCTTCTGTTTGCTAGATACAGATTTACACACACACACACACACACACACTGAAAAAAATTATACAGCTGGGTAAGTGCGATTCACAACTATTACTGGAAATTTGATCCTATTGGGTCCTCTGGAATCTGAGTCAGTGTCACTTGCTTTTCCTGCTATACTACCTCTCTGTAAATTACAGCAGGAGAAAGGAAGGTCATGTAGTTTCTGATTTACTGTAGAGAATATTGAGACGGGGAAAAAAATCAGAGTAGTCATTGATAATCAAAAAACATGGAAAAACCTCACTGTGAAAGTCTTTATTATTTCTAAACTTGGTCAGCTGTTCACCCAGCTACAAAGCCCCCATTATCCTGACGTCTGTTTTATAATAAGTTCATTTTGTAAGTGGAATTCTGGTTGGGAGGGCACGTAGAAACCTCCCATCCCTTCCCTTCTCCCCCAGATGTTCAGAAAATCATGTTTTTTTTCTGTCTAGTTTTCTAGTTTATGCAGATTTGGGGACAACCCTTTTCACTGCATCTTTCTCCTCCTCTTTGTACTTGGGTCACCATTTGGACCCCCAGGCTGTTCTGTGGCTGCCCATCCTCTCGTCCTCTTCCCCCCAAATCGTGACACACCAGCCCTTGTGTGAGTGCTGCTTGAGGGAGGGGCTCAGAGATCCTGGGACATCTCCGTTCATTGCCATCACTATTGATTTTCCTCAGCAAGCTGAGAACAGTGGAAAGGTATTGGAACAGCACCCCCACCCCAGACTCTGGGCGAACTGGGTGTTGCTGCCACATCCCATAGAGATTCAGACCCCAGCCAAAACCTACAGTTACTTATCTGCTTGGCTCTATGCAACTCTAAGTGACTGTTTGGGATGAATTTTCCACTTTTTGCCCCTTCAATTCAGAAAGATGAAGTTGTGAAAGCACAGAACTTGGCACTAGGAGCCTGGTGCAGATGATCATCTGTGTTGCCTGCTTTCTCACCTTGGCTTTTTCCTTCGCTTACTATCCACCTCTTCCCCATCTGTGATGAGAAAGGCTAGATTCTCCTTCAGGTACTTCCTGTAGTGATATTTGGTGTCCTTGTTTTTTGTTGATGTTATTTAAGGAGGGAACTGGGAAGGTTTTTCTTCCTACCACATTTTTAATTTATCCTAGGACGGGGCAAAGAACAGAACTGTTTTCCCTCCCTCTCTGGGAGAGAAAAAATACTCATGAGCAATCTACTTTCCACAAATGTTGAAAAGATGAGGGACTAAGGGACTAAATCTGTCTCCACTGAGCATAAAACAAAGCAAGACTTGGCTGCTTTCCAGTTCATTCGATTTGAGTTAAATAGAGGTGGATTTTTTATGTTTTATTTTTGGCTGAGGGCTAGTCAGAGTTTTTAGGAAAGTTAATACAATTACTGATCATTTTAAAGACAACTTCTTCTATTGTATTGTGTAGCTTAAGAAGCAGGTGTCATTCTCTAGAATTCTGGTTGTCTAATTTCTGCTTAAAAAATGTTGCATCTGGATAAAAACATCTGTCCCTGAAGTATGCATTTCTTACTGCTTTAGTCAGTGTGCCCAAAATGAATAATCGGGTTGCAGAAGTCAGACTCAAGCTTAATTCAGGGACCTGATTTATTTCCTTGCTCCCATATTAAAAATTCACATTCCCGGACTGTCTAGCCTGGATTTACTTGTAAACCGGACTAGATGAAAGGACCCTAGAGGGCAGTAATCATATTTTAGTGTTTGTGAACAAGTAGCACCGTGCCTGCATATAGTAGGTGCTGCTTAAATATATCTGACAATGTATAATTAAATACTAGATCTATTAATTCTCAGCATATTTTTGTTGTGGTAAAATATATGTAACATAAAGTCAGACATTTTAACAGTTTTTAAGCACTTAAAATCCAGTGACATTAAATCCAGTCACATTGGTACGCAACTATCACCACCACCAACCGCAAGACATTTTTCATATTGCAACAAAACTGAAATTCTGCACCCATTAAACATTAAGTCCCCATTTCTCCATTCTCCCCAGTACTCAGAACAGACACTTCTACTAAATTGTATATTCTCTGAATGAAGCCACTCTCAGTATCTCGTACAAGTCAAATCATACATTATTTGTCCTTTTATATCGGGTCTGTTTCACTTGGTATGCCTTCAGTGTGATCCATGTTGTAGCATGTATCAGCATTATCTTCTATTTAAAGGAAAAATAATATTTCACTGTATGTCTACACTACATTTTGTGTATCCATTTAGTCATCAGTGAACATTTGGATTGGTTCCACCTTCTGATTCTTGTGAATACTGTTATGAATGAGCTACCCAGCACGAACATAAGAAGGCACACATTCCAAAGCACTCTGATTCCCTTGTGGTTTAGACTACCATGGCATATATATAGACGTCCCCAGTTCAAGACCTGGGGCTGGGGAAAACAACCAATATAAACAATAAAATAAAATAAAATGGATCCTCTTTTACTCTTTTTCTGTCTGCCTACTAGCCTTCATTTCTGCCTGCAACTTTCCTTAAAAAAAAAAAAAAGAGAAAAGAAATCATACAATCTTCAGAAAGAATTCATATTATAGGAATATCCTTAGGTCTGTTAGCATAGCTGAAATTCTTATGCCACTTTCTGGTCATATTGTTTTGTGTTGGAAGCTCACCTACTTGGCTGCTCTGTGGGGGCAGCATTCTGCCTTGCTCATCTCTTCCCTCAGCATTTGGCATAGATCTGGCCCAGAGATGTCTGAATAAAGTATTTTAAATGCATTGACCAGACTTTACTTTCCTAGCTAATTTGTGCTCTCAGCCCCACTTCTAGAGAGAAAAGAAATTAAAGTTAAAATGCTGTGTATTTATTGTCAACTGACGTTGATCTACATTTTCTTTCTCTCCCATGAAATTGGATATATTCTGAGCACATGGATCAGTAAGACATTAGTATACTCCAGACATTTTTACTTACTATTTCTAAGAAATGTTGAAAGTAATTCATTTTTATATTGACACCTAAAGTTTTGCATAATAAGTTAATCAATGTAAAGACATTTCTTGTATTGCTGGGAGCAAGGTTGAAGAGGGAGTTGTCAGAATGGGAAGAGAGAAGAGCAAGGACAAAGTGGGAGTTGATAGAACATCAAAGAATACCAGACCTGGAGCACTGGGCCTGGACCACCATGAGAAAGCACTGGGGCAGTCTTCCTGTAACAGTTCACTCCTCAAAACAAGATAGATACAGTAATATAGTTAGAAAACAAAAGACTGCATAAGCAAATCAATGTTTGTTTAAGCTGCTTGAAGCAATTCTACATATGAACTCAATAAATAGCTCTCAGTCCTCGAGGCTTTTGGCCCCCTGACCCTACCTTTCTAGCACTCTCTCTGAGTTTCTTAATCTCCTGCAGCAACCCCTCCTCTCCCCTGTTCCCAGGAGTGAATCCTGGCATTGTATTTTGTCAATATTGACAGTTAAAACAAACTGTTCCATTTTAAAATATATCCAATGGAGTTTTATGCATCATAGACATTTGGTCTCACTGTCATCTACTAAAAAATACATAAGACCTATTATAATTTTTGAAAATTTCACATTATTGCTTTTTTTTTTTTTGCTCTGAGCTTATGTTTTCATTTTACTTCCTCCCAAGAATTTTGTCCTAATTTAATAATTTTTATAGTTGTAAGTCATTTATTGAGAACCCTATTACTTTTAGTAGCAACAGTGTATACTGAAATACTTCATTTAGATTTAAATGACTAGTTTACATTTCCTATGACCATAATGGGATCCCTAATGGAAGCAATTTCTATTGGGTTAAATCATCATCAGTCATCCCAATGATTATTTGTGCACAGTCAATCAAAATTTTATTATATCACATTGTTATAATTATTTATAATATTACAATTTATAATTATTATTCATTACAACAACACACAATTTTGTGGAAATATTTTTTTAATGAGAAATTAAAATTTTTAATTTATTCCCTCCCTTTCCAGAATGAAATGAAGTTCAAAATCAATTTCATTTATATTATTCATTTTAATAGATGCTGCACTGATATAGCTTAGTCACATAATAAATTAGATGGGAATGAATTCCTTTTGAATTAAGTGCTAAAAGTCACACGAGAGATCTATCATCAAACATTTATTTTTAATACTTTGTCAGATGGTAATGTAATTAGGTTCTTTCATTTTCTGAGGTTTTAAAGTATATATCCTCTCATTAAAAGTTTTAAAAAATACTCAGAAAATGACTATTCATTATCCTCATTACTCTTTCACTTAGAGACAGCTATTTCACCTAATATGTTTAGAAGATTTTGGAGGAATAAACTATGTGAATTTAAAAATACCTTTTCCCCAAACCATGCTGAAAAACAAGATCATGTTAGCACAAATTCAGCTGTATTTTAATCCATTTTGAGGATCATGTGTAGTTTTATTAGTGAAAACCGTCTTCCATATAATCATTTGCCAATATCATCCTCATTGTCAAATTCTCCAGGTCATCATTCTTGCTCTGTGTAAGAAATGCATGTCTTCACTTATTTATCTTTGACAACCATTTCACTTTCAAATTCTGATACTCAAATAAAAAATAATTAATGAAACTTTGCCAGGAATTCATGCTTTACGTACAAAAAGACACAGTATAGCCTACATCCTCCTCCCCACGTAAAACTGTCCCTCCCCCTCCACAGAAGTGTATTTATTTATTTTTGGAAATAGTTGGAGGATGGAAAAAATCAATTCATTAAATGAAAATTTTCATCCCACATTCTATTCTATTCTAAAATATATTTAAATTCAGAACATATCAAATGGGTTGATAGCACTGTGCCTAATGCTGCCTTTTATCAGTGTGTACCCAGGATAGGAAATTACAGAAAGTGGTTTCACCGGTGTATGGTGACTTTGATGGACATGAAGTCCTCATCAAGCTTTCAAGTGGCTTTTTTGACAGGCAGTGATGTGGGCGTATACACCTCAGGACAGCATAGTAGCATCAGGTTCAACATGTGATGTCTGTCTTTTGTCAACTGGAGAAGGAGAACAATTGGGAAATCTCAATTCCAGACATTTTCTCAGACAGATACATTTTAAACAGAAAAAATATAGGAAAGTGGGCCAAGTTGGGTAGATGGATTTGTGAAGAAATTACTAAAAAGATGGTGGTGGCCATAGCTGTGCACATGTTTGTTTACTGTGATACCACCTTAAACCTGTCATAATGTTCCTTCAATACAATTAATTTTAAAAAGAACAAATATGGAAGTTGAGCTTCATACAATGCACCTTCTTAAATTACCAATGCCACTAGCTCCTTGGAAAGCATGTATCTCCTGTGGTCTACGTGTTCCAGCTTGAAGACTACTCTAATCCTTCTCTGAGCCCTCACCACATAGCTTACTGCACATTGATGTTATTGGTGACATCACAGTTATAAATTCCTTAATTACACAGCACTATTTTTCATGCACTGTTTAGTTCATGGGTTAAAGATTGCATAGTCCTTGAAAGACAACTCATTCATCATTTTTTTCATTGGTTAATTCAGCAAGTACACGTTAAACACTGAAAACTTGTGGTTAAAAACTGAAGTCTTGTGGTTCAGTAAGATCAGAGTTTATATTCTATAGGAATGAGAAGCTTTGAGCACGAGTAACTATGGTACAAATTAGAAAGTGATACATTATACAATTAGTTGACTTGTGACTTGAAGACTCCAAACCCAGGAAGGTCAATGTGCATGAGTAAAGACAGATGCAAAACCATCACTACGTCTAGAAATACAACATGAAAGACTTGTGGGCACAAACTTCCTCCTTGAAAGATAACATTTTATTATAAATTTCTACTTCAGTTACTCATACTTTTATTTATGAGTATGCATGGTAAGACCTTTAAAATACATGAACTTATTTCCTAACTATGGCATAGATTGAATCTTTTTTTTTAATTAATTAATTTATTTTTTCTGTTGAGAATGGGTATATAGTATAGAGTCTGGCAGTTTCATATTTATTGAGGGAATGTTTTCAGATCAATCTTTCCTCACTGACTGGAGGACACATTTACTTTCATTTCATGAACTCTAATTCAACCAAAGAAAAGTCTCTGATGCTGACTCAGCATACGAAGCCACATTTTATACTTGTCAGGCTGCATATAGATTTTTATAAGGTGAACAATGGTTGTATTTAAGTACTGATGCAGTAATAGTGAAGCCTCCTGGCAGTATTCTTTGGAAACTGACTCCATAAATTTTATTAGTATTAAATGTTTCTAATGGGATTTGACAAATAGTTGAATGGGATAGCTTTTTCTCTGTACTTGGCAAGGAGAGAGGGAAGAAAAAGTCCCCATTACACAATGAGAAATGCATTAATGCTCAAGCCCATTCATCTCAATTTTGCACAAATATAATTTAAGACCTTTTACAACTGTTGGTGAAATTACAGTGTGCTGCAGGGAAGTTGCAAAATTTTTATGGACCTAATAAAATTGTCATTGTAATGCTATTATAGGGTGCTGGGACAATATAGATATTTGTAATGCTCATGCTCCCATGCCAAGCTGAGAGGGGAGATAGTAAGTTTGATAGGGGACAAATGCAGAAGAAGGCTAAAACCCAAGTTCATTTGATAATGAAAATCTTCCTATCCGTGCTTATTATCAAATCAAATTGAGTGGATGACAAGGTATTTTAACTGGTTGTTTTTATAATGAAATAGATAAACATTATCAAGTACAGTCTACAAAATATGAGTCATTGAAAGGATCAAATTTTAGCCTCAAATAAATTACAGAATAATTTCTCATTGTGTGTTTCTTGATTTTTCACTTACGTATGGCTTCAGAAATATGTCTAATGACCATTCTTTGCTCTCACTTTTAGCTTATAGCCAAAAACCTCATGATGGTCTTTAATCAGACTAACAGCCTTTGAAAAAATCTGATAAGAAATCCAGCTACTTTGAAGCCTGGGGTCAAAATAAACAACCCCTCTTGCTATCAGCACCTCTGGTGATGTCAGTTAGAAGTAAACGCTATGAAAGCACTCAACATTGAACCCTTGAAGACTGAAAGCAGAATTTGCAGGATGTGTCTCTAGTGGACCTGTGACTATTATTTAAAACCACATTCTCTGCGTGTCCCTGGATTCATGTCCAGTCCCCTAAGAGGATCACATGCATCACACATGCACTTTCTCCAGGGCAGACAGTAAGACACAACCAAGCACTCCAGCTGTGAAAGACTCTATGTCTACACTTCTTTTTTATTGTGTCTCAGCTGATGAAAGCAACACAAATACAGTCTTTGTGCTTAAATTCCCAACATCCCTTCTTCCCCTGAAGAGAATTAGTTTGACCTGAATTTGTTAATCTCATCCCTTTTACTCCCCCTATAGTAATTATTTTAGGAGCTGTGACTCACCCTAGCCCGCCCTGTAGAGAGATGATGCAGGTCCCACCTGGGGACAATGCCTTTTTCCTGGATGAGACACAGAAAGAACATCTCTTTCTTTCCTGTGTCTAGATGTGGCCCTGGAAATGATACTGTCATTTAAATAGTGGAGAACTAGATAGTATGGAGACGACACTGTGTGTAGATGGGACACTGAAGGCCTGGGGTCGAGCCCTGGTGTTTACTGCCTGGAACCCGCTTCCCTCTGGTAGGTCAGGGAGGACACCAGGTCAGGGCCAAACTTGCCGAGCTGTGCCATTATCAGTCACATGGTTTCTGGTCTCCCCATCTGTGCCATGGGGATATTAAAGTACCTAGCATTTGAAGCTATTGTGAGTCTTCACTCAGTTACTAGATGAAAAAGAGTGACTGACACATGGTGAAACTCAAGAAATGCTAGCTACCCTTGTTATTTTTGCTGTGTGAAAAAGTCTGTCTTATTGTTTAAAATGTTTTGAATCAGGCTTTCCTGCTATTGTTAACTAGAAACACTTAGCAATATTAAACGGCATGATTAATGTATTGGCTTTGCTCAAAGCTATATTTTTAAGGAAGTCATGATTCACCCACCTATTTAAGGCTACATCATACCACTAGGATTGTCTATCTTCTCTCCTAACTTGATTTCAAAGTATTTGCCATCATCAAATGTATATTTTACATATATTATTTGCTTATGTAGTGTGTTGCCCGGAGAATGTAAGCTTCATGAGGGCCAGGATTTATTTGCTTGTTTATTATTTATTTTGTTTTTCTAAAAGCTATATTCCACAGCATCCAGATAAGTAGTTGACACTGATTAAGTACTCAGTAAACATTTGTTGACTGAATACATGAAATACCATGTGCTAATCAGTAACATTGCACAGCAAGTAAGGCAGACAAATATCTGTACCCTGAGACCAAGGATGACATAGAGACAACAAGGACATTGTTTCTTCTTCTATGTGGAAAAGAGAAATAATTACGTTGCTTCAGAAGTGATTGGGTCAAAAAACCTATTATTCTGCAGGTCATACTCTTCCTCTGATGGAATAATTGCTAGCACTTCAGTTTAAAGATGGGTGGGTTTTAGGTTAGACTCAGACAAGTCAACAGACTATATAAACTGGGGCAGGAGTTGATGCTGCCGTCTTAACGCAGAATTTCTTTGTCTCCAAAGAAACTTCAGTTCTTGCTCTTCAAATGTTTACACTGATTGAGTGAGGTCTACTCACATTGTTGTAATCCTCTTTACCTGAAGTCAACTGAGCATAGCTGTTGACCACATCCACAAAATACCTTCACAGCAACACCCAGTTTTTAGTTTGACTAAATAACTCTAAGCTATTCTCTAGCCAAGCTGACAAGTAAAATTAATAGTCAGAGATATGATAAGAGTACAATAAATCAATAACCGATAGTAGATTTGACAAAGGGCTCTACAAATATTCTTTATTGATATTAAATGGTACAAATAGGCCTCCCTCATGTAATCTTTTTGATATACAGTACACATTAAATCAATTGATTCACAAGTCAGACTCATCCTGATTCTCATAATACAATAATGGCTTTTCTCAGGGTGGTTTACTAGTTAGGCCTTCAATCACAACTTAAAAAATCAGTACAAAAGTATTTTAAGTACTAGAAGTCATAAATTCTCACAACAGTTATTTGGCGCTGAGAGATAAATAAATGCATGAATGAGCATTTATATAGCATGATCTATTTGTCTTAAATGCTTTTGTTTTTAACACCAGGTTTAGTGTCTTGTCATTGCAAACCCTTATAGAGATACGATATACTTATTATTGTTAACTAGAATATGTTGAAGTCTTGCTATGTTCTAGATAATGCTAGGCATCTGATATAGACATCCATTTATTCCTCACTGAAATCCTCTGATGTAGAAGCTCATTTTACATGTTAGTCCCTCGGACCATGAATTCCATCATGAAGCTGTCTTCCCAGTGTCACACCTCACACTCAAGTTCAGAGATTTATTCATGATGGCTTCTAATGCAGACTTGATTATTAGGCTAGCTGAATTTCTAAAAAAAGCCTGAGAGGGCTCATGTTGACTATCCAAGGGGTAATAAACCTGCATCTTTTCAACTGAAGACTTTATTGGGATCCACCCAAAGCAAAGCACCTTGGGTAAGAATTCTGAATGGGGATACACTTTGATCAAAAGTGGATCAGTCTTTTGTCTCACAAGTTTTAAAATTAGGGTTCATTTCAATGTTCCCTTCAATTTGGAAAATTAGGATTTTATTTTAAGGAAAAAGAAAATAATCTCTTTGATAAAATCTTTATGAACAAGGTTCAGAGGGGTTCTTGGACAACAGATGACTTACAAAACAAAATTGTGGTGAGTTAAGTGTAAATGGCTCAGAAACATACAGATTAAATTTCCCTGGAAATATTCCAGGGCTTCCAAAAGTAATGGGCAAAAAACTCTAGGACAATGTATATTTCAGACTTCATGCCTTTAAAAATAACTCTGCTGATTTTATTTTCTTCTACAAAACACTTTCTACGGTGACTTCATCTTTGTGGTCAGGATGCTGTCAGGCCAAGCTGCCATTAATCCTGAGGCATTCTGGGTGGCCCAGCTTGGGTATCAGCTGTATCCCCTCTCACAGACTTAGCTTGTCTCTCTACTATTTGTAATTCAATATAGGAAAGGTATAAAAATAACAACAATTCAAAGCCTGTGCCAAGATTTTTGGCTCTGTGAAAGTCCACCATCATGACATCTGAGAGATAAATGTGTGAGGTTCTTGGATGCTGAAAACTGATAAATGTTCGGGGCCTTAACTCAGAAAATAACCACGATGGATATGGATGTGGTAGAGGGAGCTATAAATTAAGATTTGAAGATTCTCAGGAAGGACTTTTGAAAGGCCCTCTAACCCATTCCCAAGCCTCAGACATATCTCAATATAAAACATGATAGAAACATAATTATAATCCCATTTCCTAAAGATTGCCTTAGATAACTTTTCTTCTACATGCTTTAGAAAAATACTCCTGGGTTTGCTCGAAGTTTGCCTACAACTAACCAAATTATAGTCTATAGGAATTTAAGTTTTTCTTTTTTTAACCTATCTTTGAAGAAAATTCTGGAACTCTGGATTGGGATTCATAACTTTTACCCAGATCTTCCCTACCTTAGTCAGGGGAGTTTGTCAGATAACAGTGCTGATAATGTTTATATGCATTCTTCCACTTATGTCTCAAGCAGTATAGTCTCCAATGTTACTAAACTGTATTAAATTCTTTCTATCTCAGGACATATAATAGGGAAACTAATTTACCTTATTTAAGAAGTGAAAAAAAGGGAAAATATGGTAGTTGCCTCCTAGAGCTTAGGGTTTTATTAGTGTTACAGAATCCACATGGTAGTGTGAGGGGATCAGCAAACTCTCTTCCCAAAGGTAATGATAAGGCTATAAATAATGATAAAAGCAATTATTTATGGAGTTCAGCCAAGAGATACACAATCAGAGAATCCTTCATACTTGAAAAGCTGTTGAACTTCAAGTTTCAAGTCCGTGGTGTTCTTGCTTGGGGATGCCCCCACTTGACCCCACCCAGTCTTCAGATAATTCTTATGAATGGGTCTGAAAGGTTCGGCAGACCCAGAAAATATGAAGCTTTATGGCTACAGTTGAAAGAATATCATTTAATTTGGAGTGGTGGGAAATGTTTATGCTAAGTATAGTGGAAGAATCATATCTGTAACTGGAGGCCTAAAGCTGACATCATGAGTACACGAAGCATTAAGTAGAACACTGTATGGTTAGGCTTTAAGCATATCGAGGTACATTATACATGACAGTTATAGTACAAATAAGGAGAGAAGGAATGTGGCTATATTAACATTTCTCTATCTTACCAGAATTGTTAGTATTAATCTATTATCTATTAGTATAATAATCCTTAAAGTTGTCACTAAAATATCATTATGATAAAAAATCAACAGAAGTGGTATACTAAAATACATACTATTGTGTATATATGTATATATATACATACTTATGGTATATTAAAATATTTTTTATAACTCTAAAAATCGCATTAAAAGGTAAAGATTGTTTACTGCTCTTGGCTATTCTAGTAATGCTGCAGTGAATATGAGGGTGCATATGTCTCTGTGAATAAGTGTTGTGTTTTAGGATAAATACCCAATAGAGGAATAATTGGATCATATGGAATTTCCATTCTAAATTTTTGAGGAATCTCCATACTGTTTTTTTTTAATTGTTGCACCATTTTACACTCTCACCAACAGTGTGTTAAGTATTCCCTTTATCCACATTTTCTCCAGGAGAAAGACAAACATCATATGCTATCACTCATATGTGGTGCATAGAGAAAACAAGCAAACAAATGAATTGAACAATAATACACTTAATGAACTAATTAAACAACAATAGACTTTTAGTGGGACAAAGGGGGGAATCATTGGGTACGGAAAAAAGATGGGGTAGGGGATGGGTAAATGGGGTAAAGAAGATTAATTGTACAGTGAAAGAAAAAAGGAACTACTAGTAAACATAATGTATTATATACAAATGTAAATTTGCTATAATGTATACCTCAAAACTAGTTAATGCTAAAACACAATATACCTTCAATAAAATAAATGAAAAAGAGAGGAATAGAGGATAAAAAATATACAGGAAATAGAAAACAAATAGCAAAATGGCAAGTGTAAATTCAATCTTATCAAGAATTGAATTACATATGAAAGTTCTAAATGTCGTGATCAAAGGGAAATGTTATTAAAACAAATCAAAAAGTAAAATGCAACTATGTGCTAACCACAAGAAGTACACCTTAGATGCAATGACAGAAATAGGTTGAAAATAAAGGATGCAAAATGATATAGTAGGTAAATAAAAGTCATAGAAGAATTGGTGTGGTCAGACTAACATCAAACAAAATAAAGTCTAAGATAAGATATAACACTACAGACAAAGAGGGACGATTTATAATAGGACTCATGTCCATACATCAGAAAAAAAAACCAGTTATAAACATTTACACATCTAGTAAAGGGATCTCAAATAAATGAAACAAAACAAACCAGAATTTAAAAGAGAATTGATACTTTTACAATACCTGTATATTTTAATACCCTACTATTAAAAATATAAAGAACAATTAGATAATAATTCAATAACCATAGAAGAGCTGTTGAGGGGTAGGGTGATCCTCAAATGGGGTCAATTATACGGTAGTTGATGGAAACATGATGTTTGGTCCTGACCATGAAGTTGAATTATAATGCTGTAAACATAAAACTTCAACCATGTTAAGTAATATTACTTTAATAAAAATGTAATAAAAAGAAAGAAGACATACTACACTTTCAAACAACTCAAATTTTCTATTGATTGCAGAATATACTTCTTTTCAAGCAGAAAACAATACTGAATGTGGACAATCCCAAGAAATCCATAAAAATATTAGAATTAATGTGATTTATAAACAAAATCAAGAAATATTTCTATAACTTAGAAATAAGTAGTTTGAAATACAGTTAGATTTGATTTCTAACAGCATCAAAAATTCAATATGATTAAAATGGCAGTGAACTCCAAATTAGTATTTAAAAATCAATGCAATTTCTATAAAAATAACAGCAAATACTTCTGTAAAAACTGTAAAAAAAATTTCCTAAAATTTATATGGAAACATAAAGGATCTAGGAAGTCAAAACATCTTTGAAAAAGAACAGTTGGAGGTATTATTTTATCTGATTTCAAAATTAAACTAACATTCAGTATCAAAAGGGCACTGTAATATGGGTGCAAGGATACATTTAATAGATCAGTGAAAAAGAACAGAAAACCCAACTATCTCATTAATAGATAATTGATTTTCAACAAAGACATCAAAATAATCAATAACAGCTCTGGAACAATTGGATTTTACATGCAAACGAACTAATCTTAGAACTTTACTTCACACCATACAGAAATATTGTTAAAGACCAAATTGTATGAGCTAAAGCTATGTAATTTGTTGGAGAAAACACTGGAGAAAATTTTTGTGACCTTGAGTAGGTAAAGAGTTCTTAAATATGATCTCCAAAGTATGATTATTAGAAATTGATACATTGAACTTTATCAAAATTAAAAATGTTTATGTAATAAAAGATACCATTCAGCTAACGGAAAGATAAGTCACACTCAGAGAGAAAACATTTGCAAGGTAAGAACCTGTATCTAAGATATGTAGAGCTCTTATAATTCAGTAAGATATATAATCTAAGAATAAATAGGTAAAATACTTGAATAGACATTTTACCAAAGCATATATTCAAATTTCTAACGACTAATTTATAAATGCACAAAAAAATTTTTATAAGGAAAATACAAATTAAAATAATGAAATGCCCCTGTGTACTCAAGAGAATGCTATCAACATAAAACAATACCAAATGTTGTGAGTTGTGGAGAAATGAAACCAACATACACTGGTGTTGGGAATATAAACTGTATAGCCACTTTAGAAAGCAGTTTGGTATTTTCTTAAAAATAAAGTTTCTTAAATTATATGACTCATCACTCTCACTGCTAGGAATCTACTAAGAAAATAGAACAAAAACATATTCACAAGAATATAAATAAATATATATAGTGATAATAAAAAAAAATGGAAACAATCCAAATGCCCATCAAGCGATTAATGGATTAGAAAAAGAAGTGCTATATTCAGATAATGAAGTACTATTCAGCCATTAAAAAGAAACAGAAATCCTACTGATACATGAAGGACCTCAAAAACATGATGCTAATGGAAAAAAGTCAGATGTAGACAACTGTATAGTATATGATTCTCTGTGTATGAAGTCTCCAGAAGGCAGAGTTATAGAGACAGGAAGCAGATCATTGACTACCTGGGACTGAAGGTGGTATTGAGGATGAACTACAGATAGGGTTTACTTTTTGGAATTTTGGAGATATTCTAAATCTGGATTGTGGTTTTCATTGTACATCTTTATAAATCTGATAAAATAATTGAATTGTGTATTTAAAGTGGATAAATTTGGTACCTAGTTATACTTAATAAAGTTGTTAAATACAGTAGAAAAAGTCTTATTGTGTATATACTATTTACTAGACATCTTACTTTATACTAAGCTCTGACAATAGAGGGCAATTAAATCAGAAAAAATATCTGCACTCATGGGGCTCATAATTAGCAAAGGTTTATACAGATTTTGAGTAGACTAGCATTACCTACTTTTGAAGTTTCAGGAAGAAAAATGAGCCATCATAAATGAACTGTATTCCTCCCAAACTCCTACTTTCTTTGAACTTACATTCTATTGTAGAGGATTTGGAGGGGATAGAAAATATGGACATAAATACTAAGTATATAATATTTTAGAAGATGTGAAGTACTATTAATAAAAATAAATTTAAAAATAAAATTTCTGAGGGGAAGAAAAGTTATTCAATAGGATGATAATGGAAGATCTCCTTGATAAGATCAACCTTAATTAGAGAACTGGAAAAAGGAAGGGAGAGTTAGCCGATGTCTGGGGAAGAGCATTCCAGGCAGATGTAACTGAGACTGGCAAGGAGGCAAATGTGAGTGTAACAGGTGGAGTGAGCAGAAAGCATGATGATGAGGTAAGAAAGGGAGCTAGTGTTTTAAAGCACATTGTAGGATTTTAGCTCTGAGTGAGTTTAGGAGCCATGGGAAGGCTTTGAATAGAGAAGTGAAGTAATCTGACATGTTCTAATGATTTTGGCAGCTAGTAGACAAAAGAGTAGACTGCAAGATTGAAATCAGGGAGTGAAGTGAGGAGGCTATTGCAACCACCCAGGAGAAAGATGCCCATGCCGCAGATCGGGACAATTGTGGTGTACTTGATAAGAAATGGTCCTGGGATACTGTAACTATAGAACCAATATTTGTTGATGGATTGGATGACAGTTGTAGGAGAAAGTGGAGGGTCAAGGATGATGTCACAGTTTCTTGTTGGAGAAATTGGATGAGGTTATGAAACAAATGTTATTCAGAGGGGTAATACCTTAGCCTAATACTAGAGATAGGACTACATGAAAGTTATTGGTAAGATAGTGAGGAAATAGAACAGAATGGCATAATCTATATTTCTTTATGTAGTATTTAAGTTAAATTATGAGTGTTAGTTTTCCTCCATACATCACACTTTCAAAGGATTTCCACCATTGCTACTTAGGAAACTGCTGAGTTGACAATCACAATTCTTGACATCTTAAAGATGGCGGTTGCCATCTTTATCCTGTGGTTTCTCAAGTCCACCAGATGGCAGCACTGAAATTCAGAGGCCTTCAACCCTGAACCTCTTTCCTTAATGACTATAAATGAGAAGCTTTAGGCCCCTTTTTCAAACAAGTCAGACTTTTAGTCTCCCTCATATCTTCCCTCCCTCACAAAGGGCAACCTCTTCCAATAATCAGACTTCTAGACTATAATAGAATCTTTTAACATTATAATCTCTTGTCACATTACTCACTAGTCTCATCCAGACCCAGGAAACCATTTCCTGGAGGCCTCCTTTTTATTTGTGTTCATTAGCTTCACTAATACATTCTCTTGGAAACCACAGTTTAATAAATTTCATAGCGCATGACCAGTGGACTTAATGAATATTAGTCACCTGAAGCCATTTTTTGTTTATTCAGCTTCTCTTAGTCCTCCCTTCCCTTACCCCAGACCTCATTCTGTGGAATGATAATAATACACAGAGAGCTGGCTGGCCACAGCAGATGAAAAACAAGGAGTAAAAGGATCTTTCTGAGCTCACACCTGTTTTAAGATTTGTTTTCCTTAAAACAAAAAGCTGTAGGGATTCACTCGGCTCCTTCCTTGTAGCTCCCAGTGGACTTTGCTATTAAACCGCAGGGAGAAGCTCAGCCTTCAGAGCACTTAAAAGTACTTATGTCAAATCCATCCCATTCTTCCGGCCCCCGGTCCTCAAGCCAGCCACTATTCCCAAGGGCTGGAGTACATTACAAGGCATTCACTTCATATGAATGGGCACAAACAGACTTTTTCACCATTTAGATATGTCTACATTTGCAGGCACATCCTGTAGGCTGCCTGAAACAGCCTTAATTTCAATTTACTGTCTCCCCAAGGATCTTGCCATTCTCCTTAAAGTGGAAACTCAGTGGTCGTTTCTCCTCCCTAACCTCTCCCCCAATCCTCTCTCTGTTGTCCTCCTCTTTCAAGAAAAAAGCTGTCCTGGGAGAATGAATAAAGTTTTGATGCTTCTAACAGTGCATATGATCTTGTATTTTTAAAAACTAATGAGCAAGTTACACCAGATTATCACATTTGGAAAGTATTCAAAGTCCTGTAAATGTGTCTTCAGTCCCTCTGGAATATGGCTATACAGGAGAGCATGAAATTGTAGCTATGATGTTTTATATGCGCCTTTCTTTTCTGCTGGGGCTAACTATATTTAACTTTTTATTATGGAAATTTCCAAATGTATACCAAAATAGAGTTAATTGTATAACGATCCTCCATGTATTTGTCTTTCAACTTTCACAATAATCAACATTTGACCAATCTCATTTTATCCAATTTTCCTCTTATACACAACAGAGATCTAAAAACAAATCACAGATATTATATTTTCTGCCCCTGTAAATAATTCTGTCTGCTTTCTAACTGATAAGGGCTTTCTATGTTTAGCATAATCACTGTCAATATCACACCTAAGAAAATGAATAGTGATTTCTTAAAACACCCAGTTCATATTTATTTCTTCCAGATTCACTCAGTATATCTTTTTAAGGCTCAGAATCTAAGCAGAGCCCGCTCATTTGTGTTATTTGTATATTTTGTTCTTAAGTCTCTTTTGTTCAACAACAGTTCCTCCTCTTTAAAATTTTGTGCCATAGATTTTTGATGATACCCAGATTTTTGTTCTGTAGAAATGCCTTACATAATAGAGTTGAGTGATTGCTTCCTTGTGTTGTCATTTAACTTGTTCAACTTGTTCTTATATTTTTAGGGCTATTTCTAGTAGAAAAGATTTTGGCCGAGCTCTTTACTCTTCAGCATGAAACATACTTAGGTAGCTAAATGGCTTAGAATATTAGGAACAATCATCATTTTGCTTTGTTATCTAGAGCTGACCTTATTGCTAATTAACCCAATGTATATTAATTAGCTCATATAATGTACCAGGCATGGTGCTGGGGCTTTGGAAATACAGAATAATTAAGGAGGTAGGAATGTCCAACGATTGAGAAAAATGTGGACAATATCCTAGTGAACCTTAATGGTCACAGGTTTTAAAGCACCACTTAAAAGGACACCTGCGTTGGGTTCTTCTAACGGCCTTGTCAAATCTATCAAGTCATAAAGCCTCTCAAATTTACTGACAATACTGGGATAAAGTGACAGGAACTATAGACAGGAACTATACCAGAAATCCGTAATAGAGATATCAGACTCCAATTCTCTTTAGTCTTTGAATTCCAGTCCTTTGATAAATCAAATTTTGATCCCAAACTCCATCGCAGGTGGCTCGATACTGCTAAAAAAAATTAGGCAACTTCTGAGACAAACTAATATATGGTAACAACTTGTATTGGCCTGAATTACAAAGGAAATTCCTTATGAGCCCCTTCATTTTGCCACACATTTACAAAAAACCCACCAGTGAGTTGAAATAAGAAATATGAGGTAATGTGCACAGATGAAGCATAGCTGAAATAGTCACACAAGACAAAATTTATCTTCTTTTATCAACCAGCATGTAATAAACTTTGACATTTCAAACTCTATTGTTTTATTTCTTTAACAAAATGCTGGTTGCAACCTAGTAAATAATATTTATGATCCACCAATGAGTCAGGATCTTCTGACTGAACAGCTGATTTTGGGAAAGAGTTGACTTTTGGATACAATGGAGATATGGACCATGCACTTTAGCTATGAAAATGAGTCATGCTTTCTTGAAAGTCGAATTTTCGTGCATTTGATTTCACATTTGAGGAAAGAAGTGAGATGGAAGCATTCAGAAGCTGTAAAGAACTTCAAAGTCACCCTCCTACTTACTTTTTTCTGCGTAGCAGAGTTAGCAAGCAAGTTGAAGTGAGACACTTGGGACAAAGTAATGTCCTCAGGAATTCCAAATGTCTTATTTTTAAGGAGAGGATTAAAATTTGTTAAGTACTTTCTACATGCTGGATATTTTTCCATTTATCCCATTCAATCCTCATAGCAGCAGGATAGAGTATTCACTATCATCTGCAAGTCACATATGAGAATAGACCATGTGTTGAAGGTACTAAACTTATCTGTATATTTTTAAGTTGTCTGTTAGCCTCATCATTGTCATATTTTCTGAGTCAGAAAACACAGAACATGGTCAGAATTTGTTTCTACAAGGCACTAGAGGAAAATATGTCAAGGAAACAAACATAAATATTCAACAACAGCCGTCAATTTGCAGCAGAAAATTTTGATAAAATGAATCGTAATTTTGAGTATTTGCTCATGTCTCATCAGTACTAGATTACTTAAAAAAAATCCAGCAATGTTGTTGGTAGTGGCACTGTTCAGAGAATCTTTCCATTCTCACAAATGCCAATGTCAAGGGACACGAGTGTATGGTATTTAAAGGCACAAGTCTCAGAACAAGACTACCTGTACTCAAATCCTGATTCTGTTACTTAACCTGGTCTGTGCTCTTGGACAAAGTTGTTAAATTCCTTTGCCTCCATCTTCCTTTGTAAAACAAGGTTGATGATGTTGATCATGTGAAGATAATAAATGTGCCCACCACCTAGATTGTTGTAAGATGTGAAGACTTTGGCATTGTAGTAAAGCTATCTGGGATATGAGAAATGTTGGCAAATTTCACACTTTAAGTTAGAAAGGTATTTCCTCTATGTTTGGAAGAGTCAACTTTCTGGGTCTCAATTTTATTTGGTAGCTTTCTGGAATGGATCAAATCAGAATTGGGTCTCCATTCATTCAGTGAGATTTTGTTAGTCCTAAAAACGGGATACAAGGCAGTAGTAGTATGTGACAGGTTCAAAGAAGAGTGGAACGTAAGTTCTTTCACCAAGAATCTTACAATCTAATTAAGAAAAAAGGAATATGATCTTTCACTAGCTCTCTGAGACCTCACTCAAAATATTTCTCTTTAAAAATGAGGGCCTTGACTATTCTATAATCAGTAATGAATGATTTGGGACTCACCAGATCTTAATACCTAAAATCATAAAGACAAGATTCTCTTTCCAAAAATTATAAAGTTCATGAATGCATAGAAATTCTTTAAATGAGAGAGAGCTTGAAAAATGAGTAACCTTTTTATTATTTACTGACATCCTCCAAATGAAAGGCATGAAGAAGTTTACGGTGGAACATTTTTATCTAGAAACCATTTTTCTTTTTCTCCTTTATCCTTCTTTTTCTACTAGCTCCCTTCTTCATTTTTTCCCTTTCTTCTTCTTGTCTGCCTCCTCCTGACTAGACATTTATAAAGACTTGTTAAAGAAGCAATCGTCCTCCAGAGTTGATCAAGAGAGCTTAACTCCTTTTAGAAATTCTTATCAGAGAACTGTACTCCCATTCTCTCTTTCTCTCTCATAAGAAATAACTTCCAACTCTCTGAGCAGTCTCTTCCTTGATATCTAGGAATATCTTTGACAGAGGATGTAACAATCAGAGAGACCAACCAAGACCCCATTGTTTCAGTTTTTATGACGATAAATTTATCTCAAAATTATTGCTAATTGAAAATTAAAGGCCCTGTTTGTGAAGTTAACAAAGCTCACAGAGGGGAATCAAATGCCCAGATGTCTTCATCATTTTTGAATTGACCATTTTTCTTCCTGTGCAAATAAAATTTTCTCTAATAGGAAAACAGAGTCATTTATCTTCAACTGGTTACCCTACATTTAGCCATGTAACAAGTCATTACTTACTGAAATGTTTGGAACCTCAATAATGCATCATATGTCTCATTAGCAATGTAAAAATCTGTTCCTAGGCAGAAGTATTCACTGCTGCCAAAATGAACAACTGTCTATCATCCAGGAATGTACTCCAAGAGACATCTCTTCATATCTTACTATGAGAGATTCCTTGTAGAATGGGGCCACCAGACATGTGAATTTAGTTTCCTATGTGGATACTCAATCTGAGTTGGATAAAAGAAGCTTTAAAAATGGATTATGTTTAAAGGGTTATTTTATAAATGTTATTTACAACTAAAAATGTTACAAGTCAAGGTTAGGTTTCCAAGATCACCCATGAACGTTTACTGAAAGTAAAACTAGAATTTTGTTAGCATTCCTCTGTCCCTCTGTCTTAGCATCTTGGAGTCCCCAAGGTCTCCAAGATTTGATTTATTGTTGACATAGTGAAGAGCAAGTAGAACATGGGTGGGAGGGTACACAGAATTGAAGGCAAAGATGGAAAGAATAAAAAGGAAGGCCTTTTCATTGGGATTACTGGCTAAATTTGTTGCTTAGCTCATAAACAATGGAAAGTTAGGATGGTAAGATGCTGGTTACAGCTTCTGCTAGAAATTTTATAATAAAATAGAACGTTTAGGAAAGTACATGAGATCATAGGAACAGAACTTTCTGTACTTTTCATCCTATGGGAGAATGGTCATGTTCTCTCTTTGATCTTTCTAGAAAAGATAGAAGATTGGTTCTTGGGGTTGAAACTATGGGTCACTAGTGGCTGTCAAGTCATTTCTATCAATTAGACAAAGACCCTTGCTGATGTTTCCTGTGAAATGGCCCAGGTTTTCTGCATATACGTTTTATCAAATTTCTTGATTGCCCAATCAATTTACGCACATTAAATAATGACAGTCTCTTTTGTTTTCTTCTGCTTTTCTTCCTCTTCCTTGTCTGCTTCCTCTTCCTTTTCTCTCCTTTCCTTTACTTTCTTATCTTCTGTTCACCCTGCTCCCTCCCTTTGACCTCCCTCCTTCCCCTTCCTTCCTTTCTCTTTCTCATATCTGGCAATTCTGATTAACATTGACTTTCTAGAAACTCACTGAGTAAAACAATGTCGTGATATAATGCTGAACTAGAGTGACAAGCTGGTGAAGTTTGAGCAAGAATGATAGATAGATAGATAGATAGATAGATACATACATACATACAACACACATATGATTCTCTCATCTTGCTCTATCATTTCTTCTGTATCACACATTTACTTTGATCAAAGACATTTATGATCTGACATATTTATATCATGTTCAATAAAAGCTATAACTGTGAGCTTTAGTGAGTATTCCTCTTTCCTGCAATCAAGACTTCCACCAAGTTCTTCTTCTAACTCAACCTCTGGTCCTTAATCCTCTTTTCTCCTTACCAGAAAGCCCCTTCTCTTTTTTGATGAAAATCCCAATACCATTCAAGCGAACCACCTCTTTGACAATGAGGCTACCATTCTCATTGGTTTCTTTGGAATATAGTTTAAGATAGTGGTTAAGATTCTGAGTTCTAAATTTAAGAGGGGTTAACTCTAGAGAGAAGCAATTATATGACTAGGGAGATTGTTCAAAGTCTTCATCTATTGGTGTCATATCATGTCTTAAGGTAGATGATGGATATACTGGTAATTTTTAAAAACATAATTCTTTATATCTTTTTGTATGATAAATAATTTTGTTAAAGAAAAAGAGTAAACTCATAAATGTGAACCTTGTACAAGTTATTTAACCTCTTTATGTAGAAGTACACCATTTTAAACATGGAAATTATAATAGTACACACTTGATCAGTTGTTCTGAAGGTAAATAATGTAAGTTATTACCTGCCATATATTTACATGTATTTGCATAGCAGCCAGTGTTTATGATCATTTTCCTCTCCCTTCCTTCTAAATTCCCTAGGGCACATTTGCTGTAAATTATAACTTAACATCTAATTGGACCCTTGTATGTACTCTAATTTCTGCTATTTTTTTCATTGTGCTAGTCTTTTCTCATCAACTATATTTTAAACATGTTGAAGACAGGCACTGTTTTATCCTTCATATGCTCTGTGGCATCCCAAATGTATTAGAATAGATCAGAAAATACTTTCAGATTGATTAGAATAGTATTTTCAAGGATTAACTACATATGACTTCCATGGTTCTTCACTCATCTGTGTCCAAATATCTAAAAAAGAAACATGAGCATGTCTGTACTCTCCTGCTCTAATATGACCTAGGAGACAGCCATCCAGGACTCAAAGTCAAAATATATGAATTAGAAGTAGACATGCTCATTCACAGGTTTTCCAAAGTTCACTCACCACTTCCTTTTTCCATTCAATACTAGAATATCACCCAGTAGTTCAATAAGCATTCACACCTTCTCAAAACAGTATTTTTGAAAGTTAGAACTTTCTGTTTCACACTTAAGAAAAATCTGAGGTAACCAGTTGCTCCATAGCCAAGTTCTAATGGTAATAATCATCTCAGTCTGGGGGAGGCTATTTTAGAGGCTGCTTAAATCCGTGGTGTGGGTTCCAGAGTACAGAGCAGAGCTAAAATCTCATCATGAGCTGACTATGGGGCATCTATTTACCAGCAATCGTCCAGTTCCCAAGGTCTTGCCTGACTTTGGGGTGGAGTCAATTCACCCACACAAAGGGAGCCCATAGCTGGTTAGAACTCTCATGTGTGTCAGTCCACTGCCAGGACAACATCTCCATTCATTCCTGAGAGCCCTGTGTTCTAGGAGGCAAGTATTTCCACAGGTTTTCCTGGTTTTCAGAACAAAACTTAAGCCACTGTGGCCACTGTCTCCAGGTGTTTAATTATAGTGTGCTGCCATCTAGTTCTGGATTCAGCTCATCTAACTTTAAGGAAACTTTAGTCGAACTGACTGCTGCATTGGCGGACAGGGCATCAAAGGGCCGACGGCTAAAGGGAAAAGGTAAGGGGCTAGAATGGATAAGACCTAAGGAGACTCAAATGAGTCATAATACCCCATTTTCTATAGTGAATCTGTTGCCTATCAGGCAGAAGCAGTACTTAAGATAAAACAGAAAGTGTAAACAAAAATCATAGACAAGTAGAATCATAAATTCCACATATGCTTCAATTTCCCTCCTCTCTACTGCAGCCCCCATCTGCTAATTGCATTCCACGAACAATGAACACACACACACCCCACAACCACAAAGTCCTTTCTGGACACACACACCCCACAACCACAAAGACCCTGGCTTGGGAATTTGACAAGCTTGAATTCTGTCAATTACTCCAGATGCTAAACTAATTGGCTTGATGCTCAGATGAAAGAATCTAAGTCTAGAAAAGCAGGAAAAACCCCCTCCTGTGACCAAACACATTAAACCTCAATTAGGACATAGACAGGGGAGGTGTAGATGAGTCTGGGGTAATTACCAAGCTTTGTCTGACAGTTCAGTTCCTGTGGCCTGGATGAGAGCAGGTGATTTGGAAATCCAATCCCTGACAGCTGCAGACAGTGCAGGCTGATTGCACCCTGCCAGAGACCTCCCTGACTCTGCCTGCTCTCTGCAGAGTACTGCTCCTTACAACTTACTGCTGCGCAGAGAACTGGTCTCAACTGTTTCAGAGATGGCCAAGTACAGAGCCATTGGTGGCAAACATCTATCGACTCTGGTCCAGGAGACCACTGTTATGTGCTTCAGAACCACGTCTAGAAACATATCTATCCTTGCTATGGGTGAGTTAGAAAACAAAGGTTCCCCTGTCCTCATCCTAGGCACTCGGGGTGGTGGGGGAGGACTTGCTATCTGGCTAGTTCAGACTGTTTTCTTAAGGCTTCTTGAGGCTGGAGTGATTCCTGCCTCTCATACTGAAAGTGCATTAAGGGCAGAGAGGGGTTCCTTCATGGTCTGCAAGCTGAATTGTGTCCCTCCAAGATTAGGCTGACCATTATGTCCCGTTTTAAGAGGGACAGTGCCTTTTGTTTTCATATTTCCTGAACATCAGTTTTGTCCCATTTTTAATAAACCAGAGCCATCTGTAACACAGAGAAACAGGGGCAGTTGAGCAGCCCTAGGACCCAGTCGGTTGAGTTCTTGTGAGAAGAGGAAATTAGCAAAAGGAGAAAGAGAGACAACACTATTTTACTCATATATGGTGTATAGAGAAATCAAACAAATAAATGAACTAAATCAAAATGAAATTGAATTTTAGTCTATAGAATCAAATGAGTGGTTACAAGACGGAAAGGGGAGAGAAGGAGAAAATTAGGTAGAGGGAACCATTGTACGAAGAAAAAAGAATGGGACTGGTGGTGGTGAAAATGTGTTGCATACAGATGTTGAATTACAATGATGCATTCCTTAAACCTATATAATGTTAAGGTAAAATATTCCTAAAATAAAATTATGAAATAAAATAAAGCCTCTCTTTAAATAATACAAGGCTTTAGAATTTTAAACACCAATCAGTCCTTTCCAACTTACATGCATTTTTCACACCTTGTTTCAATCTGACCTTTTTTAGACCTGTAAAGGGATAGCAGGTGATTTTTATAGAATCGATGATTTACATTTACACATATAATGATCAGTTTTTTTTGTACATTGTTTTTTTTTTTTTTTTTTTTTTTTTTGGTCACATCCCTTCATCCTTCTCCATGAATTATGCTTCTCCATGAAGAAATATATACCCTTCATGAAATTTCTTGGGTCCTGTTGAAGGAAAACTCTTAATTAGCTGACCTGAAGGTTTTTATATTTTGCCCTCATTCTTGAAAAAGAATTAACAACCCTAGATTGATAACCATTTTCTCAGCACATCAGGTATATTACTTTGCTGCTTTTTTTTGTCGAGACATCAGATGTTGGGCTCTCTCTGAGTGTTCTTTTATCTCTGGCTACTTTTAATATGTTCTCTTTGTCTTTGATATACTTCATATCATGGCTGTGTTGAAACACATCTTGCTTGGAATTTGCTAGGTTGCCTGAAATTTAGGATTGGTTTCTCTCACTGATTCTATAGAATTTTAGTTGTAATATATTCAAACATTGACTCTCCTTCCATCTGTAAGTTGCCTCTTTCTGTAAAATTGACTAGAAATATGTTAGTTGTTTTGCTGTATTTGAATGTTCTCTTTTATATACTAAACATAATTTTTGTTCTTTGCTTGATATTTCTCAAATCTGTAGTCTTTGTTAACTTCGTTAATGTGACTCAGGGCTCAGGCTATTTCTGTGGATTATTGTTTCAATGCTACATTTACTTTGCATTTTTCATTCTTTTTTTAAACTATGATTTTATGTTCAGACCATAAAAGGTCTAGTTTATGGTTCTAAATTCTTTGGCTTTTTTTTTTTTTTTTAGGAGGGAGGAGTTTATTTTCCCTTCTCACCAAAGAAATTAGGACAAAGTTGGAAATCTCGGGTCTGCACTTTTGCTGGAATGACTTATGTTTTCCACTTTCATACTAGGATCCTCACATTTCTGCAGCAGTTTCCCCTTAGACTCTTCCCCTCAGACTCTGTTCCTTCGTATGCTTCACCTGGTGACCCAAACAGAAACCCAACATCTCTGGGCTTTAATAGATATTTCTTTGAAAAGGGGGTCTCAGTGCCAGCTTGTCTTTCTGGGCCTAGGACTTCATTAAGACCTCCATCTGAACATTCCCGACTAATTTACCAGTTCAGAAATTCATCTTAGAGTATAATTTGAATTTTTATTCAGCATCTGTTATCAAAAGGAAGATTGTCTAGGACACTGCCTTTCAGATTGCTGGGAATAGAAGACTCTCCTGGATTTTTTTCCCCATTGACCTGAACCTCACTCATTTTTCTTTCCTACTCCAGTCACTATTCATAGCTTTCTTCAGTGAATCCTTTTCCTGCTCAACTCTCACAGGTCAATATCTTGCAGAGTTCGGTCCCTTACTCTCATCTATTCTGCTTGAAAAACACATCCCACACATGCTTTAGTTATCACCTAAATGCTGAGGCCTCCTAAATTATGCAATGTCTAGCCAAATCAATCTTTGGTGCTCTGGACCTGTGTTTCTAACAGCCTGTTTCATTTGGTTGTACCCATGGAATCATAAGTGCAGTGTGTCTAAAGTTGACTTAATTACCCTACCCTTACTTTTTATTTTTGGTCTGGGCAATGACACCAACATTCATCCTATTAATTGGCAGAGAAACGTGGAACCATGACCAGACTCCTCCTTTTTGTAACCCTCCCTATGCAAAGTGATCGCCAGGTCTGTTAATTCTATCACCTTAAAAACCTCTCAAGTATACCTCTCCTCTCCATTCTAATTCCCACTACCTAATTAATTACAAGTTTAATCATTTCTCTCCTGGATTGATGTAATACCCCTGGTCCTCACTGGAGTCAAAGTAATTTTCTATAATATATATGTGATCATCTCATAACCTGCCCCTTACCCTGTCCCAAATTCATCAGTGACTCTCTATAGGACTCATGATAAAATTCACATTTGCAATTCATCTCTTCTAATCCCTCTTAACTCAGGCTGGAGACAAATGGAAATAGTTCTAACTGCTCAAGCATATCAATGCTTTGGAAATCTTTGTGACTTTGCACACACTGTTTCCTTTCCTTAGAATCTCCTCCTTCTTTGCCTTGCTTACATATTTTTATTTAATAGACAAAATTGATGTGTTAATGCTCTTCTAAATCCTTCAGTTCTTCTAGTTACCCCACTATGTCGAGTATTCTTTTTCTGGGACTTTAATTCTTTCCTTCCAGAAATATATATTGAGTCTGTATTACCTATCATCATATACCCATTATCTATCTATCTCATTATCTATCTTTCTGTCATCATCACCTATCATCTATCTATCACTGTAGTGCTATTTTGGGCATTAAGGAAGTAATAGAAATAAAAGCATCCACACTTATTACAATGCAGTGTAATAAAAACGAAAATAGGGGGAAACCTGAACCAATCCTGAATCCAGAGACAGGATTCTCAGAGGAGATGTATATAAGCTGATGTAATTGCTCCCTCTTCTGGTCCCCTACCCTGGAGTTTCTCTGCCCCTAGCAGTCAATCATTTGTGTATGAAATAAATTAATACATAGTTGGTTGTGAATTCCTTTATTTTCATAAACTTCTATAGTTTTAAATCATCTTAGCCTCTGCCTGTTATTGACACTGAGTAATTGTGTTCATATTTTCCAGTTGTGCTCACCCAAACCTGAGACGATATGGTGCCTAACCCAACAAGACCAGCCAAGAAAAAGGTAAACAGGGATTCAGTTATATTTTCAATGTACTCATTCTTATTTTCTTCTGAAAAGGCACTATAGAAGTGTATCAAAAAGTTTTAAAATATATTATCAAGGGAATATGATAAATATATATTATTAAGGGAATGAGAGTAAATGCAAATAAGAAAGGAATATCATAAATCTGGAATGAGATTAGTAAGAGGAAGCGCCAGAGAGAGGCCACAAATTTGACTCTAAGCTCTGTAAAAGCCCAAACAAAAAAGGATCATGATTAGTCACAGTGCTCCGTATGAAAAATAAAACAAACCACTTGTTCAGACTGAGTAGTTTTATCGAAAACTGATTCCCCAGGAATTTCACCCCTGACTGCAGAAACTGCTGTGTGATGTGGCAGACAATAGTTCTAACAGGTCCCTTCAGTGCTCCTATCACGGACAGAATGAGTTCCTCTAATAATAGGCTTTCTTGTGAGTAATTGGCTTAATGCCAAACAACATGTCAGGGAAAGCTATTCTACAAGGAGTAAATTTCACTGAAGCTCATGGAAAATTCCAAGACTTCAGACTCGGATGGGAATTGAAATCTGATTAAACACAAAATGTGTGAACTCAGTCCTGTTACTTCCTCTCTTATAGTTTCATTATTTGTAAAAACTGTGGTGGTAATTCTCATCTTTTGTCTCTAAAGTCCACTTAAAAGGTAGATATTTGATCAACATCACTATCCATTAAAGTTTTCCTATGCTAGGTACTGTTCTAAGCTCTTTATATGGATTATCTGATTTCATCAAAGTAGCTCCATTATTCCCACTTACCAAATAGGAAACCAAGGCCAGAAAGATCATGTAGTTTGGCCAAATCCACAGACCTAAGTGCTGAGCTGTCAACCCAGGCATATTGTAGAATTCATGCAAGAGCATTTTGTCCTTTAAAATTATACAATTTTCAGGTATCTCTTGATGAAAATAACTTATCACAGTCAAATTCTTGACAGTAAGTTCATGTTAGCATTATTTTGTGATAACCTGGAAAACAAATTTTCTCCTTGGTGATTAAGGTGAGATCCCTCTGCTTTATCAAAGGGGGTCTAGGTAAGTCCTTCTAAAGAAAATCAAGTAATCTGGTCATGCAGATAGAATATGTCAGGTTCCCCTGGAGAGCTGTAAGACTAGAAACGTTAATCCTTGCACCCTGCTTACTGTCTGTGGCAAAGACAGCCCCTTGCTGTCTACTCACCTCATTTATTCAGTTGACAGACAGCTGCAGGCTAATTGGCCTGCTGTGTTGCCTCTTTGACTGGTTTGTGGGTAAGTGGAGTCTGGCAGGAGGCCTTAAGCAAGGCTCACCCAGCATGTCTTCAGCCTGGCCAAACTTAAAATAGAAGACCAAGTTCTGCAGAGCTGAGGCGTTAAACATCCAACCAGTCATTGGCTAGAATATAGGTCTGTCATCTCAAGGGTGGCTTGAGTTTCCTATTAAACTGGGGTTGAAATGACAAGGGGCAATCTTTTGAACACCAGAACAGAATAGCACACGACTCAGTACTGGATCCTGGCTATAAATCATAGCAACAGCAGCCTGAAACTGAGCTATCACAGACCCTTAAATCTCCAAAATGTGGGCTGGGTAAACCATTATGAGAAATCTGTTTTCTCAGATATAAGAATTCCATGCCTCACTTGCTAAAGCATACCTTCCTCGAATTCATTCCTTTGTCTCATCCAGACCTTTTTTGTTTTTGAATCTGGAATTTTCCTTCAAGCTCCATGACCTGATTGAGGGTTAAAGAGCATTCCACACCCCACACCACATTAGAGAAAAGTGAACAGGATAGCTGACAAAGGCAGTATGAGCCAGTTACTGACGTCAGCCTCTCTGGATCCACTTGCTGGCTCCATCCTTTACTAGGTAAGCAATCTTGGACCAGGGATTTCATGACCAAGGGTTTTGTTACCTTCCTCAGCCTTGGTCTCCTTATCTGCCAAACATGGGTCATAAAATTATTAGCTTCGTAAAGTTGTTTTGAGACTTAAATGAGATAATCCAAATAAAGCACTTAACGGATATTCTAGAGTAAATACTCAGTAAAAGTTATTTTCATCATCATCATTAATATCATGTAAAGTCTGGGGAGGTTCTAGTATACCCCTCCTGGAGAGGCTCAGGAAGAAAGGGAACCTGAGCTGACTTTAGAAATTCAAAATGATTCAGAGAGTGACAAAAAGAAAACTTAGTGATATCCAGCAGTGAAATATTCTACAACACTACAGGTCTTAAAGAGAGATCTTTATGTTTTCCCATTTGGGGGAGTCCCTTTTCCTTATTCCTGTATGTAAACAGAAAAGAGAGAAAACTACATCAGAAAAGATGAACAGTAGTTAATTAAAACCACATTATTGGTCTTGTAATAAATACTCAAAATTAAATGGAAGGAACCAAGTAATACAATGAATTTGGAATTAGTAGATGTAAGTGAAAAAAACTTTCCAGAATATAAGGCAGAAATTATTGGGCAGTAATTTGAAGGAACATATTAAAAAATAAAATTAACAACAATTATAGCAACCTGGAATGGGAAACTCTATGTTATATCAACTAAATATAACTATAGAAGTAATAGTGAAGCATGTGGTTGTCTTGTATTTTTAGGAAGGATGGACTGTAGATGCTGAGTATCCATCCTTTGAAAATATGTTTAAATATAGTTGATCAAAATGTGCATGTTATTATGAAGGTATAAAAAGTAAAAGTGTAACTTTCGAACCATTTAAACTAGAAGGAGGAGAGAGAGAGAGAGAGAGAGAGAGAGAGAGAGAGAGAGAGAGAGAGAGAGACACTTTGGACAAGTTACTGAACCTTACCAGGCTTCAGTTTCTTTGCTTGTAACATGAATAATTAAATGAGATAAAAACAAAAAGTACTTGCAATGAGGGTTAGTACATTGTAAGTTATCTGTACATGTCAGCTATTTAGACTACTCTTGGTGGGAAAAATAATAACAGACAATACCAAATGACATAAATAAATCTAAATGTACCCAATAAGTGTGAGTGGCTTAACTTTCTACGTTAAAACATAGTTTCCTAATGTCAGTAAAGATGGAAAAATCAGAGCTATGCTGCTTATGAGATCAATATGAAACAAAATGTCACTAAACATTTGAAAATTGATTAAAAGGCTACAACAGGAAAATGTTAATACTACTAATAGTAGATAAAAATCAAGCTTAAAAGTCATTACACAAGTTAAACAAAAGACTGGGAATATAACACTGATCTAGACAAACTCATTGTGCTATACACAGGAGCCTATATAGTAGTGACAGAAAATGAAAATGAAATTTATGGATGTGCAAATATAATTTATGGCATTTAAAGCCATGAATATGATAAGTAGGTCAAATACAGTAGAGTGATGGGCTGCTTTATAGCGGGGTTGTCAGGAATGCCCTTCTGAGACTGTGACCTGCAGGGAGTGAGTCATTCATGTGCCTGCTAGGATGGGGTAGACAGGAAGGTGTTTCCAGGTAGAGTTCACAGCATTATGTACTCCCATAATTAATACATACACAAGGGCAGAGCATCTGTGTTAAGAACACTCTGCCAAAATAGCATCAAAATAGATGAAGCAACAATATCTGATAAATACATAGAAAAATACAGAAACACAGTGAAAGTTAGTTGATTAGACATGGTCTCTCAGAAACTGATAAATAGTAATAACTAAGGCTGTGCTTAAAAAAATTGAATTAATAATGTTTGTTAGATATGTCTATATGTAACTGATTAACAAGAAACAGGAAAAACTCATTTTTCTCAAATTGACAATATTTTGTAAGAACTGACTCTATATGAGTCATGAAGAAGACCAATAAATCCCATTAGTGCAAATCAATTGGAGACTATTCTCTGATTATACTGCTATAAAACTAATTTTATTTGTAGGGGTGGGAGGCCGTCAAATATTCTATTTAGCAATTTATAAAACACTCTTCTAAATGAAAATACAGCTAAAGAAATCATATTAGAATAAGACAACATGAAATTGAAATTACCATATGTAAATTATGGTAATATTCAAAGACTCAAATGACTATATTATTTAGAAAAATAGAAAACAAGAGAGAATAAAAAAAAAGTGGTCAATTAAAAATATAAGAAGCAAATAAACCTATAGAAAATACATGATTTGGGATAATAAAAATAAAGGCAGAAATTAATGGAATATAAACCATGAGATTAATAAAAATAATAACCCTCAATTAAACATGAAGGCTTTGTCTTTTAAAAAGTTAATAAAATAGATAAATATTTAGCTATTCAAAGTAAAAACCATATCCCATAGGAATAAAATCAACGAAGAGAAAGACAAAATAATTTCAAAATTAGCAAATATATTTATTGCTTTTTATCAGGGAATGTGAAATGTAGATGAAATAGATGTTTCTAGAAAAAAAAAAGGAAAACTGACTCCAAAAGGTGTATAAAACCCAGAAAAGCCAATAATTATAAGGGAAGTTGAAATAATTATTAAAGACCTACCTATCTTTATAGAAAAGTTTGAACTGATTTTTCTAAGATATTCTATTAAAGTTCAAGAAATGTAACTTCTCTATTATTTAAACTTTTTCAGACTATAGCAAAATGTATAGCCTACTTCAACATGTTTCAACACAAGATAATCAGGAGAGTATCAAAAAGCTATAGATAAGTCTCACCAAAGTTATAGATGTAAAAATCATACATAAATATATTAAAATAAAATTCAATGGCTTGTAAAAGTGTATGATTGGTTCAACATAGGAAACTTATTAATGCAAAGTTTTGCATTTCCAGGTTAAAAGAGAAAACTGTATGACAATCTTAATAGAGATTCCAACATCTACCTGATACAAATTCTTAATATGATGAGAATAGAAAGAAACCACTTTAGTTTGGTAAAGGATACCTATCAGAACAGTATTGTAGACATCAAACTGCAAAGTGAAAACAGAAGCTTTCCCATTGGTGGTAAGAACAAGAGATTGCATGAGAGACCTGCAAAATTACATCTGTCAAGAGACAATGTGTTGACTGGAGAAAGAAAAAGCCCTGAATGAGACAGTATTTCCACAAAGCATTCCTATTCAATCACGCATAACTTACAAATGAGACATGTGCATACTTTTTAACCAAAGTAATTACCTGGGTTTTTTGTTTTGCTTTGTTTTTGCATTGTCAAAATGCTTCCTTCGAAGGAAGGAAAACTATTGTTAGTCAATGTTCAATTTTCTTTAGTAATTGTAGTTTGCGCTAAACACATTCCTATAAAGGATAGGAGTGGTAATGAGTGAATAGTCAACTTCAAGCACATGTCTTATTGCAGAAAAACACTTCAAATGCATCATCAGACCCTTGAGCAGAGGGTCCAATATAATCACACTGGGAGTCAACACTCTTAAAGAAATCCTGCCATTTGTAGCAACATGGATGGACCTGGAAGGAATTATGCTTAGTAGTTAAGCCAGAAGGAGAAGACAGACATCATATGATATTACTTATATGTGGTGTATAGAGACACCAAACAGACAAATGAACTAAATCAAACAAAAATAGACTTATAACAAATGAACTAAATCAATTAACAATAGACTTTAGTCAAAAACAAAAACAAAAACAGCAAATCAGTGGTTGCAGGAAGAGGAGGAGGAGGGTGTGATGGCAAATAATCATGAACTTAATGTATATATATAGATAGAGAGAGAGATAGATGTGCATTTACTATGATGCACACCTTAAACCTATATAATTATATTGCAGTGTTCCATCAATAAAATTAATTAAAAAATTTCTTTAAACAAATCAAATTCTCTAAAGAGAAGTTTTGGAGAGCAGCACAACATTTTAGAAATCTAAGACTTTTTGACTTATTGTTGAAAGAATATTACATGATTTCAAATGAACTGACTCAGGACCAACTGACACTCTGGTCTCTACGAAAACAAACTTCTGAAGCCCAGCCTAACTTCTAGATCGCTCTAGTCTAATTCTACTAAATTTAGTCTTCCCAAGAGTTGATTTTTATTTATTCCCAAAAGGTTTACATCAGTTGTCATTCTTACTGAAATTTGGTGAGTTCTTTAAATAGTAGGTAAGCCAAATACAAACCATAATTCAAACAGTTATTGTGTCTCTGAAAACTAAGTTGAAAGTTTGGGAATAATTAAGAAAGGTGCCACCTTGTACCTGCGCCTTCTAAGGATTGGTGTCTTGGCTGTTTGGGACCTTACAGTCATGTTTCCCAATCTCATGATATCTGGTTACTTTTTCATTGGCCAGAAATCAGTTTTTGCCTTATATTTTGGAACTTTTAAAAGAAGTCCTTTCCTATCCCCAGGTCATATAGATTTACTCCTACCCAGGACTGGCTGAAAAAAATACCAACCTGGTCAATATGGGACTCTTTGTTCACAAGTTAATAAGAATTTCAAGATGATGGCAGTAGAGCATTAAACCAGCCTTGGGCCCTCTGGTGTCCTCCTGTGTGTGTCTCTCACCCAGGAGCTGGTTGTGTTCCTCTATCATCCTCTTTTTTTTTTTTTAAGAGAAGGGAGAAGGGAGAGGAGGGAGAAGCTTTTCAGTAGCAATGAAGGTAAGCAGGTAGGTAGGCAGGGAGAGAAAGGAGGAAGAAGCACTTTATTTTATTTAATTTATCATTTTGGTTGTTTCCCCAGCCACAGGGAACTAGAAACCTTGATATATATGAGAACTGCATCACAGTGGACTAACCTATCAGGGTGTACCAACACACTTTAAAGGAAGGAAGGAAGGAAAGGAGGAGGGAGCACTTTAGTTTATTTATTTTTGGTTGTTCTCCCTGGTTTCCATTCCTGAATGGGGGTCCTTGAGTGCTGCATGGTCTAAACCCCAGCTGTCAGCTTAGAATGTGAGCCACCAGGGTACTCTATATCATCTATAAATACAAATATTTTACTTTTCATAGCTAAAGTTTTAATGTTTCTGGGACGTACATTTGTATAAGATGTTAAGTTGGGTTTTAGAATTTTTTTTTCCATAAAGTGAACTAATTTTCCCCAAATCACCTCTAAAGCAGCCTATTCTCTTCATGGTACCAACCTTACCACATATTGAATTTTATTTATTTTTTATAGAGGAAGGCAGGCAGGTAGGAGGTGGGAAGGAAGAAGCATTCTGTTTATTTAGTTGTTCATTTTAGTTGTACAGCCTGGTCCTGAACTGTGAACCCAGTCCTAGGGAAGGACTATGTTCCTGGTACAGGCACCAACTGAGTCACAAGGGTGCATCTCACATATTGACTTGTACATGAATTGCCCTCTGAGCTTTCTCCATTGACCTGTGGCTGGTGTTTGTTATTATTCCTTTGGTTATTTTCACCTTCATCTCTTCTAAGTTGCCTTGGTTACTCCTTGAGCTTGATTCTTCATATACAACTTTAGAATTAATTTATTAAGTACCTTTAAAAACTCCTCCCAAGATTGTAATGCAGAGTAGGCTAAATTTGTAGATTCAGTAGCATCAGATTGATACCTTTTAACATTTGTTTGTTCATCCAAAAACTCAGGCTGTCTATTTAATCAGATTTTCTTTTAGATCCTTTATTTGGGTGTTGAAGTATTCTCTAGAGACTCTGTGTGCTTTAGGTTAATTTAGATTTTGGATAGTTCATAGTTATGGTAAATAGTATTTAATATATTTTTATAAAATGTCTATATTTTTCTATTTTCTAATTGGTCATTGATAGTTTAGGTAAATAATATTGATTTCTAAGCCAATCTTGCATCTCATATTCTTTCATTACTTCTAAGAATGTGGCTATTATTTATATAGATAGGTAGAGATAGCTAGATAGATGATAATATCATTTGCAAATAAATTCAGCATATAACTTGCAAGTCCAGAGTAAAATTCAGATTCAGGTCTCCTTGTTCGAAAAGCAAGGGAAAATGAGTTGTGCAAGGTGATAATAGATAAACGTTTTTCTTGGTTTGTCATGGCATTTCGTATTTGCTATTTAATGTTTAAAGTAAAGTAAACTCAATTTATTAATTGTTAATGCTAATTTTATCATTCTTTTTCATATTTTTCAATACCAGTTTTAAATGCAGATACAAGAGCTTTCAACTTGTATTCAGAATGGCATAATTCATACTTCCTAGCTCATATACATCTATATATGATATCTATCGGTATCAATCACATCTACATGTGTGCGTGCGCACCCCCCGCCCCGCCCCCCCAGAACAATGGCGATGATGCACAAAATGAACTCAGTTGTTTTGTAGGCAACCACTCTCAGTGAGAAAGGACAACCGTGAGCTCCCTTATCAGCAAGTAAATATGCACAATATTGGTAAAGTCTTGCTGACTCATTTAGACAGAAATGAGTGCCCAGAGAGTAGAATTACCCTATAAAAAAATATCTCCCTGCATTAGGGCCAGCTGGGAATTCAGCCTTAGGCCTAAGAGAGGGGAAGGGAGCTCTATTGGAAGAAGGAAGGAGAGAGGAGGCAGAGCGCATACTAAAGAGAAGAAGTCATCACAGCAAATACTATTTTAGGAGTCTCCTTTCCAGTGAGTTTGAGTCCACAATTTATAAAAGCTAACTCCAGGCAGCAAATTTTTAAAGAGGAAAATGGTCCCTTGGTTTGCTTTCTGAGCTAGGCCTCATCCACATAACTGGGTTTGTTCAATACACAGAGCACCAAAGTTACATTTCTTGGAGCAAAACCATAAAATATTTCTGATCTTTCCCATGTGGTTTGTTTACTGGGTTAAGGTTGGTTTAATCTTATCAGTTTTGCTGAGCGAGGAACTCTGAGCAATCTTCCTGAAGCTTGTCTCTCAGCAGGTAATTCTCCACTCCTGCTACCTCATTAATGTCAAAAATCCTGAGGGGAGGTGCTTGCCAAACTGTAGTTCTTAGGGGGAAGGAGGGAGGGAGGGTGCGAGGCGGGTGGGTCTCCTCATTTCCTGTAGATATGCACATAAAGTACATTTTTCTTCTCCCTCCAATCCCTTCAATAAAAGGAGGAATGATATCCTCCAAATAGCATGCAGCCTAGAGCATAAATCATAGTTCCCTTCTCATCCCGAGGAGAACAAAAGAAATACAGAAAAAGAGAAGAAAAACCCATGGACATTATAGTTAGGAGTTCTCCAAAGGCAGGGCCTATGGACCTACGTGGACCCTTTTCTTCTGGGATTGAGGATTTGTCTTCCTGTCAGGCAGGAAGTAAGCAACTGTGTTGGGAGGGTGGGGGTGATGGATGAAGGATGGTGAGAGGGGACAAAGAAGGGCTGTGGCTCTGTCTTTAGTGATGCGATTTTGGATTGTGAAGCTGCTATATACCAAAAGGACTTCATAGACAAGGGCCCTGAGTCTGGTCAATTTGGTACCACAGATGCACTCAGGATGGAGGATGAGCCATGGACAATATCTGAAGCACCAGGGTAGGGGCAACACTGAAGTGAATTCTGAGTAAAGTAGGGACGAGCTGAGCAAGTTTGTCTTACTTTATCGTAACAAGTTGTCAATGTGTGATTGTAATAATTATCAGGGGTTATCTTAAGGGTCTAAGCACTTTACATATAGATACTCATTAATTCCTAATGATAACTCTCCCAGTGGAACTATTAGAAGCCCATTTTACAGGTGAGAAACCCGAGATGCAGAGAAGAGACATACTTTGCCCAAAGATACACAGCTGGTAGTGGGATTCCGACTCCATCTGACTCCAAGTGTGTGGTCCTGACACTATGTTTTGCTACCTGTCTGGGCTAAATGAAGTGCTGTCATGCTTGTGTCATTTATAATAGTAAAAGTTAATAATATAGCAAAAGAAAGAAATGGTTGCATACATTAATTTATAACCTATATTTTAGAGCCAAGAAGAACATGTTATAAAATAATATTTAATAGCATAGGAAGGTGTTCATGAGATGATAGCAGGCAAAACAGCACAATGGGCATCAACAGAGTATGACCCCTAGTAGGTGTAACAACAAAAATATTTGTACCTTTATCTGTATCATCTCTTGAAGATGGAAGCATAGAAAAATAATGGAAAGCAGTACAACAAAATATTTTACAATGGTTATTTCCAGACAGTGGGATAAATGGCAGTTTTTATTTTCTTCTTTATGCTTTTATGTACTTGGCGATTTTTAAAAAAATTAATTTAATTTAAAGGAACGATATAGACAGAAATGAAGGCAAGCAGGCAGGCAGGCAGAAAGAGAGGAGGAAGAAACATTTTATTTACTTTTAGTTGTTCATCTTGGCTGTTCCCCACCTCCCGACCTGGGACACAAATCAGGGTGCACGTGGACTGTTCTTGGTTGGAGACAGCGTACTAAACCACTACTCTACCAGGGCAGGCCTGTACTTGGTGCTTTTTATGTAACAATCTGGCACATAATAGATTTATAATAATAAAAATGCCACTGATGCGAAAAATGATGTAGTTGACTCTATTGTCTTCTGCATTCCATTCTGAGATGTTCTCTTTTCTGGCTGCTCTTTATCATGGGGTGGAGGTGGGTTCTGTCTGCACCCCCTGCCTCCAGCCATCATATGCAGCCCCTCCACACATGCCAGGAGCTCTGCAAACACCTTGGTCCAAAGAAAGCAGACTTGTGAGAATTTGAATGGTTCAGACTTCTTTGCAGGATGACTGATCACTTCATAAATTATGAAGCTTTGAAGTTTTGGTTTGCGTATCATATTTCTGTTCACAAGGCAGAGGTGTTACCTGGGGGCCAAATTAAGATCTGCATGACAATTTATTGAAAGGATTTAACCTAAATGGTAACAGGTAAAGAATATATTTATGTGTGAGCCAAGAATATCAAAAGGACTGTGTGGCCTCTGAATGATAGAAATTTCCATCTATTTATAAATAATCAAATGGATTATTGGTGAACTACCTCGCTGGTTCTTTTGCATTGCACTGATTATCATACAACTGAAAAGCTAGAACAATCCTCTGGTCTCAAAATCCTGGCTTAAATTGGAATACAACCACCCTCACGCCCACCCCTCCCCTTCTGCTGAATGTTCCTTTTTCCAAGTCTGACCAAAGATTATTTTAATATCCTTGTTATTTGTTGAATTTTCTTGTTGTTATTGTATAGCGTGAATCCTTCCTTCTGTGATTGAAGCATGTTTTTCTCTTTTTGTATATTCAGCAAAAGTATCCCCAGAGGGCAGCTGGCCTTTGGCTCTGTTGGGTAAACCAAGACATTAATGAATGGATCTGCTTCAGGTTTCTTTAATGAGAAATTCAAATCCACAAACCTGTGGGATCAAATAGGACCCAGAAGGATTCTAGAATTCCTCAGGCACCCACAAGACATTCTGATGATGTTAATGCGATGGCCAGCATTAACCAGATGACAAGACAGAGGTCTAGGTGAGGAAGATGGAGGGCAGTGGAGCTCTGCAAGGGACAGGCTGGTCCCTGGTCAGCCAGTGAGTTCCCAGCAAACTGGCGTCATCACCAGCATCAACAGACCTGAACTGTTTTTCAGGATATTGCTCCAGAACAGTTGACATCTGTAGGACAGAAAAAACCCTAGAGATTAGGTCCTGCAGACACTGACTGGGATTTCGGCATTGTTTTCCATTTTACAATGGAGCAGTTGAAAAGGTTCCACACAACTGAGCGACTGATGTCAGCCTTGACCAGATGTGGGGCCAGCAGTCTCTAGGCAGCCTGTGAACCACAGTCCTCAGTGCCTTTCGGGTCCAAAGGCATAAATCATTGATTTTCTATGAATTAGGGATCACTATTCAATCGTGTGCTTTCTATTAATAGATCTTCATAAATGCTCCAGGTGCGCTGGAGCTGTCTTTGAAGTACTGCTTAATCATCCTCTTTCCAAATCCTCATAATCCAGCCCTCATAAAAACCCCGGGGATTATTGATTGAGAGGGCCTGGGGGATCCCTAAAGGCCCTGCAGCTCAGACGCTGCCTGCCCCTGAGGTGAGGCCGAGGCTGGGAATGCATGCCAGGTGTGGCTGTCCTGCTGCGCCAACCTGGAGGCCGGGCCAGCTCCTCCTGGGCAGGACAGGGGTGAGTCCCTGGAGGAGAAACTGCGAAGGTGCCCCCAGGTTGCCTGTTTCTGCCTCAACGTTTTCAACCTTAAACAGTGTGGGCTTCCCCCACCTCTTTATTCAACGTCCTTAAAACAATATTCTCAGGGGCCATATAGTTTGAGACAAATGTTCTCACTAATTCATTGATGAATTACAATACATTTAAATGATTAATATATAAGTTATTTAAATTCATTTATCTGCTTACCTGATGTTAATTATTTTAAATCTGAAATACATGTGTTTAATGAAGTTCTCTATTGGGATGAGTTTTCTTTTTTTAGTTTTTTTGTCACCTTAGGTCCAGGTCTCAAACAGATTGCCAAAGCTTTCATAGCCAGTGACTTACCTGCCTGAGCCACAGAGGGGCGTGGGGTTATATTTGGGTTCTGATCTCTGTTTTCAGGTACTCCCCGCCACCCCCCGCCCTCCCCTAGGCTTCCTCTATTGCTTGGGAGTCAGGCTGTGCGGGGCCACTTTTCATAAGACTTTGTTTATGAAGTTCCCTACCTGGAATGTCTTGCCTTCTTCCCTCTATTTCATGAAATCCTCCTCTTGATGATGCCAATGGGAGCAGGGCATTGATGTGTCTTGAGGTGTGGAGCTGGGTCTGGAAAGGATTCATGGCAGCGTATGGCAAGTTTTTTAGAAGCAGCACAGAGAGATCCAGCTTCTGTAGGTGGGAAATCTACAAAATAGGGTAAGCCGGGAGGGTGGGCCTTATGAACCCAGGAATGGAATTCTTCTCTAGGGGTGGAGTTAATAAGGGTGTGGTTATGGGTTACTAAGGAAGTGTCCTTTCTATAAACCCAGCCCCACAATGCATGGGGCGAGGTGGTGCTGGTCTACCTGAGTGGTGCTGCCTGAGTCTTGGGCAGTTCATTAATCTCCTGTTTACACATCTGTAATTCTGCTTCACTGGATGCCCCCCACCTTCTTCCTATGCTCTCCCTCATCAATGAGACAAGGTTCTGCTCAAATGTCACCTTCCTTGAGAAACCCTCCTGAGTTCCTAGACAGCCAGCCCCTCCTTCCTGTTTCCATAATACTCTAGTCATGCCCCTATTTCAGTACTATTTACATTTGAGACAATTCACTTTGAAAGATGCTGAGAATGAGAGATGGTGGTTTAAGAGAACCACAAAGCTTGGGAAATTACTTTTAGAACAAGAGAGGAACATGGAAAGCCTGAAAAAATTTTGTCAGTTACGTCAGTCCTGTCTGAACGCTGATGAGGAAGATGACCCTAAAGAGGTACAGTTGTTAGAAATACACATTTTGGAAATTCAAATGAATGCGGCATAGAAAATAACCCAAACTTAGAACAGTCACTTCACATCAAATCTGCCACTCCTTATCCACTAATCCCTGGGAGTGGCAGGAAAATGCAGTTGGAGAAAGTGAATTCGAAAAGATGCACACTGGTTTTTGTGTTGGTTTTGATAAGTCTAAAAGTTCAAGATGAACAACTTGCTTAAAATATTTGGTCTTAGCCAATATTTGAATGGAATCTATTTGAATCATAGGAGACCAATGCCTACAAAATGATCCAGAAATTCTAGCAGTTATGAATTTACTAAGTGCTTGTCAGAATAATAACTGCTGATTCTGAAAACACATCATAGCAACGTCATGAGGGAGTAAATTGAAAAGCTTTGGCAAAACATATACAAATATTCATAACATTAATTAAGCCTTACACAAGAAAACATATTCCTCCTGTTTCCAAGGAGTTGAACAGAGATGTGTCTAATGTGGAGAGCTTGCTGATGCAATGCATATCAGATAAGACTATTCATGACTGAACTGACCAAGTCAACCAGCTTTTTGAAATGGAGCATCAGAAGGAGTGCCCGATATATTGCACTAGATAAGTGGATCAACCAGCCAACTTCTCCTGACGAGGCTATAGTCACTAAACTGGTTTTTAACAGAAAACAGCCTTTTATAGATATTCTTAAAACAGTGCTGAGAAGTAATTCTTTAAAGCGCTGGGAATGGTAAAACTACCATCAGTTTGATGTGACCTGAAAATTTTTGGATTTATGCCAGAGGTGCCTTTCTGGGCTAACTGGTTTGTGTCTTGATATTGTATTTAATCCCAAGAAAAGCAGTTTTAATCTCTAGGAGAAAACCAAAATGTCATGTAATATTAATATCTTACCCTAAACGCATACTATCTGAGTTATTTGTCATGGGCAGCATGTCCAGAGACGGAAAAATGGTCATCATTTTAAATACAGGAACACACTGCTGTTGGTAAAATTCACATGCTTTACCTGTAGGAAGCCTCTCACAAATAACCTGCAATAATTTGAAATGAATACACTTTTGAATGCTTCCTTTTTCCAGGTATAAGTTATTTGTTGCATTTTGAAGAATGTTAATTCTCAGATAAATGTGTACTGTTGCTGTACCTGAAGTGTAATAAAGGTTTAGATGAAAGCTCATAATTATAATGGCATACTGCCACTTAGGTTTCAAGTAACAAAATAAATGGTGCAGTTCAGAAAGTGTGAAAGTAAATAGTATAGTTGTTCATTTATTCTACACATCCCTTATCTCCTGGGTTCCAGGCACTAGGCTGGGAGCTGAAATACCAAGTTGATTAAGTCAGGGCGCCTGATTTTGAGGAAATCATAGAGTCTTGGGAGAAAGAGATGAAAACTAGGGGAGTTGAATATGCTAAATGTTCTTGCAAAATGTGTACCGAGGTCTTTAGTAGCAGGCCACTAGTTTCCTCTGGATTGTCGAAAACTTGATAATGGCCTTACTGGGAGTACCCAGTAGGGTGGGTGATGCTTACCAGTGCTGGATAAAATGTAATAGAATTATTGGTGCTGTTGAGAGATTGACTAGACTGGACTCAAGTCTACAAGTTGGAGTCCCAAACTGTATTCTCAGAAGATTAGTGATCTAAGACAGATCACTTGAAATGTCTGTCCTGTTTCCTCATCAGTGAAATGGGTATAATAGCACTGACCTTCTTTAACACTGTATTCAGAAGCAAATGAGGAAATGTAAGTGAAACTGAACACTGAAGAGTAAGAGAGTCCTTCTGCTAGAAGCAACTTGTGTATGAAACTTTATGATCTTCACTGTTCTATGTGGAAAATGGATGGCTGATGTTAGGACAATCCAGAAGTGACAGAAAGTGCTTCCATTTCACTCCTTCTGTTGATCCCTATGATATAATTTTGTCTGGGGACTATAGGTTTCAGATACGTGGGGTCACTATGAAATAGCTTTGAAGCGCGGTTGGTCAAGTCTATTCATTGTAGAGCAGAATCAATACATGGGTTATGTATACCACCCAGAAATAATTGTCCCAGTAGATTTCCGTGGTCTGATAGAAATAACTCCTATTGGACCCAAACTGAGGCAGACATATATCAAGAGAGTGGTAGGTTTTGAGGATTGCTACCATGTTCAGATGTCTTCTCATTGCCTTGAAACTGTGGTCAGGAATGAACCATAACCTGTCAGTGAAAGTGTGAAGGCAGACAAATCTATCATGGGTTTAAGCAGCTCTGATCTGCAACATAGTGCTAAGAATCACAAAATTAATCAGCGGATGGAAAGACACCCTTGGAGGTGAGTAGATGGAAGAAGATGTGAATAAAAAGGAATGCATTTAGACAGGGGTTTATTTATCATTGTACCTTAAGTGCTTTGTGGGCCTATAAAAATATGGGATTGTGTGATAGAGTGGAATGCACATGGAGGGAGGCAAATACTTCAATGGGAAGAGACCATCACTCTGCTTCTGACAATAATATCCACTCAAATGAAAATATATTTGGAAACATTTTGACTATCCTTCAACCATGAAAGGTGTTTGTTCATTCAGGTAAGACAGGATGAGAAATAAAGCCCTATGTGGATGACGAAAGGAAAAAAAATCATTTTTGATGAATCCAGTTACTCCTCAATGGATAAGTCAGACAGAAGTTGGGATTGGCCTGTAGTTTATTAGCCCCTGAACATGCTTGCTTCATGGGGAGCAGCCATGGCTGACCAGCTGGGAGCGTGTTCTGCAGTGGAGTAGTGCAGAAGTCACTGCTTCCCTTATACTTGGCCTTCACCTCACTGGCAGCATTGTTCCATGGCAATATAGCCTCTGACTTTGGTCTTGCTGTTCTTTTACTTTAAAACAAGAAGACAGAATATTCATATGCCCATTGGTTCAACATCTGAAAATTGAACTGACCTCATTGCTATGGCTGGGATGTGAGAGAACCATAAGAGCGCTGTCATTTGCCCTTTCACCCCTGACTCCCCAAACTGGCTTTCTGGGGACATCCAACTACATCCACTCCCTCACTGGTGCCTGTGTTTTCTCCAGATCAATTTGCTGATCACAGAATTGTCCATGGCCCTGAAACAGGCGTTTTTTTTTATGGAGTCTGTAAAATAATTTGATTCTTTTTAAAGTTGGTAAACATGTTGCATTGTTTATAAGTTTTTAAAAAAGTACAAGCATTCTCATAAATTATTAATTATTAAGGTACATATTTTACTTATGCCTGAATGTAAGTATAGCCTGTGTTATTGAAAACATGAAAATTTAAGTTTTCTGATTTAGAAATTACTTTTGCAGGGAGGAAAGATTTCCGGGTCACTTGCCTCTAGTGGGTCGCTAATAAGACTGACCAAAATGAATGGGACACTTGCCCTTCCTACCCCAATAATGAGATAGGTGGTAATTTCTAACTCAGTGGAAAATACTGACTAGATAGAATATGCTAACTAAATGGGATATTCAGGAGTTGATGAGTTTTTTTAAATTAATTTTTTATTATTGTTGAAGGGATTTTGCATTTTGACAATGACTTGTTTTGAGGTATACATAGCAATATTTTTACATTTGCAGATAGCATAGTAGATTTAGTAATAGTTGACCCCTTTCTTTCTCCCTTCCTTTATAGTTAATTCCCTTCATCCCATTTCCCCCACCCCTCCCCCATGACTTTGGTACCCCCTGATTTGCCTTTTTGTCTCTCATCCCTAAGAGTCCATAGTTATTTGGAGTAGTGTTCTTCCTCTCTCTTTCTCTCTGTCTCCATACCCCACTCTCCATTTTTAGTATTATTTAATTTATGACATTTATTTGTTTTCTCTTTACACATAATATGAGTGCTATCATATAGTGTCTGTTCTCCTGGCATCTCTTGATAAGTATAATTCTCTCCAAGTCCATCCATGTTGCTGTAAATGGTGGGACCTCTTCCCCCTTTGATGGCTGCATAGTATTCCACAGTGTATATGTACCACATCTTCTTTATTCACTTCTCTGTTGATCGGCATTTAGGTAGTTTCCAGCTCTTAGCTATTGTGAATTGTGCTGCAGTGAACATGGGGGGCAGGGGTGCATATATCTCTTCGGATAAGTGTTTTTGTGTCTTTAAGGTAAATGCCCAGTAGGGGAATAACTGGATCATATGGAATTTCTATTCACAAAAGAATTGATCAGTTTAGATCAGGCTATTGACAGCTCAGAGGAGGAGAGGCCAACTGTTAGTCACCAATATTCCCCAGAGTGCTCTCTCAAAACAACTGCCCCCTACAGAACCTCCCAGCAACCCAAGTTGTAAATCTTTTTCTGTAGGAAAACATGCAAGAAAGATAGAACCATGTTTTCAAAAAAAAAACAAAAACAAAAACAAAAAAATAAAAAGGAAATTAAATACTGCATCTCTTCATGTAGTACATTGTGATTCCCTGATGGGTATGAAATTTTTTTGTAATAAAGAAATAATCCCAAAGAAAAATCCAATGACAATTCCCAGTACACTTAAAAAACACTTGAACATTTTCTCTTTTGAATTGTCTTTAGGGATTCTTTTCCTTTTGCCCAGTTTGCCTTGAAAGTTGAGTAGCTAGAAGTACTTACTGAGCTTCCGGAGACCCTGGGAGTGCCTGTCTTCCCTAACACTAATTAAGGACCTGTCAGGTCCTCTGGGAGTCTGGCCTCTCACCAATGAGGTCCTTCCAGGGTGAGGTCGGACTTATAAGTTGTTTGCCCCAAGTCACCCAACAAAGGTAGCAAATTCCCAGGGAAAGTATCAAATGAATCTGTTAATGAGCCAAACACTAGGAAAGAAGGAAAAGAAAGGAGCGGGAGGGCAGATTCAGAGAACTAGCTGATGGAAGTGGAGGGTTGACTTAACTGGTTCTTAAATGAGTGTTAATGTGGTTCTCATCTTGGCTGAAAGTATTTTCAAGCCAAATCTTTTACTATCCTAAAAACTTTCAGATAAGCAAAGGGCTTCAGAGTTTACATTATGGAAGAAAAAGAAAAAAAGGGCTTTTGAGCTTCGTAACAGTGAATCTTTTTATCTACATTATGGTTATATATCTGTGTACATTAAGATTTTTGTCTCCTTTAAGCAAGGATTTAACTCAAATGTGGCCCTGAGTTGACTGGAAAATAACTGAGAAAATCAACTTGTTCATATTCTTTATTCCATAAGGCCAATTAAGTGATATATACATATTCATACAAATGAATGCAACATCTAGTTAAGAAATAACCTGGACTAAACCCATTTCATTGTGCCATAGTGATGTCATTTCCACTCCCATTTTCCTATATTTTCTGTTTGTTCAATGTGTGCTCTCTTCCTTCTTCCTTCTACTGCCTGTCTGCCCCCAACCTTGCTTATTTTGAAATATTGATGTACCATGAGTATGAGCCATTGGAAACTACATTGTCTACTTCTCAGGGATTATTCCAGAAGTTTTAACACCCCATTTTAACTTTAAAAATTATAAGCTTAATATCTTTACCTTCCATGAATTATAAGATTAGTCAAATATCTTTATTCTCCTTCTAAAGAGACCTTAGAAAATGTTCAACTCTAATTACATTTATATTCTCTGTTCTAGTACTTTGGTTCTAGCTGATGGAAGTGGAGGGCTGACTTAACTGGTTCTTAAATGACTGTTAATGTGACTCTCATCTTGACTTTTTTAACAAGGATAACATTTATAGTGAGAGGTAAAGATTTAAATGGATAATTCAATGTGCTTTAATGTTTATATTAAACAGTAAATATTACATTGAGGAAGTCCCCACCCTAAAGATGGACAATATTTCCATCAAACTCCCTTATTTCTTCTTTCAGCCAATTCCTTTCCTTCATTGGACCTCACTCTTAAGAGTCTTATCTCTTTAAGTCAGTTTTTCCTCACCTAAAATTTCACACAGAAGGAATAATACGGTATGTAGGTTTTTGTGTCTAGTTTCTTTTGTTCAGTATGTATTTGAAACTCATTATGTCATTTTATATAGCAGTGATTTAGGGATTTTGTGAACCCCTGGTGGTCCCTAAGGCCCTGGCAATGGGGTCTATGAGGTCTAGTGAATTTTTGTAATTATACAAAGATACTGTTTACTATTTTCACTCTTCTTATCTCACAAGAGTACAATAAACTTTTCCCAAGGCTCAATGAAGTATGATACTGCAACAGGCTGAATAAAGAAGCAGATATGAAAATCTAGCTGTCTTTTCTGAACCAGACATGAAGAACTTTCTAAAAAGAAAATAATACTCTTCTTTCTAAATGCCTTTGTTTTGAAAACATAGTTATTTTTATAAAAACATTTCATTTGTGTTCACATGAAAGGGTTGGCATCGTTATTTTAAGGTGAATAGATTCATATGGTTTTCATTTATAATATGGTACATACTGATAGCCCTAATTCTCATTAAAAAAGCCCTATTTCAGGTCTTCAATACTTTTTTAGAATGGAATGTGGTCCTGAAATTTGAAAATAAAAAATTTATAATCACAATAATTCAATCACTTTATTGCTGAGTAGCTTTCCACAATTCATTTACACAGTCTCTTCTTGGGTTATTACGAATAAAGATGCTATAGACACATGCTAGTGGCTTAGTGGTTAAGTCTGCCTGGCAAGTTCACATGCATCTGAAGACCGAGGTTGAAGAAACAGTCTCAGGGGGAATCAGTCAAGATAAATAGCTAAATAAAAATAAATACTAAAATACTTCTTCCTTCTCTCTTCCTGCTTACCTGCCTACTTACCTTCATTTCTGCCTACACGTTTCCTTTAAAGGTTGGTGTATTTTTAGCTATATACAAAGCTTCCAGATTATTTTCAAAGTACTTTTACCATTTGCTGCTCACCAGTAATAGATAAAAAGTTCAGTTACTACACAGCCTTCTCCACTTTGGGTATTGAGAATCTTTCTTATTTCAGCCATTCTGAAAAACATGTAAAGTAGAATATTGCTTTGTGAATTTAAATTACGCTTCCCCAGGATTATAGTGTTGTCACTTTTCATATAGTTCTAGACCATTTCTGTATCTTCTTTTGTGAAATATCATGACTTTTTAAAATGCCATGTTTTATTGTTGCTCATCTTTTCATTATCAAACCATAGGAATTATTTATGTAACCTTGATAAGCATCAATATACAGAAATGTATGTGATAAATATTTTTTCCAAGTTCATGGTTTTCTTTTTATTTGTCAGTGATGACTTTTGACTAGCAGCTTTTAGTAGTAATAGCATTATTTCTTCCATAATATTTTTTGTGCCTTTTCTAAAAAAATCATTGCCTCTTCCAAGGTCATGAAGAAACATCCATGTTTTCTTATCATAGAAGTTTAATCATTCTAAGTTTATATGTAAGTCTATGATGTAACTAAATTTTTTTTTTGTATTTAATGACAAAGATATAGGCTTATTATATCTGCTCCAATGTCTACCTTCAGGGGAATTGGACACAGTTGTTCTAGTGTGATGTTATGGATATACTATACTCTTGTCCTATTAAAAGAACTGCCCCCACAGGCACCACCAGTCACTTGTGACCTGCTTCAGGATGGCACAGCTTTATCATCACTTTCCTGCATATATCAGATAATCCAGAGAACTGGATTTTTCTAACATCATGCAATAATTTATTTCTGGAAGTTCCAATCCCTTTTCTTCACCAAATGCTAGCTCAAATGCTATCTCTTTCAGGAAGTTCATGCTTATTTACCTTTCTTACAATTCTGACTTTCTATAGGCATCTTGCCAATTAAAAAAAATTGATTTTATTGAAGGAATGTTGCGTGATGACATTAAATAGGTTTATGACACACAGAATAGTAAATCTACATCTTGAAAGCAGTCTTGGCCTTATTTGCTTTAAAATCATTCAAAGAAGTTAGGAGAGCATGTTGCAAATAGCAGGTGATCAGTAAATGTTACTGAATTGAGTTTTATTTTTGGTTAGAGTTGTTTTGTTTTTGTATGGGAACTTTTCTCCATATCCTATCTTGTCTGAGATAAAGTGCTTCTTGATATCAAATATAATAGTAGGATGCCACCAAACAATTACACAAAGGACAGTCTAGATAAAGATGTCTCTTCTAATAGGTGAACCCGGACTCTTCTGGATTCTGGTCTAGTAGAGCAATTTATACAATTACAATTTCATGCTTTAAATTCCACTGTTAATGGGTAGCACTGGAATTTTGAATAAAAGATCAGTTCATCTAGAGATTTTTCACAGAGGTCTTCCCTTCTCCCAGTTAAGGAAATCACAGAGCTCCAAGACAGGCTAGTCTCTCTCTCTCTCTCTCTCTCTCTCTCTCTCTCTCTCTCTCTCTCTCTCTCTCTCTCTCTCTCTCTCTCTCTCTCTCTCTCTTTCTTTCTCTCTGTGGAATTTCAGCTAGAGATAAGTGAAATAAAGGAAAAACATCTCCAAAATGTTTAAAATAAAAATATGCTATTGTTAAAATATACCATTGTGCAAGTGTTTGTGGTGGTATCTCATATTCTCAGACACTCGCTTCAGTTTTCTTTATAAAGTCTTCCAGGTGAAGAACCCAAGCATAAGCTAAAATTTTGTTTATTTACTTCATAGCAATCTATTTTCCAGGTCATAGCATTATGGAACTTGGTTAAAGAAATCTAGCCTCTTAGGATCTTGGGTGAAAGTAATACAAATTCAGTTTGGTTGAAGTAAGAAAGAAGGATTCACTGGAAGGGTGCATAGAGTACTAGACCACAACTAGGCTTCTGAAAAGTTGGGAAACAAATCATTACGGAGCAGAAGCTAATGGAATGTTTTTTTCTGGGCAATCAGAAAGATGAATCAGAGCCAACTCCTCCGCCTTTTGTCTCCAGTTGAAATTCCAGAGAGAAAGAGAAGAAGAGAGAGGTAGAGGTGGAGGGAGAGAGAGATAGAGAGAGAGAGACAGAGACAGAGAGGCAGAGACAGAGAGATGGGGGGAGGGGTAGAGGGAGAGAGAGAGAGAGAGAGAGAGAGAGAGAGAGAGAGAGAGAGAGAGAGAGAGAGAGAGAGAGAGAGAAACACTCTGCGAGCCTGGCTTGGAGCTCTGCCTTTTCCTTAGCTGAGAGAAAGGAAGGTCTCTGTGATGGACTAGATGACAAGGAATGGTGGGAGGATTTGTTCCCAGGGGAGATTCTGGGCACCAGTGCCAAAAAAATGAGAGTGGCTAATGGGTGGTCAAAAACAACAGAGATCCAGCCCAGGCTATTAAGCCTCAGTGCCTAAAATCCCAAGCTAAGTGTTTGCTCACACATGGTCAAAAACAAATGTTTTCCTGGAAATAAAGGGGATTTTGGAGCTTGTAACTAACAGTGGCACAGGGGCCTTTTCTGGCACACATTTGACTGTAGCTACATAGAAGTAATTCATTTATCTCCTAATCTAAATTTACTACAAAATTAAATGCTTTTCAACATAAACAGTGATCCACACGTCACACCCATTCGGAGGAGATGTACACTTAAGGTGGTGGAGAGTGCTGTCACAATAGCTATTTCCCTCCTGTGTGTGACTCTCACTCACAAGTCCTGGGGCCCATGACTAAGAGAATACTGATATATTTCATATGCCTTCTTTGACAACATATAGTCCTGTGCCAGGAACAGGTCTAAGTTCTTAATTGGTTTCTTGTCATGTAATCTGCAAAGAAAATGCCCACAACTTTCTCAACATCTGAAGTAAAGATCAGGAAAAAACATCATGGGGCCAGGACAGGGGCTATGCTTGGGGATTTTTGTTCATCCCATTTTAGTGGACACTGGTGCATCACACAGCATCCCCTTCAAGACCAAGAGGCTTGTTTTTCAGCTGTTGGGAGTACTGCTAACTGACATCCCTTAGTTTTCAGGCTTCTCTGGGAGTTAACTCTGAGATCTGCAGTGCCCATGGTAGCTTACACCCAATGACTAGACAGACAAATGTTGGGGGTACACAGACCTGGTGCCTTCACCCCAACCTGCAACCATCCATCAGGGCTTTCCCTCTTCCACTGAGCTCCTGTGGGGTTGGCTCTGGCCTTTGTTGTAACTGTATCTCAGCCATTTCAGCTCAATTTCCTCTCTCCAGTCCGCTCTGTCCCTTCTCCCACAGGTGTGTCCATGCACAGACCACTTTCTACATATTCATTTGATTTGGCTTCCTGGGGAATCTGACTGGCACAGTTATAAACCTGGGGCTCTAGTTAGCGTAGTTTTGTGCCTGCATAGTGGTCATTATTGACTGGAAGATGGAACCGAGAGTGGTTCCCACCATCTCATTTGGGGGCTCCTAATCAAGTCCATGCTATACTCTAGGCCAGGAGGAGAGGACCGGGCACACTGACTGCCCTTATACATTATCTTGTCTCTGGCCTCAGGAAAGATGCTTTCACAGGATGTCCAGAGATCTGGAGTCTAGTCTGGATCAGTCACTAGGTCAGGACAAGAGACTGTTTAATTACAAATCCAGGTGGGAAGGTGAGAAGAGGCTCAGATTTTCTCTTTGTACGATAGTGGTTGACGTGGGTAATCCCCAGATTTCCGCAACTGAAAATTCTATGATTTCAGAAGAACACTAAAACTTGTGCCTATGCAGCTCATCTGAATCTCAGTTTTAAACTGTGTAATGGGACCATATTCAGCTTTCAGAGCTGATGCAAGTGTTAATTAGCAGATGCAAATGTGCTCCATAACCTGTGGTGGTAAATTTTATGTGTTGACCTGACTGAGCCACATGGTATCTGGATTAAACATCATTTCCAGGTATGTCTGTGAGTGTGTTCCTGGGTGAGATTAACATTTGAGTCAGTGGATGGGCATCATCTGATGTGTTGAAGGCCTGGAGAGTTCAACAAGAGAGAGGACAGGGGCATCCACCCTTTCTTCCTGCCTGTCAGTTTGTACTGGAACATCGATCTTCTCCATTTGGCGATGTATATATGTGTGTGTGTATATATATTTATGTATATGTATATATATCCCAAAGCATATATTTTTGCTTTACTAATAGAGACATTGTTCAAATAGAAGTGATTACTATATCTCAAAAGGCTTTCCCTTTTCTTCAGGGAGAATAGTAAGACAATTCCTTTCAAGGTTCTATAGCAGTCACTAGTCACTAATTCGCTCTTTCACCCATGGACTCAAATATGTCCAGTAAGGAGGATAAATAATGTGGCTCAACATTTGCTTACCTTTCAAAGAACTTATACTGTTGTACAACCTAAAAACAAACATTTCCAGAATGTAGGTAATAAACATTGCCCTTTGGAGCCCCTGTAATTCAATGTTTCTTTCATTTATTTTTTATTTAATATTTATTGAAGTAACTTTGATTTACCAAAGAATAGAAACCTGTATATGTAGGTTCACCATCAAGAATATGACAACATACTGCCTCCACCACCAAATACCAAAAGTCCTTCACCGCTGTCCACTGGACCCCATCACCCCTTCCTCCCACCCCAAGTCCTTCTCTGCTGGTAATCTAAGTTCTGTAATCAGCATCAAAAGATTGTTTTATTTTGTCTCTTCATTTACTTTTCTTCTTTATATTCTGGAGATGAGTGAGGTCATTCAGTATTTGTCTTTCTTCTTCAGACCTATTTCACTTAGCAGAATCCCCTCGATGTCCATCCATGCTGTCGCTCTGGCTCTTTCCCTTCTTCCCTATGGACACCCGAAATAAAGTCTCCAGGCCGGATACAGAGTATCTTTCAGCTAACCAGCCTCTTTGCTCTTATTGAAAGTTTCCTTGACATAGATGCTTATTTATCTATTTCCACATAGGTAGGCAACTTAGTGATGTTGCCACTAGATCTTGGCCTCCCTTATCATCTCTTCCTAGTGTGCATCAGGGAAATTGGCAGGGAGGCAGGTGTTCAGATGTGGGGGGGGTTGTCTGACCAAATCCCAGTGCACAATATTAATGTCTTGGGCTCATGTTGCCTTGCATCAGCCATATTTCTCTCAGTCCCAGCAGAAGACAGTGAAGTCTTGTTCTTGCTGCAGCCCCTGTCCAACCGTAGACCTCTCCAGCCCAGTTCTGAGAGGATCATAGATCCCCTTGGCTTCTCAGCTTTCCTCTTTATATTTTAAATGAATTAACTTGGTCATCTTTTCAAAGCATTCTTCCCCTCTGGTCTTAGACAAGGTGTCTGACTAAATTACATTCTGTAACACATGCTGACTGCAAGCTAATAAAAGAATAACCAGATAAGTCATAAGTAGGTTTTTAATCAGAAGACTATATTGAACTGGAGATAGTAAAATCCTGCATAACTACCTGCAGATGTTGAAAATCTATAAAGGTGTAGTCTGGGTTAGCACAGTTGAACTCTCTAATCTGTTAACCTTTGTTTTACCAGAGCTTTATTATTAAACTTAATAAACTATCAGTTTTATTATATACAGTACATAACTCCTGGAGTTTTACTGTAGTAAGTATAATCCCAGCATAGTAGAGAGACAAAAGAGATCATTTCATGGGAGGGAATGTGTTGAAATACAAAGACCTGAAGACATGTGCTGAAAACCCCTTTTTCCCTCTTCAACCTAATTTTTGAATAAAGGCAAGAGCATCATCATTTAATTCAGTAATATTTCACCTCTAAATTTCTTAAGGTGGTATCATATGAGATATAGATCCAAAGAGACCTTTGAAATATTGAAGTATGTCATCCATAGGTTATTATGAATTGACCAGAATCAAATGAAACAAACGAACAAACAAACAGAAAGATGTACTGTAAAGAAAACTGATGCCCTTTGTACTTCTTCAAACTTCTAGTAGTGACACTGGCTAAAAATATTAGGGAGGAGAGGCGATATCTAGAAGAACTTTAAGACCTGCTGAATTTTGCAGACTTTCCTGTAGTCAATGGTATATTTGCACTTATGATTTTGGCATGTGAGTGTCCAATGTGGTTTAGAAAAGAAAACAATTTGCCGTCATTTTGCTTGGCATTACGCTTGAGAATACTCAGTTAAAACTTGGTTAATTTGACTTGAAATCCAACTTGACTAGTATTTTCTAAATGGCTGGGTCATCTGTGCATTGTATTTTCCTTTCAGAAGACAAATGGAGACAGGTTAAAGGAAAATTACTTCCTGTTTTGTGGAAAGGTTCTGCTCTGCCCTCATGATTTTATCTTTGGGGTCTATTTTTAAGAACTCTGACATTTTGAGAACTGTAATTTGATTTTCTGTTTGTTTTTTGGAAAGGTGCAGGCAGAAATGAAGGCAAGCAGGCAGGAAGAGAGAAAAGGAAAAATCATCTTATTTGTTTTTATTTTAATTGTAACATCTTGGTGGTTCCCATCAGTCTCAGGATGCAAACCCCAGGTCTTTGGGCTGTATGTGGACTGCGCTCGACCAGAGGTGGTGGACCAAACCACTACATCACCAGGATGCACCAAGAAATGTGATTTCTTGTGAAGAGATTACCTAGGCATTCATTTGGTCATGAGAATTAGGATCTTTTGGTCTTTTGATCAGGGTCAGAAACAGCCACATTGACTATATCCATGAACCTAGAGCAGGATTTTATTTGTGCTCCTCGAAGTTGTAACTCTCCATGGTGAGTAAGCTCAGATGAGTAAGTGGGTGGAAGGTGGACTTTATTTACTATAGAGTCAGGAGAATTAGTGATACTCTTCCCACCTGAAGCCTGGATTTATTTTCTTGAATAATTTAAAGATCACCAGCAATGGAATTAATGATTATCAGGGAAATATGGGGTAAGTGAAGTTTTCTGACAAATAATCCCATTTACAGTTGTGATTTGATAGATCTCAGGTTGTACCTACACTCCAGGTTGTGTAAGTACTTTGTCCAGCAGTAAACCCATCACCTAAATCTGTACGAATATTTGTGAATGAGGCATGCCCTGGTGGTGTAGTGGACATGTCTGCTAATGCAGTACATGTACTTCCCAAGGATCCGGGTTTGCAACATGGGGACTGGGAGAACAAACAAGATGGTCAACTCAATAAAATAATAAATTGCTTCTTCCTCTCCTCTTCCTGCCTGCCTGCCTACTTGCTTCATTCCTACCTGAACCTTTCCTTTAAAAAAATTGTGATTGAATATTGTCATAAAGTTAGATTGTCGTAAGAGAACATAGATCCATTCTATTATAGAAAGCTGAGAGTTTACATGGTAGAACACACTTCTTTCTCTGAGGAGACATTTTTTAGGAGGAGATATTTTTCTTCAACTGACAAAAGACTATTCATACATTTTATAGTCCATTTTTTCTATTTGTTTTGACTGTGACAAGTTGCATGGGGTCATGATGCTGCTGACTAAGGTCAAGATTGAGGTGGTGAAGTAACCTTTCTGTGACAAGCAATTATCAACTCTAGGAATGGACCAGGATATGGAAGCATGGTCTCATGCATCTAGGAAAACTTCTGGGGAGAACTCTGGGTTCCAGTTACAACCCAGGAGAATACCATGGCATTTCTGTAAGACCACACTTGAGGGAATCAGCTTAATCAAGGACTTCTAATGTTAAAAGTCCCTCAGAATATCTCCTAGGGAAAGATACAGTTTGGTGAACAGAACTGGTATAGCCTCTGGTCATGGCAACCAACCTGCCATGACAAAAGGCACTAAGTTCCTAAGATCACAGTGATTACTTTTGCTTTAGGACAGAGCTGAGGAACCTGAAGAAAGTCTCAAACAGGACAACAGTACAGTTGGGAAAAGAACCAGTACAGAATGGGAAGCATTTGGGCAAAGATTTTATCTCAGGGCACAAAATTAAATGACTGAATATGCCTATTGGGACTGACAAAATATCTCAGGAAATGAAGGGTTTGGATATAGTGAACATGAATAACTTCTATTACATTCAGGTAATAGAACTATAAGGAATTCACAAAACATAAAGGAATTAATCACAGGAATAAGTATATGTTATCTACCAAGTACTTTTATATATGATCTCATTTATAGTTTTTTTTTTCTCAGCAAAGCAAGCATAACTAGCTTCTAAAATTAATTACACCATCAACTAACACAGGCTAAAAATATATTTGTGGTCATTGTTGCTACTGCTTTACTAAGTGTGTTCCAAAACTATTAGTCTGGTATTACTAAGGTAAAAGAACAGCGATAAAAAATGCAAATTTAGAAAATGGCACATATGCATCTGATTTTTGAACAGGTAACATACATATTATAGCATTAAAAGCTCAGAGAAATCTCATGAAAAAGTTTATTTTGACCTGAAGCTTTCCACATTTCTTTTGACCAAATTCTTACTCCTATAGAATGCTAATCTTACCTTGAGAAAAAGCTAACCTATATTTATTAGAGAAGGATGTATTTTTAATAGGTACCCAGGGAAATCAAGATTTTGGTGTGTTACATTCCTTAAACAAAAAGGCTCTTCCCAGTAGTATTATTTATTGAATTTCTTTCTTTCTGTCTCTCTAAGATTGAATATAGCAGCATCTGACTGTGTGTGGGGGAATCATTAATGTTGTGAGTTTAATAGTTAATATTTACTGAGACTTACTGTATCCTCGATTCTGCTACGACTTTGACATATATTATTTTATTTAACTCACACAACAAAACCTTAGGAGGAGGATACTAGTAAACTCCCTATTTTACAGGGAAGGAAATAGAGACGGATTGAATAACATGTCCAAGGGGACCCAGGCAGCATTTGAGTTGCACTTGAGCCCAAGCTCTCTGCCTTGAACCTTGGGACTTGTAACCACATACTACTCTGCCATCCCCTTCTGAGAACCATGAAATTATGAAAACTCACTTTTCGTCTCTGAATATTAGGAGGGAAAGACAAGCATAGCTCTGTTAAGAGAGAGCTAAATGGCAAACCTTAGACCATGGTGTGAGTGTTTTAATCTTAAGAAAGGGAGCGTGTTAGAGAAAACCAGGCTGCCTGGTTGAATGATCACCATTTCTGGTGGCGGTAGGTAGCATTACTTTGACTATCTTCAAGGTCAGATTCTGGTCCAGCTCCATCACACCTTGCTGGCCTGTTAGAACAACCAGACCCTCCTAGGCTCTGAAGACACCTTTCTTGCCTCTCTGTGAACTGTCCTTGCAGCCAGAGTGACACTTCACATCCAAGATGAGCTGGTGGGATTCCTGGGGTCGAGACCTTTCAGTGGCCCCATCCCAGAGTAAATCAAAAGTTCTAAAATTTCCTAGAGGATCCGACACCTTTACACTTGCTCCCTCTCCTCTCTCTCTTATCCCTGTCTTGCTTACTCTGCTGTGTCTTCTATGTGCCCAGCAGTCCCCTCTCACTTTATTTGTCCAGATTATTCATTCCCTCCCTCACCAGGGTCCCTGCTGGCAGAAGCTCCTGGAAGATGCGCCTCATGCCCTGGGCAAAATAGCAGCTCCTCTTTCCAGACTCTCCGTCCCTAGTCACCTTTATTTTTTCACCTCTCTAATGACAGCAGTACCGTACTTGACGTCATACCATGTGTATGCTGATTGACTTCCTGTTAGGAGATGGTATGCCCCATGAAGTCAGGGACTGGCTCCGTGTTTATTTAAAGTTGTCATCTGGGTATTGAGGTTGGTCTCTGGCATCTCATGGGTTTTGAAAGTTTTCTGCTCATATCCTCAGTTAAGTCCTTACCCAGGAGGAGAGCTGCCAATAGAATGTCTGGTCTGAAAGTGGAGGAGCTTCTGGGCTCTGGAATGTGTGGTGACTCAGGTGGGAAAGGGCTGGTGAGTGTAAGGATGGACGCTGACTGCCTTCCCAGTGCTCCTTCTACTCCTTCTCTCCACCTGCCCGCAACCAGGGCTCCTGGAGAGATTTCGTCAGGAGAGCGTCATATGGTGGGGCCTAAAGGAAAGCTGGTCGAATATATTGCACTACCAGGAATCTCACTCTGCCAACCTCCGACCCCTCCTTCAGCAACATGGCCATAAAATAATAGCTCCATAAACTGCCCTGGGCAATTATGGCGCTCCCGGAGTGAACGCGGGCTGTCGTTAACCACGCGTATGCACGCCAGCTTGCCGCCCTTGGCTCTCAGCCAGGTTGAGAGAGCTGCCTTCCATGGAGAGTACACAGGTTCAAGGGGATAATTAGGCAGAGTTGTATGCCAGTTTGTTGATATAAATGTGCTACAGATTAGCCTCTCCCCTCTCCTTGCTGAGCAAGGCTCAGAAAGAACAGGTGGTCCACTAATGGGAGGAACGTGAAATTAATACTTTTTTTCCTGGTCCCGCCTTTGTTGTTTTTGTATAGAGGATTTCTTCAGAATCTTCAAACACAGGACAAGTATGGTTTCCCTCCCAGCTTTTTTTTTTTTTTTTTTTTTTTTTTTTTATTTAGTTTAGTCTAAAACCTCTGGCCCAAAGGGATCAGTCATCCAGCTTTTCAAAAGGAGTGCCCCTACTTTTGTGGGAAATGATATAGAAACAAGCATCTGGAAAATGGAACAATTAAAAATAATATGAAATAAAACAGTGCCATCTCAAACTCCAAATGTCAACTCACCCTCAGTCCAGGCAGTTTCTTCAAGCTCGGGAAACATGGCAGGTGGGAACGCTGCAGTTGCTCAGGCATCTCTGAGCACAGCTTCCTGGATCATGAGTGATGTGTGCTCATCATGTTTCTCTTCCCTTCAGATGCTAAAGGCTCAAGCTTACTTGTAGCAATACTCTACGAAAAACAAAACAGAATAAAATAAAACCGACCCCACCCTTTATATTCTGATGAGATCAATTTCCTTATCTTTGGATTCAGTAATAATGTTTCAGATTGATTTGAGAAGGATCTGAAAACTCAGTATTTCTTCTTTTATAAAAGAACCTCAACAATAAAACTTGTCTGTGCATTTGTGTACGAGAGAGAGAATGCAACCCACTTCTTTCAAGAAGTTTATTCTCATTAGTATAGGTTTAATCATGTCCCTCTATCCTCAAGCTGTACTGCCTTATGATTTATACTTAATTATACAATGGTTTAAGCCACTGTCCTTTGCATGAGTGACTTATTTTCAAACAATGTGGGGTAGCTAAAAGTTCTGAGCTTGAGAGTGTTGTCAGCCAGGCAGTGACTAGGAGACATTCTTGCTCCCACATGGAAATACCAAGTAGATGGCAGCAGACAGACAAACGCAGCTACCAGGAATGAGAGAAACCGGCTAAGAATCTGCAGCAACCAGACAAATGCTTAACCAAAACCCCCATATTTAAAATGGTAAAAAAAAAATACCCAAAAACCTAGGTGCCATTATAGCTTTCCTCCCCTGAACAATAGGACACAGTCAGGAGAAAACCAACCAAATCCTGTTTGCTCCCTCAGGATGGAAGGAAAAGAATGGAACTTTTAAACAATGTTCTCTTCTTGTCTGGAAGCTACTAAAGGAATTAAAAAAAATTTTTTTTTTGCCTGACTCAGAGTGCTGAGGGGCAAGTAAGACCTAGAATAATGTAATTTTGGTTGTAACACCACCTTTTTCTCTTATAGGAGTTAGAAAACAAAAGCATAAAATCTTTATAAATCTGTTAATAGGTACACAATCCATAAAGATATAATTTGTGACATCACAAATGAAATTTATGATGCATCCTACAACATAGACCAAGCCTCAGAACATTGTTCTAAGTGAAATAAGCCAGTCACATATAAACAAATTTTGTGTGATTCATCTTATATAAGGTCCCTGGAGGAGTCAAATTCAGAGAGACCAACAGTAAGATGGTGGTTTCCAGGGCACAAGGAAGAATGGGGATTGTTCTTAATAGGTAGAGTTTTAGTTTAAGATGATGAGAATGTTCCAGAGATTGATTGTAAAACAATTCATGAATGCACTTAGCAATACTGAAATACACACTTAAAATGGTTTAGATGGTCAATTTTATATCTATTCTATCACACCTTGAAATTTTTTAATAGAGGTTTTAGAACTAGACAACTAGGAGTTTGCATTTCAAGTTCCTTTGAATACTAGTTGAGTACCCTTAGGTAGGAAGCAAGCTTTATATTCAGAGCCTCATTCTCCTCTGGAATAATATGGAAATGAAGACTTGCAGTGTATGAGAAATGTGGTGTGCATGGGGCAAGGCAGTGTGTGTGTGGGGAAGGCAGTGTGTGATAAAATGCACGGATGCATATAAAGCATTTGAAATGTAATGAAGGGAAACCATTAGGGACAGCAACCTTGATGACGGAACTCAAGTTAATACTACTCCAAAATGCACAGATCATTGCAATTTTATTGTCAGTCTGTTTTTGCAAATGTTCACATTAAGGAGGATTTGGGAACCCCAAAAAGCCACGTTGAAGACATCCCTCTGATCAGTCGGTGAAGACTAGAAAAGCTTTCCCATGTCTATTACTCTACCCACAACTAAAGCACAACAAAGTCTGTCTCATAAATTAATTTTTAAAAACATTTTTGGAGTGGAAACTGGAGAAGACAGGCGTATTGAAAAAGATACAGGAACACAGATATTTTTCGTTCTGTAAACATGTTTTCCTCGGATGCCCACTGGTAGATTTGTGAATGCCACATGATGTCCTTCCCACCCCCTTGTCCTCAGGGCAGCTCCCTGCAGACCCAGCATCCATGGACAGCGAGGGTCTGGGGCTCCCTGTCTTCTAACTCACCCAGTTTTAGAGGGAGATGACAAGATGAGGATAAAGGGAGTTGGAGTTCGTTTTTTATTTTCTTTTGTTTTAATTAATTAATTTATTTAATCTTATCATATCCTCAAGTCTGTCACACCAGTACCCTGCTCCAAGAAGCCCGGCCTTGTTTTCAGCCAGTGTGCATGAACAGTAACTTTTCAGGGACTAGCTTAGGTTCCAAAAATCTTGTTTATATGGGTTTATTTGGACAAAAAAGTCTTAAAATAGAAGTCCAGGCTTATCATGTAAAGGCCTTTTCCTACCAACTTAGAAGCAACAAACTGTTTGGCTTATTTTTTCCTCCTCTTTGAGATAGAGCACATTCCAAGAGGAAGTTGATGTCAAATATTTGCACAAACAGCTAAGATTGGAGAATCGGCTTCCCTGGATGGGGGGAGTTATACAACTCATAGGTCTGTAGCAATTGTTTTTAAAAAATAAAATGAAAATGAAAAAGTTTTAATAAAAGAGAAGAGGCATTTTTACCTCTCCAAGGACAAAATATCTTCCATAGATGAAAGGAGGACTCAGAAGTCCAAAACCATGACCATGGCACCCATTTTGGCCTAAAAAACCAGCTCTGAACCCAAGTAAGAAAGCAGGAGGGAAAAGGGAACAATTAGTGACTGCAAAGCTGGGTTGGTTCTTTTTTGCATGTCTTTTTAAAAACATTAAAAAATTGATTTTATTGAAGAAATATTGCCCTTTGACATTAGTTAGGTTCGAGGTAGACATGAGAGCAAATTTACATCTTTTTGCTTGTCTTCCTGCAAGCAGTGTCTGACAACAGTGAAAACTGGGCATGTCTGACAATTGTGCCATTTAGAGACGCAGAAAGGGTAGGAATGAGGCATGCTGATCTGCGTAACTATGAACTTCATTGGAAAATGGTGAGTGTGTGCCTGAGTGTGTGCAAGAGTGCTTGTGTGCCCACTTGCTCAGGGACAGATTCTCTCCATTGCCTAATAAGGAATGGAGTGATGTGTGATGCGGTGGCAGGCCCCTGAGCCCAGCTCTGAGGCGGGTGGCCCTGGGGAGCAGCACTCAAGTGGCTGGTTCTATAGTTGAGCCTGCAGAGCTAGAGTGTGAGAGAAGGGGAGAGAACATCAAGAATCAAAGTGGCCACATTTTTCTGGTTAGATGGAGACTACTGTACAGAGTGAAGAGACAAAACTCTAACAACCTCCTACCTCATCCCATTTTCCACCCAGCCCTCCCCCTTTCTGGCCAGAGGGACTGTTCTCCCTCAGCACCGCCCCGAGAACATGAGGCAGTGAGCCCCTAGCCCAAGGGTTAGGACTTTGGAAAACAACAACCATAACAAAACAGCAATTATAAACTGCAGTCCACAAGTGCCCCCCAGGGCTAGACACTGTTCCCGGCACCCCTGAATGCAGGGCATCTGTGCGCAGCCCTGACTCCCAGGCCCCAACTTGGGAGGAGTCCCACTTGCGGTCAAAATGCACTTTGGTTGTTGCAGGGGCGGGTTGGTGAAGCAGAGCTGAGAAAATTGGTCTTGGGCTGAGGCCCGAGGGGATGAGGAGGAATGAACTGTGGTGTCACAGAGGTGTGATGAATTCTAAGTCATTTCAAGAGTTGTCTTCTCTAGAAAAGTCACCGCAGAGTGGACATTGGAAATTGTTCTAGGCTGGGGATTGGGGACATCAGCAGACAAGGCCACTGCCCCTGTCAGGAGCTACGGACAAATAGCTCCATTCTCTTGGTTCATTTCCTCCTGGTAAACACCATGGTGTTTACAGACCCCAGAGTCACTGGTTATTTTACTTTCTAGTCCCTCTTCTTGATTCCCTGCCCCCCACATGACATTCCATTTTTTTCTGATGGCAGGGCCCAGGAAAACGCTAAGATCTGGTGGCTGACATGGCTAGTGCTGAAGACTGGGGGCTCTATAACAATGACAGGACTGTCTCCAGCCAACTCTTTCCTTGATATTACCTCCTGGGGACTGTTCCACAGAGAAAACGAGTTCAAAGTTTAATTTCATGCTGTACAAAAGAACATGTATTACTCTAAGTTCTCTTCATATTCAAAATCAAGATGATCTCAGAGATGCACAGGTTCTGTGTGTCCTGTAGTCTCTATTTCCAGAATATCCTGTAGTCATGAAGAGATTAGTTATTTGAGATTTCTAGTCTGTAGGTTTTCTTTATGCCACTGAGTAATGATTAGTCAAACTGGCTCAGAAGTGCTTAAAAAGTATCTGGAAGCTTATCCTATGAGTTCTTTTGGCTGACAGTTGTCATAGGTAGAAAAACTATCCCTCTTTTTGTGATTATGCACCTCTTCAACCAGGACCTTCTTCTATCTACAGAAACTGTTTAGTCTTTTCTAGAAGTCTGGGTTACATCTGAAAGAAACACCAGGCTTTATATTAATACCAAGGCTTTGAAACCACTATGGTTAATGACTCAACCAGCTGCCTTTCATCATCTTTAATAGTGACCTCTTTTTAGGAATAACTGCCACCTAATACCTCCCTCTCAAATACTAGGTCAACAGAGAGTCATTTGGCTGATTTTTCCATCAACAAGCTGGGGAATTGGGGGTTGGCACAAACTCTTTATATTCATTTCTTTCTTTAGTTTCTCCCTGGACCTTAATATTCCTCCAGTGAATACTGTTGTCTCCGGTCACAGTATATTGATGGTCCTATTCAAATCCTGCCCCGCTAAGAAAATGCACCCCCTCAAAAACAAAAAAACAACAATATAACCCATGTGCTGATAGCATCTTTGTTTGAAATGCAGGCTCTGGAGAGTTAAACATTTGTGTTCAGTGTCCATGTTTATCTATCATTCTTTTACCTTTGTCCAGTTACGAAATGCCTGCTGTTTCAGTCACTGTCTTAACATCAGCCTCTCAGCAGGCAAGTTACTGAGCTTGAGCTTTTAATCCCTGAGTCCCAAACTTGCTGAGGCCAATACATGCAGACAAATAATGGCTTTGCTGGCATTGGGGCCCAGCATCACCAGAGGATGAGCCCACTACTCAGAGGAAACCCAGCTCAAGTGCAGGCCTCCAAATGGCTCCTCCTGACTGGAGTGCTGCCATTTGCACCCCTGGCCAGCATCTTCCAAGGGTTTCAGTCTTGGATATTAGCAGTGAGAAACTATCTTTCCTGTGGGGCTAATGGCTGACTGCCATCATGTAACCATGTAGAAAAAGGAGTTAAGTCTCCAGGGTACAATTGCATCTCCAGATCCCTCACTTTTCTGATTTTGACTATTATTTGTATATGATATAGGTGTCCTCTGCTTTCCAAATTTCATACTGAGTTCATACATAAAAATCACTTTGCTTTGAAGAAAGACTTACATTAGTATCTGTTTTCACGAGTCAAAAGAAATCAAAAAGGGATTTTTGGCCTTAGGATAAAAAATGAAAATTGAAAATAGCATTCACCTACTGGTTTAGCAGCAGACAATCTAGAAACTATGACCCGACCCCCGCCCCAACATAGAGGGTGACCCCTCCAATCTCTTTCCAGCAGCCACTTTATATAGGTTATATATGTATCAGAGTATTCCTGCCTTTACTAGCGGGTCATATTGCCTTCACTGCTTTTGTGTATTATTTAGGGTTTTTGTATAACGTTATATTAAGTTCTGTGTATTATTTGGTCTGGCTTGGTAGGTTATTTGGGGATCTAGAAATGCTCAACATTTTCCCACACACATTAGTAAGAATTTGCTTCTTCACTTTACACTATTTCAACCTATGAAAGATTTTATATGAACACTCTACTTTCGGATAATGGGGAAATTCATATATAAGTGACCACAAATCATCCATGAATGTATTTTTGGTGGAACTGTGCAGTATTTAAGAGCACAGACTTTACAGTTAGAAATTTGTGTTCAATTTTTGTCTCTGCGACTTACGAGTTGGGTGAGCAGAGGGTACAGTTTGAGTTGCATTTCTCTCATTTGTAAGATGTTGATCATTTCACCAACTCCATGAGCTTAGTGAGAAGAGTCAGAGAGATAACCTAAATATTTCGCAGATTTAAACATTCAAAATAAGTGCTTTGGTTATTAATAATATTGCTATCTTATGATTATGTGATGTAACGTTACTAGTATTGCTGAGACCCACACTGAATGAGGCGGTGATCCAGTTCAGAATATAACATGATTTCCTTTTTCTTGAATGAGACTGAGGCTCTGAGTAATATACTAGCAGCAATAATGAGAATCAGAGAATTTTTTGTCTCTCAGATGCATGGACATGATTCCACCTGGGTCATTAGGATTTTCATCAACAAACATAATTCCTGGCAACACTTTTTTTTTTTTTTTTAAGGAAAGTTGCATGTAGCAGTGAACAAGACTAGGCAGGCAGGCAGAGAGAGGAGGAAAAAAGCATTTTATTTATTTTTAGTTAGTTGTTCACAATGGTTGTTTCCCTGTCCTCCCCTCCCCTCCCCTCCCCAACCCTCCCTTCCCCTCCCCTCTAACCCAGGACTGGAACCCAGGGGTATGTGGACTGCATTCATTTGAAGGTGATTGACCTAACCACTACTCCACCACTGAGAACTAATTCCTGGCAACACTTATTCGAAGACCTGATAACATGGAAACCATTTGGTCTTTTGAATAAAGACTATTAATTAATTATTCTCATTATAAAATATCAAATTCAGCCGTCTCCTTTCCTATGAGACAAATAGATGTTTGCAGCATTGATGAAACTATTGCCAATCATCCAGCTTATTTTTCTAGAGGAGATGGTTCAGGGCAAAGTCATAAACAGAAGTCCAGAATGAAATAGTGGGGGTTGCTTAACCAACCATTCAGAAGCTCAAATCTTTGTTTTGAGCTTAGGTTTCCTCCCCATCCTCATGATACTGCTATGAGACTTTTAATTAAGTAACAGGAGAAATACACTCTTTAATATAGTCCTTTTGAGGAGAGAGGTCCAGATGACTTTTTTTTGAAAGATGGGGGACGCAAAGAGAGTTCATGTGTTTTAAGCTCTGCGTGTGTGTGTCTGTGTGTAGCACATGCATGTGTACATGTACACATTCCCAATGGGGAAATAATCCTCCTGATGACTTAGGGCTGCTCACAAAGCACATCTACAATTAACCCCGCCCCCCGCACACACTTATTTTTTCGCCAAGCTTTCATATCCAAAATCCACATGTTGTAACTGATATGCGGCACCAACTGCTCTCGGCACATGTGAATTTAATAGAGGCAAATTTAGACGAAATCATTCAAACCTGCCAGTAAATTTTTTTCATCAGCGGCAACACCATCACATTAATTCTTTTTCCAAGTTGGTGGTGTATCTAGGCTTCTCCAAATGAGTGGTTGGTAATGCTAGCAGCAGCCAGGTGTGGTGAGCACAGGTGCTGGCTTGGAAGCTGGCCCCTCAGACCCCAGGCTGTGCAGCTTCACCTCTGCGCTACACAGGTCCCTCCCACATTTATCCTCATTTCCCCGCAATGCAGAACTCTTGTCTTTTGGTCTTTCCATGCTGATGTCACCACTCTTTGTGTGGTTGTTTCTGAAGTGATCACAATGCAAGTGCTTTCTATTTCCGACCCCACTAAAGGGGGTTGACATTAGTCTGCTCTTAATCACTATTTGCAACTCTGCTCATTCTTCTCGACATGGAGTCAAATTTTTTGTTAGTTCTCCTCTCTTGGTATTTCTATGAATTGTTTATTTTTGTTCGCTGCTGGAAATTATATTTCAATGTAGTTTTGGTTCTTTTGCTCAGTTTGTTCAATTTTACCTTGTTTAACCTTTCCAAATATCAGCTGAGGTGCATCTTAATACCTGCTCTTTCCTCCCAACATCAGACTTGATTTTTTTTCAATAAACTTCACTTTGAGCTCATCAGATTACCAAATAAGGGTAAGTATTGCCTGTAAAGCATATTCATACATCTTACTCTTTTGTGCCTTATAGAAAGTCTTTTGGATCTAATATTATTTGTACATCATTTTTGTTTTATATACAAGCACACTGTAGATTAATGAGATTGACTTTGTTCCAGGTCATACAGCAACTGGTTCAGTCTGTATTTGAACTCAGGTCCTTTTCCACAGAGTATATCCTGATTCTAATGGACCAATATAGCTTCCAAGAGTCTGGGGCCCTGCATTTCACTAACAGATGACTATGGAAACATTTATGTGGCTTCTGGTGTTCTAGACATCTTTTCTAGGTTTTGGAGTGAGTCAGAGGTTGGGCAGGAACAGAGGACTGAGGGTCCATAAACCCCATGAGAAAAAGTAGGGGAAACAATTATTGGTGTTTACCATTTATTCTTTAAGTTCTTAGAGGGAAAGCAATTGCAGTTATTTTCTGGGAGTTTAGTTTCATTTAGGAAAAATAATCATAATGAACAGCCATATGGGTAGTAGGAGCTCAGCAAAGACATTATGGCTTCATAGTTCACAGTATGGGCCCATGTTTCCCTCAATCAGTTGAAGAAAGAAAAGAGGTCTCTAAATACTAGACATACTAAAATTTATGCTTCCTTGTCAAGGTATTAGAATTTTATTCTGATGATATTATTTCTGGGCTGTTTTAGTGGAAAGTCTCACTTGCCTTTCTTCTGTCTTTGTCTATCATTCCTATACTTTGTCAATTCTAAAATAATTGTTGAAATTATAAAACTTCTAGTGGATTCCAGAGTTCCTTCAAGTTTAATTTCTGATGTCTTTGGTAAAACATAGCACCACACTGAGCATCACAACTTTCTTAAGGTTGGACATCTTATTCTCCTTAGTTCTTTCTTATTTTCATGTTCTGGCTAATATTTTCCAAATTTCATTACATTATTATTGCAAAAAGTTAACTAGTAATCCAGGGTTCTAATAGTTTGAAAACCACATATCTGCAGGGCCCCAGGGAGTTCTGAGTGACCTTAAAAGGAGCTCAGGTGATTACATGAAACAGTGTTCCCTAGGCTCTGACTATTTCAGGATCCCTGATAATTCTCTTCAGAGCCCCTCAACCAGGGAACTGAATAGAAAAGACATACTTTTGTTATAAATCCAAGTACTAAACCAAAGTAGAAGGCATTCAGAAGCTAGGTTTATAGGTTGTGAAATTTCAGATAGAATTCCTTATGCCCAGTTGTGCTAACATGAAAAGAATATGAACATGGAGTTAGTGGGGATGAAGACAGGAGAATGTGTGTATTGTGGAATTGAGATGTCATTGTAAGCATATGATTGGTATTTTCCTAAGTGTATTAGGCACAAAGAAAAAGGAAGTAACACTTACTTTAAGTACTTCTATGTCCAGCATCATGCTAAGCTCTGTTACTGCCAGCTTGAGGAAGGTTTAGACTGGTATGTTGGTCCATGTTCATCTTATTTGTGGACTTATTTGATCAAGGAACACATGGAGTAAATTACATGCAAATGAATTGGCTACAAGGCAGAATAATAATGCTGGTTTCCTATTCTTGGTTCCCGTTGCTGCCAGAGAACTGAATTACCTGGCAGAGTTTCAGGGTCTGCTTTACTTGACTTACAGAATGAAGATAGTAGTAATTTCCTCTGCTGTGAGAGAAGGGGCATTCAGAAGGTAACTGTGGCATCTGGGAATGAATGTGGACTTTGGATTTTAGAAGGCCTTAGCTAGAGTGACATGTGTGGTATTTATTAGCTGTATACTCTTGTCCCAACTTCACTCCTTAATGCTTAATTTCCTCAACACTTACATGGGGATAATAATACCTGACCCACAAGATTATTGTAAGTACTTTTATGTTATGAAATGACATAAAATATGTAAAAATACTTTTGTAAATTTAACATTTAAATTTAAGCTTGAGTCAATTTTTCTACCAAGAACTCTGCTTGGAGGGAAGGATAAGTTGATAAGTGGATACTCTCTGCCCTCAGTGAATGAGGTGTACAGTAGGGGAGACTCAGATGGAAAGAAACAATTATAATTATAATAATTGTAACCCCACAGACTAATATGTTTAATGGTGTTAAGCAGAAAGTACAATGGGATTATGAAGAAAGAAAAATGCTTTAGCTGGGAAACAAAAGAAGAATACAAGATTGCTAGTAGGAGTGGGGAAGGAATTGTCTAGTGGAAGATGTAGCACTTGTATTGCTATTATTATTCACTATAATTATTATCCAGACTCTCATAATCCAAGTATGAGCCATGTGATCATTTTAATAAATAAAAGGTATAGAGAATTTTATTGTTTCTTTGGAATGTTTAGCTCTAACTTTGTTTAAAAAGTAAAAGTTTAATTATAAATACATTAACATTAACATTTTTGTTTAACAATGGTGTTTTAGAGTTGGACTGGATTTCATCCTGTCATTTCATCTTGTAAAAATTATCAATCCAATGGCATGAACAGTTATCAACTGATGTTAGCATTGATCCTATTTATTAGCAGATATCTGATACCATTATAGAGAGCTCCCATTCATTCTGGAAATTACAACTGGGAATTCTGTGTCAACCCTCAGTATTCAATGGCCCTGTGCAGTAGGTTGCCCTGGAAGCAATCGCTGTTTTCATGGTCCCGGGCACAGTTGTCCCCAATTCCCTTCCCTGCTCAGGGTTTTAGGGAACCCATAATCTTATGCAAGTGTTTGTCTTTCTTATTCTGAACTACCTGCAAGTTCTCTGTCTGAAAATGAAACAGGGTCTAACTTTAATTGTGCAAAAAAGAAAAATCCAGACTTCTCTGTCTTACTGGCTTTGTTAGGATATGAACACATTTTGGGGAAGTCCAAGTTCAGCTTAATGTGTAAGTTTGAAATATTTCATTTAGAATTTGGCCCATGTAGACCAGTCCCGTATGGCACAGTTGAGAAGCTCAATGCACGTGTTTGCCAGTCTCTTGTGAACTCTTCTGCCCCAAATGCTGTATTTCCTAACCCAGAAGGCCAAGACAGTATCCATAGGGCCATCTCAGGGATTTGAATTAAACTAAATGAAAACTAGGTGATTGAATGCAATCATATTGCATTCATATCAGGAAATTTAGGACTTTGTAATCATATTGCAATCATATCAGGAAATTTAGGACTTTGTAAAATTTATTATTTTTTAAGAAGATTGTTTGGAATTGTCAGAAAGTCCCCAAATGATTCCTCAAATGTTTATTGTCTAATTTACCCAATACCTTTTTTTTTTTTTAATCACCATCAACTCATCATAATAGTAAGAAGTGTTTGGCATTTAAAAGTGTCACACCAACTTGCTCCTTACAAAGCTATGAAGGCGGAAAGCACATGTTTTCTTGCATACTTGTTCATATGTTTGATGATCATTTTGACAAATAATATTTGACAGCATTGAGTGCCTGTCTCTGCAACAGTGTGCAAAAAGCTGAGGATAGAAAGATGTGTAACATGATTTTTTAAATTCATATCTATCTTTATCATACAAGTAATGGAGCCTTGAGTGGAAGTTTTCAAAGCTCCCCAAATAAAGGCGCTGCTTTTAAGAAGACAGCAGTATTGAAGAAAGTCAGTTTCATTAACTAGGCAAGATGCTTTGGAGGGAATTCAGCGTTGGAGCTGACTTACAGCATGCATCAGTAGTAAAAATGATCACTCTGCTACCAAAACAAATCCAGAAGGACTTTAAATGAGATTGAACAGGGACACTTTACAAATTGAATCATTAGACTATGACAGTAAGAGTTGGTAAACATACAGATACCATACACAGAAAATTCCTTGAAAGGGCCATGGCAGTTTAATTTGTTTTTATGAAATAAGGAGTAAATTTTCCGTATCTAGAACCTTTGGGCAAGGGCTTGTCAAAGGAAACATAAAGGTTTCATGCATCCTATCAGAAGTAAACCTTGTACCACATTTTCTATGAGGCTAATTCTATCTGACTTTGGAGTTGTAGGAATAACTCATTTAGGAACAACTAGGCTTATTGTGGTGATAATTTTGCAATATATACAAATATTGAATCATTATGTTATACACCTGAAATTAATTAATGTTATATGAATTATATCTCTATATTGAAAGGGAAATAATAAACATAAATAATTATAAAAGTATATTTCACCTCCTTTATCAGAAGACAGACCAATGGAGGTCAAAGGAGCAAAGGAAATTGAAATCAATGACCTTTAAAAAGATATGATTCCCCTTTTTATGAAAGTTAATTATATAAACTATAAATTCAAACATATTATTATACAAATGGTAAAGACTTTATTATAATTGATGTTCTAATTATAACATCCTAATCAATTTGTCATAGGATAGGATGAACCTACAACAAAATCCAAAGGAATGGCACATTTCTGATATTCCATAATGCTCCTGCACACCCTGGAAACCTGGTTGCTTATAGGTGCATGTGAGCAGAAGGAAGCAGGGAAGGTTTACTTATGGTTGGCTGAGGATGCAGGACAAAGGACAAAATGTTGGCTAACAAGGGGACAGCAAGAAGGGCAAAGTGAGGATGGAAAGGAGGAACACTCATTATTTATTTATACATTTGTTGTTGCTCTTTTAAGTCTTTGTTCCTTTGCCCAAACTGTCTCTTGACAGAATATGGAAGGTTGGTGGGAAAATGATACAAACCAGAGCACCAAACTTCCTGCTCATACTAACACAAAGATGTAGTCCCTGGAGAAGTCATTTCTACAGGAAAATTTGGGAATACATAGAAAGTTCATAGGTGAAACATGTATCCTAACATTTGTTGATCTTTGTGTCACTTGCTGTATTAGGCCTCAGGGATGCAACGTTGAACAAGATCTCTTTAATTACAGAACATACAGCCTAGTTGAAGCAGTGTGTGTGTGTGTGTGTGTGTGTAGTAGTAGTTCATACACATCATTTTTGTGTCTTGGCTTTTGTGTTTAATGAGGCAATAAATAAGGCGGTCCAAATATCTCTTTGGAAACCTGATTTCATTTCCTTTGGATGTGTATGTGGAAG